>JARFJB010001817.1:2120000-2740041 GCA_036346205.1 Vesta saturnalis | reverse complement strand
AACAACAGACACAACAGACACACAGACTCACAGACACACAGCACAGCACACAGACACACTCACACACGTAACTACAGACACTACACATTACACAACTCATCACAGACATAAGATACCATACACAAAACATCGACTTCCAATCACACACTCACAACTATTACAACACACAGCATAACACACCACAGCACACACTACAGCACTCAGCACACACTCGACAGTCACACGACATCAGACACACTAGACTTACACAATCACATTAGACATCACTAGACTACACCCACACAGCACACACACACAGTCACACAGACATCACAACACACAGACACACACACACTACATGAACACTCATCACAAGACTCCACACACTACAACTAGCACACTGACACACATACACACACATCATCACACAGACTACAGACACACTACACAGCTACACCAGACACACAGACACACAACACTACCACACATCAGACATCACAGACACACACCAGACACACTGACAACACACAGACACACAGACACACAGACACAGACACACATACACACTCACAGACACTCAGCATCACAGACACAGCACTAACACAGACACACAATACACAGACACATCACATACCACACACAGCACACAGACACAAGCACTAACACACACACGTACACACAGACCACAACCACAGACACAACACTACAGCACAGACCTACAGCACACAGACACACACTACACAACACACAACACACAGACACCAGACACACGACACACACACATCACACACAGACACATACACAGACACTACAGACACACAGCACACAACACACACAGACACACAACACACACACCAGACACACCAGACAGCACACACACAGACACACAGAACACAACATCACAGACACCACAACACAGACCACAGACACAACAACACACATACACACAGCACACAACACACAGACACAACACGACACGACACACACAGCAACACGACACACAGCACACACCACACACACACCACACACACACACACACACACACTACACACACCACACCACACACCACACACACACACACACACCACACACAACACTCACAGACCACACACACAACACACACTCAACACAGACACACACACACAACCACACACCACACATCACACACCACACAACTCACACACCACACACCAACACACCCACAACTCACACAACACCAACATCACACACACACACTCAACACTACACACTCACACACACACACACACAACACACACACACCAACACTCACACACACACACACACCACCACACACACACACACTACACACACTCACACACACACACACACACCACACACTACACACCACAACTCACACACACACACACACACACACACACACACTACAACACACACTCACACACATCACACACACTCACACACCACACACCACATCACACACATCACACACACCACCACACATCACACACACACACACACACTCACACACACCACACACATACACACACACACCACACACCACACACACACTACACACACTACACACACTACACACACACACACACCACACACCCACACACCACACACACTCCACCACACAACCACAACCACACACACCACACACACACACACAACACACTACTACACACACACACCACACACACACACACCACACCACACACCACACACACCACACACTCACACACACACTCACACACTCACACACCACACACACACACACACACACACACAACAACACACACACACACACACACACATACACACACACACACACATCACACTCACACTCACACCACACTCACACACTCACACCACACACTCACACTCCACACTCACACTCACACTCACACATCACACTCACCACACACACACCACACCACACACACACACTCCACACAACACACACACACACACTCACCACACTCACACACACCCACACACCACACCACACACACACACAAACTTGGTAGGAAACGAATAACGGATATGTCAAAAATGCAAAGTAACGATCACTCTAAAACATATCTTCGATGAATGTCCGTTACGTTACCCTAGTTATCAAACGCAAACTTGGGTAGCCTCGAAAATGCCCTTCAACCAAATCAAAAAAGAATGTTATTGCAGTTAATAACATTCTTACATATAACAAATATGTATAATAAGATTTAATAACATGGCAAGAGCGAGGAAAGGAACCAATAACCTAAGAGGTTGACGGCGCCGGCCAAGAAAAATAATAATGATCAGGTTTATTTCCAACAGGCAGGTACCCAATTACAGGAAACAAAAATAGTATGTATAATAAATGTTATCTACGAAATAAACAATACTAATTATATGACAAACATTTCAAAACAAAAAAAAACAAAAAATATGTTATATTATTAACCCATTACAGTATTGATCCAAAATATTCAAAAATTAAACATATAATTTAGCATTAGCATAACAGTATAACAGTAAAATAAGTAAAAAAAAATTTTTTTTGAACACTTATTTCCAAACGTACTAAAAAGAAAAAAATAATTTTTCTATGTACCCAGTAACATCAAAAATGTTTGTGACTAAAAATAAAACTGTGGGGCATGTTATACTTATAACAAAGCCTATCAACACCTACATTCAAACAATGAAGTGCAAGGCACTACAAAGAGCGCCCCACACTTTTATTTTTAGTCACAAACATTTTGATGTTACTAGATAAAATTTTTATCTTTTAGTTCATTTGAAATAAAATCATTTAACAATGTTTTTTACTTATTTATTTCTTTAGTCGCTTGGGTAAGTTCCAACAAAGAAAGAAACTCAATTTTTCAAGACCTAGTTTTATAAACGAAAATTTCGAACTTAGGCAATATCATGAAAATATACGGGAAATTTTTCAAACGCCCCGCCCTAATTTTGTAAATACATTAGCCTTAAAAATTTCTTGAATTGTCAAATCAATTGCCCTTAAAAATTGCTTGCAATTACCGCTAAATTTGCAAATACAATTAGCTACACACAGACTACAGACACACAGACACACAGACACAGACACACAGACAACACAACATACAGACATCACAGACACCAACACAGACACACACACACAGACACACACACACAAAGACTCACAGACACTAACACATACAGACACACACACACAGACACACACATCACACGTACACACACACATCACATCAGCACAGACACACATCAGACACACAGACACACAGACACACACACACACACACACACACGACACACAGTCACACACACACACCAGACTCACAGACACAGACACTACAGCACTACAACACACTGCACTACAGACACACAGCACACACCACAGACACACAGACACACAGACACTGCACACACACAGACACACATACACACTCACACACACACACACAGACACACAGACATCACATCACACACATCACACACACAGACACCACACACACACACACACACATACACACACACACACACAGACACCAGACACACTGACACATACAGACACACACACACACAGACACACAGACACACACACAGACACACGACACCAGACACACACACACATCACACACATACACAACACACACACATGCACACAGACATCAACACACATACACAGACACACAGACACTCACACACACAGACACACAGACACACAGTACACACAGACACACAGACACACAACACACACAACACACACAACACACAACAACACACACACAGACACACAACACACAAGCACACAGACACAGCACACACACACACAGACACCAGACACACAGACACACAGCACAACACAGACACACAGACACACAGAAACACACAGCACACACACACAGACACACAGACACCACAGACACACAGACACAGACACACAGACACACACACAACACACAGACACACAACACAGACACAACACAACACACAACACAACACAGACACACAGACACACACACACAGACACACACACACAGACACAACACACACACACAGACACACACCACCACCACACACACAACCACTCACACACACTGACACACACAACACCTCACACACACACACCTCACACCCACACATACACACACACACACACACACACACCACACTACACACAACACCACACAACACCACACACACACACACAACACACACCACACACCACACTCACACCACCACACACTCACAACACCACCACACTCACACCAACACACACACACACACACACTACCACACACTCACCACACCACACACCACACACTCACACACTCACACACACACACACTCACACATCACACTCACACACACACACACCACACACTCACACACTCACACACACACACCTCACACACTCACACACCACACACTCACACTCACACCACACTCACACACACGCACACAGCACACACACCACACACACCACTCACACACTCACACTCACACACTCACACACTCCACACACCACACACTCACACACACACACACACACACACACACACCACACACCCACACCACACACACCACACACTCACACCACACCACACACCACACCCACACACTCACACACACTCACACACCACCACACCACACACACACACACACACACCACACACCACACCCACACACACACCACACCACACTCACACCACACACACTCACACCTCCACACTCCACTCACACACACACTCACACCCACACATCACACACCACACTCACACACTCCACACACACACCTCACACACTCACACACACACTCACACACTCACACACTCACACACTCACACCACACTACACACACTCACACACTCACCTCAACACCACCACACCTCACACACTCACACCACACACACTCACACCCACACTCCACACACCCACACCACACACACACACACTCACATCACACACTCCACACACACACACTCCACACCTCACACACTCACACACTACACACTCACACACTCACACACCACACACAACACTCACACTCACACACTCACACCACACTCACACCACACACACACTCCACACTCACCACACCACACACTCACACACACACTCACACACTCACACCACACACACCACACTCACCACACCATCACACCACACACTCACACACACAACTCCACACTCCACACACTCACACACTCACACACCCCACACACACTACACACACTCACACACACCACACACACACACAACTCAACACTCAACACTCAACACACCACACACCACACCACACTCACACAAACTCAACACATACACACACTACACACACTACACACAACTACCTCACACCTACACCTCACACACACCACATTGGCACACACCACACCTCAACACACAAAAAACACGTACACAACATTCTACAATCACACAACTAACACACTTACACACGCAACACGCACAAACACTCACACACCACATACGACCGCCAAAACTATAACATCACTTATCACAGCACACACCAATTACAGACACAACTCGACAATAAATCTTCCACCTCCTACAACAAACACAATACTCAAATATGACAAACATTTCAAAACGAACTCACACATCAAACAACTCACTTACATTTAACCCATTACAACTCACGATCCAAAATACTTCAACAATTAAACATGCATTTACATCTACAATACACAAAAGTAAAAAATTTTAACACTATTCAACGTACAAAAGAAACCAAACTTACTCATGCTAACTACACAAAATCAGTTTGACTCAAACACTAACAAGTGTGCGGACATATTATACTTGTAACAAAGCCTATCAACACCACATCACAACAACTAACAAGGCACTACAAAGAGCCGCCCCACACTTTTATTTTTAGTCACAAACATTTTGATGTTACTAATCAAAATTATTTTATTCTTTTAGCTTCATTTGAAATAAAATCATTTTAACAATGTTTTTCTACCTTATTTTCAATTTCACTTTTAAACGCTTGGGTGTACAGTTCCAACAAATGACAAGAAACTCAATTTTTCCACAGACCCTATTACTACAACGAACAATTCGACACTTACCCAATATACACCACTGTATGACGCAAACTTCAGCTCAACCGGGCATCGGAAAATAGTTGATTTTTGACCGAATATAATAACCGACCCCCACCCTGATCTTGAACTCACTTGTCGTAATTTTGCATGTCTTACTGCACAAAGCTTAAGTCCTGAATTTCAAGGCCCTAGCTTTATAAACAAAACTTTCGACCATATTCTCACATTTCATGACGATCCACTGCCCACAAAAGCTTGTACCTAAATTTCAGCCCTACCTTTATAAACAAAATTTGACCAACTTATCACACCAATTTCCACGCAAGCAGCCCCTGGCCTTGAAACTCAACTTGTCGCATATTTGTATACATGGTATTACACCAAAAGCTTAAGTCCTAAATTTCAAGGTCCTAGCTTTATAAACAAAACTTTCCACCATATTTGGCCACAACGCAGCCCCCAGACCTTGAAACTCAACCTGTCTGTGTGTTTTGTGCATGGTATTATCCCAAAAGCTTAAGTCCTAAATTTCAAGGCCCTACCTTTACAAGCAAAAATTCCGACCATATTTGGCCAAATTTGGCTACAAAAGTGAAACCAAAAAACACGTATTCGTGTATTGTCATCAAGAGTGCGTATGTATGCCAAATTTCAGCTCAATAGGAGATCAGGAAGTTGTTGAAAATTCAATTACAAGATTTGAGCCGGACGGACAAAGTGCGCTGAATAAAAGCGTTAAATAAAAAAGAAAAAGAAAGAGCCTCATTTTACAAACCTATTTTTAAAACAAGAAATAATAACCCTTTTCAATATTTAACGGTTAATGCGTCATACAATTCACGGGATTGATTTCGGCTTAATATTTACAGGAGGACAATTTTATTTTTATATTCTGGTTTTAATACTAAATACAGAACGATTGCAGATTTCCTATACGGTGCGTTTAATCAATTATAGTTTATACGTATATTCGGAGGTTTTTTAAATTCATGCTAGCAATTTGATGCTAATTACTGGCTGCTCTGGTAACGAAAAAACTAGTCTTCACATTTTTGGTGGCCCAATGTGAAAAAGTTATTTTTTCGCTGATAGCATTTCCTGTTAGATTTACCAAAACATTTCCATGCAAGAAATTGCGTGCCGACACGCAGATACGCAGACACACATGAACTAAATCGTGATATAGAGGTATTGGCAACAAAATTGACAGGAAACAGGGGTAGTAAATGACAATATCGATTGTAGAAGAACTATATGAAGATGGTTACATTGACAACCAACCACTTGTTTTTTGAGCAGTATAAATAAGGATGCATTGATGTGAACATATCATAAGTAAATTCCCCCGTGAAGATTTAGGCGTTCACAAGTCCAGTATCAATTCAAGAAATTAACGCCTCAGTTTACGCTGATGATAATCAATTTCATGATGTCGAGAATAAGAGACTCAGCAATACTATTTATCCACAAGGTTCAATTTGGTTGAAAATCGTTTGACACAGTCGGCAGACCCAGAAGAAGTAAAGAATATCTTGATTTTTATCTACAAAAGATTCATGAAGCTATTGAAAGAAACTAACTCTTTTGAAGCAAAAACTACCTATATACAATTAAAGAAATTGTAGATAAATTAGATCTATCTAAATTACAACTTCTCAACGAATTGCATAAACATGCCCGAAAAATTATTAAACGAAGACCTACGAATAATAGTCAAAGGCTTTGATTACCTTTGGCAAGCAGATTTGGTTAAATTTTCAAGTATTTTATCAAAGGATACCCATCCAATTGTTCTAGTAAACTGTTTAAGATTGTGCAAGTTAGCATTACTAACCCCACTGCGTACATGTTGGAAGACATGAAAGGAATACTTATACTGGGAGGGTTTTACGAATTGAACGTTATGATTAATGTTCAATTCTGCCTTCAACATTGAGTACTGGCTCCAAAGAGTTGAACTTTTTAACTTTTCGTTGTCGGTGAAATGGCTAAAATATGCCATTTGATGAATCGATGATAAGCAAAATCATACACTTTGCGAGATTTCGGTGGAATTAACTTTGAAGTGTGTTTGTTGCAATTAAGGTTGTTAGCTCGTGGGGAGTGCATTGCATTAATTCTTCGTCTAAATTCAGTTGATTTTTATTCACTACAAAAATTTGTTGACATTTGAGTTGAATGATTTGACAACTCAATTGTCACAACTTGGTTAATAGAAGCCCATGGATTTACTTCTAGGTCTAGGCCTTTTTAAGATTTTGTCTCCCGCTAATAAAAAAAACTTCAACTATACATGCATATAAAGTTGTATGTCAAGGCCGCTTGAAAAAATAGTAAATTGTATTATTAGGATTAAAAGTGCCACTTTTTGTGACTAACAGTTCTTTTCATTGGCGAGGCGAAGCGCAGTCACTTTTAATCCGAATAATACATATTATTTTTTCTGCGACCGAAAGAACCGGATTCAAAATAGTAAATCAAATTACTAAAAAAAATTAATAAATAAAATCAACTCCTATTGAATTTTTGTTTTACATTTTATTTATTTCGTCAAAGTGACACGTAAAAACTCCTATTGAAAATTTTCTGATTGAAAATGTTTGAAATGAATGAGAATGAAGCCGATACACCATTAGAATGTGCAGAAGAAGTAGTATCAGATCTTCTGCCCGTTAAATCTAAAGACGTATATGAATATACGTATAAGAAATTTGTAAATTGGTGTAGCGAGAAAAAGGTAAAATCATACACGGAAAGCGTGCTATTAACATACTTCTCCGAATTGTCCAGTAAAATGGTATAAATATCGATAAATGTTCAAAACTGCGTGCCTTTTAAAAAAAGAGAATAATGACTATATTCCCAAGAAATCGAGAATTTTTAATAAAGAACAAGTGAATCGATTCTTGAATTGTGGTAGTGATGAACAATATTTGATGATGAAGGTTTGTTTTAGTTTTATAAATCGCGTATATTACAATAATACATTAAAATGTTTGTAGGTTGTATTAATTTTGGGTGTTGCTGGAGCCTGTCGCTGCGGCGAGTTAGTACATTTGAAGATTAGTGATATTGAAGATCTTAAATCGGGCGCCTTATTGATTAAAATTCCTTACACTAAAACTAATAAGGCTAGATGATTTACTGATTTATAGAAAATATGTAAGTCTTCGCCCTACAAACTTTGCAGAACCACGTTTTTTTTTAAATATCACAATGGAAAATCTCATCGGGTAGTAGTAGGACTTCATGAGATTAGCAGTGTTCCACAAGAGGTCGCTAAATTTTTAAATTTAGATAATCCGAAAGAATTTACAGGCCACTGCTTACGACGAACTTCTGCTACGCTTCTAGTAGATGCGAGCGGTGACCTCACATGTCTAAAAAGACATGGTGGTTGGAAATCTGGCACCGTGGCAGAAGGTTACGTCGAGGATTCCTTAAAAAATAAAAGTGATACTGCAAAAAAATTACTGGGACTGGATCAACCTAGCACTAGTGCAACTAACAATATTACCATAGTTGAAGAAACAAGTAAACCTGTACTTGTAGATGTGTTACGTGCAAACTTCAACTTTGTACTCAAACTTACCCCAACAGAGGAGATACCTTTTATATAGGACTTGCCGGTACCTCGGTCACGGTAGAGATGGAGGGGTCCCACAGTGATACAGATGGTAATGGTAGCTGAAAGAGATGAGAGGGCGCCAGCTAGAATGATAAAACAGCCAGCCCTAGACAACTAGTGAATTTGCCACTTTTCTAGCCAAGTAACGAATATGTGCAATGATCTGAGCACTAGGAAAAAATAGTTGTAAAGTAGAAAGTCTCCAAAACAAAAGCGGTATATTAATTTCTAATAATGGCAGTATATAGGTTGCATTTGGATGTACATATATATATATATATATATATATATATATATATATATATATATATTAAAATAATAAAATGGAAAACGAAATTTAAAATCATTTTAACGTTTCGGTATTTACTTATACCATTTTCAAATAGTACATCATGCTATAAAGCTAATTACATTTTATAATGTACTTATATTAATAACATGACATTACAAATTTAAAGTTTACTTCAACGTCAAAGTTGTCAAAGCAACCTTAAATTTGGCATGTCATGTTACATTTAAGTGGTTTGTATTTATATATATATACAGAGACTCCTTTATGTCCAGATCTGATAAATTACTGGCTCTGTCCAAGATTGTAAAGTCATCATGTGTGATGTTGTGGTTTTCATCAATTTTATGTTTAAAGATAGCGGAATCAGGTATTGTTAGAGAACGCTTACCAAGTCGAGGAGTAATACAAGTGTTCACATCTACGAACAGCAAAGTGACGACGGTTTTACCGACGTAAGTAGCATTACAGCTACTACATTTAAATTTATAAATGATGTTCGAAGATATGTCATTTGGGAGTGCGTCTTTGACTCGAAAAAGAGAACCGATGCGTTCAATGGTTGTAAAGGCAATACGTAATTCAACTTTCGGAAGATATTTTTTAATGTGTTGTTTGAGGATACGACGTATTTGTAGGCTATGAAGACCTGTATAAGGAGCTTTGTATATATATATGTTTTTCTTCTCGGGGCTTAGTTGATGGATTAAGTTGTTTATTAAGAAATCGTCCAATGTATCTATCCATGAACCCTAGAGGAAAACCATTCTTCATGAAAATCGACTTGATCTTGTAAAATTCTTCATGGAGAAGATGGTAATTGGAACATAACATGTATGCACTGTGTAGTAATATATTCAAGAGACTAATTTTGTATTTATTAGGGACGAAACTGTCTATGTTTTGATACAGTCCTGTAAATGTAGGTTTTCTGTAGATGGACGTAGAAAAGCCAGAATTCGTGCGAATTATGTTTATTCCCAAAAATGGTAAGACGTGATCTTTTTCAATTTCATTTGTAAATTTGATGTTGGGGTGTTGTTGATTTAAATAATTCAGAAAATCCGTAATATGTTCTTGATGTTTAAATAATAAATTTTAACAAAATAGACATACTACTCGTATCAGAAAGCCATTCTACACTCACCACTAATATCAAAATACCACACTACAACGTCTACTATGCTAATCATCCAGATGGTACTGCTCATGCTGGAGCTGCCATTATAATCAGATCGGCCATCGATCATTATCAACTACCGGCCTTCTCAACAAATAAAATCCAATGTGCCCTAGTCAAAATTAACTTATTCCCTTGGCCACTGACGGTAGGAGCAATATATTGTCCACCTAGACATGCCATCACCAGCGAAGAATTTGAAGATCTCTTACTCCCACTCGATCCTCGCTTCTTAGTGGCAGGAGACTGAACGTAAGCACACCGCCTGGGGATCCAGGCTTATATCACCTAAGGGAGAACACTGTTTCATACTATTCAGAAGAACAAACTAAGCTACTTGTCAACTGGCGAACCAACTTATTGGCCAGCAGACCATAGAAAAATTCCTGATCTGCTCGATTTCGCGATGTACATAGCAAAACAGAAAGCAACTTTGACCTGAGTTCGGATCATTCCCTATAATAATAACTCTAAGTACAACCCTTATTTGGAAAACTCCATTACCAAAGTTATCCTCTGCCAAGACAGACTGGGACCAATTCCAGCTCCATATTAACGACACCATTAACTTAAGACAGCGAATGCACACCTGTAGTGAAATAGATGACACAGTAGAATACATTGTAACACTCATACAAGAGGCTGCTTGGCTAGCTACTCCAGTAGTACAAAAATGGCACCGAAATCCATAATATACCTTCATATAAGGCAACTTGTAAGGGTAAAACGCAGAGCCCGCGCCAAATGGCAACGATCCAGAAACCCTCGCGATAAGACTGTTCTGAATGCTGCTACCCACAGGCTTAGTAAAGCTATTGATGATAACAGAAACGCAACATTTAACTATTATCTCTCAACTTATCGCCTGTGAATCACACCATCTGGAAAGCCACCAAAAGTTCAAACGGCCTATTACACCAATACCACCCTTAAGGAAGCCTGATGGAAGTTGGGCTCGATCCAATGTCGAAAAGGCTAATACTTTTGGAGCACACTTTGAACAAGTATTCACCCCGTACACTCCAACGATATCAACTTCGACTCAGATATCGAGGAATATCTCACCTCTGGGCAACTCTCTCTACCCTGAGACCAATCTCCCTACGGAAGTGCGCAGACAAATTAACCTTACCAACCCTTTTAAAGCGCCTGGCTATGACCTCATCACAGGAAATATTCTGAAGCACCTTCCCAAGAAGGCTGTAGTGCTCATCGCCACAATCTACAATCGTATGCTCAATCTTTCTCACTTTCCTACCCAATGGAAACTTGCACTAATAACCACAATTCCAAAGCCAGGTAAACCCCGCAAGAAGCTACCTCATATCGGCCGCTTAGCTTACTGCCGCTTCTCTAAAATATTTGAACGTTTATTGCTCCACCGAATCATAGAAGAAACTCCAATTGAAGAGATACTTCCTACCCACCAATTCGGCTTCCGGAAGGCCACTCTACAACCCAGCAATGCCATCGCTTAGTAAACTACATCAAGGAAACCCTTGAGGGAAATGAATGTGCGCCTCAGTCTTTTAGACATACAGCAAGCATTTGATAAAGTTTGGCATTCCGGCTTGCTCTATAAAGTCAAAACAAACTCCCTCATCAAATCTTTCTTCTTCTTAAATCCTACCTAACCCAACGATATTTCCAAGTCCAGTTCCAAGGCGCATTGTCAAATTATCATCCTATCCACTCTGGCGTTCCGCAGGCAGTGTCCTCGGTCCCTTTCTTTATATCCTTTACACTGAAGACATACCTACAACAGACAATACCCTTATCGCTACCTTCGCTGACGATACAGCAATTCTCTCATCCGACACTGACGCAAATCAAACTTTTGAAAATATCCAGCTTCATCTAAACCTTCTACAAAGCTGGCTGGATCGCTGGAGGATCAAAGTAAATAGTGCTAAATCCTCACAAATTACGTTCACTACCAAACATTCTACCTGCCCTCAAGTTACCATCTACGATCAACCTATTCCCATGTCAACAGAAGTAAAATACCTTGGTCTACACTTAGACCAACGACTCACCTGGAAAGCCCACATCAAAGCAAAAGACAACAACTTAATAAAAGACTAAAAATATGTACTGGCTGCTTGGGCGCAAATCTCAACTGTCCATAGAAAACAAGCTCCTCCTCTACAAGGTCATCCTTACTCCTATTTGGTCCTATGGAATTGAGCTGTGGGATGCAGTAAACCGTCAAACACAAAAATTCTCCAGTCCTACCAATCAAAAACACTCGTGCTATAGCTAACGCTCCCTGGTACGTGAACAATCAAACTCTACACAAAGATCTCCAAATTCCTTCATCACTGAAGTTATCAGAAATTCAGCTGCCAACAGTAAAGCACGCACTCTGGAACATCCTAATCAACTCATTGCCGATCTCTATTCCCAACAGCCTGAAGTTAGAAGATTAACCAGACTCTGGCCTGAAGATCTCATTTAGTGAATCTTGGTGACCCGTCGCTGGATGGTGCCCACTTCATGTTATTACCTACTTTGTCATATTATTTACTTATTACTCACTAATGAGTAGATTGTAAAATAGCAATTTAAATTAAAAAAAAAAAAAAAAAAAAACATTTTACCCAAAGCAATTTACTGTAAAAGCGCAAACATTTGTGCAATAACACTTAAAGTTTTATCACAAACGTTTACATAGGTCTATACAACTTTTAGGATTGTTCACAGATTAATCAAAGCATTAAGGTACCCGAAGAGTCTGAATATGAGTAATTTATAACTTATCTTTCATATCCCAGCCTGTCGGAAAGTTATACTTTCAAATTTTCACAGGTGTTCCACCCTTGTAGTCAACTCTCTTGGTAATTATGTAATAAGTAACACACTTCATCAGCCAATTGCCATTATGTACAACTATGTACGAGTTATATACAAATGTCTTATAGCGTACCTATGTCCATATTTACATAGCATACAAGTATATTTAGATGGTGTACGAGAAGTATATTATGTGGCGTACCAAAGGTACCTCTTCAATGAGGCAAAGAAATCAGAAAAGTATTAATGGTAACGTTCAAAAATGGATTCAGTTAATTTCGAGTATGAGTTCCCCAGTGAATCTAAAGTGTAAAAACAACTTCGTGGTTACAAGGAAATTTGTGAGGTTAAGTCTAACCCCCTTAACTTATTACTTTAATGATTTCTTTAATGGATTTAGTTCTTAAATCGAACCCGATCGATTGTCTGTTTTCAGCATTTCCTATATATCCGATATAAATCGTTTGTCCCACTACTTATAGCGATTTGGCACAAAATTTAGAAAAATGTTATAAAACCGATAATCATCCATGGGCTAAATAAAGTCCAGAAATTTACATTTTTCTTTTAGGAAACACAAAATGGCTTTTCTTTCGCCAAGCACAGACCGGAAGGAAGTGAAAATTAAAAGTCAAATATATTCGTATGTCAAACGGATATAAACCAGTGACTCCCAGCACATGAAGTTGAAATATAACTTATAAGTGACCATCACAAGGTTTACCTAACCACTACAAAAATGTTTTTAATTGTGAAGCGTAATATATTCAAGAAACTACAGAGATAAGCTTAGAGAAATGTCATTATTTCTAGAAAAATAGAAACTTCAAAGAAATACGAGTAATTCATTAATTCTAATAGATCGCAAAAATTTACTTAATAGTACAGCAAAAGTAACGAATGTAACAGATGGTCAAAATCAACTTAATAATTATTCTAAAAAGGACATTGCAGGCTTATTTAATTTTCAAAGTGCCTCAAATTGCACTTTTCATATTAATATAAATAATTAATTTGCAATTTTTGTGTTCGTAATTTTTTTGACGTTGTTTAATAATTTTGTAGTTGTTTTAATGACAGTTTTTGGTATTAGAAGTGACTACTTTCAAGACGGTCGCAGAAAAACAATATTTTTCTAAAATCTCATTATCTTATACCGCAAACCTAAAGTACTTCTATCATCCGGAATCTGGTCCTACGTACATCCCAAGCAGGAATTTGTATTTGTTTCACCTTTATGACTATGAGTGTTTCCTAATACCCACTTGTAAATCTTGTGGTGTTCCTCCTTTTCCCATGATTGAAACTTATGTGATGTTTTATTCTAATAATATTTTATCAAAATACCGAGCATAATATGCTGCTTTTTCAATACCTTCAGTGATAATAAATGAAGTGTCTTTATAAGCAGAATTAATGATTATTATTGATATTGTTATTACTATTATTATAAACACCATGTCCATACCTAATTTTAAGTATATGCGCTAGTATGCCTTTATTAGTAGTACATGTAGTTAAAAATCATATAAGTACCTTAAAAGATAAAAAAAAACTTGTTCACATACGCTCACTATGCACATGTTTAATTTTTGGTAAGCGCTAGACCAGCACCGTTTTATAGTAAGGGCACACAGGACACGTGTACGGGCCCCACGCCGATTGGGGTCCGTGAATACGGGACCATTTGGAAAAAGATGTTTTATGATAAAATTACCAGCGATTTCGAAAACAATGGACTTTCTCAACTTCTGTCTTCGTCACTAGACTTATGTAAACAACATTTTGAGGAAAACAATGTATTTACTACTTTGCTTCGGTCTCCAGTGGCAAGGACCAACTAGACCGCGTTATTTAATGGCCCCATGTTTCACAGTTGACCTTGAGGAACTAGTTGACCTACGGGTTGACGAGAAACTGGTTGACCTTGAGAAAGTTGTTTACCTTGAGATAGTGGTTGACCGTGAGAAACTGATTTACCTTGAGAAAGTTGTTTACCTTGAGGTTTATCGTGAGATAGTACCTTGAGAAAAAGTTGTTTGCCTTGAAATAGTGGTTGACCTCGTCCGTGGTTTTGAGGTAGCCTAACCTACTAGGCGGAAAATTTGAAATTTGAATAAGGGGCCCTAATGCTATCTCATAAGAAATAAGGTCCCCTTGTCGTGGCCCCTTGGTTGGAAATAGTATTCTAATAAGGGTCCCTAACGCCAACTTGTAAGGCAGCTATAAGAACTTGTGTTAAGGTCTGCGTCATCTTGTCGTAGCCCCTAGGCTGGAAATTTTTGAATTTTTGGAGCGATCTAGTGGTGTATGGACTAATGAATATTTCTGTAATAAAGGTGGCGCCACATAGCGGTATATTTCTAAGGACTAATTAGGGTTTTGTTTGCGGCACCATCTAGTGCTGTATGTATGGACATGTTCTGCAATAGAAGTTGATCATGAACGTCTCTGTCTCTGATCTTGTTACGGAACTCTTAATTAAAACAGCTAAACTACTAAAAACGCTTTTATTTATCAGAGTAGAATAGTTAAAAACAAGCATTACACAGTAATTTAATTATCTTATCATTTATAATTAAACATGTAGTGAAAAACTTATTTACAAAATCAAGCATTGGTAAATTATTTATTATTCTAAAATGCAAAACATTATCGTATAAAGTCTACACACATCCGAATGGTAATCCTGCAGCGTCGTTTTGTTGTAGCGGAACCATCTAGAACTCTCTCAAGGAAACGTAAATGGTAACCTAGCGGGGTCGTCCAAAAGAATCAAAATATTTCCGGTTACCATTCTCGTCAATGTAGATAGCAATCCAATGCTGACTTGGTTTGTTTGCTAAGATTCGTGTTCAAAATAATTGCACAAGGTGCGTGCCTCGGTAGTTGATTAGAAGCACATACAAGTCGAAACACATTATTGTGGATGGGGATGGATTTCAAACATTTTAACACTTGTACCTCACACATCTTTGGAGCTGGTATGCGCCGAGTCTTGCAGTAGTAATGCATTTTACAGAGCGCACATAGGCTCCTCGATCTTATGGTTTAAACAACTATACGCACTTGCTTCCTTTTTCAATTTTTTAATCGACGAACAACCAACCTCGTCGAAATTTAATATTGGTTTATTAACGAATCTTAAAAACAGTTGTTTTTCACTACCCTTAACGTGAATTTCGTTAAACGGTAGCAGAGTTCTTATCAGCTCCTCTTGGAAATCGTTTATGGCACATACCTGATCGCCGTTTCAAGCCTCTAAATACCTTATCTGTCTTGACATGGGTTTTGATATAAAATGATCTCGAGGTGAATATATCAGCATCATCAGTAACGAACCATGATCTGTAATCACGGAAAATTCTTTCAGAATGGATTCGTTATCAACACCTCTAAAACCTTGTACGTCCAAGTATGCATCCATCTTCTTCTTCCTACTGTTGTACACTGAAGCTTATGATCTAGAGTTGTCCCTATTAACAGGTGAAATCCACGACCACATTCCGATGTTTATCGATCTCAATCACTTTATCGAATTCGGCGTACATCAAACAGTTAACGGTTTCTATGAGCGTTTATTCAAAGCCGACTTCTAGGCGCAGAGAACCGTTTCTAACTAAATTCCAGTGTGTGCTAGCGTTTGCAGGCAAGTCAGGGGTTAGGTCGAAGGTCATTAAACAGTAGCCGTTGGGGTAATCGCATCTCGATATATCGTTGCCCTGATTCAAAAAATGAATACCCGTACCGGAGAAGATGTGATATGCCCTTATATAAACCGTTGGCTGTAAAGTCTGGTTGTCAGTATATAACGACATGCATTTGAAATTGCTGTGATGAAAAGTGAATGGATTTGAGGAGTAATCACCGTTGAAAGCTTTATTTGCGACAAAACCAACGATGTATCGTTTAGGTAACTGACCTAGAACGATATTATCTAATGATCGCTGTATGCCTGTAAGTATAGTTCACACTTTTACGTCAATTCTTATAACAGGATATTTCGTCGTAGCTTTAGCGTGTGCAATTAGATCGGTGGGGTTGATTCGCATACGTCTCACCAGTAAACTAACGCCCATAATTCATATCTTGTAGGATGAACCGTGCGCCACCGCCATTGGACTAAAGGTATCTCTTGATCATACAAATTTAGCCTTTAATTCAACACCAGTTATCATAAACTTTTCCTGATTAAACAAAACCGAGTGCACGTGACCAATCTGGTTGCTGCAAGTACTTGACGTTTCGAGAAACCGTTATTTGCGGGGCCTAGTGTATTCATCTCCCCGGCTGTATCATTATGCCATAAAGTACAAGCTAGATGTGAACTCGGCCTCATTTCCATAATTTAGAAACGTTTCGATATATGGGCGGTGGGTGTAGATGTTGTTTGGTTGTGACACCATCTTCTGATTTAAGTAAACCTCCACTTGTGCGAAAAGCGAATGCAACCAATTGTATACGTGTGCTACAACATCTGCGTCAGTAAGTGCTGTATCATCTTGTTTAGAACTTTAGCTGAGATGTACAACACGGTCTGGCTTAAATCTATGTTTTGTTTCCATTTCCGGGCACTACAAACTCTATTGGGGCGTCATCAATAAGAGTAAAGCGAACAAATACAATTCGCATTCACATGGTTGTGCATGTAAAAAAGCCATTATCTTGAAAACATATCGTCGTAAGTAGGTTTCTTCTTTCTTAGCAGCAACAGCTCTCGGTAGAGACTGGTTATTATCAGCCAGACGTACTCTTTTATAACCCGAACCCTTCATCATTTTATCGATTTTCTCATCGATTTTACGTTTAAAATTTCCATTGGCCTTTGCACCAGACCTAAATAGCGGTATTATATTTCTAAATACACCACCTAGCCAGTTTCCTATTCCGTGACAACGTTGATATGGTGCGCCTCTGTAGATGGAGCCGATACCGTTACCGGCCTGATTCATATAATATTGTTGATAAGGACAAACTAATATTGCACTTTCTTAAAGTGTAGCTTCAGGTACAACGTCCAGAACTCGAATGGCATTGCTTCACCCGTATCTGTTTTTACATTAATCTCGGTGTTTTCCAATTCCCGTGTCATCACGGGCATGTAGTGTGCAAGCGAAAAAAGCACATCTTTATGACCCCCGTAAGCGTAGTTTTCAGAAGTAATATTTATTATACGCATAAGCGGAGATAAAACATCACCCATAATTTGCGATTCCAAGATGTCGCAATAAACAAACATCTGCGTTTGTAATCCTATCCACATACCAGCGAGGTGCGGTGGTATTGGTTCAATAAGCTATGTTTTGCTACGGCCGATAACACAACTGTAAGGCTAAACGTTGTGAGAATCCGAATAGCGAGAGGGAGGTTTTTAATTTTGTAGTGACACGCTTAGTTAGATTATGGTATTCGATTGTTTGCAAATTTACTTATTAGCTCGTGGTTATTTAGTTCGTTGGCAATTTCTTCAATGTTGGCATAATTCCCCGAGCCGAAACGTAACACATACCATCCGTCCTCAATATAAATGGCTTTCTCGTTGTCGTGTTGGGAATGTGATGCAGCCTTTTTTAATATCGTCTCTAACACGTCCTCTTCTCCTGCGGGTGGATCAGTTCTATAATAAATTAAATTGTCTGGGTACTGAATCCCTGATATGCCTACAACCCACGAGCCTGTGCGGTAGTATTGGTTCAATAGCTATGTTTTGCTATGGCCGATAACACAACTGTAAGGCTAAACGTTGTGAGAATCCGAATAGCGAGAGGGAGGTTTTTAATTTCGTAGTGACACGCTTAGTTAGATTACGGTTTTCGATTGTTTGCAAATTTACTTATTAACTCGTGGTTATTTAGCTCGTTGGCAATTTCTTCAATGTTGTCCTCAATATAAATGGCTTTCTCATTGTCATGTTGGCAATGTGATGCAGTCTTTTTTAATATCGTCTCTAACACATCCTCTTCTCCAGCGGGTGGATCAGTTCTATAATAAATTAAATTGTCTGGGTACTGAATCTCCGATATGCCTACAACCCATGAACCTGTTAACCATATTCGTTTTGGCAGTTGTGTAATAAAACTTGACGTCATATTGTCGGGAAAATACGTCATGGAACTATTAGTAAGGTAAGATAAAACTCCATTTTTTTATATATCTCTCAGCTGCGAAGCTAACACCCAGCTATTAAATTTGTCCTTGTATCCACGCCACTTAAAACCAGGTATTGTTTATATCGTCCGCGGCCCTTCTCTGATAAAATCTTATCGACTTTGAAAAGGACGTCTTTATGAACCGTAACAACTTGCAACTCCTCCTCGTAAAAGGTAACCGCAACAGGATCGTTATTAAGATCGCTTATGCGATAAACTGGAGGTCTTTTTATCACTGCACTAATTGTAAAAACTTCCTCGCTCCAGTTCGTTTCATATCCCTTCTCAAACGTGTACTTAGTTCTGGCGATTCTAACATGTTCACCGGCTTTATATTTAGGATGACGTGATATGCCTAAGCCTTTCGCGTACAGGTTATTGCACACTTCCAAAATATTTTCATCATTTACAGCCGCAGAGGCCATCTTTATACTTGAATGAAGGCTATTGCTGTAAGCAGTCACAAGTTTTTGGAGTACATCAATATACCTGTAGGAATTTCTGTACGTGAAATAACGCCACATCTTTGTTTTCAATATTTTATTAAATCCTTCAATTACATATGCTTTCACACTAGGGTTATTTGTTACATAGAAATCGGTATTTTGTTTCTTGAAAAAGTTTTGTACACTGACCGCCTCAAACCCATTGCCTTTATCCGTCTGTAGATTTGTTGGTGTATTATCACTTTCCTTAAAAATATCGGTGAATGCTTCAATTACAGATGCGGCTGTCTTCGTTTTAAAAGCTCTCGCCCAGGCCCTTTTGCTAAACACATCAATAACCGTTAGTATGTGGTTGTATCTACTATTATATTTACTTAAAGGTCGCATAAGGCAAAGATTCGCTTGCCACAGCTCGTAAATGTTGCTCACAATATACCTATTGCGGGGAAACTTTTTTCTGGCAGGTTTATTAACCGTATACGTTTCCTGAGCCTGCAGCCAATTTTTCACTTCACCATATCTACGCTTTACTGCATTAACTAAAAGTGTTATACCCGAAAACCCTGCCGGGTGCTCTGGATCATAGTATACAGCATCCATGTTATGTTCTCCACGTATCCCAATCTAGTGAAAGTCTTCTTCTTCGAAAGAATCTTTGCGGGACATCCCTCAATTCACTATCGGCATCATAATTCGCACCTGTAGTTGTGAGGCTCAGTTCAATGTTAGGTGATACAGCAGCATCATGTCTTCGAGTATTTCCCATAAACTCTCGTGGTATATTTATTTCTTTAATGTACATCGCAAACTGTCGCCAGCTGTGTGGGTTTGTAGTTTTTCGCTATCTTAACGTTTCGTGAACCAGATCGATAATGTTGGAATGAGGTATGATCTCACCTTTTATTGAGACAGTACCCCTTTTATCCCCAAATGCATCACCGCCTGTATTCAGTATACGCAAGAAATCAGTACCTTTCTTCCTGTATGAAACAGGCAGTGTTGATACTATCTCGTCGTCTGCCAGATCTTTGCGTTTCGGCAAATCTCTAATATCATCATCACCGCTGATTGTTATACTAGGGGTTGACGTAACTGATTGGAAAAGTGTAGATATCTTTGAAGAACCTGATTGTACTGCTGCCATTTGTCATGGTCGGTCATTTTGACTTTTAAAACTTTATCCATGTCGTTGCCCAACTGCGTTAAAAGGTTGTTTTGCGTGACATCTGGAGCTTGAAGACGTTGTATAAAATCACAGGTAGAATAATCATCTTCTTCAGATTGTGGTCCATAGTTATTGAAACAAATTACTCAGAATTCCGTCAAGTAATGGTCCTAACAGGACTGGTAGAAATGCGCCCCTTCTGTACGAGAAACTGTTTCTTCTTTTTTATAGATTTGCCTCTCTGTGCCAGCCGCCTTAAAATGTGCATATGTTCAGAGAGTCGCTGCTTCTGATCAGCTGACAGAGGAACACGACCTTTTCAAATGTTATGTGCACACTCGCAAATGCATTCCACCTGCTTACTATCCAGACATTTCAATAAAGCGTCACGTTGACTTTTATTTAATCTGACTAATGCGTGCAGGATATCGGTGTTTTCGATTAAAGCGTCAACCATCATATATGATGTAATCTTCATGACTGTGAGGCTTAAACCCTTTTTTTGCTATATGTACTTGGCAAATACCTTGAGGCCCGAATACGTTTCATCTATAGCGTATCACATCCGTTGTATTCTGTGTTAAATCGAACAATAAATATCCGTGCGGGTTTGAAGTAGCATCCTGATACGCAGCCTCTAAAAATTTCGGGTTATTAGGTGAAATCTACGTTGATAAATGCTGTATCTGTGCCCTGTCACGTGGCTTCTTAAACAAGATTATGTAATGAGCGTTGAGAGAGATAACTCGCTGTCCACGTCCTTGATGAAATATGTTTTGCGTTAAGAAAAACACGCTTAAATTTCTATGATGACAACCTTTTGTAAAAATATCAACCACCGAACCGTTAGTCTCGAGCATTACATCGTCAATTATTATTAAGACCGGTTTTTCACCGTCGAACTGTTCCATGTCAGGTAATCCTTTCTGAAATTCCACTGAGAGATTTTTGAATAATGGTTGTCATTCGCCGTAAAACCAGATAATTTTTTCAAACGCTGCATCACAGTTTCCTTATTTTTTAGAAAATCGACGAAAAGATACGATTTCCCACACCCGATGGCCCCGATACTATTGCAGAAAAGGGATGCTTGAACTGACCTTCCATCTCGAAACGCTAATCGATACTAAAGAGTATTCTGTTATCATCACAACTTAAATACTAGGTAAAAAAAGTCTGCAATCACAGGTATATTCGCCCTGTTTTATCGTGCTATCAGTTAACATCAAAATAATCCTATTTGTTGTTGTCTTTTAAATATTTACTAAAAGTCAGCACGTGTTTTTAAATCGTGCATTAACAATAAATAAATTGATGTATATCTAATCTATAATGTCTAATTACTTGCTTACTTAATTGATACTCATTTTATTTATTTTAAAAGTAATTTGTGTGTGTGTGTGTGTGTGTGTGTGAGAGAGAGAGAGAGAGAGTGTGTATGTACGCGTGCGTGTGTGCGTGCGTGCGTGCGTGCGTGCGTGCGTGCGTGCGTCCGTGCGTGCGTGCGTGCGTGCGTGCGTGCGTGCGTGTGTGTGTGTGAGTAATTGAGCATACAAACCAATCAGGCATAATTTTCGAATATATTGGTATTTTTCGATTTGACTTCTGTCATCAATTTGAAAGTTCAGAAACCTTAATTTGTTAAAATAAAAATATAATATTGAAAACGTGTTTCTTATTGTATCTTCTAAAATAATCCAACGGATACCACACGAGAGTTCGATAAATTAGAAAATAATTCTCAATATTTTCTCAACCCTGTTGCCATTGGGCAATAGCCATTCAAGCCCTACGAGCTCTCGTGTCTATTGCCTGGCAACAGGTCTTCGAAAATCTGTCAAATTATTTTCAATTTATTCTCACTCCCTTGTGATATTTCTACTGAAAATAATCTTGACTCATGTTTTTCATATTACACCATATGATTGTATATGATGACGTAGCGGTAAACTTTCCTGGCGAGGATATTCGTATTTTGATTGTATACCTATTTGAACATTTATAAGAAAATTCTATTACTAAAATAATTGAATCGCCTAATTAACAAATAAAAGATATAATATTAACTTACAGGCAATTATTAACCCAGAAATACACATTTGAAAATAGAAAAGCGTATTTATAAAGGTAAAGACCTTCAGTGTATTGAGGAGGCGGAAAGATCAGGTGGGTAGAAAAACCAAAACCACGATAGTGGGTATACAAAATAGAAGGAAGTGATTGGTCACGTGTCCTTATTATGTCTCATGTGCATTAGTAGTGTATATAAGGGTAATAGGAAACATATTTCGTTACTAGAACGCGTTCTTCGTTATGAGATGAAATCAGTCACTCGAAGTATGGCTATGTCAATTTACTCACACTTCCGTTTATATGATATGTATCTTCCTCACTTTATCAACTTAAATATTGTAAAATAAGCATTACCGTAAACTTTCATTCGTGCAGTAAATGTCTCATCGTGAATAGTAAAGCTTTATCCTACATTTACTTCTGAACATTTTTGTAGTATACAAAAATTTACGTACGTGACTTTTTAAGAGGTTTTAATCTCTAACCAGAGTTATATAAGCACATTATAACATTGGATTGAATAGATTATATGACACTTGTTTCAATTTGTTAAATTGATTAAATGTGTTTTATCCAATCATAATAATACGATCTTACTAAGCACATTATTACAATCATTTCGCAGGGAAGGATTTAATGGGAGAAACATTTTTTTTTATTCTCAATGCTGATTAGCGCCAATAGAACAAAAATTTTTTGGCAGGGTTTATTAGGGGCAGTTTTTGGAGTAGCTGCATATTTCAAAGATATAAAAGTACCTGAGTCATATCGATTAATCATGTCCTATGCAATTTTTTGATACGACGCTTAATTTAGCGGCAAAAAAAACTTCTAAGATAGAATTTAAGTGTTAGTACAAGATTTTTCAATATCTGAATAAGAAGAATAAGAAAGAGTGTAGACACATTTTTTAAAGAAAATATCATTTTGCATAACTTTTCTTTTTCAAGTTTCTTAATATAACGCAAAGTAAGTCTAAAAATTAATTAAATATGAATTAAAATGGTTAAGCTGTATTATTGATATCTTATAGCAGCACCATAACTAGGGCATGGCAAAGAAGGCACTTGCCACGGGTGGAAGGGTTCCAGGGGCGGGACGACGCGGTGCGCCCCTCGTTGCTAATGTATGTAAAATGTAAAAATCAACATTTTATATCTAGATTTCAATTAGCGTATTATAATGAATCAATTATATCATATTTAACTAATTAATTCAATACGATGTTATTTATATCATGTGACCCATGAGACTAAAAAAGCTTGACTGTAACTGTGGTTGCCTAAGTGGCGCTGTGGGTAATTTCGGGAGGTTGGTGGGGGCAGGCTGTCCTATCCTGTGGCAACACTGCAGGCATTATGCAGACAGATTTCATCACGTTTGTATGTATCTACCGAAGCTCCATTCGTGCGATTCTTGTTTTACTGCTGTTGTCGTGTTTTGGTGTTTTAATTTGAGATATGAACTTCTGACTAGGGTGTTGTGTTCCTTCATCTCGTAAACAAACGGTGAGTAGTTTTACTAATTATACAGATATCTATACTTATCAGTCACAGACCATTCTTCTTTTTAACTGCTGCAAGACAGGAAGTAGCGCTCCATGTAAAATAAATTAGTTTGATGTGTGCCTTATACACACACTGTGTAAAGGGTGACAATTTTCACGTTTACTTGATGAAACTTAAAATGTTTGTTCTGGAAATGTATTTAAGCATTTCTTGATTTTGCACTGACCTACTCGCGTATACTAACGTTGGCACCAAATCTAAGTGAATTACCAATTAACCTATGAATAATCCACTTATAATCTGTGGATGAACAATGAACAGTGACACGATTCCTCACAGTGTAATCTATGAATAATCATCGCATAATATATGGATGTTCAGAGAATTATCCACGATTCGTCTCTGGATATGCTCGCGGAAAAATCTATGAGTATACCGTACTTTTTTTATTTTTCACCACAGAGTAGATTTGGGATCCCTACGTTCTAAAATCGCATGATCTTAGCAGAATGATATTTCTCTGGATAATGAAATCCTACATGATGCAATTTACATGTCTTTACAAAGAAAGTATGAACATATGAAATTTGTGTGCACAACGATATAAAATTTTATCATGTTTAGCTCTATTTACTAGAGAAATATGATTTTACCAAATTTCTATGGAAATGCTCTTTTTGAGACATTAATCATAAAAAACTAAACATGGTGAAAAACCTTGATACCATGTGAATGTCAATATTTTAGATACAATTTTTGTGTGTGATAAGTTGTTGAAAACACTTACCATGCAAAATCTCAAGAGCATACGATTTGTAGAACGTAGGATAACACGAGGGTCGCTAATTAACATGTAAATCCCTACGGTGAAAACTGTACGGTATGACTTATACCGTATATGTGTACTTTTGAAAAACAAATATTTGTAGAGTAATCTTCGGCTGTATTCGTATTGAAACGAATATTCTAAGACTGATAATGTTCTCAAAACAATATTCTTAGACTAATTACGGGTTGAAAATTGGAGCTGGAGAAGTTCCATTCACATTCCCCATGTCGAAATGGGTTCAGTTTTGCCCATTTTTCTGTAATGCCCTCATTGATTTTGAAGAAGAAGCAAAAAATCCAACATTCCCAAAATAACGGGCACCCTAATAGACTAGACACAGTCCAAAATTTACTTCAGTTACTTCAATTCAGTGAACCGTTTATTTCAATACAGGCTAAAACCATGTCTCCAAAAATATTATCTGGTACCCAATTCAGACTCGCGCAAGCTCAGAAGATATCTGCTGTAAAAGAGAATACCATTGATATAACTACGTTTTTAACAACGAAGACTCCTCCACTTGGGCACCAATCCAATTTGATCGAAAGTACTTCCGAGGAGTTTGCTACTGCTGCTTCAGGTCCACTTTCATCAAGTGAGATTGAGCTATCTACCACAACAGTTTCGAACGAGATTTCACTTTGCCTTGGACAACCATCTTCAAGTACGTCGCATCCTCGCCATCACCATCAAGTCCTCGCAATAGTTGAACCGACGAAAACAGCGCAAAACGACGTCAGTGATGTATTTACTGATTTCAATAATCCAACATCAGTTATAAATGCAGAATTCACTAGAAGAATTGTTCAACATAGCCCCGACCATGGAGACAACATATATATATATATATATATATATATATATATATATATATATATATATATATATATATATATATATATATATATATATATATATATATATATATCCAATGACTGATGATAGAAAATTTGAAAGAAGTTGGTTTTCAAAAGTTTTGGCAAATGGTGAATCCGTGAAAATGGCTTTTGCGTTGTAGAGAACGAGACGCTTTATTTTGCTGCCGATGAGTCCTTTTCAACAGAAAAGATAGCGGTTGGAAGAGTGGATTTAACGACTGGTAGGTAGCATTTCAATCCACCTTTATTGCGACATGAAAATTCCCAAACTCATTGGCAATGAATTGAAAGCATTAGAAAAACGATTTGAAATAAACCAAGAAAAAAATAAGTGGAGACATATTTTGAAAATAATTCTCGATGTAATCTTATTTTGCATGAAAAATAATGACGCCTTAAGAGGTTGTTAAGAAATCATTGGACATCCTAACTGTGACAAATTTTTAAACACCATCGAATTTATTAGTCATTATGACCAAACAATCAAAGCACGCATGGCCAATCACAATAAAGGACAGATAAATTTTACAAACTGTTATGACAGAAAACATCAACTGCTGTTCTTGCACATTCAATGCTCATAATGTAGAAGAACTATTCAATTTAAAGAATATAATAAGCTATAGATTGGAATTTCTTGAATCTTACAATCTGGCGTGTTTTTTATGAAAAGTGCATGCAACAAGTTGTTTTGGTAAGAAAGAATCCTATGGTAGTGATGATGATGATGGTATTTATGAAGGCATTGAAGATATAAATTCTAAGTATAATATTAATTCACATACCACTATTCTTAATGGACATATTGTATTATCGTCCTGCTTATCTAATGTATAGCATTTACTAAATAAATAAATATATTAATAACTATGATGTGTTTTTTTGTGTGATTTCGATTTAGAGAGGAATACCCCGCCTTATCCATCTAGGTAAACAATGTTAGGTAAGAAGCCAAAGAGTGCAGGTGGTGGTTTAGTGAATATCCTAATCAATAAACTTCCGTATGAATTGCATTTATCTGGCTACCAGTATTGTGATCCTAGTATAAAGTTGGAGAAATGACTCGCGCGCGATGACCCCGGTTTAATCAATTACATGCTCAGTGCAAGCTTCATGATATCAGTTACAGAGATTACCATTTAGAAAATAGATATAAATTTTAGAAAAAAAAGCTTGGGACGCTTTAAATCACCAGACGCAACATTAGATGAACGAACTGCGGCTTTAGCAGTCGGTACCACCATGAAAGCAAAGAGAAAAATAGGAATGGGGTGTAAAAGTCGATCTAATCTGAAGTAGAAGAAATCGTTATGCAATGGTGGAAATTGATTGCATTTACGAAAAACAGTAGCTAAAAAAATTAAACCTAATGAAAGTTTCACAGACACAATAAAGTCAGCGCTTTCAACGCGAAACGTGTAGTAAGAAGTTTAGGATGCAAGAAAAACATTAAAGTTCCTGGAGTAATTCCCTTACCTAAACAAGGGGGGTTTTTACCACTTCTTATCCGTTATTCGCAGGATTGTCGGCAATCGATGCTTTAACTAAGGTGCATTGGAAATTGCTAAAGCCATCAATGAAGCTAAAAATGTCAAAAAATTGCAAGAAGAGAAATCACGCCATAATCACATGATGGAATTGATCGGTGTAGGCTCCGTGAATAAGAAAAGCGACGGCATACTTTATCTAAAACCATATAAATCTGGTGGTGATGCGTTATACTTAAAACCGTTTCCCAAAAACTGAATAGATTACCCGAAAGACCGTTAACAGATATTGATTTAACGAAATCCACCAAAAATGTACCCTACTTTAGGGATATTTTTATGAGAGATAGCATGCCTAAAGTACCATGGAAAAATGAATCTGGAATTATTAACTTAAATAGTCAAAGCGGGCTAGATACGCATTGGGTTTGGTACAAAAAGCGAGGTAAAAGGGTATTGTACTACAATAGTTTCGGTAATCTACCAATCGAAGTGATTAACTACTTTCGGGGATGTAAAATTTATTATAATTACAACCAAGGTCAGAATTTAATACTATTATTTGCGGATACCTGTGCCTACAATTTTTATATAAATAATCGATACAACGTCAAATTTTCTCAGTTATGTCCATAACATTCAGTTTAGAAGGTGTAGGTAACATCTTCTATCCACCGATAGAACTATCTTTGGGGGAGAAATACGTTATCGGATTGGTTGAATTTTACGGTTACAACAGCATTAGAAACATTTATACTGTCAACGATGGAGTTTATTTTAGAACAAATTCATCTCATTTGCGAGTGATTAATATTTCACACGGTGCATATGAGATTAGCGATTATCTAAAATCTACAATACCCACAGAAAGGTTTAACATTAGAACAAACAACCATACACTTAAATGTGAGATAAACAGTTCATTTGAGATTGATTTTACTAAAGAAAATACCATTGGTCGCATCCCAGGGTTTGAGTCTAAAATAATAGATCTAATTATTTTACATACGTCCACGTTAGACATCCAAATACTTAAACGCACTAATCTAGACGTAGAGTGCAACATTATAAAGGGATCTTATTGAAACGGGAAACCTGCAAAAATATTATATGAGATTGATGTTTCAAATGTAACAAAGTTCGGTCGTGTTGTTAATAATTCACTCCTTGGTAGGCAATTAACGTGCATTTCGTGCAGCGTGTGTTGCATATCTAGTTGCATAAAAACATGCATTTAATTATTTTAATTAATACTCGTACGCATACCGTTTGGACATTCAGTTTCAGACATGTTCATGCGCAAAGACTATTTTAGCGATGCTATGTTGATGATATTTTTAAGGTGGATGTAAGCATCCATTACTGCTTTGTTAATTTTTTTAAAAAGTGCTATACAATTTTTATGGTAAGTTATTTTAAACTATTACATAAAAGTTTGAAACGTTTGCTTTTTTCAGGCACTTTTATTTTTTATTTACTTCACCTTTAGTGTTACTTTTCACACGTTTTATACACATCTACGAAATTAATTATTTTTCCGTTAATCTAAGTTACGGTATTAGTACGATTGATCAAGGGTAAGATTTATTCACTTGGGAATTATAAAGCATACAAATCCCGATTTATTTCAACCTGAAGTAATATTACGCAACAATTTCCAAAATCGCTGACATCCATTTCGTAATCTACAGTGTGACCAAAGATAAGGTATTCTGATCCCATTAATTACTCATAATAACGTTAATTATTCATTAGGTTATAACGTTACTAACATTAGCATTAAGTATTTCAGTTTATAATTAAATCTAGGTAGTGTAATAAAACTTGTTGTAGAAATTTCTTTTAACTTTATTGTATAATGGTTTACTTGTTTATTTCATATTTAAAAACAAGTTGGCGTCCGAGTATTTAACAATTTGTTTCAGGAAGAAGCAACCCCAATCTTAAAGCGAACATATCTAGGTACAAGTAAATATTTTTTGGTTAATAAGGTGGATGGATAATTTTATGAACCTGGCCCACTTTAATCTACGACTAAGCATAAGGCACCAAATCCTCTATTTATTATCCAAACTGTTAGGTAGCTAAAATTTGTAGCCATGGGTGTAGAACTACTTATAGAACTTGAAGGTTATACTAATAGAACCTAAGGATTTGTACACAGTCCCACCAGGTTATCGTCTAGATAAAACTTCCATCAGTACTCAATATTTAGAATATAATAATCAATTTGACCAATCAAAAGGGCAAATTAATAGACTGGTGAAAGTGAACCATTAACAGTACCCCTAGAACTAAAGAAACATGGGTCTGAGAATTAATCAAGGAATTTAATTTTATAAACATTGCATCAAATTTACATTATACAATAAAATAGTATCCAATTTTCTTGTCCAGTTTTGTAGGATAATATAAGTTTTTTAATTTTATAGAAAAGCTTTAAAAAATAATTAATTTAATAAAAGCTGCTTATTGCTTTCTACTCTAGAACTTTTTTCTAATAAACTTCTTTGGTATCTCTCATGGTTCTAAGGTAAAAGCTTACTTGCCTAGAGACCTTTTTGCTCATATTTCATGAGGGGTAAATAAAGGAACATAGGGTGAGGATTGTACCGATGTGTGACGTCATCATAGCTCATATAAATAGGTATTTTACAAATGGTTTAAATATCACTTTTAATGTCAAACTGCTAGAGCGGTGGTGGTGTAGCGGTAGGAGCTGTCTTCCACGCTTGTGCACTTTTTTTTTCTCTTAGGTTACAGTAGTTTTGTTTATCTACTCTAATTATGTTAGGTTGCAGTAGTTTTGTTTTTCTTATCTAAAATAGATGACGTCACACATCGGCACCATCCTCATTCTATGCTCATCCTATGTTCCTTTGCTTGCCTTCTCCTCATATCTCCGATATGAATAGGGAGATGTGGTTGGTTACTAAACCAACATTTATAAGGAAAATATTGTGCAAATTTCGGCCTCGTATTCAATTGCATTAAAAGTTAGAGCGCTTACAAGGAAATCATAGACGGATGAACGACATAGCATTCGCTTATAAGGAAATGTTTCGTGGTGAAAGAATAGCACACACGTTTTATCAGAATTGCAATGTTCATCTTTGTCTTTAAACTGGAAGTTAGGGTTATGTAGGTTTTGACAAACATCCGGTTTTTTAAATGATCTAATAACACATTAAAGTTGGGTTGTTTGTCAAGCTTTCTATTGTATCATAATTAATTGTAACTCGTAATAAAATATTTATCTTTTTTGGGCTTTTTTAATGGTGTATTTTTATATTATACAATCTAAACGTTTCGATAACACACAGTTATCTTCGTCAGTAGTAATATCTATTAAAATTGTTAAAGATGCTAGAACAATTTTGTAAAAGTTGAAAAATTAAAACATAAACATAAAGCCTGATGTTTATGTTTTAATTTTTCAACTTTGACAAAATTGTTCTAGCATCTTTAACAATTTTAATAGATATTACTACTGACGAAGATAACTGTAAGTGTTATCGAAATGTTTTGATTGTATAATATAAAACAGCCCAAAAAAAGATAAGTATTTTATCATGTGTAATAATGGTGAAAGTTTATATTTTCATAATTGTAACCCTTTACTGCATTTTTTTAATGTAAGTAAAAAGGTTTCTGTTATATTTTTTTATAGGTTGTAACTGTTGCACATTTTTTATATAATATTGGTAAATTAAAAAAACCGTGTGTTAAAATTTTTTGTATTATTACGAATATTCGTAGCACGTTTCACTATGTTTAGTTCTTTGTGTTATATAATTGGTCTAATAAAAAATAGAAAATACGAACATACAGAAATGCAAAAATAGATAAAAATAACATGTATTTATTATTATTCATATTATGTATGCTAAAAGTTTATTAATAATAATAATTACTAGTCGGTTCTATAAATAAATGTAGAATATTGTTGCTTAATAGACCTGTACCGGCACGTTGCAATAAATGTGATACGTAATTGAGACAAAAAATAACAGTGTTTCTGTTTATAGGACTTCGGTTTAACATTTGCATTTTCAATCATTTTTAATACTTAATAAACAACCTTTGCCTCTATTTAGAAGTACCTACAAAAAAATTGAAGATGACCATAAGAATGAATACGACTATTCTATTACTTTGCCCTTACCGCCGAAAAAGAGTTATAAAAATCTCAGAACGTACAGTTTAATCTTGTTTTATTTATAGTTTTATAAAATAAGTTTATTTATTACCAATTTTAATGGTGTATAAAAGATTCTATAGACATTATTTCAATTAACATTATATAAGAGGTACTTGCATAACCCGTTCATTAAAACAGAGTTCTTGTTAAAAATGAATCTATTTATAGTAATTGCCGCTACCATTCAATTTTCAAAAATAATCAAGCTAATACGTTTTTACAAGAAAAGTCATGCAGATTTAGAGCGAACAATAAATTATGGATATGACACTTACTTCTTTATTATTTCAGAATTTTCACGTATTTACAATTTCATATACTTCATTTTAACTGTATACTGTCACTGAAAATGTTTTTATTAAATAAGTATGTGTACTGTAAATTTGAAATCGCATAAAACGGAGAGAGATATCTATGTATTCAAGGAATAAATTGGAGGTGGAAATTTGAATCACGCTTAGTGCAATGTGAATGTTGTACACCCTCGATTAACTTCGTATTGCGATATTTTGGGACACTAGAATTAATCTGAATGTTATTAAAACTCTATTTACTTTACAATTACACTTTGCACAATTATGCAAAACCAGAAGAACCTTGCATTTAAATTGTTTCCTATGTATACTCCGTATTAGATAAATGTTTACGCGTCACATACATATTTTATGCGATACCTTTGAAATTGATATTAAGTTGAAAGATTAGCTAAAAATATAACAACCGATTCCTAACTTTTCAAAAATTTCTACTAATATATTAAACAAAACAATAATGGCGAAATTAAATGTACATGGGTATTTGCTTCATCTCTATTATCAAATCTGTTAAGAGAATCTCGCACGTTTTTGAAATTTTTTAAAGCTAATTAAAGGTTTATTTCTTACACGAATCATATGTCAGAGTTAATCCTGTCATTATCATACTAAGAATAATCACTAGTAATTAATGGCAGAACCTCTGTATTTTGAATTAAATCAAAACTAAATTAGTCAAATATGACTCAAAAACGAGAATAACTTCGAAAATTATTCTGCAGCTTATTGTCTTTTAGGAACAACTTCTCGAGCCCTTCGGGCTCTCATGTCAATTGTCTGGCAGCAGGTTTTTGAGAAGCCGTCTAATTATTTTTAATACTCCAACTCCCTTATTATATTATACTACAGGTCGCACAATTAAAGATGATTCGCGCAGATACGTCATTGTATTCGGGAACAATCGTCAAGTGTAACAGCTTAAAATCACTTACCAGGGGCGGCGTAATTAATCGTTGGTACATGTACAAAATCACATTTAAAGTGTTATGTTATATTATTAATTTAATAATTTATATACATTCCTAATCTGTTTAAAACATTCTAATTTCATTAACGTAAATGTAAAATTTCCATAAGTATTAAGAAAATGTTTTAATAATTATGTTTGTATACGTACAATGGCGTAATATACACTTGAAACAATTTACCTGCGACGCTACTGAAATTCTCGAATTGCCGCAGTCGAATATTTGAAAACGGACGAATGCGCATCTGACCTCCAAATCATCTTTAATTGTGCGACCTGTACTACTGAAAACAACTATTTTGTCTATATTACGCTTCTAATGTGGGTATTTTAGAATGAAGTGTTATATTTTTTAGACCTGTAGCAAGTACAATTTACATTATTTATGTTGGGCAATTATTTATACATACTAATGTATGGGAAAAGACCATGTTGACTCCCAAAAAGTCAGGGAATGCATTAATACTTTAAGATATGTTTGACTAAACGAACCGTGTTAACCGAAACCATATCTTTACAAATTTATTATTTAACGTTGACACAAACACACACCCACGCACGTACGGACGACGGACATGCACACACATACACACACTTACATATTCACTTACTCTCATCTCTAACTCACGAATCACTCAATTGTTTACTCACTACAGAAACACACACAGGACCGCAAAAATACACACACAACACACACACACACATACACACACACACACACACACACACACACACACACACACAACACACAATCAAAGACACACACAGGCACACACAGACACACAGACTCACACAAACACATACAGACACACACAAGGCACACACAGACACACAGGCAACACACAGGCACACACAGGCACACACAGACACACACAGACACACACAGACACACATAGACACACATACACACATAGACACACACACACACACACAACACACAACACACACACACAAACACACAACACAACACAGTCACACACAGACACACACACACACCACAGGCACACAAGCACACGACAGGAACACACACAGACACACACACACACACACACAACACACACAGACACACACAATACACAACACAGACACACATACACACACAAACACACACAACACACACACACACACACACACACACACACACAGACACACACAGACACACAAAGACACACACACACACAAACACACACACACACACACACACACACACACACACACACACACACACACACACACACACAGACACACACAGACACACAGACACACACTACAACAGACACACACATACACACAAGACACACATAGCCACACACAGACAAACACACAGACACACAGACACACACAGACACACAAGACATACACAGACACACAGACACACACAACACACAGACACACACAGACACACAACACAGACACACACACAGACACAACACACACACACACAGACACAACACACACAACACACACAGACACACACACACAGACACACACACACAGACACACACAGACAGACACACACACATAGACACACACAACACACACAGACACACACAGAACACACACACACACACACACAAACACACACAGACACACAAGACACACAGACACACACAGACGCACACACACACACAGACACACAAGACACAAACAGACAACACACAGACACACACACACACAGACACATACACAGACACACAAAGACACACACAGACACACACAGACACACAATACACACACAGAAAAACACAGAACATAAAAGACACACACAGAAAACACAAACACACAAGACACACAGACAAACACACAGACACTACAGACCAGTCATGATAAAAATGAACGATTATATGCACAGAACATACACACAAGACTCCAGAACACACAAACACTAACACAGACACAGACGCACAGACGCACACAGACACACAAACACAGACGCACAACATACACATTAACTTTAATTAAAAGCAATTAAAAATAATGCTCTAATTGTTATAATTTTTTTATATAAGATCTGCTCCAAGAAATTATTAAACTATTTTGAATTTGAATTATCCAATGAAAATTATACTTTAAATACAATATGAACCAGGTCTTTATCACAAGGCCGTTTATTATAAAATTTTATGAAACGTATTATTATTGAAGAGAAAGTTGACAATTTCATTTCATTGTGTGTAGACATTTCCTAAGAAATAACTATAATTAACTAAAATCAAATTTGATCATCCTTCTAAGTAAGTAATATTGTGATACATTTTCTTAAACACAATTTTAATATAATTCTTATATTTTAGGATTATCATAATAAACATGTGCACAAACTTAAGCCGCTTTTGTAAAAATTAATAATTCTTTAATTTATTCAAACCCAATTATTTTAATTGGTAGATCATAATTTGCCAAACGTTGATGTCTAATATGCCTTCTAGGTTTTTTCTTGAGTTTACTTATATATAAATATTTTTATAAGTCAGAAAAATCAAAGATAAGGCCTCTTGGAAAATTATGGACCACGTTGGTCAGGATTAATTAGATCCAATCCAAAGAAAGATTCTGAGCCTTTAATGAAATAATTTTGTAAGAAAATTACAGTTATTATAGTGAATGGAAGTCAATAAGTTATTTACATTTATTTATCTCTCGCACAATACACATAAATATTCACCCTCACAACCATATAATAGTAAGAAAATTAGTATCAAGAAAATTGAAAATGATTTATTTGTAAGGAATCAACACTCGCCCATAATTCGTATGCACATCTTCACCATTCACCCACTCATTCATTTATTAGTTAAGAACTTAATTGTAATATAGATTGCTACTGTGCCACTGATTCTGACAACTTATGTTTATAATTGATATTAAATGCCTAAATGTTATGTTTATTGGTTCATGCAACTTTCTTCGGACTGTATAAATTCAATGACCCCAAACCACTGTAAGCAAGCCCTGGCGCCCTTAATTATCTCATACTCTACGATCCAGCCGCGACGAATGTAAGTCATTTTATTGTATGCACCATTTCATACAGTCTGTTTCAAATATATTTTTGTAATCTCAGACATATTACAATATCCCATTCAAACAAGTTATAACAAAGAATCAACGTTATAATAAATGGCGAACGTGATTCCCAAAAAATTGTAGCAATTTATGCACAGTATCAATTAATTACATTACTGATAATTTTAGTAGTTTTTAAAGTCGCCATTTTATTATAACGTTGATTCTTTGTTATAACTTGTTTGAATGGGATATTGTAATATGTCATGAGATTACAAAAAATATATTTAGAAACAGACTGTATGAAATGGTGCATAAATAAAATGACTCTACCATTCGCTCGCTATCGTAACATGAGATAATTAAGCATTGCTTACAGTGGTTTGGGGTAATTGAATTATAGCCCAGTCCGAAGAAAGTTGCATGACCAATAAACATAACATTTAGGCATTTAATATATTTCAATTTATAAACATAAAGTTGTCAGAATCAGTGCTTGACAGTAGCAATTTATATTACAATTAAGTTCTTAACTAATAAATGAATATTGAATGGTGAAGATGTGCATACAATTATCAGTGTTGATTCCTTACAAATAAATCATTTTCAATTTTCTTGATACTAATTTCTTACTATTATATGGTTGTGAGTGGTGAATATTTATGTATGATTGTCAGAGATAAATAAATGTAAATAACTTATCTGACTTCCATTCACTATAATAACCGTAATTTTCCTTACAAAATTATTTTATTAAAGGTTCATAATCTTTCTTTGGATTGATCCTTAATTAATCCTGACCAACGTGGTCCATAATTTTCAAGAGGCCTTATCTTTGATTTTTCTGACTTATAAAAATATTTATATATAGACTCAAAAAACCCTAAAAGTAGGATATTAGACATCAATATTTAGCAAATTATAACATCTTACCAATTAAAATAGTTGGGTTTGAATACATTAAAGAATTATTAATTTTTACAAAAGCGCTTAAGTTTGTGCACATGTTATTATGATAATCCTAAAATATAAGAATTATATTAAACTGTGTTTAAGAAAATGTATCACAATATTACTTACTTAGGAAGGATGATTTTAATTAATTATAGTGATTTCTTAGGAAATGTCTACACACAATGAAATGAAATTGTCAACTTTCTCTTCAATAATAATACGTTTCATAAAATTTTATAATCAACGGCCTTGTATAAAGACTGGTTCATTATTTAAAGTATAATTTTCATTGGATATTTTAAATTCAAAATAGTTTAATAATTTCTTGACAGATCTTATATAATAAAAATTATAAACAATTAGAGCATTATTTTTAATTGCTTTTAATTAAACCGTTACACTAATTACCTCATAAAATTGAATGACACTTCATTCGATTTTTATTATTTAATTTTTATTTATTTATTTTTTTATTTATTTATTTTATTTTTTGATAAGCTACTTAAAGCGTTAAGTATTTACTTATTGAAGTTCGTTTAAAATTTATTAATTAATTTTTTCCACTACAAAGTTCAAAGGAGATCAATATGAAATTTCTTTGAAATATAGCTTAAGTAACAATATACGAACTAACCTAAATTATGTACAGATTCTATAACTAAAATAACATTGAAAATCTTCGATCGAAACTGAGAAACTCGAAAAGATTCCCAATAAACCTTTCTCATGTTATCAGTGGCACTTACCAAATTAACTTAACTAAAATTAATCGTGAATTCAATTTTTTTTCAACTGAGAAACGATATTGTCCATAAAGAAGCTGAATTCAACCCATGGACTGATCCATGAAAACATTAAGTTTGACATGTGCAAACTATTAAAATTAGGTGATATTTCAAAAGTTTTGTACTGAGAAACATATATCCCAAAAATCTTCTTCTGAAATTCACGATGGCTAGACCATCATATTTTAACTTATTTTAAATTTTCTATTCTATCTATTTACATAAAATTACCAAGCTGATATATTCAATTTTATTTGAATTAAGAAATTATAACTGTAACAATGATATACTCTTACCTTAACAATTTTTAATAACGTAAAATGGATACGAGCTAGTAGTGCAGGAATTTGTATAATTTTTCAAGATTTTAAAATTGACACAAGCATTGGTGGATGTAGCTGAGAAGGTGTTTTTCGGATTCTACCGAAGTGATATTAAAGTTTCACAGAGTTATTCTAGCGTTGTAACATTAAATACTGTAAGAGAAATCCGACTTCACGGGTATGAGACTTTATTCAGCTGGATTAGGCTTAAGATCTTTATATGCCATCGACCTAAGTTTGTATTCGTCGTTCTTGAGTTCATAAAAAGATGAAATCTTTTAATAACTATACACGGATGAACTTAGGAGCTAATTTCAGAATAATAATTTGCTGGTTTGACTGACTATAATTTTTTCCAGACCATGTCTCCTTCAGCAAATTCTAGCTTTCACGTAAATTATAAATGTGATTGATTTTATAAGCTTTCCGTAGCTATTCTTTATGTCGTCATACAACTGAATTTATGTAACTGGTCCACATATTGTTCTCTATTATTAATTAAGAAATTTGATTTAAAATTATTTCCATAATAATCTAAAGCAATATATCTGCCAAAATTTATAAATCCAGGGCAAATGCGTTACTTCGTGTACTGCTGTACGTATTGCAGAGACTCTATGAATCTCAATATCATTTTCTTTGGTTGTCTATAATATATGATTTTAGTGCTTTTTAATAACTCTATTTACCTTTCTGTAGATTTACCGATGATATAAAGCATTATACCATATTTTTGACCTTGTATCTTTCAGTTACGGTTTTAAATTCCTTCGCCCTAAATTGTACTCCGTTATCACAAATAATAATTTGTGAACAAACTAGAAAAACGATTTCTATTAATTCCGAAATTTTGACGCTGACTTGTCGTAAAAAACATAAAACATATTTGGAAAACCAATCCGATACAACAGAGATATTGATTTCCTTTAAGACTTCTGGGTAAAGGTCCCATGATGTCTATAAATGACTTGAAAGGAACTGAAACATTTTGTAATTACCATTAGACCAGCACAGTGAATCATTTCTTCACAGTATTTAATGTTGCAACGCTAGAATAACTCCTCGTGGCAAACTTTAATGTCACTTGGTAGGAATCGAAAAACACCTTCTCAGCTACATCCACCAATAGCTTGCTGTCAATTTTAAGATCTTGAAAACATTATGCAAATTCCTGCACTACTAGCTCGTATCCATTTTACGTTATAAACATTTTAAGGTAAGAGTATATCATTGTTACAGTTATAATTTCTTAATTCAAATAAAATTGAATATATCAGCTTGGTAATTTTATGTAAATAGATAGAATAGAAAATTTAAAATAAGTTAAAATATGATGGTCTAGCCATCGTAATTTCAGAAGAAGATTTTTGGGATATATGTTTCTCAGTACAAAACTTTGAAATATCACTAATTTTAATAGTTTGCACATGTCAAACTTAATGTTTTCATGGATCAGTCCATTTGAATTCAGCTTTTTATGGGACAATATCGTTTCTCAGTTGAAAAAAATTTGAATTCACGATTAATTTTAGTTAAGGTTAATTTGGTGGAAGTCACTGATAACATGAGAAAGGTTTATTTGGGAATCTTTTCGAGTTTCTCAGTTTCGATGCGAAGATTTTCAATGTTATATTTTAGTTATAGAATCTGTACATAATTTAGGTTAGTTCATATTGTTACTTAAGCTATATTTCAAACAAATTTCATATTTGGATCCTTTGAACTAGGAGTTGTAGTGAGAAAATTAATTAATAAATTATAAACAAACTTCAATAAGTAAATACATAACGCTTTAAAGTAGCTTATCAAAAAAAAATAAATAAAAAATAAATAAATAAAAAATAATAAAAAAATCGAATGAAGGTCATTCAATTTTATAGAGGTAATGAGTGTAACGGTTTAATTAAAAAGCAATTAAAAATAATTGTTTATAATTTTTATTATATAAGATCTGCTCCAAGAAATTATTAAACTATTTTGAATTTGAATTATCCAATGAAAATTATACTTTAAATACAATGTGAACCAGGTCTTTATCACAAGGCCGTTGATTATAAAAATTTTATGAAACGTATTATTATTGAAGAGAAAGTTGACAATTCATTTCATTGTTTGTAGACATTTCAAGAAATCACTATAATTAACTAAAATCAAATTTGATCATCCTTCCAAGTAAGTAATAGGATACATTTTCTTAAACACAATTTTAATATAATTCTTATATTTTAGGATTATTATAATAACCATGTGCACAAACAAGCCGCTTTTGTAAAAGTTAATAATCTTTTAATTTATTCAAACCCAATTATTTTAATTGGTAAGATGTTATAATTGACAAATATTGATGTCTAATATGCCACTTTTAGTTTTTTTGAGTCTATATATAAATATTTTTTATAAGTAAGAAAATCAAAGATAAGGCCTCTTGAAAATTATGGACCACGTTGGTCAATTAATTAAGGATCCAATCCAAAGAAAGATTATGAACCTTTAATAAATAATTTTGTAAGGAAAATTACGTTATTATAGTGAATGAAGTCATAAGTTATTTACATTTATTTATCTCTCGCACAATCACACATAAATATTCACCACACAACCATATAATAGTAAGAAATTAGTATCAAGAAAATTGAAAATGATTTATTTGTAAGAATCAACACTCGCCCATAATTCGTATGCACATCTTCACCATTCACCCACTCATTCATTTATTAGTTAAGAACTTAATTGTAATATAAATTGCTACTGTCAAGCCACTGATTCTGACAACTTTATGTTTATAAATTGAAATATATTAAATGCCTAAATTTATGTTTATTGGTTCATGCAACTTTCTTCGGACTGGGCTATAAATTATACCCAAACCACTGTAAGCAAGCTGGCGCTTAATTATCTCATGCTCTACGATCCAGCCGCGAGCGAATGGGGTAGGAGTCATTTTATTGTATGCACATTTCACAGTCTGTTTCTAAATATATTTTTGTAATCTATGACATATTACAATATCCCATTCAAACAAGTTATAACAAAGAATCAACGTTATAATAAAATGGACGCACACACAGACACCAGCACACACGCACACACAGACACAGACACACAGACACACAGACACACAGACACACAGACACACAGACACACAGACAACACAGACACACAGACACACAGACACACAGACACACAGCACACACAGACACACAGACACACAGACACAGACACACAGACACACAGACACAGACACGACACACAAACACACACAGACACACAGCACACACAGACACACAGACACACAGAACAGACACAGACACACAGACACAGACACACAGACACACAGACACACAGACACAGACACAGACACACAGACACACAAACACAACACACAGACACACAGACACACAGCACACACAACACACAGACACACATACACACAAGACAACACAGACACACACAGACACACACACAGAACGACACACAGACACACAGCACAGCACGTCACGACACGACACACACACACAAACACACACATAACACACACACACAGACACACACAGACACACACGACACACAGACACACCAGACACACACACACAAGCACACACAGACACACACACGACACCACGCGCACGACACAAGCACACGCACGCACGCACGCACGACACAGACGCACAGACACAGACTACAGACGCATCACACAGACACACATGCACACACACAACCACACGACACACGACACACATAGCACACAGCACACAGCACACACAGCACGCACAGCACACGCACACAGACAGCACATGCACACAGACCACGCACACACACAACACACACACACAACACACACACACAACGACACACAGACATACAGACACACTACACACAGACGCATACACATCACACAGACACACACAGACGCACACACAGACACACATGACACGCACACGCATGCGCACACACAGCACAGACACACGCACAGCAACACAGACACACGCAACACACACACGCACAGACGCACAGACGCACAGATCACAGAGCACAGACACAGAGCACAGACACACGTATACACACACACACAGCACATACGCACACACACAGACACACGCAACGCACACGCATACACACGTCACAACACACAGCACACACAACACAGCACACACAGACACACAGCACGACACACACACACACACACAGCACCACACACACACAACACACAACACACACACACACACACACACACACACACACACACAGACACACACAGACACACAGACACAGACACACAGACACACAGACACAGGACACACACACACGCACGCATCGCACGCACAGACGCACAGACGCACAGACGCACAGACGCACAGACGCTCAGACGCACAGACGCACAGAAGCACAGACGCACAGACGCACAGACGCACAGACGCGCATACGCACAACGCACACACGCACACACACACGCACACACGCACACACCAGCACACACGCACACACACACACACACACACAGCACACGCACACACGCACACACGCACACGCACACGCACACGCACACCACACACCACACGCACGCACGCACCACACGCACACACAAGAATTTGGGCAAATAATTATTAAACATGTAATAGTAAACAAATCACCAAAAGCAGAACCAGTAAGATCAAAAACTTGCATATTACAATAAACAAAACACAGAGAAAAATTTTAACATCAATACGAAATGGAAGAATTAGTACAACATCGAAATGTTTTGGGATAAAATGTTGAAACAACCGTCCGTTAGACGCACATCGCATGGCGATTCGTGAAGAACCGTTTGGACAAACAATGCTTGGTGTAACCAGGAAGGAACAGGTGTCATATTATAATGGATTGTGGCAAAACCAAAGACATGTGGGACTACATAATTAAGCATTGTAAGGAAACTACTACAATTAACCATAGTTCATAAAGAAAATATATGTAGCATGTACTGTAACAAAACAACCAGGCAACAAAGTTAGCAAATTATTTATGTGTGCTAGAATAAGTAACGCTACAGCCAGTATATACTACGCCAAACCAGAACATACCAAAGCATTTAATGAGCTACAGAACGTCTAAAAACAGACTGTTAACAGAGTACCATTTGCAATGTAAATAATAGTGAATAGTTTTGAACAAAGGTGCATGAATGGGATATTGTGCAATATTTATTTTAACTCAGCTTAACCAAGAGTAGGTAAGATTGGAGACTTCTAGAACACACCACATTTCCAAGGTCCCACATTTCCAAGGTTGCCACAAAACCAAGGTCCCCACCGTACCAAGGTCAAAAAGCGCAATGTGTACCTAATTACATATCATTACCACAAAACCAAGGTCCAGACCCCGCTTTCCTGTTCCACTACTACAAGGCTATCCGTGTGACATATCATCACCACAAAGCCAGGGTCACAAAGCCTGCTTTCCTGTTCCACTACTACAAGGCCATCACTGTAATCTACTTTACCACTATCAAAGACCACCCAAATGCTACTTTTACCCAACCAAGTTTTTCCACTTGTATGTTTTTTCCTCACTTTTCCAAAATAAAAAACGATATGTATTATTTAATTCAATTAGAAAGACATGTACAAATTGTTCAAAATAAAGACATGTACAAAATATATGTTATATGTAGAAAGCAAGACATAAATTATATTATAAATATGTATTACTCAGATATATGATTCGTTAGGAATAAAACATGTTGATTTAGTACATAGTTAGTAAGCTTTTAACAAACAGTTGTAATTGAGGATAATAAAGTTTAGGTCACATGTTAGCAGCGATAAACACTACTAGATTGACAGAAATAATTAGCTATACACTATAGTCAAGAGATACAAAAAAGAATCAACATAACATACTTCATCACATAATATATAAACTAGTCATTGTTCATAGAAATAAAGACATGTACAAAATATATGTTTAATGCATGTAAAGCAAGACATAAATTATATTATAAATATGTATTACTCAGATATATGATTGCTGTAGGAATAAAACATGTTGATTTAGTACATACGTTAGTAAGCTTTTAACAAAACAGTTGTAATACTGAGGATAAAAAGTTTAGGTCACACATGTTAGCAGCGATAAACACACTACTAGATTGACAAATAATTAGTCTATACACTATAGTCAAGAGATACAACAAAAAAGAATCAACATACATCATCACATAATATATAAACTAGTCGTCATTGTACACATAAAAAAGGTTGTGTTAGTGCTCAACATGAGGAACAGTATTCACCGTGTGCCAGGTGGTACCAAGCCGTTCAGCGCTCTCACACCAAAACACATACACTCACACACACCTAACACTCAAACACACACCTGAAACACAAACTCACACACTCAAACACATACTCACCACACATTCACATTATGCTTACCGACGACGGAGTAGGTCCGGATAGACTTAGTCGAAGTGGATGCTGTTAGAAGGCCTTAGTGCAAAGTTAGATTTGCACCCAAGGAAAGTTGATCTCGAGCCAGATTCCAGTCTCAGGAATCCGTACTATGACGATGTTTAATACTTGGAATACTCGAGATCATAACGTAAATACGTTTTAGCAACTCTTATAACCCTGAAACGATGTATACTGTATCGTGATTGGCTAGATGTCTCTGGCAGTGACCTAGATCAACTACGAGTATTAAAAAACAAATGGGATGTTGTCAGACAGTAACCTTCATATACATTGTAACAGGCAAATATTGCATTACAAGTTTATAGTTTATTTACTATGACTTGAAAAACAATACAATTTCATTTAGTTAATTATACTGCAAGTAATAATAAGTAAATACAATAAATGTGTGGTATTACTAAATAGCGTATACGTATTACGAATAACATCATCTCGTTATAGATTCTATAAATACATTTTTGTTTATATAAAAAAAATGCAAATAAAGTTCTCAATGTTAAAATTTATTTTCATTCGTAAAGCTAAAGGAATGTGTATATATTCACGATGAGAGTTGTATAAACCTGTAATTAATGTTATGTATACAGCAAAGTTGTTTAAATACATATAAAACAGAAAATTACTGTCGTGAGAACTATATAAGTTCATTATCGGCTATATCCGGTTTTGGTATACTTGAAATCAGAGAGATGACCTGTCATTCATATATAGTGGTTTAGGTACAAAAACGTTTCTTATTGAACGATTTTGTAATGGTATGTTACATAATGAAGAAGCAATAAAGGAAAGTAATTGTTGAAAATAAAAAGTTATTTAAGAATCTGACAAAAACATAATTAATACATGTTATCAGATGCATTAAAAGTTCTGCATAAACTGGTTTTATATATATGTTATCAGAACACAAGTAAACACAAATCTTGTTTTTCAACTATCTGCTTTTACATGATCATAATCGTAATGCGTTTAACTTGTGTATGAATCATTTGTAAATGCATGGTTTAAAATTTCTAAACGTACATCGCGACTATACCATCTGTTCATACAGATTTCTTCATTCGTTTGTATCAACGTATTTATCAACAGATGGCGATCTCATTCCGATTTGTAGTATAATTCCACTTTTTAAACTAAAACGAAACCAAAGCTAAACGCATTACAATAAAATGGCCAATAACGAACTGAATGCAAAAATATAGTAATTAGACTAACACTTTGAAACTATTATCATCATAATAAACAAATCGTTCATATGTTAATTGTCATAACGAATTTTACCCAATTTTTATTAATTGTAAACTGTAATTTGAAAAAAAGTCAATATTTAACTTTATTAATTGATTCATAAAGTTGTATTAATAAACTACATCGATATTGTACAAACATTTGAGAAATAATGTGAAGTACATTTTATAATTAACTATTTGAAACATGCATTGCAACAATTAAAAATATTTACTACAGTTCAAAACGGATTCCTGTTAATTCCTGTAATGTAACTCCCACATGGGATTGTTCAACAGTTGCGCACGCAACTGTCTGGCCAAAGACCTACTGAAGTTATCGTGGATATGAACATACATGCATACAACAGATAAGACATCATGACCGATCTTGACGAAACTTGGTCAAAAGTTGTAAAATGAGCGAATAATTCGATTTAGCGATAGTGAAAAAACTATTTCATAACTTTTATACCTACATGTATATGTAGGTTGGAAGGTGAAAAAGGATTTTAATGGTGTAACAAGGATTATGTTGGAACATATATAGAAGTAAAGAAGAATTTTAAATGTGAACAATGATATTTTTACTTAGGTAGCAACTCGGTTATCTGGGAGAAGTCCGGATTCACCACTTCTGCCCCTCATTCAATTCCCCACTCCCCAACACTTCAAATTTTGTATTTAAGACGGAGCGGTTCCACTACAGTGTCAGTCCGTCTTTATGCGCACCAAGTAAAGTTTCAAGTGTTATAAAGCGGTGTTACATCATGTCTTCAAAGAATAGTAAGTGTTAGTTTCATTGCATCTCCGCTACCCTTCCTATCCAACACGTATAGTACCCTTATTCACATCAACCTACACTTCAGCATATAGTTATTCTTTCTTTGTTGCAGCAAAATGTTCCAATGTGAATGCTCAAGAAATTTTGTCGAAAGGATTCTTTACTGAGACATCAAAAACAGCATGCTGGATGTCAGTATCTACTGCACCATCTGGCATGCAGGAGGTTTCGTTACAAAACCAAACCACAGGGAGCAATGTGGTGCAAGGGATCGCTTCGACGATAACAAAGCAGTACATGAACATGTTACTGATTCCTTTGTGCAACCAGGACCATCTGGGGTAAACTATGCGAAGGATAATGCGAAACCCGGACCATCAGGGTTGAGCAACTCAAGGAAGCGGAAGTCTGACCAACGCGATGAACCGGTACAACCGAAAAAAAGTGATGAAAGTGTACACTGCACAGATTGTTCAATGGATGTACCTAGGTATGCATTCCAAGGACACCTCAGAAGCAATAGGCACAAAGCAAATGTATGTTTGCTTGTCGCTACTGGGGTTGAAGTGATTCGAAATGCGTTTAAACAACGCATTGTGTCATACCGCCTGTCACCATGCAATACTCATACTGATGTGTCCACCTTTATGGCAGAGGTTAAAGGGAAGTATTGAAGGTAGTACAAAATCAGTTGCAGAAACACTACTCATTAAAATGTAATGTTGAGCTGTTTGGTTTATACTTTTTGAACAGTAGGAAAGCACAGAACTGAAATCCTTTCAGACTAAGTATGATATTCTCAGTGTAGGGACGGTGTTAGAAGAGTATTTCCAAAGAATAAGTAAAATATTGGATGCAAAGCAATCCGAATTTCAACATAAAGATTCTGGTAAGTGTGACTATTGGTGTAATCGATTAGTAACAACTGTTTTAGGGTGGTCCCTGGTGCAATTGTATATAGAGGTAAACCTGCTTAAATTTTCTCCCACCACTGGTTCATCCTATATGGCTGTCCCCGCCGAAATCGCACATAAACACGCCATAGTCAATGTAAAAAATAATGATAATTGCTGCTTTGCATGGGCTGTTGTATCGGCACTAGTGACACCAACGGGAGTACCACAACGCACATCTTCTTACCCTGATTTCCAGACGTTATTCAACTGGAATGGTGTACAGTTCCCTGTTAAGCTGACGAGTATTTCAACGTTTGAGAGCAATAACAACATTTCCATCAATGTTTATGGATTAGACAATACCTATCGTGATGGTCAGCGTGTCACAGAGGTAGTGGGGCCTCTGTATTATACCAAAGCCAAACAGGCAGTTCATGTTAATTTATTATTATTAGTCAGTAACCAAACAGATAATCAGCATTATGTATGGATAAAAAAATTTTCTCGTTTACTTAGCAACCAAATAACTCGGCGGAACGGAGCAATGTATTTTTGTGATGCATGCTTGTATTACTTTAGATCCGAGGAGCAATTAACCCGACACGTGTCACACGACTGTAACTTCGTATATACAAAATTACCGGGCGTGAAACAAAAAAAAGACATAACCGGGGAATTCTACGCGGAAAATATACTCGCGTTTCGGAACTATCAGAAACAAATGGTTCTACCATTCGTAATATATGCAGATTTTGAAGCGCTCTTAGTACCGGTAGATACGGCTGAACCAGATCCCGAAAAACCGTTCACGATAAAAACGTGTAAACACGAACCATACTCGTTTAGTTATTACATTAAGTGTAGTGTAAACGATGCGTGGTCTAAGTTAGAGCTGTATAGGGGAGTAATGCAGGGAGATATTTATAAGACGACTGGAAAGTGATGTAAAACGGAATATATATAATGAACATTTCAAAGCTATTGTTCCAATGACACCATTAACGGATGAACAGCAGGTTACGTATGAACGCAGTGTATGTTGTTACATATGCGGCAAGCACTTTACGGGGATCCGACAAATCCGAAAGTACGAGATCACTGTCACGTTACTGGTAAGTATCGTGGTGCAGCACATTCAACGTGTAACTTAAACTATCAGGTACCTACATTTCCCCGTTTTTCTACATAATCTCAGTGGTTATGATGTTCACCTGTTCATTAAACAGTTAGCGAGTGAAACGGAAGAAATTACCGTACTTCCGGTTAACAGTGAAAATATATAACGTTTGGTAAGCATATTTTTGTTGATGAATATGTAAACAGTCATGGTATCAGGGAAAAGAAATACATTAATTTACGGTTCGTCGATAGTTGTAGATTCATGGCTGCATCCTTAGATACTCTATCTCAGAATTTATCAGATGATCAATGTATGGAGGTACGGAAATATTTTAGTAATGATAGCGACTTCAACTTAGTGAGAAAAAAGGTAGTTTCCTTATGCGTACGTAGACAGCTTTAGTAATTGAACGACGTCACGGTGCCATCATATGACAAATTCTACGATAAAATGCGCGATGCAAATATTTCCGATGACGAATACTGTCGCGTTCTACTGGTATGGGATCACTTTAAGTGTAATACACTAGGTGATTATGCTGATATTTATTTAAAATCAGATGTGTTGTTATTGGCTGACGTGTTTGAAAACTTTAGGAGATTATGTATGGGTGTGTATGGGTTAGAACCTGCACAGTATGTCACTTTACCTGGATTGGCGTGGGATGCCATGTTGAAATGTACGAAAGTAGAGCTAGAATTACTGACGGATATGGATATGTATCACTTTTTAAACAAGGTATTCGGGGTGGAGTAAGTACTTGTATCAAGCGGAGAAGCATCGCTAATAACGAGTTTGTTCCAAACTATGATCCTAAACAACCGAAAGTGTTTTTACAATATTTAGATGCCACGAATTTATACGGCTGGAGTATGAAGCAATACCTGCCTCACGATGGGTTTATGTGGTTACCTCAAGAGGAAATAGAACACTTTGACGTAGTAAAGATTGATGATGACGCCGATGTTGGATTTGTACTGGAGGTTGATATACATTATCCCCACCATCTGCATGACGAACACAACGATTATCCGTTTTGTCCTGAAATGATCTGCGCACCACATTCCCAGGAGGAGAAGTTAATCCCGAACCTGTGTGATAAGACCAACTATGTTATACATTACCGCTATTTAAAACAATGTATAGAGCATGGCTTAATTGTTACTCGTATTCATAGGGTGTTACGCTTTCGTCAGAGTCCGTGGCTAATACCATACGTAGACCTTAATACAGCTCTCCGCAACACAGCACAGAACAAGTTCGAAAAGGATTTCTATAAAATCATGAATAATGGCGTGTTTGGTAAAACAATGGAAAATGTCGATAAACGAAGAGTTATTAAACTGTTAACACATTGGGAAAATAACGGTCGTCGGGTAGGTCTAGCACGGTACGTTGCAAAACCGCAATTTAAAAATTTTATTCAATTCACTGATAAATTGTTTGCGGCGGAATTGTCGAAACAGGTAGTTACGTACGACAAACCCGTCTATGTCGGATTCAGTATTTTAGATCTTTCCAAAATTATAATGTATCGGTTTTTTTATGATATCTTACGAGCTCATTATGGCAAGAATGTCGCGTTGCTCTATACTGACACGGATTCTTTGATTGTTGAGATAGTAACTGATGATATGTATGCACACATGCGAAATAATTTAGACGAATATGATATTTCCAACTATCATAATGAGTTGCATGGTATTCCTACGACTGCTTCCGTCGTTGGACGAATGAAAGATGAGTACGCAGGAAAGCGATTCATTATTTTTATGGTGCTGGATCGAAGTCATACTGTCTGAAGCTTGCTGATAAGGAAGTTGTTAAGAAAGCGAAAGGTGTTAAGAAAGTTGTTATTCAGAAAGTGTTGACGGAAGTAGACTACAAAGCGGTTGCGGAGGGTCTGATAAAACAGTAATGTGTAAAATGCTTGTGTTTCGATCAACCTTACATGATATATATACCGAAATGTTAAACAAAATTGCCTTTAGGTCCCAGGATGACAAACGATATCGACTACGTGATACGTGTTCTACATTGGCGTGGGGGCATTGGCGAATACCGGAATTGGAGAATGCTGATCCGTTGAGCGAACTATTGCAGGTTGCTAAGCAAATGAATTTATATTAACCGGAAGAAGAATAGTTTGGGTACTGACACTTGCTAGTTTCTTTCCTATATTTTCTCCATAATGAAACTTATATTAATAATAAGTTGTATTATTCCTTTAGTTGTTTAACATATATTAATATTATTTATTAATTCGTTATTAAGATAATATATGATATAAAAATACTGTGTTATATAAAAAAAAAAAAAAAACGAAAATGACTATTTACTATTTTTTTATTAAAACAATATGTACAAGACTTATTGCATTATATATATATTATATATATATATATATATTATATAATGATATAGACTCAAAGCACAGTGGCATAATGATTTACAATGAAAGTAACAAACGGGTTGCATAGCAGGAAGAGGTGGACTTTCCTCAAGTTCAATAACAGGCTGGGTCACAAATTTTCTGATGTAATCTGCTTTCTCTCTGCCCTTGACATAGACAGAATCTGTTGGCTGAATCAATCTCTCGAGTATTCTTCGAAAGTGGTGTGGTGGTGTATACCCTTCTTCCCATTTAATACAGTGCTGGTTATGTATTAACCAAGTAGCTTGACGACGACTCTCTGCATCCAATGTATGCCAGGGTACGGTGATTTAAAATAGTGGGCAATTTGTTTCCATTATAAATGGCGAGTTCTTTGGTATAAAATTTTTGAAATTTTAAACCCTTGTACATCGACCATGACGCATTGCATTACAACTGTCGTACTGCTTTGGTTAACGCGTTGTATGTAACTAAACGATCATGGAGTATAACACAGTATGCTGTCGTATTAGCGGGTATGTTGGCCGATGTTTCAAACTCTACACGAAGAACTACTGCTTTCGAGTGCAATACTTCTTTTGATTTGAGCAGTCGACCACCATCAGTGGTGCAGCCGTCGTAAATTGAATAGGTGTGAGTAATGGTTGTCCATCTCTTTGATAATATGACATTTGGAATTTAGCAAACATTTCATACAACGTGGCAAAGCAATTGTTATCATAATTAACATTTAAATTATCATACGGGTAACGGTCGGTGTTGAGGAATACCGAATATTCTTAGTGCACATTTATCGAATTTACTCGCATCGTGCATAACATTATTTTCTCGTCCAGTTTGAAACCCTATAATAATGTATCTCGGTGTTTCAATACTAGTCGATGTTTTGATTGCCCATGTATGCTTATCTGTTGTTGGTATAGCGGGATATATGTGGGTTTCCCAACTTCTAAATGCTAGTGGAGTATTACATTTTTATCAATGTATTTCGTTAACGCTAATTCCTCCGCTAATGCTGGAACGATGTGTGGAACTTTCCAATAAATCTTATCTATGTTAACTTTTAATGCTTCGTCCACAGTTGAAATTACTGCATCGGTATCAATATTACTACGAATTAATACAAGTTCTTGTCTAATGTTCAAAATCACTTTATTATAATCTTCAGCAAAGCCAAGCAGCATTCGCAAAGGTACACAGACATTAAAATACCCTTGCTCATTTGTTAGTGTGCTGTTTGATGTAGGAAACCAACCGGCATTTTGATGGCGGGAGATCATTGGGTGTCAATGATACTAATCCTTTCATTGTCGACGTTAACCCCACCTTAGTTACGGAATCTACCACTATTCCATTCATTTCATATCTAATTTCACTGAATAAAAATGCGATACCATTATTAACGAACCTTGCGGTATTGGAGACAGTGCCATCCTGTCGCAATAATCTTCCCTCTACATAAACATAACTTTCTGATGGTAGAGTGCACATGTCTTCCTGAATGGGTATCCTGATTTCATCATTGTTTCCAAATCTCGTAGTATATGGTTGATGGGTGTGCAGTTCGGAATTAACGATAGCATTATCAACAACAACTTTTTCATTAACGTTTAATACACTCATTGTAGTACTGTAAACCCGAGACTCTCCAAGAATGCTTTGTTCTGCGCTGTCAACGCTTTGGTCGCTGAACGCTTACTGACTGTACCCTTTCCACACTTCACTCTTTTATAGTTTGTTTTGCACTGGTTACATGCACATGTATTATACCGCGTCACCATATTTTCTTTAAATGTAGTCCTATCGTTATGACTTCTCCGTTAAAATTGACGAGATCTCCGTCTTGGTCTACTATTTTAAGTGTTATTGTTGAAATGGTAGATGTATTTATAGGTAAGTAGATAACATGTTGAGGTGATTCGATTATTTTATATCCCGCTGGTACACTGGGAAGAATTGATGAATTATGTGTGATGACTCACCATTTTAAAACTACCACTTGTTATGTTGCACTCGATAATTAATGAGTTAATTTTGATGATGTTAATAGGGTTCTCAGAGGTGTACACTTTTTTAGCTTGGTAAACAGTAGTTTTATTAAAGCCTAGCATAGGCCCTATCGAATGGACCACATTGAAACTAATGTTATGGGTTGCTTTCATGGTTGCTTTCATAGTATTATTATTTGCTCGTAAATCAATATACCCTTATCGTCTTTCACTGACTCATTAATATATTTATTCACATCTGCGATTTCGTATGTTCCTGGTGGTATTGTAATTTTCTCTTTTCCAAATATGAGCATGTTGTTCTTTGAAGTAACGTTTTGTATAGTATTGAACGATTCAAAACTAGTTAACCCCATTACATATTCCGACTCATTATCAAGAAAAATCGGTGGATTAAATGTGCTTGCAGGATACAGCTTTTACCGGTGAAGGTAAATGTGTACGACATCACGATCACGTAACAACTACTGACAATCAGAACGAGCAGTTATATAAAAATCGTAAGACTAGATGACCACAGTTGTATGTATTAAACTCTTGAACCTTAGTAAAGTTATAATCAATTGTGTTTCTGCTACCATCACTTTTAAAATAGTGGACTAATTCGAAGGGTGGTTTAACATGTCCTATACTATCAAAATATGTTATATGTCTATTACGCTTAATATATGCTGTCCAGTGTGTTCCTGATTAGCTTGATTATCCAGATTCACGATACCACATTCATTCCTATGGATTCGTGTAGGTAGCTTATCTCGCATATATATCCCTCTAAAGTAGGGAATCTTTAATTGCTCAACAAATTTTGATAGCTCAACATTACTTAAGGCGTGGCGTGGTAGCTTCAGTGGGAGTTTTTGAATACGGTTGTAAATATATGCCTAAACCTCGTTTATATGGTTTTAGATATAAACCTTTTCCAACGGTTGCTGCTTCCATTGCTTGATTGTGTCGTTTGGTTTCTTCTAACGTTTTTGTCGCAGCTTTTGCGTCGGTAACCGCTTTTGCAACTGCAGCTGCACGCCACCTAACGAACCTAAGGCTCCTAATGCTGCAAATAGGGAATAAGAGGTATGAACCCCCTCGTTTTGGTATAGGTAATATTCTGCTCTTGGGTGACATGATTTTTTGTGTTTTAGAACGCTTAAGGCTTGGTGTATTGTAGATCGTAAAGATGATCGAAGTTTACCACCAACACGACGTCGCGCTAGAAGTACCGCTTTGTTAAATGAAATTGGTTTGGGAGTACGCTTTGCTCTTCGTGATTTGCTTCCCATTCTATTGCCTGTCCGTGATCTTCCACCCATCCCATTTTCCGTTTTCCTTTCATTACTCCAGCTATAGTTAATGCAGCGCCCTTTCTCCAAATGTAGCGTTTGAGGAACGAAATCTATTCCAAGCTTTTTGTTGCAAAGTTTTATCGGCAATGTGTCGTTGACTTAAATCGTTTGACTGGGAGTATGCAATATCGTGCTCTTTACAGGCTTCGTCCAATTCATTAATACCTTTGTCGCCCGAGCTAATCGTTTTGTAAACGGGTGCCCGGTCCCATATCTATACCAGGTATATGCAACTCCACGGGTAATTTATTTATTAAGGTATTAATTAATCCTGAACCTTTTCTTCTTATTACACCGAAGTATACTTCATACCAGACTGGCTGTCACTCCACTACTAAACTACTTTCATTGTATACACGTATATATATATATATATATATATATATATATATATATATATATATTAGTACCATACAAGGTTTAGTACTTTGACATCCATACGCTTCATTCCGCAAGACACAGAATTACCTATTAAAATTATGACACAGCTGATAACAAGGAACTTTACTCTAAACATAGCGGTCTACTGAAAGGAGGATGTAAACGAGGTATAATCGTTGGTCCATCTGGGTGCGGAAAAACAAATGTTATGATTACCTTGTTAGAACATCCAAATGGTTTACGTTTTGAAAATGTATATATTTATTGCAAATCATTATATCAACCTAAATACCAGTACCTACGAAATTACTGACACCCATAAAAGAAGTCGAGGTATTTTGAATACAGTGATAATAGTGATGTTATATCCTAGTGATTCCCGTAAAAATTCAATAATGATTTTGATGATGTAGCGTGTCATAACAAAATGAAATAGAGATCATTTCTGTTTTGGCAGACATCGAAATAATGATTGTTTCTATCTGTGTCAAACGTATTCTTCAATTCCAAAACAGCTTATACGTGATAATGCTAATTTACTTATTCTTTTCAACAAGATCACACTAATCTCAAGCATGTGTATGATGATCACGTTAATGTCGATATGTCATTTGATAGGTTTAAAGATTTATGTTTTTGTTGCTGGCATAAATTCGGTTTTATTGTTATTGATAAAGAAAGCGATGTTAATACAGGTCGTTACCGTAAGAGATTTGACTGTTTTATGCATTATAAATATGGTAGCAGTACGGAACATATGCAGTCGTAATGAAGGAGCGCTTAGTACAAGACATTTTGCGTGCTCGCAAGAGCGTGCAACAAAAATATGCTAGTTTGAAAGAAGATACCGCTCTTACAGAACGTGCAATGAAGCACACTTTAAACCTATCACACAACCATTAAAACAATTGATTACTAAAAAGATGGTTCTCTCATCAAAGCTGAACCCCTTACGCCAGAAGCGGAAAAATGAGTCATTGCACAAGAAACTGAAGTTTTTACATCACACACCTAAAACAGCTGGATTACGGAAGGCTCCACGCACTCTTGTTCCTGACACCATTGCGCAACCTTCAGGAAACTGTAATTGCTGATACCACTAACGATGATGATGGAAATTCCTACTTTACAACAATTGAAATCAGAACTGTTAGCTGCTGGATCTCAACCCGCCTTTGAAGATTATCTAAATCAATACCAAGGATTAGCTAATACTACGTTGAAGGTATATTTAGAGATACAAAGACGAGTATGACTTAACATATGGCGTACATTTCATTCCGGAAGAAGAGAAATTTTTATTGGCGATGCTGAATTAGACTTTATTGGTGAAAATTTCGTATCGCTCTTCCTGATGGATCATCCCTAGACTATGAAGGAACACCGGGATTATATGAACTACTTTTTAAAAAATTCCTACGGGTACAAAAGAGTGACCTACAGCAATACAATGACATTTGCGTCGTACTAATGCTGCCCGACGTAATTATAACTCGATGATCAAATCCGAGGAAACTAATAGTAAAAATATGAAATCATTAAACCATTACTTCAACCTAGAAAACGTTCGCACATCATCTATTGCACCTCCAACCACAAGATCTCGAACAACTTCTATCTCCAAAAGAGGTGGTGGCATGCAACTATTGCGATACAATAACAAAGCTATTGAGTTTGTACCGTGGAATAATCCGAATAAGTTAGTCGATTGGTTAAGGAATTATTAGGATCAATGTCGACAGGAAATACTAGCAATCACAACGAAATAGTATATATAATTGATGAACTACGTGAAGCAAAAGTAATACAGTAACAGCTCTTGTTATAAACCTATTACTATATCCTTTTCATTTCATTGTTACACGACTACCACTAAAGGCAGTACTACATGTCCATCAGTTATGCCAATAGATAAATTTGGCGGACATCTTCATCATCAAATGACAGTGGATAAATTTGGAAAACATATTACTCATCATCGCAGTGATGCTGAAGCAAAGTGATATATATTACGAAACTTATTTTACCTTGCAAGGTGTCTTGCAACAGACAACGTAGATATTCCATTGGGTATCAATGGTAGATATTTCTTTCCTACAGAGGAAAAATATTGCATTGTAAGTGGTTACCTCGAGATATTCATCTTCAGTGGATACTGTAATATACAACACCGCTGTTTCTAAATAATAAAACGATTCGTAAGGCAGGTGTGATTCAACCTATAATTCCAAAGATATCACTTTCGACAAAGAACAATTATTCATCCTAGAGATTCGTACTACAATCCAAAGTAAAAATGAGTAAATCCGATGTTGTTGAAGAACTGCACAAACCAGCAAGGAGAAATTTTCCGCGACGTTGTGTAGTACTAAAAGGTTTAAATGATCTCTTTCAAGCTGATTTAGTGGAAATGATACCTTATGCTCATGTGAATAAAGGATTTCGATATATTTTAGTAATAATTAATGCCTTCTCTAAATATGTCTGTGCTTTCCCCATCAAACGCAAGAATTGTAAACTAGTCGCGGATGTAATGGATAAACTTATCTGGTTTGCAAAAGATGCCTACACATATACAAACTGATATGGGAACTGAGTTCTATAATGCAGAATTTAAAAAAGTAATGAAAAAATTCAATATCAATCATTACAGTAGTTATTCCACCTTGAAAAGTAGCATAGTCGAACGTGTCAATCGTACCCTTAAAGCAATAATGTGGAAAACATTCAGCATGCAAGGATCATATAAGTGGCTATCAATATTACCGCACATTGTCGCCGAGTATAATTCAAGAAAGCATAGAACAACTGGATACAAACCGGTAGATGTATCGGAAAAAAATAGTGCATCTATTTCAAAACATTTAAAATGTCAAAAAATTCTTGACCGTAAAACACCTAAATTTAAAGTGAGGGAACATGTACGCATTAGCAAACATAGGAGCATATTCTCTAAGGGTACACACCTAATTGGAGTTACGAAGTCTTTCGAATATCAACAGTTAAACGTTCAAGCCCACTCACCTACACATTACGTGATAGTCGAGATGAAGAGATTCAAGGTCGGTTCTATGAGCCCGAACTACAAAGTGTTAAACATCCAGACATTCATCTAGTTGAACGTGTCATCCGACGTCAAGGGAATAAAGCTCTCGTTAAGTGGTTGGGTTTGATACTTCTCACAACTCCTGGATTTCTACCAAAGACATTGTGTAATACGCTAATTAACCTTAATTATATATACTGTAATATTAATATGCAATAAACAGATCTTTTTTACTTTTTTATTAATACTATATACATATACATCACTACATACTACTAAAGCGTCTGACAAACACACATTCACGATGCTGTTTTTCGAGAATTGGTGAAATTATATTATCACAGTCATCTATTCTTTTTTAAATCGTGCAGAATCTCTAGCTAATTGTTCCCATTCTCCTTTTCGCGCATGCCTGTGCGCCAACTCCCATACTACTATGTAGTGAACTACGTTTTGGACTCATTAATGCCACCTTCTTCACTGGGTGAGTCGTCATCTGATGGCTCAAAATTCGGTAAATATCTTTCTATTTCGTGTATAAATTGCTCCAATGATATTTCTTTAAGGTCTTCTATTAATCGCTTTATACAACAAATACACTCTATATCACCTACATGCGATGTTAAGTATTTTTCACAAAGGCGTATTCCTCCCCCATACTTATTAACTAGATTATTTAAATAGTCATCACTAAATCTACCCATTCCATACACTTTTTCATGATCAGCATCGAATTCTAATGATTGTAACTGGCATATTAGTCTTTGGACTGCACTAACACAATCTACAGCTTTAGGCCACGACTCCGCACTATAACACATCCACATATTGACTAACATCTAATACTATCCCTATTGACTACAAGCGTTATCCCCCTTTCAGTTATAGGTTTGGCAAGATCCATATCCATATATAGTTTCTCCTTGGCAAATTCTTCCATTTCCAGAAGGCAGGCTATGTTGACCTCAAATACATCATGCAATGGACCTATAACTTGGTGAATGTTACATTCAGGAATTGCCGCTGCCGACTTTATTAGGTTTTATAAAACTCTGGAAAGTTCACAGTATCTGCCAACTCCAATCGGTAATATATTATCTTCAAAAGCTTCCATAACTGTTCTATAGACTCCCATCCTAAATAGACATCAACTTCTTCACTATCACAGAGGCGTATAATTTTTTCTTGTTAATATTTTCGTACGAGACAGTCTTCGATCCCAGTTTGGTAGGTAGCCATGTTCCTTCAGGACTGTAGAAATAATTAGTAATCACCCTTGATTATCCATAAGTATACGCCATTCCTGCTTGTCAAACACCACTCCACCACTCTTCGATCCACCGAGTTTTACGACTGGCTCAAATCCAAATTTGGGTGATAGACCGACACTAACAAACTTTGTTTTACTTTTATTTAAGAAATAATGCACATTATTAAGCAAAATATCGCAATATTTACTTGAACTTATAGCACCGATAATCTTCGCCTTTTCTATGGCTTGACGTACGATGTTATCCATTATATACGATACTGGCTTTACATACATTCCCTCTCTTTTATATATGACACTCTCCTCTATGTACCTCCTCAAGGCTACTTACGTGACCTTCACGATTATACCACACATTGCTTTAGCGGTCTTGTCGGTTACACCTTTTCAAGGTTTTCTTTTCGTTCAAGGCTGTTACCCATTTTGTTTTTTTTCCAACCTTGTATTCACCACTACTTCAATTCCAAGGTTGTTCCACTTTGCCACAACAAGTTCACTACATAAGGTTATATACCCCACTCAGTATTATTCGTATACTTAAAGGGAGGGTTTTTACATATACCATAGTTACCGATCTTCACTATGTCAGTTACTCCAGTGCAAGACGATTGGAAGACTCCTGAAGTGTACCAACCACAAACCTATTTCAAATTAGTACGCGACGGGCATGTCAATTAATTCCGAACTGGGTAAATTTTGAAAAGAAAGGAATACTACCGGCTTCCATAACATATGCGTATGCAATATGAAGATGTAAAGTGGATTCGGCATGGTTTGACACCTTGGGTAGCGATCTCTGACCACGTCTTGGGAGTAGTTTGAAAGATTATCCACATAGTTGCGTACATTCGCTACCATCTGGTTGGTGGTATGTGTTTATGTTATGCTGTTACTCCACGTTGAAACCAGGAGATTACCGCGTGGTGGACCACACACATATGGAGCGATGGACAATGTTGTACTACCTTTCACATGATGAATACTGGTGCTCATCATGTAGAGCGCCATTAACCGTTTATATGATGTTTATGATGATGATTCTTGTTGTGTGAGGAAGTATGTTATGTTGATTATTAATATTGTTTTGCTGTCTATATATTGTATGTAATAAAATATTTTATGCCAGTCCTTAGTTTATCCTCTAGTGTGTGCGACGTGCCACCGAACTTTTATTATCCTCAGTATTACAATTGTTTCGATAAACGATTACTAACGTATCGAACATGGTCTGAGTTCACTCACCCTCATCGCTTGCTGCAGCAGGATTCATTTCCACATCTTCAGACGATACGGTTGAATGTTTCATGTGTGGGGTTAGAATAAACCGATGGCAGCCAGATGTCAATCCGTTACAGGAACATCTCCGATGGGCACCACATTGCACGTATGCTCAGCTCCTCGCACCACGTCCGCGCAGATGTACTGAAACGGAAGTGGAGAGGACCTTTGCACTTGTACTAAATCAAAATGTTTTATTCCTAAAGAAAATCATATATCTGAGTAATGTTTCTACATGTCTTTATTTCTACATGAATTAAATTATTAACATATCGTTTTTTCTTTAATAATTATGCGTGAGCAAAAACATACAAGTGGACAAAAACATACAAGTGAGGTGGCCTTGGGTAAAGTAGCATTTGGGTGGTCTTTGCGATAGTGGTAAAGTAGATTACAGTGATGGCCTTGTAGTGTGGAACAGGAAAGCAGGTTTGTGACCCTGGTTTGTGGTGATGATATGTCACACGGATAGCCTTGTAGTAGTGGAACAGGAAAGCGGGTTTGCGACCTTGGTTTTGTGGTAATGATATAAGTAGGTCACACATTGCGCTTTTTGACCTTGGTACGGTGGGGACCTTGGTTTTGTGGCAACCTTGGAAATGTGGGACCTTGGAAATGTGGTGTGTTCTAGAAGTCTCCAATCTTACCTACTACCAAGAACTAAAGTGAACTAAAAAAAATAGAATGTGATATATATTTTTCCTTTTAAGTATTGTAAATACCAACCGATTTTAATTAATAATAATAATAACACACACACGCACGCACGCACGCACCATTATTGCACATAATTAATATGCTTAACCTTTTTTTGGTTTTTTTAATGGTGTATTTTTATATGTATATTTTACATACTATACGTTTTGATATCAATTACAGTTGTCATCCTCAGTAGTGGTAATTCTTTAAGAATTGTTTAAGATTAGGAACTTATTATAGTTCAGTGTAAGGTACCCTAATGCAGTGATCAACCCCAACATAGAAAAACGATTCACTCCCCGTCTTTCAGACGCAAGAACCGATTGAGCTAATTCCAAGGCAAATTAAAGTCAATTTCATTCCCGGAAAAAGGCGTTACAACGTCTTTTCATCTAAAGTAAATGATGGTAGGAGAGGTTTACAGGAACAATCAGATATTGCTGCCAATCGTGTACGATTCTTAAGAAAATATTACAAAATAAAGAATAAAAATTATACAATCCTGTATGCTTAGATGAAACTTGGATTTTCAGTTGACGATCGCACAAAAGCTGGCGTGATAAATCTAAGGAAAGCGTGAAGAAGAAAACGAATGGGCGAAGGAAAAGAATCGTAATTTAGTTATTACATTATAATTCCTAATAAAATAAGACTGTTTTTTAGATTAATAGTTGTTCATGCAGGTCATGAAGACGGATTTATTTCCGATGCTTCACTTTTATTTTCTACAAAGTCTCAAAGTGCAGACTATCATGGAGATATGTGTATGGAGTTGTTTACAAAATGGCTTGAAAATAATTAATAATTATTAAAAGAACTACCTTTAACTGTAATGAACAATGCCGGTTATCATTCCAATAATCTAGAAAAAATTCCATATAATTCATCTAAGAAGGAATAAATATGATTTCTTTTAAAGCACAACATAGCTTATAAACCTAGCATGTTTAAAAAATGATTACTGCAAATTTAACGATGACCCTGGAAAAGAAATATGGATGGAATACTTGCAACGAATTGATGGTACATATTGGCAGAAATGCATTAAACATGCCGAAGTGTGTATGTTACAGTGGTGGGAAATTGAAAAACGCTTTGAGGTTGTGCAACCATTGATTATATCTGTTAAGATTCCGTTTCTGAAAGTGAATAATTTTTTTTTATTTAAATGTTTTAATTCGAATGTAATATAAATATTCTACTTTTTACATAACATATTGATAACTGTACAATAGGTATACTGATTGATGTAAATTGCTTTTCATTTAACTTTAATCGGTATGAAATCTATTTAAACGATGTGCTAATTTAAAATATTAAACATTTATAATTTCGTTGAACTTCGAGCTACATTACACTGTACACACTTTCTTCTACAGGAATGAAATAATCACAAATATATTGATATCTATGTTATCGTAAAGTATCTACAAGAATTATGTCGATTGCAAAACAACAATTATGCTTCTAGAGGGGTCATTATAAATCTTGAAAATAATGTATGTGTTATGATGGTATGTAATAATCAAACCATGTCCTAAATTATAACAATTCACTGTCGCAACAAAATATTTTTGACTCTATCAATGAAATATGTCAATATAATGGATAATTTTTCTAGTTTAAAATATAAAAAACATTCAATAATTCTCAACTTTTTTTGACATTTTATGGAAATTTATGTGGAGACATCTGTCGATAAAAATATTAACTAAAAGATACTTTGCTGATTTAATAAAGACTTACGGCGCTAAAATTTAGTTCGTGTAATTTTAAGAATGAGTCTACTCAGCTTTATTTGAATCAAACTATAGCTATGCAGGAAGTTTGAGATATACCGGGATCATTGGTAACTCAATGCCGGGATATCAACACTGAAATCACCGAAAAAACTGCTTTTTACAGAATTTTTATCAAAAGTTTATTCCAAGTTACTAGTGAAATTAGGCACAAATATTTATTTCATCTTCGATTGACATTTCATAAACGTACATAGATTTTTCCTTTTTCAATTATTCCTTTATCTACATTTGTATTACAATAAAATAGTTTTTTTCAAAACTCATTAATAAATTAACCAGGACTTTCAAGGTAAATTTATTCGTGTATTTTATGCCTTTTTCGTAAATAAATTTTTTTAGGTTATAATGCCTTTTACTGTGGAACAAGACAAGTTTATTTTGGAAGCTTATTTCCGAAACGTCAACTACATTTTCATGCTTACAAAATAACGGTTGTACTACCTTTAGATTTTCAAAAGCGTTTAGAATACTGCCGATGGTTCAACAACAACTTGAGAGATGACGAAATACTAAACTTAAGTTTCTTTACGGATGAAGCTTGGTTCCATTTATCTGGTTATGTGAATTCGCAGAATTACCGTATGTGGTCAGCAGAAAATCCACACGTTTTTGAAGAAACTACTTTACATCCTGTGAAAATAGGTGTTTGGGCTGCTATACGAAGAAGAATTGTAGGTCCCATTTTCTTTGAAGATACAGTAACTGCGGCTCGATACAAAACTATTTTGGAACCTTTAATTGATCAACTGCACGATGACGAGCTCCAACATGGATATTTTCAGCATGATAACGCAACAGCTCATACAGCTAATCAAACACTGACTTTTACGTGAACATTTTGATGAAAGAGTTATAAGTGCGGGAGTTTGGCAAGATCACCTGAACTTACTCCACTGGATTATTTTCTATTTGGACATTTAAAAATAAAATCTACAAGACACGCCTTCATACAGTTGATGAATTAAAAATGAAATAACTGACGCAATTCTAAATATTACAGAAGCACAATTAATAAATGTATTTGAAAATATGAAACGAAGAGTAGATGCCTGTAATGCAAACAATGGTGGTCACTTTGAAGTTGTTTTATAGATAATTGCCAAGTTTAATTTTATTTTTCTATTTTTAACTGTAATATAAACATATAAAAGACCATTCATTCGAACGGTAGTGAGGTGTGCGTCGGATATCGTTATATTTGTATGTAAATAATATGTGCACTAATTGAAAATCTTTACTCATTATTTACTATACTTTAGCTGAATTGATCTCATTTACATGCACGTTTGAGATCTAAAAAACAATGCATTATTAATTCATTATTTGCTGTGCTTTAGATCAATATATACAGATTTGAGTTATCTTAAAAAACAATAGGTACATCATAAAGTAGACATGGTGACTAGTTCCATATGAGAAGGACTAAATCAGTGGTATATAATCTGAAATAAGTTTTTGTTCAGAAATTAGAATGCAATGCAAAGTGATATCTAGCATTAGTTAAATAAGTTCTTTTTCCATTATAATGTATTTGTGATGTTCACCAGTGTACATTCAAAGGTGGTCAGCAAAAATGGTGTACCTGACTTGTGCTGAATATGTTGAATGTATGCATTTATAATAAACTAACCAGTCATGCATGTAATTTGTTTACACTAATATTACTTAACAAATATATCATACATTGATTTCTGATTAATAACAAATTCATTTTAAAAATTCATTTAAACGTTTTAATGTCATTGTAAAGGTAACATCATCCAATATCACTCCTTTTTTAAATATTCACTTCCACATATTCACAGACTTTCTTCGAGTTCTCAGCTGTAATTTTTTCAATTCTTCATTGCCAATTGCTTAACACCTTCCATTTGAAATGTCACATTCCTCACTGCTATCCGATTTGTCAATGGGATTTAATTCAGAGTGGTACAAAGGCAGACGAAGGACAGCATGACCATTTTCAACTAGTAGCTTGTCTAGAACGGTTCCTTCAACACATTCTTGTAATTGGGATAATGGCATTGTCATCGTTCCTTCTTTTTCATAAAACACATTGTAGATAATTTGCCGCCCTTGGCTATGAATTACCTTTCGATTATTCATTTTCAACCTGACAACAAAATTCATACATTATTGCCTATTTCAAAGCACTCATGTCAATATAAACAAAAGATCATTAAACGCTCATCTAAACAGTTTTACTCTCTAAACTGTACATTATTCTCGTAACCAAATTGAGGTTAAAAAACAAAATTTGTTTTAAACATTACTTTTAGTATATAAAAGCACTTACAAAACTTGAATTTGACGAGTAAATACCATGTATTGGTTTAATACACCAGAAATACGCCTTGGAAATCCAGAAAATCTGTAATATCAATTAAAAATAATAAATGATAATTTTAACCAAATTTTACATACCTTATAACAATTTCCTTTAGTCTTAAGAAAGTCTAAATTACAATTATTGAAGTTTTTGTACGTCTACATAATACGCAATTCGTCATTCACCAAAGTTTTGTCATTTATGGTAGTATTTATTTCAATATCTGCATTTACGCCACTGGACATAGCACAATTTTCATTTTAATGATGCGGAACAGTAGTACTGTTGTAGGAGCGGCACGGTCAAACAATGATGATCGCACTGTATAACACGCGGCTAAACAGAGACATGGGTTTTAGTCCCAAGTGAAGTTGGCGCTGATGTGAAGTTATTTTCATATGATAACTATCCACATAACGTCTACGTTTTGTTTTCATGTATAATGCCTGATGCAAATCGATACCGATGTAAAGATTATAAGAATTCAGTATCATAATGAATCCGAAACTACGTAGTACACTAGATTCTAAAGAATCAAAATGTGAACATTAAGTATTGCAAAAGTAAAAGTTATTCCAGTTAGTTGTTTAAATCATATATATATATATATATATATATATATATATATATATATATATATATATATATATATATATTATATATATATATATATATAATATAATTAAATTATTGTAAGAAATTGAACAATTTAAAATTCACAACTTTAAAATGAAGACATTCATTAAGTCTATTAAATATTAAAAATTTCAATTATATCTGTTACAAACTAAAATTTTAGACGATATGATTTAGAAACCTGTTGTACTGAATCAATATATATATATATATATATTATATATATATATATATATATATATATATATATATAATATATATATATAAATCATATCGTCTAAAATTTTAGTTGTAACCATGTATACATTCAATTTTATAATTTTGAAAGACTTCAATAACTGTCTTCATTTAATGTATTTTAAATGTAATCATCTTCTGTACAATAATGTTATATATTCGCATTTAGTAAGAGTCTATGATGTTAATAAATATTCTATGTTCATCTACAAATGATGAAGAAATAAATATTTGTAATTAATATAAAGATTATTTTATTTTAATGACATACATTTTTAAATACTACGGTCGTTATTTCATATATTATATATATATATATATATATATATATATATATATAGTTACTTATGTTTGGGGATAAGAGATACATGCATTCGCATTGTACATGTTACAATCGACTGATTATAAAAACTAAATTGTCGTCTTGTCATCATTGCTGCTATCTCTATAGTCCAGGCGATCCCATCAGTTTTTAAAATGAATACCCATAGAATAATAAATAGGCAAAAGATAAAATATGGATAAAATAATTTTTATTTTGTAATAAATTACACAGATTTTCACTTATTTTGGTTTTGCAACATAACTATGATCATTAAAAGCAGAAGTTGAGATTTCAGGCAAATCTTTGGAAAGGAGTAGCTCTAATGTTGATTTTTCAGCATTAATTGGTAACGTTAGATGTTTATTGATGTTCTTAGACAACCTTTTTCTCTTTGTAGAAAAAAAGGGAATTTGTTTATCGATTTTCTACTGGCATCTCCAACTGTTGAATATTAGATAAATCAGCAATGTCAAGTAACGCATTTGTAGCGTTTACTTGGATGATAGCAGTAGCTGATACTTCATTAGATGCAGGTTTTTTTTGCTAAGGTAACCATTCTTAAACAGTGTCAACAAACTGATCTTTCAAAATATTACTGCCTTTAGGCACTTTGTTGAGTCCTTGTAAACACATGTTTATTTCAATGATTTCTAAAGTAAAATTTGGAGGTCTCAATGTTACGATTAAGAATGCAGTAAAAATGAATGTATTTGCAAATATTGGATTTTATGAACCAATCAATGCATGTGCAACTATATGAGTGATAACATATATTACAAGCCTGACACATCAACGGGCAAGATTTTCCGCTTGTTCGTTCTGCAATATTATAGGTATTTTTTGTGTTGCTATCAAATACGGAGCATTTTTTATTATCATCACCATTATTTTTCAAATCAAAGTTAGATTTTAAAGCAGTTCTATGGCTTGCATTGATTGTATTCATTCGGTCGGTACATTTACCTAAAAACCGATTGAGATGTTAATATACATAAATCCCTAAAAAACTACTTTACTTACCCTTCGTCAGCTTAATGATCCGTTCGACCTGTTTATCTCGAGTGAACCGCATTAAATTGTGAAGACTTTTATCCATTCGTTTGACTTTCTTTCCTTCCAGATGTTCATATTTAACAATCCGATGCATGCTTTCCAAATACATGTTCGTGTTGATCAACAACTCCTTTCGGTAGCAGTATGCCCACGATGAATGGTTGTTGCCATAATTTTTCACAAAATATTCATAAAATATTAGTGTCTCTGAATCACATAGCAACTGTGTTAGAAACTCATTGTAGAAGTTTAGAAAATTAACCTCATCTAATTCTGTCTGTACGACCTTAAGGGTTTTGTATACTGATTTTCTTTTTTCTATTGTAGTTTCATGGTTAGATGAAGTTATTTTCATCAAATTTGACTTCCAGGCCCGATCTATGTGTCATGAACAGAAAAGTTGATTTGGTACTATACCCATGACCTCCTCCCAGTCATTGTAAAATGTTTGTGTTACATCACTCATAAAAGTCCTGGTATTTATAAGACCCACTGTATCTTTGATTACATTAAAAAATACTTCACAAATTTTAGTGTTTCCTATTTGAAACCATATACGCTACAGGCATTCCTTCCCCAAATTCATCGCTAACCATCAAAGTACTCAACTCAAAATCGTAAGAATTTGTACCATAGGTACCATAGATGCAAATAAATTTATCAAAAAACTTTTTAATAGATTCAATCTGCATCTTATTTATTAGTACGAGACAAAAATCTGATGGCTTTAACTGGTACTTAGAATTCTCCACCCTGGAGCTTGTAAAATTTAACTGGATTATTGTTATCACCTGCACATTCCTTCACCCAAAGTGCCACACTTGTTGCATCATCCAAGTCCCTTACACCACCAACAACATCTATTTTAAATGACTTTTTTATGTTATAAATATCCTTCTTGGTGGTTAAATCGATACAATGCAAGGGATCTGATATACTATCTCTTATTGAATATGTAATCTTAGGCACACATACACCTAGCAAAAGTTTTCCAGCAATATTTTTTCTCGCATTTTCAGGAATTCGCACATGTTGGAGTTGCATGTCATGCCCGTAATGTGTTTTGAATATTTCATTTTAACAGCATTTGTAATATTACCAACTTTGAAGACTATATGACTAGTACACATCATTTTTTTTGATAAACATTGTTAAAATGCTCTTTTTTCTATAAATATATTCACCTGAGCGTCTGCATTCATAATAATACCTCGTACATGTTTTTCCACATATTTCCAGTTTTACAAATATATTCAACGTTATTTTCCTCCTCAATACTTTTCAGCCACAAATGGAATTCTGAAAATGGAAATAAATTAATCAAATTAGAACATTTTTAATTTTTTCATACCGCTCAATGTTGCAAAATGTTCTTCATAAATTTGATTTTCTAAGTTATGAACCAAGACAAGATGTTCAAGTAGAGTGCTTCAACATTTAAAAGATACATTGCATTCCAGGCACTTATTTATTACAAAATCTTCAGTAACAGGTGTTCTCGTGCTCAAATTATGAGAATTTTTCACGTTTATTCAATGTACTTTTATCAAAAAATGTTCTCTTGCATATGTCACAGGGTACACCTTGATGTTTCCCAATATTTTCTATTAATTCCTTCACGCCGTGTACCGATTTCAAATGTCTATTTGCGTTACTCTTGTTATTAAACAATTTGTCACAAACCATGCACAGGTTTTTCATGTCCATAATTATACGGCAATTTCCTTCGTAACAATCGTACTTCTAAAGAGAGGTTATGAAACACGACAGCTAACTAAATTCACAATCACATCATCATTAACTTCACTTGAGACTAAAACCAATGCCTCCGTTTACATTGAGGCAGAGGAGGAAACGACATGCGATCTCGAAAAGCGTCCAAGGGTCGGCCATATTTTAGCAGATTTACGTCGTTTGTTGTAAAGTGTATATGACATTATTTGAATTTTATAAATTATAGCGGTGGCTTGTTGTGCTCTACGTAGGATGTTACACGGCCGTACGCCATGATTTAAAAACACTTTGTTTTCATTTATCACTATTACTTTATTAATTTTAATTTGACCTGACCTATCCATGTTGATAGCTGATTTAGTCACCTACCAAGGACGTTTTGTATCGGATGAAGTATTATGTCGTATCCTCCTTCCTACCTCAATGGTTTAGCCGCGTCTTATATAACCACAGTATAGGGATAGTACAACGTGATCTATCTCAAGTGTACTGTAGTGGTATGACAAAAATCCCTAGTTGTTAATATTGTTGTGTCTTGCAGTTGGCTGCTTTGGATTTTTAGTGTGGTTTTAGTCGTTTTAGTTTATGTCAGATTATGTCATATTATACCTTCGTATTTTCTTGAGTTATTTACAAACTGTCTATATCAAGACAAATTATATATTCTGAATTTCAAATTGTGATATCGAATTTAATCGTCATGCCGTTTTCAATCGAACACGACTCATTCATTGTTGTGGCTCATTTTCTAGCGGCTTCCAAGATGGTAATGGGCAATAGCATTATTCATTGCAATCATGCATCGATCAATTTACTGTTGAGTACCCAAATAAAAATATTAGTTACGAAACATTTAGTCAACATCGTAATCGATTGATAGCTCGATTCATGGAAACTGGTAGTGTTTTAAAACGCAAACGTGAAGCTTCGGCTACTGTCTTAACAGAGGACACCTTAGCAGATATCCAAGCAAGGATGAATGCAAGCCCCAATAAATCTTTGCGAAAACTATCTGCACAAACACGTATGAAAAATTTTACCATACAAACATAATTTTACATAAATAATTTTTAGATGTATCCTATGGAAGTGTCCACACTGCAGTAAAGAAGAATTTACATTTGTACCCGTACAAGGTGTCGGTATTACAACAGCTTCGAAATAGAGATTTTCAGCTTAGAGTAAACTACTGTCAATGGTTCAACAATACGATGAACAATGATTTACTGGATGTATCTTTTTTTCTGATGAAGCTTGGTTTCATCTGTCCGGTTACATAAATAGCCAAAATTATCGTACGTGGTCTGCAGAAAATCCACATGTATTTCGAGAAACTACCTTACACCCTATCAAGGTCGGTGTCTGGATAGCAACGAATATTTGGACCAGTATTTTCGATGGACAATTACTGCGGCAAGATACAGGAAAATACCTTTAGAACCATTTATTAATAATTTGGATGATCGTGAATTACGAAACGGGTATTTCCAGCATGACTCCGCTACCCAGCATACTGCACAGGCTACAATTAATTATTTACGAGACTTCTTTGAAGATAGAATCATTAGTGTAAATCGTTGGCCACCGAATTCACCAGACTTGACACCGTTAGACTTTTTTCTTTTTGGTTATTTAAAAAACAAAGTGTTCAGCAGAAGATTGCATACTCTTCAAGAATTGCGAGATGCTATAACTCATGAAGTTCATAATATTGGTGCCGAAATGTTACAAAATGTATTTGCGAATATGCAACGTAGGGTGAACTTATGTTTACAATTTAATGGCGGTCATTTTGAACATATGCTGTAAAGCAAAGTGTGATAACTAATGTGTACCTAAGGAGTTAAAAAAAATTTGTAAAAGACATTGTCATTCCATAAACATGTACTGTAAATTTTATTTAATTATAATGAAATTATGACATTTAAATACTTAAGATTCATTTGTAATGATTTAATCCAATCATTAAATCATATTTTATGTATTTTGTTGTATTTTATAGGGATGCAGTCTAATCAAATACAAAATCGTCATTATTGAAATTAAGATAATATTTTATAATATGTATAAGTTAATGACCTTCATACAGATTTGAAACTGATCGTAGTTTTTACTCGAACCATGCTCTAGAGTAGCTAGAGTAATTCAGCTTCTTACCAACCTATCAGTGGTACCAACTTAAATATTTTGATCACGTGGTATACACTTGAGATTGTTTACTCTGTATATAGTAGTAATTACGAGAGCTCGAGTATGACTCGCTTAAGTAAGTAACAAGAATTAACCAATAAGATTTATCTATCTCTGTCACATTTTGAAGAATTGTATAATAGAAAAGAAATAGCAACTAGTAATATGTCAACCCATGCTTTCAATGCAACGTGTGTCGGTTTTAAAACCATATATTCACTATCATCAGTTGTTCATTGTAACGTAACCTAAAATTTGTGCATTGTTTCTTTATTCTTATATATTATTAAAAGTAAAAACAGTTCTTATTAGTTAATAAATCTTTAAAAAGTCAAACACAACCTATGTTGTTGAATGTGCTTAAATATTTTGAAAATGAAAGTGAATGAGGTGGATGCAATGTACCATTAACATTGATAGTACAAGTACAGTATATCTACAATTTTAAATATGTGAAATTTCTAATATTAATGTTACAATTAGCGAACTGCGGAGACATGTGGTGTTTCAACTTACGCCGTTACTTCTACAAAGAAACGGATGGCAGAAGCATTGAAACAAGGTAAATCAGTTCCTACCAGTCCACAGAAAAAACGTACACGTCTTTGCAAAAAGTCTGTTGATGTAGATGATCACATAAAAGATATTATCAAGAGAACAATTTATCAAATGCATTCTAAATGTAAGTATTGATAAACAAATTTTATGCACCGAATAATTATGCTGTTAATTTTTGTTTCAGTAATGCCAGTTACGATTGGTACTTTACAAAAAGAATTAAAGGACAATGACGTGTTTAAGTTTAGTACTAGTAGTTTAACAAAACTACTAAAATCTCTCGGTTTCTCTTTTAAAACAGAAGATGGTCATAGAACTTTATTTGAACAAGACTACATTGCTGCGAGTCGAACAAAGTTTTTAAGAGCATATTTTAAAAATAAACAAGAGGCATTGTATGAACCAGTCTTCCTAGATGAAACATGGGTTTTTGGTAGAGGTTCAGCAAAAAAAAGTTGTCACGATTCTAATAAACAAAGTATAAGCAATTAGGTGAAGGCAAAAGGTAAATAAATGCGTGTTAAATTATTATAATACTTACATAGCATATATTTTAGGTTTATTATTCTTAGTGCTGGTAATAAGGATGATTTTATTGAAAATATTAATATTTTCTTCAAAATCCAAGACCCACGATTATCACGATAACATGAATTCAGATTTATTTACAAAATGGTTTATTGAACAACTTTTACCAAATTTGCACCAGCCAAGCATTATTATATTAGGTAATGCCTCATATCACTCAAAATTAGTTGAAAAATTACCAACTGCCTCTTGGAAAAAGGATGAAATTAAGCCATTTTTAATCAAACACAATTTACAATTTACCAAGGATATGTTAAAGAACCAATTACTTTTTATTGCATCTGAAGTGAATATTACCAAAACTTTTGAAATTGACATGATAGCTTATCAGTATGGTCATAAAGTTCTTCGACTGCCACCTTACCATTGTCAATTTAATCCCATTGAGTTAATATGGGCAAAATGTAAGGGTCATTACGATAAAAACATACGTAGCGAAGGATATGGAGATGAAAAGGTTTTAAGTATGTGGGAAAAATCTTTACACTTAGTGGACAAAGAATATTGGCTGAAGTGCATTACACATGCAGAGAAACTTATGGGTGAATGGTGGGACCTGCAAAAACGATAGGATATGATTCAACCACCTATTATTATTAATGTAGGTTTCGATAGTGCCAGCAGTGATTAAAGAATTAACTATTGATGTGTACGATGTAGGTATATTCTATGAAGTAATACACTTTTATTTTGTATAGTAATAATAAAATTATGCAACGTTTATTTTGTGTCTTCTTTTCATCAGTCGTTTTTAAATTACTCCCATTTTGTTCGAACTCGAGTTCGTCACTAGTAATAAAGTGTACCAAACTCGAGGACAAAACATAACCTCAAATTCAAATTTGTGATTGTGTTTACGGCGTTGTTTGTAAATATTAAGGGGTGCAGTTCTTCTGATGGTAAACCAATATTGTTAACAACATTAAAAAAATCTATATATGTTCCTTTTTGCACTATTTTAAGTAAGAATGTTATTATTAATATGTAGGTTATGTTTATATATTGTTTTATATTTAACTTGTAGAGAGAGAGAGAGATCTAGCAGTGTATCAGTTTTTAAACTAAAGTAGTTCAAGTAAATTTCTAGATGTTCGAACAGACTACTCCAACTATTAGTGTAAATAAAAAACACGCCCATTAATTTTTATTAAAAAGAACTATCGACATACGTTCATAGATGAAGGAAAGTATCTAGGCATACGTTTTCTACTACGACGCCAGCAACACCGGGAGGCACAAGAGGCCGAAGATAGTGTTGTGTTAGAGTTAATATGAACAATCAAATGCCATGTAGTTACACATTCCTTTTATTGTTACATATCTTAAGTTAGTTTAAGCTAGGTAGGAATGAAATGACATGTATATACTATGACTGAATAAAGCAAGGTCCGACGAAGGTATAAGGGGCAATGGTGCCCGACGTACCGTAGTCTAACCGATTAAAAAGTAAAGTACGTTTTCTATAATCTCATTCATATGCTTTTAAGCAATGAGTCGCACTTGAGCTCTCGTAATTACTACTATAGTAAGTGCACTCTGGCGAAAATTTGCCCCACGTGAGAGGACAAATTCCCCTTTGCGTGTCTCGTATCTGATTTCTTAATACATTTTTGCTTATTGGGTAGAAACACAAAGGTTTAAAATAAATGTCACGGCATCACAATAACCTAACTTAAATTTTATATTTTAAAACGTCATATTTTGACGTTGCGCAATAGGCATGCGCGAGAACACATTGTCAAATCAAATCAATGGTAATTGCGGAGAGCTCGTACTGTCTCTTCTCTATACTGTGGTATTACCCTTTGATTAGTTTGAATCACAAATTGTATCTGACGTCATAATTTTTTGAATAAATTTGAACAACAAAAACAATTTATTAGTTTAGGTACATATTGATGCAATGAATGAAACTATTATAATTTACCTAGTTGGTGAAGCTACTCTATGTACAATCATGTATTATCATAGGTACTATAACATGAGCTTGATATTTGGCTATTTTTGTTGCATCTAAAGTTCGAGAATATTTTAGTACCAAATTGAAGAGACGTAATTTTGGTATTCATAATCTGCTTAAATCCCGAGCTTTAGCTCAGGCTTTAAGATTATTAACGCCAAAATTATGTAGAATCAAATTGTAAAATATTAGAGAAATTTTGCAACAACAAAGTCAAGGTCGTCTATATTTAAGAAGATTATTTCCCGCGTAAATTAAATTAACTTCAGAATAAAAATTAAAAAACATTTTATTAACTATATACAAAAATGCAAAAATAGGAACACAAGTGACTATTTCTCTAGTGCAATACTCGCTATTTCATTCCGATTGTTGTGAATTTTAAAATTTATTACATTTCATTGGTTAATATAGAACAAGGGAAATAATTAACAGTAATACACGAGTAGATGAAAATTTTTGATAATTTATGTAGCGGTTGAAATACCACAAGTTGCAAAACTTCTAGTAGTATTTGCTTAACGCAACATAGAGTTTGCTAATAAATGTCTGAATTATAAAATATTTTGCAAGATAATTTGATGCGTATAGTACTAAAACACAATAATTACATTTTTTCTCAGTTTATTAACTCAATTAGCAACATGAAAATATCAACAACATAAATTAATTTTTGTAATTTGCTTCCATTTTGATTCTTGACTTTTACAAAATGTGTCAAAAACAGGATGCGTCTAGTGGAAAACTTTACAAATTTGCGACTGTGTTTTTGGCAATTTCACATATTTCAGGGGGCGTAGATGCAAGAGTATCTTAATTATCTTACATGTTCGTGTTTTGTGACAGAATTGGGATAAAACAAAAGGCGCCACAAAAATCCCTAAATCAACTGAATTAAAAATTTTGTTTAAAAACGGCATAAAAAGGTCAAATTACAAAAAATAGTGTTTCATAAGACCTTCAAAAACACTTGGCTATGCCACTCGTTTTTTTTAAATTTGAATTCGTCCTTCAAGACTAGTCTTATGAAACTTGTTTTTAATATACTATTATCGATTTAGTGACATGATCGTAACCATGGTTTGTCAGGTTGAAAACACCGTTTTTTAACCAATGGAGATGCCTACTTACTATGGCTTGTCATGGCAAATAAATGTTACCTACATCTCAGTTATTATTTCTTCTCAACGAGAATGCATAAAACAATCAAAATTACACAGGTAGCTTAGATAAATTGAATTGTGATTTACTTAAAATCATACCAAAAAAAAATCTAAAGTATAGTTATAAATTTTAATTGTCCTTCTACTACTACTTAGCTCAAATTATTTTCTTATTAAAAAAAATTGCTTTGATGTAAGTACTGAATACACGTAACACTATACAAAGTTATTTTTTCTAAAGGCAACAGTTTCTTAACAAAAAAAAAATAAAACTAGGTGACCAGTTATACCAAAGAGCAGCTATACTGGGTTTGGGGTAACTTTGATCAGCCTGCTATTTCTGGTGACAATAACTAGATTTTTCAGTATCGAATAATGTTGCCCCATTAAAACCTTACTCTAATGTGTAAAAAGACTGTAACAACATCAGTGCAGAGGAAAAAAATTTTTTGTTGAAGAACAAGGGTACGTAAAATAAAGGTAATTTATTAATTAAACACACTTACATTGTGTTGGACACCAAACCAATTTATTCAAATAATCTTTAAATGACATCTAAACTTGTTAGAATAAAATATAAACAAAAGTACAACTCGGGACCACCGACATAAAATTGTTCAACAGTGGCATCTAAAAATGTATAAACTACAGTGTACATTTATGCTGTGTAACCATGCTTTTTAAGGGTTCTTTATATTACAAAAGGAACAAAAGTTTTAAGAAACATTTAATATTGGAAATGGTTAATGACAACATTGTACCGTAAACTGGGGCTACATTGATAATTGTGGGGTATCTTTAATCATCAATGTGACAAGATATAAAGACAAATATTGCCACCAAACCTGTTATCTTTTTACACTACCAACCTGTCACAATTTTAGTGACATGGTTATACTAGTCAGCAAAATTTAATTTTTCTATGTTCAAAGGATCCGATTGGATGCAATACAATAAAATGTATATACAATTAACTCATAAAAATGTATTTCTACATGATCTTCTCGAGTACTCAGCTCGAGGAACGTCTCTTTTTTTTTTAGTATCCAATGACGATTGGTAATCATTTTCCTTGGTAGTGATTTTCCATTTATCCTGATAAAAGCGTTCACCATGTTCGTCACTCACATCTCCAGGGTTTTGTGGAAAAAATCCAAATGCAAATCCAAAAAATCAATTTTTCAGAGACATATTGCATCCAAGTAATTTGTAGTTTTTAAGAAGTTAACTATCCAATTTGTAATAGTTGGTGGTGTGTTTCTTTCCTAGGAAGTTTTCCACAACTTTTATAAATGATTTGCCACACAGCTGCCTCATGCTCATTTAACTGTTCAAACTGGGAAACTTTTACTAATATTTTTAATACAATTTCTCAAAGATATGTGTTGAATATTATAGAGAATGGCAGTGTAAACAACTTACCTGGATCTTACCTCAAAATACAATTCAAATATTACACAGTGTTCTGCCGACTCGATAAAAGTTTTGATACCATTTATAGATGGTGAAAAACAAAATGAAATTTCATTTTATTATTATATTCGAATACATTTCGCATACAGTGTGAAGAGACAAATGTATTTAACGATTCCAGTTCACGTAATTGCTTCATCAATGTTTTTCTTAACATACATACGTCTGTAGAATGGGTGTTTGAAAAAATATTTTTTTATAAACAACTTTACTAATTAATCTCATATTTATAAAATACAATACTTTAAAGTTTTCAAAATGGAAAACTGTTAACACATACCTTTGGTAAACAAATTACTCTAGGTGAAATAATCTAAAATATCCACAATTCCTCATTGTTGTGGAACACGCTATTCTATTTGTACTTATACAACTTTTATAAAACAAAATATACTTAAAAAAATATAAAATACACATTCAAAAAATTATGAGGACTCAATCAGATACGCAGAACAAGTCATAATGTGTGTAATTAGACAGGGAAGACATTTATGTTACTATATTTTATTATCTCCCATCTAATATGGAATTGTTTCACCCATTCTGGCTTACCCTGTATAATTATTACAAATAATACCGTTATTTTGTAATTCCTATCTAATTTATATTAAATATAATTTTCTGTATAGAATTACTTAACAATATTCGGAGTTTTGATATTAATTTGCAAATGTCATGGAATTGTATTAATAAAGGTATTTCTAACTAAAGGTACAATATTTCGAGTGTGATCAAGTATTTGCGTTTTGTCTACATGCGTTTTTTTATGTGTTTTAAGAGCAGAACTCTGTCTAAAAGAGTTCCCACAAGTATCACAGATGTATGGTTTTTCACCTGTATGTATTCTTAAATGTGAACTAAGATCGTTAGATTGTGAAAATGCTTTTGTACAATATTTACAAACGTACGGCTTTTCCCCAGTATGTGTACGTTTATGTCTAGCTAAAATTCCTGAACGAGAAAATTTCATTTTACACACCTCACATTCATAAGGCTTTTCACCAGAATGAATACGCTTATGCTTTGTTAGACTACTCGAAGTTGTAAAGCCATGATTGCAAATAGGGCATACAAATGGTCTTGCACCTACCACAAAAAATTGTTAGGATTATATAATTTCATAATTTAATCTGAACCTGTGTGCTTTCTAAGATGTGCACATAATTCTCCTTTGCTGGCAAAGCCATTTCCACAAGTGCTACAAAGATGGGCTTTTACTCCACTGTGTCGTATAGTATGTTGTCTTAAATTTCCAAGCTGATTAAAACCTTTTCCACATGTAGAGCATAAGAAAGGCTTTTCGCCATTATGTGTTCGCATATGATCTTTCAAATTTGATACTTGATTAAAACCTGTAACGAAAAAATTACTATATACAAAATTTTAACACCAAGTAACAAAAATAACGTAACATTTTTATTCAATTGTTTTATGCATAATATACACAGCATTTGACGGGTTTAGTTTATTACACAGATCTGAAGAATTAAGGGAGTAGACAAACGGAAAATGTATATACAAGGATATCTCGATTCAACCATCACATAAAAGATAATCAAAAGACAATGTTTCATCTTAAGCAGAAGTCGGTGACAAATTTTCCACAGTTAATGAAGCTAAACTTTCATTTTTATAACAATCCGTACATGTCATTTACATTTTATTATATAATATAGAAATATTTGGTGTATTGCATTTATATATTTCGAAATTGCAATTGCTATTTCAACGTTTAAAGTTGGTTAAAAAGGATAAATATAAATATGTGATATCCAGCCAAAAGGATAAGTATTTTTACTGTCATCAGAGTAATTTATCAAATAATATTACAAAATATCATACAAATAACAAATAGTTTAGTTTAGTATAAGTTGAATTTGAGTTTTCATATATGAACTTAATAATTTACGCAGTACTGCGTTAGAACGTCGCCTGTGCTAAGCACAAAATCTGACATAGACAACGTAAAAATTGCGATCATGAAAAATTTAAGCTTCACCAAAAGCGTATGGCTCGTACCAAAATAGCGTAATGATAAATACCACGCTTTACAATGAATCTTACTAAATGTACTTAAGTCGCGTATTTAGCGCCATCGACACACACTTCTGAACTACTATGGCAATTGAACTAGATATAAAGGATTCAAACCTAATTAAATTGAAAGTGCAAAATGTTTTAAATTAACACAATTTCATGATCAACCTTCTTAAAGTGACTTTTCTGTTAAGAGCTAGTGTTATTATTAATTTATAACTACACCAAGAAATGGTGTTATTTGATATCTTTAAGTGCTCAAAAGTTAATAACTTAGTTACTGACATAATAATAATATATATATATATATATATATATATATATATATATATATATATATATATATATATATATATAAGGTGGCGCTCCGTATGTGCCACGGAGTTTTTATAGGAGCCTATGGAGTTTTTTAATTCTTTTTTTCTTATCGCATATACGGGGTGTTTAGGAGCACAAGTTAAAAATAATTTCAACCTCTACAGAGTGTTCACAAAACAAGATCCATATCAAAGTTGTTTTTTAATGGAACACCCTGTATATTATGTTTTTTGCAATCTATGAATAAAATAAAGGCAAGTTGCTATAGAATTCCCTATACCTAAAACCTACCGTTTCAAAGATATTTAATGATTTTTGAAATTACAGGCTTGAATTAAAAATTTATTTTTGTTACGTTTATTATTATTGAAACAGCGTCAGTACTTTTCAAGAGGGTTGTTATGTAAGACAGCATGAAAAGAAAATATACAGGGCACTCAAAAATCAAATGTCAACTGCAGGTACCTAATATTGCAAATAACCGCCTTATTTTAAGTAGCACACCCTGTTTAATAAACAAATGTTTTGTAAAATTTTATAATCCTCTCAAATTATATTAGGGTTCCCTATACCTAACTGTAACAGTTTTTGAGTTGTTTTGATTTATTTTTATTTTTAATATTACATCTAATTTTCAATATTAAGATGGCCTTGAAATACAGGATGACATCTTTTTATTTTGTAGTGTAAATAAAACTTAGTACTAATTGAAAAAAATACGGGATATTAATAAAACACAGAAATAATTTAATCACATATAGAATTTAAAAAATAATTACAACTACAACACATGCTTCTACTTTAATAAATGACCGAAATGGCGTGTATTTTGATCAATACAAAGGCGTATTCTGTCTTGGAAAGACCTCTTTACATTTAATAACATTTGAGGTGTCTTTGCTTCCAAGGCATTGCGTATTCTTGCCTTCATATCATCAGGTGTAGTCGGAGATACGTTATAAACAATACATTTTATGTAGCCCCATAAAAAAATAGTCATATCTGGGCATCTTGCCGGACAATTTTGTGGTCCTCCCCGTCCCATCCATTTATTAGTGAAAGTTCTATTGAAAATTTCATTTCCATTAAAAAAACTAGTGTGAAAATTCCGCCCCACACGTTAACAGACCATCGGTGCCGATGATCAAGGGTGCGCACTAAATGGGGATGTTCATCACTGTAGTAATCGAAATTGTGCCTGTTGGCTAATCCGTTATTATGGAACGTAGATTCGTCTGAAAATAGTACAGAGTCGCAAAAATTATCATTTTCACCCACTTTGTCGAGAGCGCATAGGCAAAAATCAAAACTTCGAATGAAATCATTATCAAGCAGATCCTGATGTAACAGAATACGGTATGGATAAAATTAGTCTTTTAATTATTCTACCAACGCTTCATTTGATGAAAGTTACTTCTCGACTTATTTTACCCTGACTTGTGTGGGGATTCTCAATAAGGGCGACAATTACCTCAAACCCATTGTCTCTATTTCCAGTGACAGGCTTTTATCTGTTAATTTTCTGGTATGCTATACTTCCACGGAACACTTCCAACAGTCTTCTATAACAACTTGCCTTTATTTTATTCGTACATTCCAAAAAATACACAATATACAGGGTTATTATAAGTTTTGTTATGAACGAATAAGTTCAAAGGTAAATATGTAATTAAAAATTATTATTAATTTTATTAAATACATCAATAAAAGTTTACCTCGAGTAGGATTTGAACCAACCACCTGTACTTTGCTAGAGTACCGCGCTTACCAACTGCGCCACCAAGGTTCAAGCCCCAATCGATGTAAATTTTGTCTTTATGTATGTAGAATATGTACTCTAGCAAAGTACAGGTTGTAGGTTCACATCCTACTCGAGGTAAACTTTTATTTATGTATTTAATAAAATTAATAATTTTAATTAAATATACAGGGTGTTCCATTAAAATATATAACTTTGATATGGATCTTTTTTTGTATATAGTTGAAATTATTTTCAAATTGTGCTCCTAAACACCCTGTATATGCTCTAAGAAAAAAGAATTAAAAAATTCTAATAGGCTCCTATAGAAACTCCGTGGCGTATACAGTGCGCCACCCTGTGTATATATATATATATATATATATATATATATATATATATAGGGTGTCCCAAACTTCTGGTCTCGGACGATTGCGCAGTTATGGTGGAAGATAGAATTTTCAAAATTTGGTGAAAATTATACCATAAACGAACACATTCTGAAAATATTATTGACTATACAGGGTGTTCCAGAAATGTGTGGCTATATTAACTTACCTTTTTTTAAATGGAACACCCTGTATTTTATTACAAATTTGAATTCCCACGTTCAAGAGCTTTTCAAAAATATATGGGCTTGCTAGGTTATACAGGGTATTTTATAAGATATGGCCAATAGTGCACAAAAATTATCCCTAATCTTGTCACACCGCCAGTCACTAAATCTAGTAATGTGTGAAGATTTTTTCATTTGGTTAATATTGTGGGGTTATTAGATTTTTTAGAAAATAGATTAGATTGGTATTTCGTATCTCTTGTAATACAGGGTGAAGCAAAATTCCAATTAAAAGATATCTCAAAATTTTTTAATGGAACACCCTGTATATTGTATTATCATTTGTTAACGATTGCACTAATCTTTCAAGCGATATAGGGTTTGTATGGTCAATTTCATTAACCCATTAAGTACCGGTACCAAAAACAATAATGAAATTCAGAAAATTGTTACTAATTATCAATTATAATCCTATTTTCATTAGATAAAAATAATCAATTTTTTGTCGCTTTTGATTTACAAGAAATTAAGTGTCCTATATATATATATATGACACTAGTACAATGTGAGTAGGATTGCACTCCCTATAACAATGAATGTACTACCCACAATCTGAAATAGTATGGGTTTAACGACTCATGAAACAAAAAATTATTTTTATTTATGGTAGGGTTCAAAACATCCTACACACAGGGTTACATTCCATTTTGAACAAAAAGTCAAGGTTTTTTCTGGCAATTCGGAAATTGGCATCTACGCCGTTTTTCGCTCCGTCTTATCCAATGGCTGTTTCCATCATACCGAACATCAGACACTACACCATGCGCGTTGCGTTTCCGATGGCTAGAATGGCCTTGTTTTAAATAAAATGTGGCAACACTTCTTCGGAAATGTAAACAAGATAAAGAACCTGGCCCGTGAATTTTTCTGTACAAAATCCATGCATTTGTTATGGACATGTCGATCATTCTTATAATTAACTACCAGTACCATTTGTTGCCTCTAATCCTAATAGCATATTTGCCAACTAACCAGTCATGATGACCAACACCTCCCACATATTGATTGTACATTTTGATAACGTTAGGTTGGGGGACATGAATTTTTTGTTGTTTAGATTTACACCACCTTGAAGCATTGCCTAGTGGTTCAATGGTGTCAAAATTTGTACCAATTGTGACACATTCGTTATCGTTCCATTTTATGATTAAAATTTCACCATTTTTGTCAAATCGATAATCAAATGTGCCACGTTCTTAGAAAGTTTTTAGAATTTAAAAGTGGGCATTTATCTGTTCTGTTTTCACGCATTGTTCTGATAACAAATAGGATAAGAAAAGTATAGATTATTGCAGTATATGCCTGTTGCACGAAATCCAATTGATTTTAGATTAATCGCTATGTCACGGTTTGTAAAAAAGTTATCAAAATATACCAATTGGTCATTAGGATTTTCAACGATTACTAAAAGATCTGTAATAACTTGCGAACCTTGCAGTAAACCCGCAGTTGCATTTTTATCTTTACCAGTATAACCAGAAAATTTGTAGCAATATCCACCTGAACTACATAGCGCCCATAATTTATATCCAAATCGAATTGGTTTTGCTTGTATAAATTGCTTCATACGATTGTACCCATAGTATTTCACAATCATTTCATCAATTGATAAATGAGTAGAAAATGTAACCCATTGTTGAAATGCTTGGTTTATTTTATTTATTAGTGGACGAATTTTATAGCACCTACAATGAAACACATAATGTTAGAATTCTGACATTGTTATTATATGTTATTTTATTTACCGATCAGTCAAATCAATTTCGTGGTTACTACAACAGTGAAAAACTGATTTCAATTTCAAGTATATTTTTCGAGACATTGCATCCGCTACAAGTTGTATTCTGGTGTCTTCATCTGTACTCCAATACAGCTTTTCAGAAGGTAACATATGGTAACCAGAAAATATTAAAAATCCAATAAACGTTTTTAATCCCTGAACAGTCACAGTAAAATCAGTAAAATTTTTTACACACTTAGCATATCTTTCTGTTTCTGCTGTTTCTGCTTACAATAAATTATAAACATCATCGGAGAAAAATTTCTCAAACAATTGTACAGGAGATAAATCATGTATTTCAGCACTAATAATTTTAATTTTCTCATTTTCAGACTGTGACTCTCTTGTTGTGTGTGTATAGGATGGCTGAGATTTATGCCAACGCGAAGTAATATTAGTTAATTTCTTTTACCCGTACTTGTTGAAAAGGTTTTATTGGGTTTCCGACGAGTACATTGCGTATCAGGATTATCATCACGACTAGACACATTAGCTCCTTATAATCGAATTTCTATATTTTCAGGAATATCATCGATTCCATTTTCACCTGTTATGTCTTCGTCGCCTTCATTACAATCACTTAAAACGTCCGAATTCGGTAGTAAAACAGCTATATCTACACTATCCGCATTTTCCAAATATTTATACAATTCCTCATGTTCGAATAACGCTTAAATATCTGTAACACTTAAAAACCGCTTACTTGCCATGTTTTACACCACAATAAATGCACTAAATGAATAAGGGAGCATCGCCTCTAATTTATATACTAACAATCTCTGCAAGAATCATCTAGTCTGGACGTGTAAATTCAAGGTATAAACGTATACGAATTGGACCAGTGTCGTACAAATATGACATTATATTTTGTACTTGTTTATTCCCGTTTATAAGATCAAAGTTTGAAAAAATTATGCAGTTTTAGAAAACAAACTTTCTATTTATGAATTCTGAACACAAAAGTTTCATAATTTATTGAATTTTCAAAAAAACTAAGGAAAACTAGATGCGTGACAAGCGAAGAAAAAACAACCTTTCTTGTAAATTATTTTTCAGTTTATAATTACTAATTTGCTATAAAAGTCTTGCTCCTAAAAGATAACAAAGTAATATAAAATTTTAAAAAAATACATTTTTGAATTACAACCAAGAAACAAAATTGCTATTTTTGCTGTCATATATATATATATATATATATATATATATATATATATATATATATATATATATATATATATATATATATATATATATATATATATATTTAAGTAATAACATATTTTATATATATATATATATATATATATATATATATATATATGTTATTACTTACAAAAAATCCTTGACATTTGGAACCGACACTAATAACAGAACAGATTGGCATAGTGGGATGCAATTATGCAGAGTTAGTTGACGAATTTATCGACTTTAAGAACAATATGCATCTAAAAGTTATGTTTAAAGAAAAGAGGGTATAGGGAGATGATGCAGAACATATCGTCGTGAATCGTCGTACACAAAAATGAAGTATGCAAAAAAATTTATAAGAACTGGCTTACTGTTTCTCATCTGGATGACGTTTTACGAGTAGTATGCAGATCACACGCCCAATCTACAAAAGATTGTTCAAGTGTATACAATTTCAATAAACTCATTACTTTCGCTGCGTATCTAAACCGTGGAATCATCACAATATGCAGAAAAATTTGTTTAGCAATCTTTTAGTATAGACGTCAATTGGTGTCATCAGCATATTTTATATACAAAACCTATATATGCGGATGACCCCACTTAACGAAATTTTATTCTATTTTTTATTAATTCAAATTGAAAAAACGAACTAGGTAAAACAGAAAACTTTAATATTGATTGCGTAACTATAAAATAATGATATATAATAAATGAATAAAAGCTTAGCTGAAATTTCAATCAACAAATTATGCACAGATTTTTTTTGTGGTACAAAGCAAAGCAAGGCTGGACATACAGTGTTGGCTTTTCTGAACACTCTTTGTACTCAAATAGTGCATCCTTCATAATTTTTTGTTGGGAACATACACAGCATCTTCTTCTGAGAGTTCTTTTTTTTTAACATCACCCCATCCACTGAAATCCTAGAAGGTACATGATTTGGATTTGCTGCAACACTCTGTTTTGTTGCCGTTTTGGGTAATAGCTTTTCTATTTACAAAACATATGAATTAAACATAAGAAGTTGGAGAACATTGTGTTTGAAAATTTTGTAGAAATATAATTGATATCCATTTTGTCCTTCCAAACGCCCACCATTACTCCATCACAGTTTCTCGGTCGTGTTTTCCCAAGTTTTAGTTTTGGAACCAAAATATCTTTAGGTTTGCTTATTCTGTTTGCTGGCAAAGTACCATGCAGTATGTTGTTCTGCTGAGGAGGATTTTTGCTGGATCACAGCTGTTATAGAAGTTGTCCATATAAATGCTGTGACCATTATTTAAAAACCCTTCTAATAGATGTATGACTACTTTTTGAGCGTGCCCCTTACCGCCCAATTGATCTGTTTGACCAGTATAACAAGTGAAGTTCAATATCAGCCCATTTGGTTCTGTCACCATATGGACTCATATCATCTGAAAAACATTTTAAATTACATAAACAATGAGTTTTCCAATAATCTTGCAGTCTATTAAATTTAAATGTGCCCATATGAAACAACAGTCCTAAAAATAATAAGACTTCTGGAAATTACACATTTTTCCATTCCAATATTCTGGCCCTCTCAGTAACACCTTTAGTGAGAAAGAGATCTAACACATATCGTTCGTTTCTCTTATCTTATATATTGTTTATAAAATCATCATCAACAAGCAATCGAAAATAATCGAGTGATTCAGCATTCGACAGATCAACAAGCATTTCATTTGATTTACTAACATTAAAATTTTCATACTATTGTCTGTCATTTCCCACTTCCATTTGTTTCTATCAGCTTCCTGGTTTGTTAAATCCGCTGGAACTACTTTGAATAAATAATATTAAAATAAATGCACTTCAAAATCTTCATTCAAGTTATGGTCATTATTGGCATCTGATTGGTATAAAAATTGCAACATTTCGTCTAGTGATAATTTTTGTGAGTTTCTCGCTTGTATTTTTGTCTGTTTACTCCTGAAGGGCCAGGTTGATTCTCACATCTAAATCACTCACGCATGTAACGATAAAGCAGCAGTTGCTACAGATATTTTTATTGATAAAAACATAAAGCGGTCAGGTTTACACAATTCCTAAGTTTTAAATGAATCAAATTTTATTCGAGAAATGCATGTAGACTAGCAATTAGAGTAACGTAAACAAAAAACAACCCTTGGGTTAAATCTTGCTGTTTATAGCTACATTTTGTAGAAAATAGACAAAGATTCTTATACATTCAAAAAGTGTGTAAAATATGTACTAAATTAACTTTAGATAAAAGATAATGAGAAAAACTGAATTTAGGCCATTTTGGCCGAACCAACAAAATCCAAACAATTGAAACCAAAGTTACTTCTAACGTCTATAAATGTGCAGATACCACATGTGTTCCGCAGCGATAGGGTTAATAAATATACTTTAATTCACATATGTTTCTTTTTTTATTATAATCATAATGTTGTAGCTATTATAAATGAGAAAAAAAGGTTGAGTATGGCTGCCCCAGAACAAGCTTAATTTCTTGTTTCAATTCATTTGGAAATAGTGTTGCAAGATAATTAAAATTATTGTACACTACTTCGTGTGGTTGCCTGTGCACACAGCCTTTCCACCACCAAATGTTGAGATTTTCACAGTTATACTTTACAATATTCAGTTACATTATAACCAGTCCAAGATCACTGTCGGAAATTTCAACAATAACTGAAAGTAATTAAAACAAAACTGATAGTAATTATTTGATTTTATATACTATATTCCACGTACGTTAGTGGCATTGTTAATAACATTCTTTGTAGAGATCAATATGTAAACAAATTTGTTAAAAGTGCGTTAGATACCACTTTATGCAATTAGAAAGTTGGGCAGAGAACATATTTACTTGCTTCATAATCAAATATTACTTACCTACTATTGTTATTATTATTAATTACATCTACATCTATTTGGTACGAAATTGCAGCTGTAAACAGCATTATTCATGCAGATCAAACAATGTATAAATTGAAATAGTGAAAAGCAGTACCTATGTGTCTGTACTTCTGTAAAACAAGATCGTAATGGGATTACGCTCACCCTAAATGCTTTAAGACGGCCCACTTAGACCCCGAGACAACCAATCTTTTTACCTGACAGAATAACATAAGCTCTATTTAATAATAATTACACTTACCACTTAAACAGAAAGCCCAATGGCTCCAACATCACAAAAAATAAACCACTAGTTACATGTGAGTGACATAAAAATATAAAAAATATAAAGTTGATGACAAATCAGGGAATAGATAAAACATGCATATCTGCAACTAAATGCCTTTATGTCATGAGATACAAGTAAATAAAGGAAAAAAAAACTATTTAAAAATGACAAAATTCTATATCGTAAAATATCAACAATTCTGTACTCCCTTAAAACTGCAGCAAATCTGATGTAATATTTATATTTATGAATTACGTATAATGTTTATGTAAAATACATTGGACAAGATAACTAAAATTCTAACCGTATTACGTGAAAGATGAACACTATTATTTAATATTACTTAAGATGTACGAATAGAACAGAAAGGCTCAATATCTATTCTTTGGCAATAAAAGTTTCATTAAATAAAAAAATATATGAGAAAATTATTTTACCTTTGTTACAAATTTTACAAACATGAGGCTTTATTCCCGAATGAGCGTTCATATGATTAGCCAACTGTTCTGATCTTGCAAAACCTTTACCACATAATTTACACACATATCCTTTAATTTTTGAATGTATTTTCAAATGCCTATTATAATGTGATGTTTTAGTAAATTTTTTATTGCATATATCACATTTTAGACAAAGTTCAGATTTATCATCAATATGAGGTACTGCAGTATAAGCTAAGAACTCCTCTTTTGTCAAAAATTGCTTTTCCGAAGGCACCCATTTTAAGTCTAGATCTGAAAATTTTTCTTCAACCACTATCTCATCAGAAACCTCATTTTCCAATTTTGAATGTATTAGGGATATACTTTCTTCTTTAATCTCGTGAGCAGCCCGATGACGAACAAGCAAATCATTTTTACTATATCCTTTATTACAAACATCAGACACATACTCCTTGTATGCTGCATGGACTTTCTTATGTCTGTTTAAATGACTTATTCGAGTAAAAAGTTTACAACAAATATCACAAGAAATTTGATTGGACTTTGATTCTATCACATCATCTATTCCAGAACCGTGGTCACTTGAAAAAGATACATCATAATTATCATCTAAATTAACAGAATGTACTCCTTCGCTTGCAACAGTTTCGTCATTTTCTGCACTTATTTCTGGCTTTATTACTACATCTAGCAGGTAAGGGTCATATGTAAAGCTTCAGCTGCTAATCTTTGTTCTTCTGTTACAGAACACATTTTATGTACTGGTTTGGTTAATTGTTCTCTAAGTGTAGCATCTGACTCTTCGCATTGCTGTTTAAAAAGGTACAAAAGAACGACTTTTTTAGCACAAGGTATACATATCTGTTCAGGAAGCCCATCTCCTAGCGTAATCTATTCAATCTTCACTGTAAGTTTCTAGAATATAAATAAAAGAAAATCTCTTACCTGTATTGAAGTGTACGCCATTATCATTTCAGCTAAATGAATTGTTAATCCACTATTTTCGTCAGATACAAATACTGATTGGAATTCACCTTCGTCTGTAAGGCAAGCGCGACAAACATATCGATAATCATTTATTACCTTTAAATTATCCTCCATTTTTTCAACCAAAGGTCTTCAAACTTTTGACCAGCAATGGAAATATCATTAACCCACCTTTTGGGAATGGCCCAGAAACAGTTATTCAATGTAATTTACTTAACTGCACATAACTGGTGTTTATTTTTAAATAATGATTCAACTTTAAACTGTAAGTAATAATATTAACGGGTATTTATTCCTGTAAATTAAGCAGGTGTAGTAGAATAACTCTTTAATTATTATCGATTGTAAAATGTGGTTACCAGTCCGGCGAATTCCCTCCATTTTATTCGGACTATATACCAAACGTGTCGATACTGAAACATTTATTCCCTTTTAAATTTTTGATCTATTTTTCGAACTCCTTCCATGTTTCCGTCGGTGGGTATCGGCATTTTGTTATTTAATTTATTGTTTTACTTCACACTTAGCAATTATACGTCACAAAGCCATAATAACACGGTTAAAATAGCCTCAATAATATTGTTGTTGAATTAATAATCCATATACTGCATATAATCTACTTCAGAAACAAATCAGCGCAATAACATCATTGTATTATACATAAAAGAACTCTTGTGTGACTGTTTAATATCTGCGAGAAGAAACATAAAAGCCATTGTATACTTACTTCTGGACAACGGAGGTAGTGAATTCTTGACTGGTTTAATGAAATGTTAAATAATGTTGAAGAGTACAACTATAAATTGATAAGAATACTACTACTACTAATAGTTGTATTCTAACAGTTTCTAACATTTCATTAAACTACTCCAGAATTCACTCCCTTTGTTGTATGACCTCAAAACTAACATTTTCCACAATGAAAAATGTAGTAGCTTTGTTTTAACTTCAAATGCGCACGTTATCGGTACGCCGTGATCCCGAAATAACCCAACCTTTGTAAGCTGCTTTCGCTTACTTTAATTTGCCTCGGTCTAGCTCAGCCGGTTTTTAATTATATAAAAAGGGGAGTTGGTCATTGTTACTGGGATTGACCACTATTACCAGGTTCGTCTACACTGAGTAATACACTTGTAAGGATTTTGGACGTATATTATTCCTATTGTTTATCATTCTAACTATTCACACTTAAAACTACACTACAACTAAAATAAAAACAAACAAACTGAAAAAGGTATTTTAAATAAGCAAAAATAAATAAGTCAGATTGTATGGGGTCGGAACCTGGTTGTTTCGTCTTCGGAAGGGCGCCTTTTGTACATGGATTGAAGCGCAGGTCGGTGCTGATGCGCAGACAGCTCCGATCGTTAGGTTTGCTGTGGAAATACGGTTAGCGAGGTATTTATACGTTCAACAGAACTAATCTCTAATTATATTATTGCATTTTAATTAAAATAAATTAAGATTTTTTAAAAGCCCGACCTGTCGGGTTACTATCGGTGGCAAAATTATTTACAGTTGTTATAACTGTGATGGTATGTGTTCGTCGATATGATAACAAGGTAAACGCTCTTTATACCTGGTTAGAGGTCAACCAGAAAAATCAATACTTTTAAAGGGATTCTTTTATATAGAATTCGCTTTTATATTGCCTTTATACAATACAAGTTTTATACCTTTAACTTTTATGAATTGAATTTTAAAGAAACTAAATAATATACTAAATATTTCCAGAGTTTTTATTAGCTGTCTATTTATAGGGCATTAATTACGGTGGATTAATATATTTCTAATTACTCTTAGTAATTATGAAGTTTTAGTAAAACATAATTGGTGGTGTTTACGAGCTATTAAACTCGTCGGAATTGAAAATGAATACTTTCGTATTATATTCTGGATACGGGCGCTCTTAAGGCGGTGGCCACTTAGTGGCTCCTCGCGGTTCTAGTTTTGGCGCCGTCAATAGTAGCTACCGGGGGTGGCTCTAGGCCGGGGCCGGTTTTAATAATGGCAATGATCCAACTAGTTCAAGTTTAACGATGATGATTGTGACAAACGTTTACAACTCGAAGGGACAATGATGAATTTGGACCACGCTATCATTTTCATCTCCAAATCTATTTTTTTTTACGATGAAGCAAATTATTGTATAAATGGGACTGATAATCGACAAAACTGCCAGTATTGGAATAGGGAAACCCTCTTTGGATGGGAGGAACGCAGACTTAACCTTCACAAAAAGTAAACGCCTGGGAGGGGGTACTACATAATAGAACTACTTTTTCGAGGTAAGTCTTAACGGAGAATGGTATTTAGAGTTTCTCTAAGATAATTTAATTCCAGAATTGGCGCACCGTCACTCAAGATGCTTCCTGTTCGTAAGTTTCTCCACTGTTTTTTCAGAAAGATAGATTGGCAGACGAAGACGGACAGAGTATCCAGTAATTTCTCCTGGTTTGACACTGTTTTCAGCAAGACCGAAAAAATTAGACGTATTAAAGAAACGTGTTCAAAAAATATTCGCAAAATAGAGCGATATATTATTAACAACGTCTTCTTAATCTTTCTGTTTACAATGTTTGGTTTGACATGTTCGTAAGTTAGGTTTTCATTATTTGTTTGGTATTATGTTTCAGGGCCACTTCGACACCAAATTTTCAGCTGGGTTATAGTCAGAATTTTTGTTATGCTGTCTTAGGATATTTTCACATGCGTATGAAGGGAAGAAAAATCTCTGTCGGATTCCAATACTAAATTTCTATGTTGCCATTTTCATTATACGGCCCAACATATTGCTAAGAGGACCTATTGGGTTATAAATCAACTTTTCTACCATCCACTTAAATGTTTAGGTACTGATTTTATATCTGTTTGGCAATTTTATTTATCACACAATTATCATGATTAGAGACAGTTTCAGAATTTATTCTGATTTTGTAGATGTACTCTATTTCGTCTCCTATAAAATACATGAATGTATCATCAGCGAATAACTGTACACTATACTTATGAATATCTTGGGCTCAGGGAGGTGTAATAGTTATATATTACACCTCCCTGGCTGGGCTACACCATTATAGTGTATGGTATAACTATGATCGAGCAGACTGCAGTGCACTTCCAGAAGAATTATGTTTGTGAAACCCAGCTTGATGTTTTGTTAAAATTTCATTACTTTCAAAATATTGTATATAAATTGATCATTTACAAATGATTCTATTATTACATGGTTTTAAATAGTGCATTTAAAAATACATTAGAAAAAATCAATACGTTCCGGTAACAAGTACCGCCCTAGAATTCATCCTGAGGTAAACTAAGCATTCTTCAATTAACGTAACGCAAATTATCAATTAATTGTTTTTTTTTGCACACAAAATTATACCATATTATAAACTTGCATTAAATTAATTATATAATCCGACAAACATGTAATCAAGCGACTGAAGACGCTACCTCGCTTGAGCAGTCGCCTGAAAAAATAACATACCAATGTAATGGATTGTAATATAATAAATTAGTAAACTGTTTTGAATCTTGAAGTGAAGTTATCGTCGTCAGTGGTAGTGACAAATTAAAAAAATTTAATTAAAGAGTCGAAGAGGCAATGAATAATCCAGCTATAACAGTTATCTGAACATATTTGAAAGACTACTATGCAATCTGGACTTTATTTTACAAAATAGTATCTAGAACTGCAATAAATTAAATATTGTTGAGCCGCATTGAAAATCAGAACACCCTCCAACCGAGGATAGCTACCAATAAAGTATACCACAATTCAAAAACAAATTAAAAAAAAATTAATCACATTATGTTAGTGCAAAGTTGTGAAAAACCTTAATTCAAAAATGGTAAAGGCATTCACAACCATACTTGACATACCAATTAAACATCTATAGTCTATTCCATTTAAGAAGTTAGTAGATGGCGCTACCTCTGAGGGCAAGTTTACACATCTATGTTTTTTGGAACCTTCAGAATGAAGAGGAAATTTAAAAAGAGTGTAATTTTGTACACGTCATATATTTTAGAAACATCTTTAATAAATCAGTGGATTTCTTTTATTAGCCAGTACATGACTGAAATGTGTGTGTTTCAAATAAAATGTGTTATATGAGATTGTAGATTGCCACTGATAAAAAGAATAATTGTAATGGTGAATATAAAGCAAAACACAAACACGTGACATGGAGGTAACTTGATAATGTTATTTACAACGGATTCATTCGCTTAATGAAAGTCATGAAAACTTATATGCAAAAAATAATATTTTATATGACCATGAGATGTGGCCCATTCTACTCAAAAGCTTTTCAGTTAATTTCATTAACATTCTACGCAAAATTACCAAAAATGTTCTTATCAACAATTGTAAATTTATTTCAAAATTAAACGCACAAAATTTGCCAAAGTGATGCAAAAAAAAAGAAATGTGACAAAATGAGCTTAACCTATACGATTCATTTTTAATTTAACAGAATAAATTAAGACAAAATTATATAATTACATAACGATTACAAGTTAGAAATCTTCGTCACTTCTATTTACTTTGTTTCGTAAATAAATGTTATAGGCCATCAACCTATGACCACATCATACTAATTTACTCTTATTGTTCTTAAACGGTAATTATTCTGCCTTAATACACAAAATATGGGAACACTGTAAAACATGTTTATTGCATTAAATGTTATACAAGTAGGCTAGGGTACTTACGTTAGGTAAATGGTGCAAGTGCGCTGGAGTTTTGCAAAGAACTATTATGTAATATGTAGTAAAAATGACTGATAGGAGAATATGAATGAAAAACACGAGGATTACAAAGAACACAAAATAATGGAGTTGACAAAGTATCTGATATCTGACATCAGGACAAACAATTTTACCAATATAAGTTGAAATTTGCTTCAAATATCACTATTGCCAATATAACGTGAATTTTACTTCAAATATCACTATTTTATGAAAATACGTTTGTGTATTTAAAACGTGTTTGCATATTAACCAATGAGAATGAAGGTCAAATCTGCGCTATGTTTTCATTCACTACCTTCTTAAATTAAATAGATTATAGGAAGATCATAAAAATCTAACGAAGAAATAATTTTCCCTCACTACTTAAAGACTCAGTGTTATAATGCAGTAAAACAGGATGTGCACGTCGAATCTTTTTTTAATGTTAGCTTTGCACATTAAATCCTGGCAATGCTGTGATTTCATTAATGTTAAAACTTAAAATTAAAATTATGACGTGTTTTTTGAATTGCCAAAGCGTCTTTAATCGCAGACTTTCTTCTCGTCTATTCAAGTTATTTGAATGTTTATATACCTCAATAGTTTCTTTTTGTAAACGACCATAATGGGTCTGCCTTTATAAATTCCATATTCGATTAAACGTACACATTCTATTTTCACTGTATCACAACAGTTACGGTCTTTAAGTAGAAACGAAAAAGTATTTCTTTGTTAAATTTGATATTATTTTTCAAGATCTTTAATTGGTATGTCAAGTTATAGGTTATCAAATTGATTGTCATGGTTTAAATTATATAAGCACACTTTGTGGTTCCCATGTATACTTTTTCACAAGAACAAGTCAATTATACACGGCGGAAGTTTTAACAGAGGATTTGAAGCATCTAGACTGCCTTAAATGTTCTTTAATCTTTCTTGTAGATTTAAAAAACGGGTTTTATACCATGATTAATTAATATTTTTCAATTGTAACCCGTAACATTACTTTGACGGGACGACCAATATTAAGCGGTAACTTTTCTTTCGGGGGTACACATAATAGATTTAATTACGTTATTAATTTCTTTAAGTGAATAACCATTAGCTTGTAGTGATTTTGTTAATTGATCAAATTCATCTTCAAAAAATCCAGAATCTCAAATTCGTTTAGTTCGATCCACTAGAGCTTTAATTACTCTAATCTTTTGATGTGGATTATTTGATAATTTATGAAAATACTTTTCAGTATGTGTAGGTTTTCGGCAAACCTTAAGAATTATTTGTTTTAGAAACTAATATATCTAAAAATGATAAACTTCATTAGTTTGCTTCTCCATGGTACACTGAATTCTTGGGTGAAGATCATTTACAAAATTCGTTTCGTGCTTCTTTTCCATGTTTCCAAACAATAAAAGTGGAAAAAGGCAGAATGGTACGGCTTAGTTTTAATCTTTGGGGTGCCCCGGTTTTTTGCTGTTTTTCCTACACCTTAGAGTAAATGCTTTACCAATTAAATGTTTAGTCATCACAGCAATGCAATGATCTAACATATACAAATTAAATTAAGATTCAACACACATTCTGTTTTCACTGTATCATAACAATTACAGTCTTTAAGTACTAACGAAAAATTATTTATTAGTTAAATTTGTTATGATTTTGCTAGATATTTAATTGATACGTCAAACTTTTAATTGTGAATGCTTTTTACGATTTTTAAAGTTTTTCACAACTTTGCATTCATATTCGTGTATTCGAAAGCAAATGTTACTACTTCAAACAATCTAATTTTTACTGAGGAGGATAGCTGCAATGGCTATTGTGACGTTTAAAGCTTATAATGTTTTCCGCTTGATTGACCATCTCCTGTGAGCTACTAAAGCAGCTGCTCGCAAAGTAGGCTTTTGGTACAGGTTTAAGCAGTATTTTACCTGTCAACTACTGTTTCTGCTATATAAGGTCCAAATTTAACCTCATCTAGAATATAATTCTCAACCTCTGGGGTGGTGTTCTCCAATTACGCTCTCGATATCGTTAACCGTACTTAAAACAATTAGGCTTATAAACGACCCGTCTTCGGTTCGCCCATTCACATCATCAATATCCGGTACCAATTTCAATGCCATACGGGCGGACTCAACATTCTTGTACATGGTACTCTGGAAAGATCTTTCTAGTTCCTGTTTTCCTGTCGGTTATATGAAAAAAATCGCCCTATGCATCCTAAGAGTTCCTGAGTGCTTTAGCACATTAATCTAAACTTAGCCTGTTAAGGCCAGTTATTACAAAAAAAATGTTCTTAAATACACAGTTATTATCAGAAATAATAAGTATATAGTTTTAATAATGATCATTAGTTGTGAAAGTATTCATTTTCAAATGTATACAAGTGTGTAGAGAATATTCAACCCAATTTACAAAATAAAAATGTTAAAATATTCATAGGGATGGCTGTGTAGGATGCAAATCGTGGGATAAAGGTAGGAGTTTCAATGCATCCTTATAATGTCAACTTGTCTCATGGTTGATGTGTTTCAGAGTTTTTGTTCTAGGAATGTAACCATCACAGCCATTTAACGTGACTAATTTTCCTCAGACGCCCTATTTATACTTCATGCAATGGATAGTTTGAAGAATCAAAATCTTAAAAACATTAATTTACTAGTATTCATTATATTCTTTTTTACATAATTCTTTTGATTTCAAACTATTTCTAGACACTAAATATTCCTTGCTCAGAAACAAACAAAACTTTATCTTAAATTTTAAACCTTGTGTATTTACTTTGATACGACTGCATGAGAAGTTAGCAACATACACTTCCATGAATTATTACATAAGCCTTTATTACTACACATAGTATAATATAATCGTAAAATAACTTCTACTACTAAAAATACTACAGCTTCCATGATTACAACTCATCAAAATGCTATTAAATTCTATTATAAGTTTGCACCAATTTTCAATACTTTTACATAAAAAAATCATGTATTTGATTCATATTTTTACTAACCTTATTCTTATTCTTTTGCATTTTCCAATATTTTATATTATATGACATGACAATCAAGTATTTATTATAAACAAAAATGGTGAAACCTTTCATTTTTACATTTCAGCATTTTTCCATTCTTATATTCCATTTGAATGCTATGCATTGATGTAGCACAATAGATTCTTATTATTACATTATTAATTTATTAGGTTGCCATGGCACTGCATATTCACGGAGTCTAGTTTCAAACTGTCTATATGGATAACAGACCAAAAATAATCATATTTGCAACATATACAATGAAGCTGATCACAAATGCGTTAAATTAACACTTACATTTATTAACACAACTATTTCTTTGTTAGATTTTTTTGTTCTATAGATTTTATTACTACAGAGGACGATATACTCGGAATTATACTCATTTGTAATGACGTCATTTTTGTTTAGCATATTCCAAACAGCGGCGACAAACAATTTTAGGAAAAATTGGTGTCGATGGTTGTTCATTTTTCATATACGAAGTATCCGTCACTGTCAATCAAAAAGAATGATCGTCATGTAAGTATTCAATCACATTGGTACAATTACATTAACTTGGCAATGCAATATGGTGTTTGTTTAAGCTTGTATAAATTTGTTAATAAATACCTAAATAAATGCTACAAGATTATTTAAATTTTTTGAGATTGAAAGTGTATAGACGAATGTAAAAAATATAATGTACTGGTAAATTATGATTTGTTAATTTCTGAACGTACAAAAATACACAACAGACTATTAATTTCTGAATGCGATAGTAAATTTTCAAACCTAATATTGATTGGCAATAATATCTACACCATACTTTTTTCTTACCTAGATGACTAACTGCAAATGGGTATAATTACAAGTATAACTGTAAGTGTTATCGAAACGTTTAGATTTGTATAAACATAAATATAAAAATACAACATTAAAAAACTCAAAAAGCTAAGTATTTTAAATATGTAATAATGGTGAAAGTTTACATTTTCATATGTATAAAAAATTAATCTTGGCTATCGAGTATATTATAACTGTATTAATAATTTTAATAAATAATTCAATTTTTGTATTTATTTGTTGCAGTTACCTGTGCTAATTTCTGATAACACAAAAGCACTAAGTGTAATGTAACACTTTATCAGTAAGTTGAAATGTGATTGGTTCAAAATTTGAAATATGTATTATTTCATTGGTGGGGTTAGGTTGACATATATATCCAATAGTCATAGACACGTAATAATTTTTTTGTCCAACAGTTGCAGTTTTCATGTGTTTTATACGTTAGTTTTCAGTGACTAAAATCAAATTTTATTCACTAGTGACTAAACTTTATATCAACAACGTATTCATGAAAACTGGTAGATCGACCATGACAACCAAGACCTGGCTGCTTGACTCTTTTTTATTTAAATAATCTCTTCAAGTTTTTCGTTAAAAAAAATGCAACTGTTGGACAAAACGTATAACACACGTGAGTGAAATGCCATTATAAGCACGTGAGAATTTGTCGCACTCGAGTGTCAAAAATCTCACTTGCTTATAATGGCTTATTTCACTCACTTGTAATATAATCTACTATTACACAAATGAGCTTTTTCGTTTATTTACCATATCTGTTTCCAAGACAGTAGGATATGTTTACTGGTTGCGAGGCCCAACATGTCAGTAAGTATTTTACTTACCGACGTCTTTTACTTACCAACGTAAAATTATATATACTACCTATATTTCCCAACAATAAGAACAAAAAGTTTGAACAATTCTATTTAAAACGTCACTTTTGACTTTTCGTTTATTTAGTAGAAATTTCAGTTGTGGTAAATTTAATAAAATCATGCAAGAAACAGTATGAGCATCACCAATATTAAACGTTATACCAGTCTCAGGCCAAATTGGAGGCTTCGCTATGGCCGTCGACTATTATGTTTTGTTATGAATGAATAAGTTCAGAAGTAAATATGTAATTAAAAATGATTATTAATTTTATTATTTTAGTGAAGTATATGCCTCTTATGCACTTAAAAATTCTAATGAAACTGTAAACAATATTTTGAATATTCTGCATATTACCTGTTGGATTCTTGTTATTTAAATATCACAAAAAAAAGGATATCTTCACTACCAATAAAAGTGTCAGTTAGAACAAAGTAGGAAATTGTAATATACTCATTGCATTTTGGATTTAAGGAAACATAGTTTTATATTTTACAAGTACCATGGTCAACTACACCTGTCATAATATTAAATGTAGTTTTTAAACCTATTTGTATATCTACACATAAGCATAAAAAGGTTGATTAAAAAAAAATACAAATCCAGAATTAATGGTAATTTATATAAACTTCTTCTACAGTTAAAGGTGCTGACAAATGATCTATTGTTTGAGAACCATGTTTATTACCTACATGTTTACTTAATAAACTTTCTGAACTAAATGTTTTTGTACATTCACTACAAGGAAATGGTCGTTCATGAGTTTTCATATGCTTAGTAAGTCTACAAGCATGCAAAAATCTCATATCACAAGTACCACACACATGTGGCTTATCTGTTTCAGCAAGACCACCAGTATGTCCCTTTTCATGATTTTTACGGTCATTTGAATTGGAATATGCCTTAGAACAATATCGACATCTATAAGGCTTATAACCTGTATGTACCCACATATGTCTTTTCAATCTTGTGGAACTAACAAAACGTTTACCACACTCATTACATAAGTAAGGTCGGTCGTTTGTATGATAAGTACGAACATGTAATTGAAGATTATCTGACTGACTAAATGTTTTACCACAGTAACTACAGCAATAAGGTAGTATACCAGAATGTAAAATTTTATGCCTTTCTAAATTTGAGGATATTTTAAAACCTTTACCACAAGTTTCACACTTAAAAGGTTTGTTTGCATTATGAGTTTTCATGTGGCCAACAACACCTGCCCATCTCACAAATCCTTTATTGCAGATTTGACATTTAAATGGCCTTTCACCTGTGTGAGTTCTCATATGAACTCTAAATGTACTGGGATTAGGGTAACATTTCCCACAAATTTTACAACCATAATCCTTAGACACCATATGCCCTTTTAGGTGTCCTATTAAACGATTTCGATCATTAAATTCCTTTTTGCAAATATTACATTGCATTCCTGAACCTTGACATTGATATAATCTATGATTTTTGAGAGCTGCCACAGAATAAAACTCTTCATTACAAATATTACATTGTAATTTTAACTTAACTGGTGCTTCAATGTCATCACTCAACACATTGACAATTGTTGCAGGATTCAGTGCAGACAATGGTTGAATTGGAACTAAAGGTGGTGCATTTTCAGGTAAATTTTTAGTCATGATTATTGTGTTATCTGAACTGTCATTTTTTGCAAAAGCTAAAGGTACAAGGGGTGGTGGTCCATCATTGATAATTATTGTATTAATATCATCTGAATTATTCAGTAAAGTAATTTGTGCATCCTCATTGCAAGCTTCCGGTTTATTAACTATTAACTGAAAACTATCGAAAGAATCACTATCCGTGTCATTAAAATACTCTTCTTCTTTTATTATTGTGTTTATTATCTTATTAGCTTTCATTTTACTTTTACGTAGTAATCTAGAGTGACTTCTTATGGTTATGCTTGGTTCTTTTTTTTCCGATTCAATCAATGAAGTACTTAAACTCCTTTCACTATTTAAATCAATAGTTCTTTCAGCTATTGAAATTTTGTCAGCTACTCCAATAATATCGGCATCATTTACAGCTTTATGCAAAATATCTGAAAATTCTTTAGGATCCTTAGTTTTTTTTTGCTTTAAGTAATTACGTAAAAATTTATCATTTCTTTCTAATTTTTTCTTAAATGTGTAAAATTTTGCTATCTGATGAAAACATGAAATACATATTTTGTTTGGAAGTTCATCATCTTCACAAACCTGATAAATATTTCTTTAGTGATAAGAATACATTTTTCTATAAAAAGAAACATAACAAACCTTTATTGTAGCACAAGCTTCCATCATTAAAGGCAATCGAGTTGAAAACAAATCCCTTAAATGACCCCTTTCCCTTAAGCAAGATCGGCAAATTTTATTAAAATGTACCTTTCTTAATTTTAGCGCCGGCTTGTTTTTTAAACTTATTTTAGACATTTTGTTGTATAATAAATAATGATTTTATATTCAATAAGCGTACAATGCAATTGGTAAATGTAAAAATTTGACATTTGCAGTACATCTATGACGTGCGTTATTTTAGTATGATGCAAGGGGATATTTACACTTTACGATTTTAAGTAAGTCATATTTACACCTCACTAAACCTATACAATGGAGGTAGAAACATTGGGTACGTTCAATCATTGAATCTATACATTAAACGTCTTCAGCGGCAACTTTTTGTTAAAGTCTTTAATAACTTCCGTTGCTTGCAATACGCATTGAATTAAAATACACCTCATAACGTAAGACAACGTCAATTTTGCCACAACGTTCTATCGCCATCTGAAAATGGACTCCAGGACTACAGAATTATTGAGGTTTTCCTCATGACGTCAGAAACACAAGTCAAATGTCAAAAACCATCTGATCAGACTGAAGGAAGGATAGCTCATTTCCTCCGATCTCTTAGTCGAAGTTCATTGATATTCAGAGGAACCTGTTCTATAATTGATATTACTTTTATTAAATTAATGCCGAGCGGTCGGAAAGCCGTGACGCCACCATCAGTGCACTTTTGGACGCGTCTTTATTTTTGGGTGTTCAAAAGAAAATGATGCTCGTACCGTCAACCAGGGCTACTTTGAGCCACTTTTTTATGTTTCCACTTGCATATTCGTTAATAAAAAATATAATAAAACGGCTTTCAATAGCCAAATCGAGTTTTAAGCAATTACCAAAGTATAAGGAAGTAAACTGTACTTGTTTTAAATTAAAAATTTCCGCTTTTTTAATTTTTTACGTATTTTTAAAATTTTGGAACAAAGTAACTCCTGATCGGGGTTTCTTTGGACTACTCATTTTAATGGAAATTGAATACAATTCACAAGTTGAACTATTGTAACCCCTTGCCCAAGAATCTGCCAATGAAATGACACTGTAAACTAGTAAAGAACATTTTATTTACTTGGTTAAACATATAAAACAAATTTGTTGACATAAAAAATATGAAAAAAACTTTTTTGTTCTTATGACTTTTGAATGCTAAACTTTTCACTCTCACTCGTAATCAGCCATTTCAGGAAGTGTCTTCGTTTCATTAGCTTTGGAGGGTTGCTTTTCTTCTTAATGTCATCCCACTCGTAAACAAGAACATCCTTTTGTCGGGCCACTTCCAGGACTTTTTGGTTTTGCTCATACAATCTACTGTAGGGCCTAACTGTTCTCCATTGGGCAATTTTGTTATCAAACCTGGATAGTGGTTTCCCTCATACATTACAACGATGAAGTTGTCTTCTTTGAAGTTAGTACGCTTTAGAGATTCTGTATCCGGTACCAGTAGTGTTTCTTTGATAGGCTCAATGATCGAAATCTTTAAATTCACTTCCAGTTACAGAAAAGTGTGAGCCATCATCTGAAGCACTGTCATCATGAAGACTATAAGAACTGGAGTTTGCTGATTTTTGTTTTTTACATTGGCCCCCTTTTTTAGGTTTGTGCGTAGAAGTTGGTGCATCTACAAAGTCTATTTCATTTGCACTTGACTCAACAAACAACTTTGTACAAACACTTTTTCCAGCTGGAACATCCAACTTCTTACGTTTCATAGTAGGCCCAGTTTTTGTCACTTCCTTCCTTTTTTCTGCAAGGTTTTGCATGAAACTGTTTCCTATCAGTCTTTTCATGGCGCTGCTTAAGTTATGTTGAGGCAAGCAGTGTAGTACTTTTGTTCTGTCAAGAGGTATGATACCTGTTTTTTCGAATCCAGATATCATGTTTTTCTTCTTCTCTACATACAAACAATCAACCAGCTGTTTTACCAGTTTAGGAAATTAATCCTTGGGCAAGCTTGTCATTGACTTGTTTTTTCCCTCAACAAAGTCAATATCTTACACCATTCTCTTTTCATGGGGCCGTAGTAGGATACATCCAACGGTTGGGTGAGGTGCGTAGGGTTTGGCTGCAGGCACACAAACCTTACATTGTTTTCCTGGCAAGCTTTTAAAACGTCTAAGTTGATATGGGAACTTAAGTTATCACCTATCACAACCTTGACATCAGGCAGCTTTTTCAACCGAGGAAGTAAATCAATCTTCGAACGTCCCCATATCGAATCAGCCACTTTTTGTTCTGTTGTATCTACAACCCACAGGGCCACCTTCGGTCCATGTCGACCACAGGTGCCCGGACTTGTAAACCACATAGGGTGGTAACATCTCCCCAGAACCATTGCCACAAAACATCAAGGAGGTACAAGATTTGGTTGATTCCATAATACGTTCTACGTACTTCTGTCCCCTTTTACAAGTGATCTTGCTTGTTCCGGGGTCTTCCTCAGGTTTGTTTAATCGTAATTCCATATATTCTCTTTTGGAACCTTACTGAGGACAGTTTCTAATTTGTCAAAATAGTAATTGATTATTTTTTCATCAATAGCAGCCCTTACTCGTTTTATGTTACTTGCTGGACCTAGGGTGACGTTTTCTAAATGATGCTGCCCAATCAGGACCCGGAAAATTGTTTTTAAAGTTCTTTACTGTACGCCCCTGTTTGTCAAGAAAGCATTTTATTGAATATCTCAAATCGAGATCAGTTATGGGAAATACAAATTCCAAGGTCTCAGCATACTTTCTCGAACCTGGCTTTCTCTTGTAGTTTCTCGTCATTGTGCGATCAGCAACTGGAACAAAAACATCGAACATAATATTTTACAACAGTAATATACAAAAAAAAATGTTAGTAAAAACATTTGGTAGGTAGTAAAAAAGATGTTTGTAAATAGCTGGGGTTACTTTGGTCCAAAGTAGGCTTGGTACAAAGTAGCCCGAAAAGTGCGTTTTTTGGTTATGTTTACAAACAATTCAGAATGTTGCATCTAATCAAAAAAATAAGGAAAAAACAATTATCACACATTGGTAACAGGTTACTACAGATAATATTTTGACACTTACCTTATTTTTATCTCTTAATTGGATTCGTCCACAATAGAAAGTTTGGAGGTAAACAATTCACTCATCAAATCAAAGATTTCCCAAAACTCCAGTGTTACCAATGGCAAAAATTTTGATTTGCCCAAAACTATTAAAATAACCTCAAATAGGGTACAAACTATTTTTTAAGCCCAAAAATAACGATGTGTCTTATTTTGCTTGTTCAGTACAAAAATTAATAACTTTTTTTAGTGTCGGACCAAAGTAACCCCGGTTGAAGGTACAAGAAAATGGAGTATTAAATTAATAGAGTATTAGTTTTTACTGGAAATCTGAACGGTTTTGAATGGGGGAACATCTACAAAAGCAAACAAACTTGTAGAACTTTAAATTGTGTTAACTACTGCTTACAAAAGTTTGATATGACTTCAGATATTTCGAAAAATTGAAATTAATTTCTAACTTGTTGCTGTATTAAAATAAAAAAAATATTGTCACGTATTCACCTATTTAAAAATAAGTAGGTACATAAACACACTTAAAAGTGATAGTAAATATTTTATTTATAAACAGGTATTATAATATGTAACACATAATTATTCATAGTAAGAAAATAAGGAAGCTGAAGAATAATTAAGTTTTAATATTCTAAGGAAGTTTTTCTTCCCCATGGATAATTCAAACACAAAAAGAAAAACGCTCCTATTAAATATTTATGTAAGTTACGTTAAAGGTAAAAGTTACACCTATATATACTGAGGTTTAAATAAATCTTGAAAGTGATTATTTACCTACTGAGTTATCAATGAAATATCAAATTTACACCTTTTTTCTTGGGTGTTAACCTAATACTTTAAACAAAGCAACATCATAAATTTGCCCAAGCATTGCAATCTAAAACAACGAAAAAATATTTTAGAATATGTTTTCTCTATGCTTTATCGAGAAAACTACCAAAACTGTAAAAATAGGTACTTCTTATACAGAACTCCCAAATCAAATAATGTGGTTAAGAACAAGAACACACTCAACACAATACAATTGAAAAGCATATATATATATATATATATATATATATATATATCAACGATATTCTATTCTTATTATATATATATATATATATATATATATATATACAGAGCTCGAAATGGAGTTATTTACGAACCGCAACGCAAACCTTTCGGCTTTTCACCATATATAAACATGACAGTTTCTCCTAAGTAAATAAGTACATTTATTCAACTTGTAAAATATTACAAAAACAACTACATTTTAATCAAATCCATAAAAAAAATCTCATAAGAATACACTTGATGTAATTGATGACGTAATATCGCCATTACTTTGATCAAACTGTATTACGGAAAACCGAAGAGATAAAACAGGAAAAAATTGTTTCCTCTTCTATATAGTTTGATACGTCTTGTGTTGCTCTTGTTGTTACAACGATAGTTTTTGGAAGCTTTTATTAATACACGAACAAATTTAAAACATCTATTCTTATACGATATCGTTACCAACAACTTAATAACTAGGGAAAAAGAAAAAGTAACCAATATCAATCTGCCGCATAGGCTACACATATGTCACACTGAATTACGATTTCAACAACTCTAAAGCAATTTCCATAAAGAATCATATCGTTTATCTTCTTTAAGTTCCCTCTTTCGACTGGCCGTGTCATCCGCGTAATGTCGGACTGAAACAATAAAAATAATGACTTTTAAAAATATTCTACTTGTGTTTATAATGTACCTTTAGCAAGCCACGATCGAACATAGTTTTCAGGCTTAAATTTTATTAGCGGAGGACCAACGCAGTTTTTACATAATAGGGCAGCGACAGTTTCAAGATTCAACGACGTTCTTACGGGTATTACAATTTCGTGCATGCTATTAAAATTTCGTTCACATTGGCTGGTTGATATTGGAATGGTCGCTACGGCTTTAAGCAGTGGTTTTAAACGTCAGATATTTGATCACACATTTTATAAGTTCTAAATCCACGTATTATTTGTTGCTCATAGTCGTTTAAACGAAATAACTGGCACATATTCCTTACTTCATTATCGCCATATTGCATATCAATAATTGCACGATCATTAGTTTTTAGCCAGTTTTTGGCTCCAAAACCTTAATACTTTATAATAAATTTACATATGTCATACTAGGGCAGCATCATCACCTGACGTACTTGTTTTTCATGATGAAGCTGAAAACATACGGTTTCTTAAAGTATTCGCCAAACTTGTGACAAACTGAACAGCATTTATGAGAACAACTTTTCCTTCATGAAGCTTTATGCCTTTATATGAATATGTTTCTTGAATTGAACGCAATGCAGCAGCATTTTTTGACACTGGAGTGGTAGCCATCGATTCCAAAACCCTTATTGTGACGCGAACAGCTCTTAAAAACTTGTAAATCGACATCAACAGGAACATCTACAAGTAGCCTTTGCATTTTTGTTATTTTATAGGCTGTTCTAAAAACTCTTCCTGTAAAATGAATACGGTTCACCTCTTCAAAAGACAATTTTTATGCAAACTTGCTTGCTACCACTCTATTTTTCCATTCTCTCTCACTAACCAATGCAACCATGGACACGAAATTCTTAAGTTTTTTGCTTTTTCGGTGGAAAAAGCATGTACCCTAACATAAACTGTGCAGCCCCTAGGCCTTGTCTTTTACAATTAACCAACTATTATGGCTCTTAAATGTTTCACATTGTGACAAAGTCCAGCAAACAGGTAAATCATCACTACTCACGTTTTCGCTTTTACTGCCTTCTTCACTTGTCCCTGGAATATTTTCGGGTTCCTATGCTATATGTACTATATTATCTGGTGAGTTTTCAAATACCTATAATTTAGTGAAATATTTAAATTTCACCTATAATTACTTTTTACACAAGACTTATTAACTTCAAGTAATTCAAAACAACACTTCTTACTTAACGATCGTTAAAGATTAAACACGTAGCACGAGCACGGTGCCAGAGAAAATACAAATACTGTCAAATATAGAAAACAGATCATCATAGAAAATATCTATAGGCAACACGACATAATCACGGATTCGGGATCGGGTTCATCCCGATATATATATATATATATATATATATATATATATATATATATATATATATATATATATATATATATATATATATATATATATATATATCATCATCATAAGCCTTCATCTACCCATTTTTGAGTATAGGCCTCTCTCATATTACGCCATTTATTTCGATCTTCTGCTTTTCGATACCATGACAATCCTGCATGTTTTTTGATGTCATCTGCCCATCGTTGAAATGGTCTACCTCTATTCCGGTGCTCGCATCAAGGCCGCCATTTTATGATTTTGGTGCACCATCCTTCACGTTTCCTTACCGCATGTCCTGTCCAGTTCCATTTAAGTTCGGTAATTCGTTGAATAATATCTACCACCTGGGTCTTATGTCTGATCCAATCGTTATATTTAGCATTCGGCGTTCTACTGCTCTCTGGTGTGCACGTAGCTTATTCATGTTTTTCTGTGTAAAGGTTCAAGTTTCGCAGGCATATGTTATATATATATATATATATATATATATATATATATATATATACCGAGTGTAAATCAAACAGGGACCACCACTGTAACTTTTAAACTGGTCAATATGGCCGATTTCACCCGAAATGACGCAAAAGCTGAAAATTTTAATGGAATACCCTGTATATTTTTACATATTTGGATACTAGAGCTTCAAATACATACAGTTCATCTGTCAAATGCTAACTCGCCATTTTGATTTTATTTTCTTAAATATTTTTTTTAAGTTTTAGATTATTATGACGTTATCTAGATTATAGATTATTGACGTAAAATTACCCAGACAATATTATTTTTCCTAACAGTTAATTTTTCTGAAGTTTGTTAACCATTAAATTTAGAAATTACGGTTTTTTAACTAACACTCACCGTTCCCAACAGAAACACACATGGGCCACCATGTATATTGCATAGCTCTTTCAAGTACTAGTAAAACGATATGGATAGTAATTTCCTTAGTTCCTAAATATCTCTTTCAACGTAAAATGGCGTTTGAGTTGACTTTTGGCAGATGAACTGTATGTATTTGAAGCCGTAGAATCCAAACATGTAAAAATATACCCATCAAAACTTGAATAAGATCCAACGACCCGTTCAAAAGTTACAGGGGTGGCCCCTGTTTGATATATACTATATATATATATATATATATATATATATATATATATATATATATATATATATATATATATATATATATATATATATATATATATATATATATATATCTTCGAGACGCACATATTCATTTCCCATGTTAAATTTTCAATTGCATATTCTATCTCTATTATAAGTTTTAGGGAAAAATTTTATTAACAAAATTGTTCAGTATTTCGGCCTGACATGTTTACATGTTTTGACCAATTTGTAAAGCATCCCAATTTGCTTTAAAAAGGCATTTACTAATTATCAGATTTAAACAAAAATCACACGTCATGAAAAAACTAAAATTTATTTTTATTTTTATTTCATTTTTCAATTTTATATCTAAATTAAAAGGAGATTAGCTATACAAAAACTTAATCTATCGTAGAAATTTCTATTTACATTTGCAATAGTTCGCGGATGAATGTTGTTACAAATATCAATTATTTTTTGCTTTTTGTAAATTTAATTTAGATAATTTAACTTAGTTTACTCCTTTTAATTTATATGTAAAATTGAAAATATGAAAATAAATTTTAGTTTTTTCATGACGTGTGATTTTTTGTTCAAATGCGATAACCGATAACTAGTAAATGCCTTTTTTTTTTAAACAAATTGGGATGTTTTTAAAAATTGGTCAAAACATGTTGAGACCGAAATACTGAACAATTTTTGTTAATAAAATTTAGAGATAGAAAGAACATGGGAAATGCATATGGTGCGTCTCGAAACGGGACATACGGTATATATATATATATATATATATATATATATATATATATATATATATATATATATATATATATATATCCTTCCATCACTAAAGCATCCATACATTGTCGAATTACATTCGTTAGAGCGTCCAGGTACAGAGCGTCCGTATACGGACGCTCCATGCACCACAGGTAAAAATTTTTCCAGAGATGTATAATCATGGTATAAACCTCCTGACAAAGTTTCGTAGGACGCTATTTTGATACCAAAATGGACGAAAAGAAACCGGGCGGTGTATAATTTTAGTTGATACCAAACGCCGTCACAGGCGTTAGTACAGTTAGAGTATATTGCTGCTGTGTATATCTTTCTGATGTCTAATAGATGTTAGAGCGTCAGGGCTTTTGGCAACATTGCGATTCATAAAAACCAACAAAACCAGCTAGGAAATAAATAAAAAGACGGGTATTTCACGATTTTAGTTGTAAGTATACATTTTATGTTATTAATGCACTTTGTTGAGTATAGAGCGTCACCTAAAATTAATTGAAAATGGTAGTGCTCACTGCTTAATCAGACATTTAACTGAGTTAGGAATAACCGTACCTACGTGCTTTGACTTTCTGTAGATTGAAAAACAGAAGTGATTTTAGGAATATTGGGGCAAGAAAATAAGTTTCCAGAACCGTATTGTATCTAAATTGAATAATTAATTAAACAATAAAAAGTTTGAAATAGAAATTAAATATGTAAGTCTGAAAAAATTTCAGTTACTTTAACACGTTCGCTACCCACATAAGAAAAAAATCTTTCAAAAAAACGTCTTCCATTTTATATCGTTTTTGGGCTTGACGGAGATAGTATGTGTTATGTTTATTCTCAAATTTTATTAATTTTTATATATTTGAATCGTGGCTCAAATATGAGTCAGTAGTCTATACGAAAAATTTTTAATAGTAGACTCACTGGCTCACATACGAGCCATGTAAAAGAAGTACAAATTTAGTAAAAACTTAATATTTATTATTCTGTTTTAACTTATAAAAATAATAGAAATGTTTTACATATAAAAAATAATAAATGAAAATCTATTAATTCAAAAAATATTTAACAAAAATATAAGTCTCTTGAATGATTTGGTAGTAATATAAAAAATTAAATGTTTTGATGAAATAATTCAAAGCATGGACCTGGCAAAGGCCGATAGGATTTGAGCTCTCATTGTCGGTACAGATATTGCACACATACCAACTTTGTTTTCTTTTTATCCTTCGTGCAAATTCGCACCTAACCCTTTTGTTACTCTTTTGGAAAATGCTTGAGGATACATTTCGTCCTGTTTTTAGTACTGTTTTCTATCCCAAGCAACTCCGTTATAAGCAGACTTGAAATTCAAGGTAAGTCAAAACTTTTCTCTCATTATTATTAACTTTTTGTAAATATAGAAAGCATTCCAAATGCAAATGTCTAAAAGATGGAAGAACAGCTTCAAGTACCATCTCACAGTTTTTCTTGTAGTGGAGTAATATGATAGCATTTGATCTCTCCGGTCAACCCCAGACATATTTTTATTATAATCATTGATTATATTTGGTTTTAAAGCTTTTTTCGTTTTCGATTCTCTACTTCAATCATTTCAAATGAATGACATGTTGATAAAAATAGAATGTCTGTTTTGTCTTTCCATTTAGCTACAACTACATTACATCATTGCTTCTAAGCCAGGTTGATTCGTGACAATTTGCTGTCAATTATCGCTTTAGGAATCCTTTTCGATTTTTTCGTAGTGTTCCTACCATGTGTGTATTATTTTCGAAAAGGATTCAGCCAAATTTATACTCGTAGTAATTGTCACGATATTGTATGCCCCTTTCCTATGTAAGGTCTCATTAAATCATGCACCACAGTATAAGCGTGTCCTTGATCAACATTATGAAGGGTACCTTTTCCTTCATAAATAATTATATTCAATATATACCCACCTGGCGAGCAGAGTTCATATAATTTTATTCCATACTTGCTGCCTTATTGGGAATATACTGTCTGAAGATTAATCTACCTCGCCATAATAAAAGTGCTTCATCAAGGAAAGTTCTCTTCTCGGATAGTAGTTTTTGAATGTTTTCTAAAATGTGTTGTAGAACGTTCTGAATCTTATGTAGGCGAAAACTAGTATCGTCATTCCTGTCATAAAACATAAGCAGCGCAAAATCAATTCAAAACGATTTCTGCCCATATGTTAAGAGAAAAATGGATGAAAATGTATGTCCTTTTACTCCAGTAGTGTTTAATACTAGGCATTATTTGAATGTTTCCCATAGCAATGCAGAGTCCAAGAAATACTTTTAATTCATCTTCGATGTATTAGACCATCTACGCATATTTGATTGGCGTGTCAAATTTTGGGAAAGTATACCAGCTTTCAAGTTGGTCCATGTAACAATTTTATCAAATAAATTGTCGTCAAAAATGTTTAGGAAAAGTTCCAATGGTGAAACAATAGGATCGAAATTTACTTGTACACCTTGCTTACCAGTGAAGTCAAATAAAGGTATATTTTTCAGTATATTTGTCCACTTTTCATTATTTGAATTTACATCACTTCTGTCTTCATTCACGATGTCATCAGATTCATCTGATTCGTCATCACAAGAGCCGGTATAATTACTCCCTGAGTCTTGAAAAGGTTCATCATCAAATGAGTCATCATTAGAACTAAGACCTTCTTCTTGAATATGCATTGCTTCATATTCTAATTCTCGTTCAGTTAACTTCCTTCTTTTGCTCATTATTGCTGAAAAGAAAAGAAAAATATAATAATATGTACATAACCTCAATTTTGTTTTTGTGTCATTGTAGGTAATTTATACATAAACAATATTATAAACTTAATTTTTCTTTGCGAAAATAATCTATTTAAATTATATATAAATCAATTTAAATTGTACATACCTTTAATTTGATGTGAGATACGAATTTCAAAAAGCTAGTAGTAAGGCACTTCACTTGAACGTAATGATTTACTACTCGTGACGTGACATATCACGTTTTGCGCTGGACCGTTACATTCTTAGGTCGGTTAACTATTCGCTTAGACCCACTAAAAGTATGAAAGCGCTAACTATAGACAATCAGAAAATATGATGCGAGATGTAGTCGTATGTCCCTGGCTCATATATGAGTCAGGGGTCAGAGAGAAAAAAACCCGGCTCATATATGAGTCGGTCGGTAGCGAACGTGTTAATATAGTAATAACATTTTTGTACATGAACAAATTAATCCGTCTTCAATTAATTTGCTCTAGTTAGGAGTAATCGATAAAAATGGTGACCGATAAGAATCACGACCAAACTTTTTAGGAAGGTACAGGGTGACACCTAAAACACTGAAATGCAAATAATACAGCATGCTTGGACTTCACAATCTTTTAAATACATTACAAAACTGTCGGTGCTTTTTACGGATGTGCACCAACTTAAATCTTGTTTTTATTGTATCTCCTCTGGCTGATGTGAACCTGTCATTATTTTATAAGAATTTTGCTTTTGAAAGTAAGGCGAGTAAAGCTTTTTTCTATAAAGTTTTAATTTATTTTGGTAGTTCAATCAGATCTTGAGTAGGTAACGTCATTTTCGAGATACAGAGTGATTTTTGAAAATAGGCAAAAACTGTTCAAATATCTTCTTAATTTTAATAAATATGAAAAAAGTGTAAAGGCATATTTCATAGACTAATCTAAGGAGAGTTCAGTGCAGTTTGCTGAATTTTTGTAATGGGTACAACTAAGTAGATAAAATATGACCTAAAACTGGAAAACTTTTTCATTTTGATTTTACGAAAAATGTTACTCTTGATAAAAGTCCTGCTTCCTTTAAAAACATTATTGGAATTATAAAAGTACTGAAAAATTTACGGGTTGCCAAAAATTTAGAAAATATAAAACTGCCTCAAGAGAGAACTACCCATAAGGTTAATTTTTGCCATAAGAAAATTATTCTGAGGATTTTCAAGGCCGAATAAAATACAAAATTTCATAAATAAATTGAAAAATTATTCAGTTGTTTCCTAGTAGCAGAAAATGTCACGTTTTCCTTTTACGCGTATTACTAAAAAGCCTAGTAGGCTGGAAAATTGAACATGCTGTTGTTATGGAAACATAAGTCTTACATATTAACAATATTTGAAGTTTCTAATTAATAGGATAATTTGTTCATTGTTCTTTCTTAGTTTATTTTTATACCTACGATGTTGTTAAATAAAACTTTTTGTGTACCCCATATATTGCTTTCAGATTTCAATTTATTTATGAAATTTTGTATTTTATCAAGCCTCGCTATCGTCAGAATAATTTTTTTATGGCATTTTGCTCTAAAATTAACCTTATGGGTAGTTCTCTCAGGAGGCAGTTTTAGATTTTCTAAATTTTTGCCAACACCGTAAATTTTTTCTGAACTTTTATAATTCCAATAACACTTTTAGAGGAAGCAGTACTTTTTATCAGGAGTAACATTTCTTCGTAAAATCAAAATGAAAAGTTTTCCATTTGTTAAGAACTTTTCAGGACACGCTGTGTTTTAGAATTAATTTTTACAGAAAACAAAATACAATAAATGTTCAAAATGTTTATTTTCGAGAATTATCAGTCAGCATCCATTTTTTAAATTTCTCTAATATGTATTAGGCGCAAAGTGACTAAGAACTTAATTCAATTATTTAATTATTAAAGCACCTTAGAGCAAAAATAACGTTGACTTATATTTTATTTACTATAGAAAAAAAAAACTTATAAGATGTTCTATTTTTAAACGACTCTATTGATAGGCTTTAAAGTGATACTTTATATATCATCCCTTAGCATATACTATAATAAATAGATATATAATATGTCATGAATAAAGGACGATTAAAAAAGAAAACAATAACCCTCTTATTAAAAATTTTGTGATTGTTGCTTAGCCGTATCCATTATAAAAATAATAGAGAACTGCACTGAACTGTCCTAACTACAGTCTGTTCGCGGCCAAGAAAAACCGCATGTAAATAAAATCACGTGAATATTGAATGACCTAGGCAAGTGGATTAGATTGAACGGTCCGCATGTATGAATTTTTCTGTTCCCCACTGCTAATATTTGAAAGCGACCGTCCAATAAAGAGACGAGTTAGAATTGATCACGCGTCGTAATTGTTCACAGGCGGTCTTTCTTGGGAGCGAACTGAGTATAACTATTGTTTAATTTAGCTTTTTCAATCCCAACTCTCATCAACGTTTTTAATAAACACATTATATATTGTATGGATTACTCCACCAAACTATATTTTTCCTTTAAATTGGATTTTTTCTGTGGATATATTCTTCAATTTTTTTTTTTTTTTTGGTAAGTTCAATATTATACTTTATACCTATTACATTAATATTATATTCTTTATAGACCTGATGATGACTCGATTTAATTGAAACTAGTCTCCATCTATTGTGTAATTAACTTTAGTATAGTTATAATTAGCATCTGAGTTTAGATTTTCATTCAACAAGTATTACATAGCATCTTACAAAATGGTACATTAGCTAAAAGAGAAAAAATTTAAAATTATTTACATAATGGGATTTGGAGATAAGAAACGTATCCAAAGAAAATTAATTGAATTATTCATGCAACTCACCATGGCCAACTATCTTTTAATCAGAGTTTGAAAATCGAGAACATGGGAATAATTTCAAAAATGTATTTGCACAAGTTGTTGTTATTTGTCAGTATGTATTAAAGAACTTTCGTTACTGGGCCTACTAACACTTCATTCAGTTATTTTCCCAAGTTATCATTGTTTTATATTGAATATGTTTAAATTTTAAATTCCTTATTTCGTTTGTAAAAAAGATACCGTCCTCTGAATTCTTACTACTTTGTTAGAAATGTCTTACCAGCTCTAGGATATAAAAAAACACTTACTACTTTTTTTTACAGTTTTAATGCCAACGTTTCCATGCTCCTTCCCTGAGGATGAACATCGAAACGTTGGCATTAAAAGTGTAAAAGCAAGTGTTTTTATAGTAAAAAATGTCAATGACGTCATATCTTCCACAACAATCACCTTGTAAGCTAAAATTTAAGATGGGAAAATGCGACAGTGAAAATAAAATTTTACTGGTTTTCTTTTGTTTTCAAAAAATTACTCATGAATTTGTATTGAATTAAAAAAAATAATTTACGTAACCCCCCCTGTATACAAAGGTAGATATACTCATTCTTGTACCTACGTATAGGTTTTCTATATTAGGGCGTCCATCAAATGAATATGATATATTATTCCGACAATACGGCGTCCAAAATGATTTTGCGCGTTAGCATTATGTTTGTTTCATTTTTATAAGAGATAGGTAGGTAGCTGCATGTGTTTCAAAAAAGCGAAAATTACTATGCCAGTACTGTAGTGATTTACTAACATTGGGAGGTATTACACGTGATTCGAAATAAATAGCGAATATGCCTGAAAACGGGAGCAACAATTACAAATATTCTGTTCAGGTAAATAATAATGAGTATATTATATATATATATATATATATATATATATATATATATATATATATATAGGTTGTTATATTTGATGTATGTTTTGTATTTTAGCTACCTACATCTTCCCGGCGAAATTTTTTCCGTAATTTTTGTAATATAACGTTATCACCGATTCAAACAGAGGCAGAACAACCAATACAAAATCAGAACATTACTTCTTCAGATTCAGATGGTTTGGCAATAGGTGATTCGACATTGCAGAATGTATATGAAAATCTCCTTGCGGATTTTGATGAATGAATCTTTGATGAGGTGAGTGCTTTATATGTAAATTTCATATATTTGGTTACAGAAATCTAATACATTTATTTTTCAACAATTTAGTAGCGAAAGAAGGGGTAATATTTAGAAAAAAACAGCAAACATGAGTATGAAAGTTATCCTCGGAAAACTTTGTCAGTGGGTTTTTTAAAACGTGTAGAATAATAATTCAACCAGTGAATGGTAAAGTGAGGGGTAAAAAGAGGGTATGAAGGTTACTCCCGATCAAATATAGTGTGCGGCGCTTTCTTAAAAATGTAGATACATACTCTACATAAAAAATAAACAAATATGAGCATATGTCTGTTCCAAAATTCAACCAGTAACGGTACAAAAAGTGTGTCTAAAAGGTAACGCTAATAAACACATAGGTATTTTAACAACAAAAATACAAAACGCGTATTTTAAAATTTCACAAAATTTAACCATTTTTTCGATATTTTCTTTTTTTAAATTTTACCTAAATTTTCTATATGTTAATCATGTATTTCAGTATTTCCCAAAATAATCACAAGAGTGGTAAAAGGACACAAGAGTAACTAACATTCATTTTTAGATTAAAATTTAAACATTGACTGATAAAAACTCGGATAAAACTTTTATTCTACAAAGTAGGTACGTTTATCACAAAAGATGTAGTATTTTCACCTGTATTAATGGGCTACTAACTACTCAAAGGGAGCTATAATTATGTGGTCAAAAATAAAGGAAATTTCTAAAGTTTATTAATTTTATTTTTCGTAGGCGAAATTTATAAAATGAATGAAAAGTTGGTCAATTATAAAAATTAGTTCTTGATGAATTTGTGTGATAATTTTACAATAAAAACAAGAAAAAATTGGCACATTTCTATAAAAAAATGTTTATTTTCAGTTTCAAAATAATTCATCGTTAGACAGAGATCTGGTTCAGAATGCGACAAATAATATTCCTGAGGTTGGTTATTCTTCTATCGTATTACGTTCATTGCAAAAAAAAACAGCGGTTTTTTATATTTTTGCGTCAAGAGACTTAAATTTATCTATGGTATTATATTCGTATAATATCATAACTTTGGTCCCTGTTTTATAATCGATTCATTAGCTTTTTTGAAATAATGTTAAAAGAAACTTTGTACGCAGGGTATTCCACAAAGACGTTCAGTTAGAGGTTTATAGGAAACTGCGTGTACTAGAATTTTGAAAATTTGCGTACGGAGGTTTTTCACAATTTTCTATCAACTAAAAATATTAACATCATTGTGTAACTTCCGGTTCTACCGGAAGTAGACGTCAACGTGCTTATTTTGCCATTTTTTATTTCGTTTTTGGATACCACATCAAATTTTAAAGCACGTTTCATAAATTTACGCTATCTTTAAAGAGGTAGGAAGTTAATCGGTTCTATCTCTTTTCATTTTTAATCTAATTGGATAGCATTTTAGACTAGCAATGATTTAAAATAAATGAGTTATTGATCTTTAAATTTAATACAATTGGTCGGTGTTTTTTGTACGCCCTGTACAACTTGCTACAATTGTCGAGTATTCCAGATATTTAGATACCCTTGGTCATTGCTGGTCGTACATTTTGGTGACATATATTAAAAATGAGAAGAGATTAAACTTATTAAACGAAATCATGTTTCATCTTAAATTTTTGAAAAATCCAAAATATATCAGTAACAGTTGACTTTAAAGATAAAGTAAGTTTACGAAAATTACTTTAAAATTTAACGTATAATCGAAAAATGAAATAAAAACTGGAATCGGAAGCTACACAGTGACGTCAATATTTTTAATCGATAGAAAAACTCTGTATGCAAATATTTAAATTTCTAGTACACGTAGTTTCCTATAAACGGCTAACTGAAAGTCTTATTGGAAAACCCTGTAAACTTAAAAAATCGTGTATCAATTTCGCAAATTATTCATAACTTCCCTGTTTCTTTTCTTGATTAATTAAGTAGTTCATAGTCATGACCTATAATTATGTACTATTTTAATGAGACTGCATGGTTTCTCGGCTATTAATACAAATAAACCTTGCGGTTTTCCTGAACTGTAGCTACTTTGTTGTAAAACGTTTAATACTATCAAACACTTTTTTGAAACTCTGCGTTCTGAGATATTTTGAAGACATGTTTATTTTAGGGGTGCCCTGTATCTCTGCTATTGAAAAAGTTATCAAAAAGGTCAGAACGCTATCATCTTATAAACATTTTTACGTGGAATTCAGTGGTGTGCTAAACATTTTGTTTTTGGGTTTCGTTTTCAAGATATAACCCAAACTTATATTTTTGGAGCACTGTAAATATATAGGCTAGATTAAATTTGCCATTTTTTTCTTTTTAAAATGATGTATAGCATTATATACTTATATTTATAATTAATCTCTAAAATAATCAAAAACTGTAAACTGTGTGTAAAATTTTTCTATTTGATCCATAATTTCATATAAACAGGAATTTAAATAATATATTGTTTGACAGGTATAACAATTTCTATGTAAATGTTCTTTTATTGCCCTAACTAGGTACTTGATAAATTTGTTATTATTATGAGTTTAATTTAAGATTGGATAATAAAATGAGGTTTTTAGAGCTTTTGAATACTAGGGGTCAACAATGGAAATAGAAAATGTATTCTTTTTGTTATTTTTTATGGCAAAAGATATTGTAACTGCAAATATCATGACCAACCTATAAAAAATAAGTACAGTTTAGAGTTTTTGATTATTTTAGAGATTAATAATAAATATCAGGATATAATGTTAAGTATCATTTTAAAGATAAAGAAATGGCAAATTTAATAGGCTTTAAATATACAGAGTGTTCATGATCATATTATAATTTTTGCACCTGATTTTTACTGAAAATAATTTTGAACATCGCCATTTAAAAACAATTGAAATCGAAGCAAAATTACTATACCTCCTCTGTCTTAACTTTAAATGGTCTCACAAAATATTTTTAATCACAGTCATAATATTCTTTTTAATTGTAGGATGGATCTCCCATAGACGATTCAGACAAAGATTCAAGTATATTCCAGACAAATCTAGTTCTGATACTAATAATGAGTCTGATTACGGAAACGGTTCTAATCAAACCAGTTGTGTTTATTCAAAAAAATAGCCGTTCTTCAGAATATAGGTGATTATCTTTTAAAATATATTGATCTGGTTTTATTAAATACAAAAACTCTTCCCTTTTCACTTTCTAGGGTCTATTAAAAGACAAAGGTATTTTGTCGTTCCATTTCTTGTGCTTGAATCAATATAAAATAAAAACGCAGTTAATTCTTAGTTCTAAATATACATTTGGCTAATAAATTCCTAATTTATTAATATAAATTTTTCAGCTACAAGATTCAGTATCTACGGAAGATGAAAACTGAATGATCAGGATAATGAGAAATATGCCCACTGCGAAAGTATTGAAAATAAAATGGACGAAGCTAATGCAATGAAAGTTAATGACATGCTAGGGGAATATAAAACCAATGGGGATAAGCGGAAAGGAAAAAGATTTTTGTCTGTTTTGCGAAATGTATATACTTAATTTTGCAAGGCACGTTACAAGGAACCATTCTACAGAAATTGATGTTCAAAAAACACTTTCACTTCCCCCGAAACACAAAAACAGGCAAATAATATTGCAAAAACTGTGACGACAGGGAAATTTTTTAAATAGTAGTGTTATATTAAAACCGATAAGGCAACCAATCTCTAATAAAAAAATTTTAGCCTGTACACATTGTAAAGGATTATTTTCATCCAAACAGCTGTGGAGGCATCGTAAAATATGTGCAGGTTCAACCGCGACAGAGCACATCAGGCCAAAGGACAAGATATGTTATTGAGAAATTTACAAGTCGATAAGTATTTAAGAGATAATGTTTTTCCTAGAATGAGACTAGATGATATTTCATTAACTGCAAAGAGAGACGAACTGATTTGTGCCTTCGGAGTTAGCAAGATTATTAATAGAAATAAAGAAATTGAAACCTACAGTTACGAACCTATTTGAAGCACTCCGACCTGAAAATTTCGAACATATAATAGCCGCTACGAAAGCCATCAGACAGTTTAGCAAGGAAAATGATTGTTTTGGCTCAGCTTCAACGGCACTTAATATGGGAACAACTATTAAACATTGTTGTCAAATTGCCATTGTACGTGTTTTAAAAAGGAAACAAGTACATTCTACCGTAATTATGGCAGAAAAGGAAGCGGAACTAAAATATTTGATTCGGCTTATCGAAAGCGAGTGGAGTTTTGAAACATCAACTCAGGCATCAAATGACCTAACCACAAAAAAATGGAACAACATAACAATGGTACCACTTGCCAGAAATTTACAGATTTTAAAGGATTATTTAATTTCTAAAGCTGAAATTGCCTTAACTTCGTTAAAAAGAAACGACAAGGGCCAGGTAGCTTATACTCACTTATTAGAAACCACGTTTTGTAGAGTTTTAGTGTTAAATCGTCGAAGACCTGGTGAGTTACAAAGATTGCCGCTGCATCTCTATGAAGAGTCTAATGACAGCTCGCAAAAATATGAAGAATTTTCAGAAGCTGTGACGCCTACAGAAAAAATTCTGTTACAAAGTTTTAAAAGAGTGGTTATACGTGGAAAGAGAGGACGAGGTGTGCCGTACTATTTAGCCCAGATGTCCAAAAACACCTGGATGTATTATTGAAATATAGAAAGAATTTGTGAATGAAAATAACAGATATTTGTTTGGGCGTCCTAATAGTAACCAAACTTTGTGTGGTTATAAAATCATACAAAAATATGCAGCATTAGCAGGAACACAGAATCCGAGAGCCATCACCGCAACAAGATTAAGAAAGCATCTTGCAACACTCTCACAAATTTTCAACATGTCAGCTGTCTATGTTTATGGGGCACACGGTGGGAATTCATCGAGGATCTTATAGGCTGCCTGATGACATTTTCCAAACAGCTAAATTATCAAAACTTCTGCTTCTAATGGAAAAGGGACAAGCAGCTCAATTTAAGGAAAGGCCTTAGATGAGATTAATATTAGTTTAGATATTGATATGGAATCATATGACAACGACGACAAAGAGAACAATGCATTTGAACCAGCGAAAGATGTAGATATTTTGTGTGCCTCAACTTCAGAATCAAGCAACCTGGAAAGAAATGATAATTCCATGGAAAATGATAATTCCACGAAACCAAAATCAACAAAAAGAAAATTGGTACCTTGGACTGAAGAGCAAAAAAATATTGTTCGGTTATTCTTTAAACAGAATATGCCACCGAAAAAAGGCGAATGTCTTACCCTGAAAGAAGAATATCCAGAAATTTTAATGAATAAAGATTGGGTGAAAATTAAAGTATTTGTTCAAAACGAATATGTTAAGAAAAAGAAGTGTTAAAAGTAACTTGAAAAATGACTTTTACATTCCCACTTTATTATTTTAGAATAAATACAAATTTCTTCAATAATGATTCTTTTCTTTAGAATTTTATGTTAATATGTGTTAAATTTTCAATTTGCCATTTAATTTTTTTAAATATCGTTCTGGTTATTCTTTGAAAACTAGCAGTTATGTATTTTTTGTTCCACAATACAATGTTTAATTTTATAATTTTGTAAGTTAATAAAAGTCCTAAATTTTAGTAACTGTAGTTTATTTTCAATCGACTCGTTTGATTAACATAAATAAATTAATAATTCTTTGGAATTTCCATATTATTCAATCTAATTTATATACCAAAATTTTCAGTAGTAATATCACAAGAGAGTGTCAATTAAGTGAAAATCATTCGACATATTTTCGAAAACCTCTTGCTTGGCAATAGTCACGACAGCACGAAGGGCTGGAGTGGTTATTAGCAAAAGGCAACAGGTTTGAGGGAATATCTGGAGAATTATTTTATTACTTAATTGCCATTCTCGCGTGGTATTTTTGTCTATTTCACTCATAGAGTGTCAATTAAGTGAAAATCATTTGACATATTTTCGAAAACCTCTTGCCTGGCAATAGTCACGACAGCACGAAGGGCTGGAGTGGTTATTAGCAAAAGGCAACAGGTTTGAGGGAATATCTGGAGAATTATTTTCATTACTTAATTGCCATTCTCGCGTGGTATTTTTTTGTCTATTTCACTCATAGAGTGTCAATTAAGTGAAAATCATTCGACATATTTTCGAAAACCTCTTGCCTGGCAATAGTCACGACAGCCCGAAGGGCTGGAGTGGTTATTGCCAAAAGGCAACAGGTTTGAGAGAAGATCTGGAGAATTATTTTCATTACTTAATTGCCATTCTCGCGTGGTATTTCACTATTTCACTCATCTTCGAATTTTCACAAAATCTGACCAATCACAAACCAAAGACAGCTGGTATTATCGCGAAACGTTGGCATTAAAAATGTAAATCAGAACCAAGTAAATGTCTTTTTATGTCCTAGGACCTTACCAAAAAAGTAATTCAGAGGACCAGAGATTTTCCACAAACAAAATAAGGAACTTCAAATTCAATTTAAAAACAATGATAACTTCGGAAAATAATGGAATGATGGTTTAGTAGGCCCAGTAACGAAAGTTCTTTGTTAATGACAAATAATAGTTTTTTGAAGTTATTTCCATGTTCTCGATTTTCAGACTCCGATAAAAGATAGTTAACAATGGTGAGTTGCAATGAATGACTCAATGAACTGTCTTTGGGTAGGTAAGTTTCTTGTCTCCAAATCCCAATATGTAAAGAATTTTCAACTTTTTCTCTTTTAGCTAACTTTACCACTTTGTAAGATGCTATGTAATATTTTTTTATTGAAAATGTAAACTCAGATGCTAATAGTAAATTCATTAATGCTAATTCCACAATAGAGGGCGACTAGTTTCAATTAAATCGACTCATCATTAGGTATATAAAGAATATAATACTAACGTAATAGGAAGAAGAAAGTTTACTAAATATAAACTTACCAAAAAAAATTATTTGAAGAATATATTCACAGGAAAAATGCAATTTAAAGGAAAAATACAGTTTGGTTGAGTATCCATAAAATGAATAATTTGTTTACCAAAAACATTGAGGGGAGTTGGAATTGTAAAAGCTAAATTAAACGTTAGGAGGCTTCAGTGCAGTTCTCTAATATTTTTGTGTAATGAATACGGTTAAGCTCATATTAACCTTCCGTCGGACGCAATATGTTGACTGCCGTATTCGGGCGCAATGTGCTTGACAGGCACATTACAAAAAAACGTAAATAACGCACAATTAAATTATTTTAAAAAAATTGTCGAGTAAGGAATATCATATTGGAAGTGTTAAAAGAAAAAAAATACAACAATTTTTGAAAAATAGATATGTATTTGACATAAAACTAATCGAAATTGTTTTAATGAAATTTATAAGCATATGAATACTGTGAACAAAGTATAATGAAAATCAAAACCGCAAAATAAAAAAAAAGAAGATAGAAAATCGTTGGAACAATTATAGAAATAATATCTATTCACTCAGCTTCGGCGATGGGTTCTGCACCTTCTCCAGTAAAACGTTGTGAAACGTAAGTCATGTTACAAAGATATTTAATATCGTAAGGAATTATAAATATACTGTATTACTTTAATTATAATTCACGTTACAGAATAATCAGAAAAAATATACAAAAAGATAAATTTAAATGTGACATGATTGTTAACGGAGTTAAAAACATAATTTATTTTGAAACAAAAGTATGCTAATAACGCGTATGCCCTCCTCGAGCATTAATTCTTAACACCTAGTGGGCATGCTGCGAATGCAATTGCTTATTACTTGTTGAGGGATTATTTCCAATTGCTCAATTAGTGCTACTTCTAGCATTTTCAATGTCACCGGAGGATTTTCTAGACGTTTCAACTGTTTGCTTAGATAGCCCCATATGTGTTCAATGGGATTCATGTCTGATGAGATAACTGGCCATTCCATGCGAGTAAAATGGCGTTGTGCTATGAAATCATTCACAATGTGAGCTTGTGTGTCCGAGCATTGTCATCTACCAGCACAAATCCATCGGCCATTTGTAGAGCATATGGTAGCACAATTTCTTCTAAAACGCTGTGCAAATAACGTTCCGAATTTAACTTTGATTGCGAAAAACAACAAGGTTTGTTCTACAATTTAAATATATACCCTTCCACACACTGTGAAGAGCCTTCTCCAAAAGCAACTGTAGGAACCATAAATGCTTCAATATATCGCTGAACAGGTTCTCTCCAAACTCTAGTACATCCATCTGTAGAGAATAAGTTAAATTTGGACTCATCGGTGAATAAACAATGTGTCCAATTATCTTCATTCCAATACAGGCCTCCTTGGTTTCAAATTATTCTCTGATAATCTTCTACGAATAGTTTGTGTGGAAATATTCACTCCAGTTGCATTTTGGAAGATAGTATTTAACACAGTAACAGTGCGAACCTGTTTCAACGAGCCGTTACGTTCAAAAATTACATAATATTAAATAATGAGTATGAACCGCTTAAATGGCATGGAGACTGTTATTGTACTTATACAAGCGAGAATAATATAAATAATAATATTTCAAAGACACGAAATGCCTGTTCGACTTGATAATATTTTTGGGCCGGGCCCATCAAACACGCAAGCAAACCAAAGCTCCCCCTAACCAGAAGTTTACTTCCAAAAACTGGCATGTCTAAATGTATTTTCTGTCAAAAATCCACAAAGAAAAAGGTCACCACTTTATTCAGTCTCTGAAGTTGACTTTGCTCAGAAACTTGTAGATGTTAGCAAGGTACCACAAGATGATATTTTTACCCGTTTAAGTACTTGTTCCTCGCTAAATGATATATTTGCTGCTGATGTACTTTACCACGAAGTTTACAAAAAGGGATACTTTAGGCTTACGACAACCAACTCTGATTATGAAGCTAAAAAACCCATGGATTCACCAATTCATGAGGCGTTTACATTGATAATTTCTGAAATAGATAAAAAACTAGAATCACAATGTTTTTCTCTGACATTTTTGACATTAAGGCTACAAGAAATACAACAACAAATCAAGTATTATTATTGACAATAGGTTTATTAAAAAACTTTGATTGAGTACTATGGAGAACAAATATTTTCGTACCCTGAAGATCTGTTTTCAAAATTAACGTTTCGGTGGAAGATATTGTTGAGCAGATTAGATCGTCGAAGACTGATACTGTTAACGAATTTTGAATCAATTAAGACAAGAAATAAAGGATTTTACTTTTAACCTAAAAGGCTTCGTGCGTGACGAAATGAACCTTAAACAAGAATTGGACAGTTTCCATATTCGAAAAACCTGGGAAACTTTATTTACTGTATCAACTACAAACAACTGACAAATATTGATAATGACATAGCTAATGCAAATTTAGTTAATAACATCAACGGCAATGTTCCTATTCCGTCAAATATACTCAATGAAAAAGAGTTGTTTCTGCATGGGCGATTCATAATGATGATTTTTGTGAGGAAACCCTGAATGGTAAGAGCACTACCCATATTACGGCTATGGTTATTTACTGTCACACCGTGATCCCATTCCTATCTCTGCAGTTATCATAATGACGAACGTAATCAGTGTTTATCATTAACCTGTCAAGATATCAAGAAGTTCCTCGAAAAGATCCAACCACAAGGGATTGGGCCGTACTCAGTTGTATCGACCGAAATCAGTAATAATAGTGATGTATTTTCCATTGAAGAAAGCCTTACATATGAAAAAAGTTATTTTTTGTGCAATTTGTGTCGAATTCAGCATACTTTGGTTGAAGGCAGTATGTCACCCATCATTCCAGTTTGCCCTGGTTGGACACCATTTAACCAAGCACATGAATACAACCAGTAACAAACATTGGGTTTTGTACCATGATACCAGCTCCTCCCACAAACAAAGGCACTGTGTACACAGCCAAGAAAAACTTTGTAAATATACAAAATCCGTTGCGTCAAGAATTTCAAAGTCGGTCATGTGACATGGATATTTACTTAATCGCTAAGAAAATACAAATCGAGCTTGATGAATTATGAATTATTTAAGGATTGGAACATTCCATGTAGCTAAAATTTGGCTCAGTGTCATCGGACCATACCTAAGTGGAAGTGGAATTGCATACATTTCCCTTGAATCATAAATATATGGAGAAAACACTGTTCAGACTTTATTAAGCGGTGCTCAATACAACAGACGTGTTAGAGCCCACAAGCTAATGTATGATGCTTTAAGGAGAATTCAGTTAACTGCATTTAGAGAAAACAATTAATGCCAACAGTATACCAAGCGCATACCCTTAATACAACAACTACAAGAGGGTCTTATGAATGGTACGGATATCGGGAGCTGTTTTGACTTATTGTTTGAAGAAAGTACGGAGTTCTGTGAAGAGTTTAGACATTTTTGGAAGTACCATGTAACAACAATGACACTTTCAAGTTTTGGATCGATGATTGCCACAATATTGTTAAGATATGTGCTGATAGAGGTGGACTTTGGTTACTACATTTAGAAACAGTAGAACAAATGCTTCCCTATTTCTTTGTTTTAAATCACATAAACTATGTTCGAGGATGTGTGCTGTATTTACAAAATATGAAAAAATTACCTGAAAAAGTGAAATCATCATTTTTACAGGGACACTTTTCTGTAAAAAAAGTCCTGGCAAGTTTAATAATGTTGTAAGCGACCATACTCTGGAGCAAACACCTCAGCCAATATAAAGGCATTTCAAAGATGGTTGGTCCTTTACCCTAACAAATCATCGATTATAGACATGTTGTTCTGTGGTACCATTATGGACCCAACTGGGGACGGTGAAGATTCTTGCCTTAATGAGGGAGAAAGAAAAAGAATAATAAGAGATGAAAATGATGTTTAAAAGTTAATAATGTTTATGACAAGTCATGTTTTACTCCTGGATTCACATGGTCACCAGAATCTGCTGAATGTTATAAATGGTCTGGAAGCCAGAGAAGAGGTGTGTGACTTTCTGTTAAATGTGGAAACTAAAAGACGTGCTTTTTATGAGGAATTTTAATTAGAAAGAATTGTAAACACGCATAAAAGCATATTTTCACCTATTAAAAGGAACAAAATACACCCTCGAGTGATGTCACAAATTATTCCAGATGCCAAAAATCTGACATTTGTTTTCTTTTTAGCAGCTCAGCGATCCTACAGCATTGAAAATTTAATGCAGCACGAACTTCTACATTATTCATCATCTTTATCAACTCATGATGGCTACCTTAAGAAACCTGTTAAATAACTGTTATCAAAGGAAATTAAAAATGAAACTAAACATACGACAAAATACCTGAAACGTTCAGATCCACATACTAGATGGCATGGCTTTATTAAATTCAACACCTACCTCACTATTCAAAGCTTTCGATTCCATCCAAGTCTATGGGAATTTTATATTGGCAAGAATATCAATATCCTTAACAGTGAACAAGTTATTCAGGTAGACTTAGTTTTTGACATATACAATGAATGTTAATTCCGAAACAGTTGCAAAAGTGATTTGGCGTCCCAGAAAACAAAAGAGAGTTGATAAAGGTAATATCTACATTCTTGTTGGACAATGTAAATGTTCCTATCGGTAAACGTTTCATTATATCGGGAGGATATAGCGATGGTACTGTCAGTAAACTTAAAACAAATAGTAACATTTGTCAGAATGTCGAGGAGTTGGAATGTAACCATAAAGAAGCAGACACGAGTGTTTTTTAATGCTAAAGTAGTTCTTAAATGGTTGTACACTCCAGCAACTGTCATAATACACTCCAGACACTGATATATATATATATATATATATATATATATATATATATATATATCATTGGGATCAAGATTTGGTAAGTTAAAGGCATTCGAATGTGGTGCTTTATGGATTTTGAGTGGGAATGCAGGAAAACGGAGATATCTGGGATCGCTGCAAACGCATATGGATAAAATAAAACTCTGAGCACTGTAGTGACTGCCATCCATGCTTTTTCAGGTTGCGATACAACCAGTAAATTAGGGACAAAAAAGCTGCCCTTAGTCAGGCAAAGTCAGAAATGCATAATGAAGACTTGTGACGAGAGTAGATACCAAGTAGTATCGTCCAATCCATCTTCTCTAAGAAATATTTCATCTATTCCAGCAACATGTGATGGCTTTAGACTTCACATTTTACGGACCTGGGCACAAACATACATTTGTAATAATGCGTTGGAAGGCAATATAAAGGCAATGAATCTTGGGGACTATGGGTATTACAAGGATAAACTTTTAATGACCAAATCACCCTTACCATCTGACCCATTACCACCTTGCATAAGTAAAATGTGCTTCAAAATGTGTCCTTGCAGTATTAAAGAGGTTGCGTGCTGCTCATATTGTAAATGTTCTGAAGATTTATGCAACTACCAGTTTAACTAAATAAGTAACATACTGGCAAATCTGGCAAATAAATAATAGAACAAACGAAATCAATAGATTTTATTAATCCAGATAATAACAACTGGGGAAGAGTGAATTTTGTCTGAGTGGCCGCGCCACACGCAGCGCGGTGTGATGCAATACATGAAATAAATGTTTCAAAAGTTAATTCTATGCAGAAATATAAGATTAGGTTTAAATGTGCTATTATCAAATAATCTCTAATACGTTTCATTTCGATCCCGTTAGAATGTTTATGCCCACCAAAAATTATCATTCATTGATATTTTAGGTTTTTCTTTCTTTACATGATAACCATTAGGTATTTAAAAAAATATTATAGGTCATTAATTTTAGATAATTTTATTACAAATAATTTTCTAAAATAGTCATCGCCATACGATAAAAAATAAGCAAGATACAATCCATTGACCAAACGGCATTTTTTGCAACTTACCCCCCTCCCCATGCTGTCGATCAGTCTAGAACTTGACCACATGCGTTTTCACATTCACAATGGGCTCCTTAACAATTTGAAACTGTAACACAATTTATTGAATTAGCATGAAAACAGTATTGCAAAGATAATAAATATGAACATTACTCAGATTACAGATGTCACATCTTATAGTTGCAAGAATTTTTGTGTATCAAAGTCAAAATTGTGATTATAGTTTAAAGAATGGTTACCTAATTGACAATTTACAATTGGCTCTATTTTTTAAAAACTGCCCGAAGTTTCTACATATAACAAGGGTCCTATTGCCAAAAATCAAATAAAAGTTTGTCATCGTGTGTAGTTTTGATAATATCTGATTTTTTGGCCCATTTATTTATTGTATAAATCACTCTGTTTAAAATGACCGTTATTGTTAAAGCTTGTTTGTAATGTAAGTATATTGGTGATTTTTAATTTAAATGAAGTAACTTATATAATTTGTCACCAAACAAGGGCTCTTTTACAATTTTTAATAATTTCACAATCTTTTAATAAACATTTATATTGTTTTGGTGAGAAGTTAAAATGTTTATCTTTTGATTTAATTTGTATAGTTTTAATTTGTAAAGATATCATTTATAAATTTAAATTTTACTTACTTGCTATCAGGTTCCTGTTTGCGTAAATGAACTTTAATATTTGTTTCAACAAATTCCTCTCTTATCGAGTTGCGCCGGCTAGCTCGTTTATTAAAAGAAATGATTATTGTTATCAATTATCAGTATTATATTCAATTTGATTTTCTTAATGTATATGTAATTTGTAACTCTATTGAATTTACTTCCTTAAGTATTAAAGCTTTTGGTATTCGTAATGGTTAATGATAAAAGTAAATCAAACGTTACATTCACTTAATTAAATTGAAACTCTATAAATCCACAGATGCTTCGTTTACAATAACCTATAAAAACCAACCCTATTATTATACTTCGTATTGCTTATTAACTGAGATGCACAACAGTGAACGAAATTTGTTACATTCAGTGTTGTTATTTAAACACAAATTTAAAGGAAATTAAAACACATAAACGTTTCTTTTATTACACAGTTTGAAATCTTACTTGTTATCTTTTGAAAACCGATGGTTAGACGACTTCGTTGCTATTCCACTACTCTGGAGCCGTATTTCTTTGTTCCCCAAATATCTTCTTTAGACTTTTGTTGCAGATTAATACAATTTCAATTTCCGCCTATCGATTCGATTAACATTTTCTGGATCTACTAATCAGTTTTACTTATCAGTTTAAATTGTCCGTTTTCACTACTAACTGCCCGCAATTGTACAAACGGCAGTGCTTCTACATTAACTAGTAATATTTTCTGGTTATTGTTTTTTATATATTGATTTATTACACTGGATCGATTGTCATATTTTATGTTTATCGTTCAATATTTAAAAACAATCGTGGGCGACTTCCGATACGCACAAACACGTTATTTTAAATTATTACGCCACTTTTCTTGTTATCACCACTTTGACAATATTTGCACCCTTATTCACTTTAATCTTTTATCTTTTAATAAGAACAGTATTCTTTTTACTTCCTTATTACAATACTAACTAAATTTTATTATATTTTCTCAATTTATAGGGCAACGTGACTATTACTTTGTCACTCGCTGCTCTCCTTTGCGCTAACATCAACCAAGTCACACTAATTACTTACTAATACTAAAACTCATTCCCCTCCTTTTACAATTCATTTATGCATTGACAGATTGCTGCGTTTAATTTAAATGTTTTCTAATTAAATATGTACATAACTTATTGAAGTAAATTCAAGCTTCTCTTACCAATATTAAATAAACGTATATATGAACAACAAACATTTCTTAATCTATAAAATATCATTTAATATAGCGAAAAGAATTTTTTTTCCATTCAAACGGTACAGAAACGATGGGATTTACATATGGTGATTGCGACCTTTCCATTATCTTATCAGCTAACGTTCTATCAATTTCTTTCCCTACTGCTTCCGCGGTGCAAATGGTCTCAGGTAGTTTTGTTGCGAAAACGGTAAATCGTTTGTGATGTTCAGTCCACAAACAAAATTGTTTACTAATCCGGATTTTTCAGAAATTATTTCTTCATATTCATTAAGTAATTCTTCGATCATTCCTTTTTCTTCTCTAGTTTTTTTTTCCATACTATATACTTCAAACGTCGCCGATATCCTAGTCGTCCGTTCGCCTTCCATGAATTTGCACTGATTTTCAGAAAATAGTTCTTCAATTTGATCTATTAATACTTCGGCCCCTTCTCGTTTTTGTTCATTGCCTTTATACATTTACGCTATTCGTGTAGTTTTTTCTGGACATGCTGTGTCTACCAGTATGTCTTGACTAACCCCCTCCAACTCTCCTTTCAAAACTGGGTGGTAAGTGGTTTTTTCTTCTTCATCTCCCGCATTCGAATTTTCCTCCGGATAATTTATTTCTTCCCTTGGTGATTCGATTTGGTGATTTTCTTCTTCCTTATCGTTTTGGTCATTGATATTTGAAATATTTGCCCACTTTTTCCGGCAGTTGTGGTAATATACTTTCACAGAATTAAATAATTGTATTTGCTCCTCCTACTTGCGAGGCGAGTGGAGTTTCTCGACCCGACTCTCTTAGTTTTCTGACCGTTATTAGCAATCCCTTATCCATGGAACTGCTCTTCCAATAACCTTCCAACTTCACCAAAATTTTGTTGTGGGGCACCATCTTGCTGGTAGTATGCATTTATTGATTCTCGCAAGAGTATTTCTTCAGTAACGAGAATTACCAGATCTTGTAAAATATTCATATACCTCTCACCATTTAAATTATTATCATAAAACTGAAGACAAAAGACTCTGTTGTCTTTTATCGCACAAAACACATTAAAACTCCCGGACCTCTCCTAGAAATAAATTTCAAAAATGTGTAATATTGAAAACAATCCAATATCATGTATAACCGTTGTACAAGTTTCGCTATTCTGACTTTTATGTTTTATGAAATATTAATTTTTCAGTAGATTCAAATTTTCGTTGCCAACGCCTGAAATTTTTTTCTTAATAACGGTATGGGTACGCCAAACCTGGCAATAGAAGACGTAAAATTTTATGAGGAAACCGAAAATACAATAAAATTAAGGCATTGTATTTAAAATAACAAAGTTGGTATCGACTTCCGATATAACCGGAAGTGACACCGCCATGAAAATATTTTCAGTAAGTAGACCATGTTCATTTATATACAGTTTTCAGCTGAATCGGTTTTTCCGTTCTCATTATTCGTCTAACATGTATCATCGAGACACACCCTATATATATATATATATATATATATATATATATATATATATGTGTGTGTACTCTCCTCTTCCGACTGTTCACTACCTCTCCTTCTGCAATTTTTCCTCTAGTCGTGGTGGTAATGATTATCTCCTAGACATCATCATTATCGCCACTCCTCTTCTAGGACCCCCTCTGCCTCTATGGTAGTTCGCGAAGTTCACATTTCTTCTATTATTTGTCTTCTCATTGCTTGGTCTAGTTGCTCTCGATTGTAGTTGCTTCTGCGATTGTAAAATCCTGTCGATCTATCTTCATAATTTGCCGATTGTGTTCTTTCCAGAATGTTAATAACTTGATCAATAGTTTTGGCTTCGAGTCCAATTAATGTATTTTCCACATCTCTGGGAAAATGTCTGTTTCTACTAAATGTTCTTCTTCATTTGGTGCCTGTAAATATGTAGTGTTGCCAACCCAAAACCAGACGTGGTCCACATATTAATCCTTGTCTTGGGCTGTACAATCGCGTTGTGGCTAACCTTAATTTAATCTTCTGTTGTACTGAGTTTGACCAAAATTATTTTATAAAATCTTCTTAAAATTGAGCAAAATTCGTCCAATCAGAACGATGCAATTCCACCCATGCTTTGGCGTTGCCTTCCAATAACTCCATGGCTGTTCTTATTTTTTCTCCCTCGCTCGTTTCCGCTTGGTTCTGATAATTTTCTAAAGCATCTATGAAATTCGTTGGGTGCATGGTCCGTATATTTTCCTCAATTTTTTTGGTCGTTGTGGTGCTCATTTTCCTGATCTGTGTACTACTGTTGTCCTTTTTTTTCCTACAGTTTTTTCTTTTTCGTACAATTTTTCTTCCAAGGTAATAATAGCTTCTTCATTTTTACTAATCTTTTGTTCGCATTGTAGTACTTTTTCTTAATTTATCTCTACTTTACTTCCTATCTCGCCTACTGTGGGGCCTGTTTGAGATTTAACGTATTCATGTTTTTCTTCAATTTGCTTCATTTTTATATTCTGTATGTAGATTAGTTGATCTATATCTTCTTTCTGTTTTCTGATTTCTTCGTTACACTTCGTCATTATTTCACAGGTGCTTTTTCTTAAATTTTCTTCCATCTGTTCTACCTGACGTCTCATTTTTTCTTTTAATTCTTCTTGACTAGCCTTTTGACCTACTTCTATTTGTTTTCCTCTTGTCCCTTTCCCATCTTGGCTGATAGCATGTTCATTATATCATCATAATTGATTCTTCTATTCTCCTGCTATTAATATATCTTACGATTCCTGGCTAAATATATAGCGTTTCTTCGGGTACCTCCAGTTGGATCGGTTTTATTTGTTTTGTTTACGTTTTGATTTGTTTGTTCCTTGAAATTAACTTCTTTTCCAGTTCCTTAAAGCCTGATCGGCATTCCATACAACAACAAAAATAAACCTACCTTCGTAACCCTCTATATAAAATCAAAGGTTAAAATACAACTACGCCACTGATAATTAATGATTTCTAAACTTTTTTCGAAACTAAAACTAGATCAATAAAAAAATTTTTTTTTCAAATTCCTAACCTATCATACGCCACTGGTAATTAATTAAATTTTTATTTATTATATTTGATTGTGCCCACTACGCTGATCGCCAATTTGCAACGGGCGTAAACATGAACCTAATCCTTTTGTTTGTTTACACTCGCCACAAATGAATAAATTAAATCCTTTAATACAAAGTTATATTGTTTTCGTAAGAAGTTAAAATGTTTACCTTTTAATTTAATTTGGGTAGTTTTAATTTGCACAGACATCATTCATTAATTTAAATTTAACTTACTTGCTATCAGGTTTCTGCTTGCGTGAATGAACTTTAATATTTGCTTCAACAAATTCCTCTCATATCGGGTTGCGCCAGCTAGCTCGATTATTAAAAGAAATGATTATTATTAATTACCAATATTATATTCAATTTGATTTTCTTAATATATATGTAATCTATAACCTTGTTGAATTTACTTCCTTCTTCTATACTTATGCACGTGTGCGTGCGTGTGTTTACATGTGTGCGTGTACGTGGATGCGTTCGCCTGTGCTTCGTCGTGGTCTTGTGCGTGTTCGTGTCCGGTTGTGCGTATACGTGACCGTGTTAATGTGCGTATGTGTGCATGTGGATGCTTGTATTCAACGTAACTCTAGAACGATAAGACGTACGTACTTGACATTTCGTATATAAGCTTAATTTCTTTTCTCTTGAGGCTGAAATCCAGCGACGGCGAGGTGTTTTATTCGATGCTGTATTTTTATTATTAAATAAAATTTCGTCCAGATCCTAATGGATATTGAATTATTAGTTTTGAATCAAGGCTTCACAATCTTTCCACGGTTTATTTTAAAAAAATTATTTGTATTACCCAGACTGACACACACACACACTCATACACACACACACACACACACGCACACGCACACACACACACCAATTTATTATATATAAGCTACATAATTATATATATTATACATATATATAATATATATATATATATATATATATATATATATATAAAGGGTTTTATCAATAAGAGGTGTTATTTTGATATTCAAAGAAAAATTGAATTTTTTGAGATAATTGATCGGATGTTTATTTCATTATAAAGAGGAAGGTATGCCGTTAATAATGGAAAACAATATCAGCCAAATGGCTACCACGACCACGCTTACAGTTTCATGAAATTTTCCATAACCAAATCGCAAAGTGGCTGCCCTGTCATCGATAGCCTCACGAATTCCATCTTTGAGGTCTTGAATCGACGCTGGGCTGTTGGCGTAGACCTTATCTTTCACGTGGCCCCAAAGGAAGAAGTCGCAAGGTGTTAAATCACAAGATCTCGGTGGCCAATTGTGATCACCTCTTCGGAGATAACACGGTTCGGAAACTTTTCCCGTAAAAGATCAATGGTTTCGTTGCTTGTGTGGCACGTAACGCCGTCTTGTTGAAAGTAAACGTTGTCCAGATCAATACCATCCTATTCCGGCCATAAAAAATCATTAATCATTTCTCGATAGCGCAATCAATTCACCGCAACTGTTGCTCCAGCCACATTTTCAAAAAAGTAAGGTCCAATGACCCCGCCGGACCATAAACCGCACCAAACAGTCACACGTTGAGGATGGAGAGGCTTTTCAACAATAACTCTTGGGTTTTCCGAGCCCCAGATGCGACAATTTTGCCTGTTGACGTATCCACCGAGGTGGAAATGGTCCTCATCAGTCAATATGATTTTTCGATGGAATTCCGGATCATTTTCATGCATTTCAACGACTCAATCAGCAAAGACACAACGTTGTTGATGATAGGCCGGCTTGAGTTTTTGTGTTAACTGAACTTTATAAGCTTTAAGACCCAAGTCTTTATGCAAAATACGGTGTAATGACGTTTGTGGAATGCCCAATTCCAAAGAACGACGAGGAATGGACAAACCTGAATTTTCTTCAATACTTTGGGCTGCAGCAGCAATATTCTCAGTTGTTCTTGAGCGACGTGCACGAGTTTTATTCTTCACATCATTAACTTGTCCCAACAGCTCGAATTTGTTCACCAATTTCTGTATTGCGGTCCGACAAGGTGCTTCACGACGACTCAAAAATGTTTTAGTTTTACGAACCGTCTCTGCCAAATTTTCACCATTTTTATAGTGAATTTTAATAATTTCAATGCGTTGTTGAAGCATGTATCGTTCCATTTTTATTAATCGCGTAGTATTTACTTGTCAAATGTCAATAAATGACAGCTTCAAAGTGACATCTACCGAAATAGCGCTATTAAAATAACACCTCTTATTAATATATATATATATATATATATATATATATATATATATATATATATATATATATAATACGATATTTTATAAGCATAAACATTAAGTGGTGACAAGTAATATAGTACACAATAACTAGTCATTGATTAAAATCTACAAATAAACTGAGACAATTTAAAAATCGTGTTATAACAAAAATAAACACTAATATAATTATACCAGGGACAAGCCATTATTATTGAGAACAAAAGAACCGGTGTAACTTTTTAAAATTTTATTTTAGATATGTTCAAAGTAGTAGTCTTCTGCTATAATATACTTAGTCATTCTTTCCGCCCACTACTTAAATGCTCTAAGCCAAACAGATTTAGGAATACTATTAAAATAACACCAAACAGCATCGATCTCTTCCACTGAAAAAAACCTTCTTCCTCGTAAGTTCTTTTTTAGGCCAAAAAAACAGCCAAAAGTCGCACACTGCCAGATCTTGTTTGCAGCCAAATACTGCCGTGTTAGGTTTGCAGTGTGGGAAGAAACATTACCGTGATGTAGCATAATTCCCTTCTTTGGCACTTTAATAAATAGCGTTCGAATTTAGCTGTGACAGTCTTCCGCTCCTCTAGCTTAATAGCGCTCACTAGACCGGTACTTCGAAAAAACGGGGCTCTCTTGTCACTTTGGCATGTCCAGAAAAATGGTATGTAAGTTTCACCTGTTACAATTTTCGTCAAGATTTGGTGTCCACTATTCTTAAGTGGCAAATTCGTACTCGTTCTGCCTTTTCAAAATCTGTAAGATGATGGGGTACAAAACGACTTACGACTTTTTTCAGATGAAGGTGATTGTATATTATTCCTTTCACAGATGAGGATCCAATCACCAGTTAATCCTCTGTTGCGGCGTAACTAGTTGTGTTTGTTATCTGCTTCCATAATCTTCTTCACAGCAGCAATATTTCCCCCTCTGTCACAGCAGTAATGGGAGGGTCTGCGCCTTTCTTCCACGTTCGAATTATTTGTACCATCTGTAACTTGTTGCCAAGGAAGGGGCCTGATCGGCGAATGTTGATATCTTTCTTTCTTAAAGTCACAATAAATCATTATGCAAAAATGTATTCGGGTTAATTTCATTTTTTCACTACACTTAAATCTATAGTTTTCAAATGCTATTTAAGGTAAATTAGCAAATGAAACGGCAAATGTCAAGTAAGGAGTTGCTCTACTGAGGCTACATTTTTTGTTTTCCATGGGTAGCCTAATTTCTACATTCTCAATAATAATGACTTGTCCCTCGTACTAACCCAAGATAATATATAACAAAAATGAGATTTGTGCGAACATTTAAACTACAGAAACAATGCATAACTGTACTACAACTTGTCAATACAGTACAATAAATGAATAACAATGCACAAATATACAATAACTGCCGCTCGATATCCGTTCCTCTAATTATTCTCGGTGTATAATACTTTGATATCCGATATTCCATCAAATTTATGCCCCTTAGACAAAAAAAGGTTGGCGAAGGTAGAATTCGTATGTCTAGATTATTATGTTGTTGAATTTTAAATTTATAATCATTCATTTTTATTCTTTTTAAGGTCTAATATGGCTCAACTTTGAATTAAGGGTAAATTAATTTTTGGAGGTTTCGTTTTACGCAATATTTTAACGGTTTCATGTCTAACTTCGTTTGCAGCGTCAAAGGATAAAGATTTAATAGAATTCTCAATATTAGATACTATATCCTCAAACGGTATTACTTTCGGTATTATAACAAATTATCCACATTTTGCAAGTCCTTCAAATAGTGTTATCTGGAAAAACGTGGTTAAATAGGTTTATATCCGTTATTTTATTATCCGAGGCTGGATTAATATTTTGTCGTATAGATAATCTATCAAATTTTGATTTTTGACGATTATTAGAAATGTCGAACGTAACCTCCGTTTAGAAATTAATAAATCAGTTTTATCCCAATCTTCCTTATTCAACATTGGTGAAAGCTGACAATGATTTCTTCCATTTTTGTCCAAATCAATCCTTATCATATAAACTTGATTGCGTTGGAGTGCTCTTTCAGTTATGTGTTGTATGCAGATGGTATATAAATTTATCAAGCTTTGACAGTAAGAAATTACAAACAACAAATCACATAAATACTGATATAAGTAATACTATAAAAATTGCGGGTGACCATTATTAAAAATAAACCATCGCAATGAATTTTGGACCACGTACATAATATTAGTTACCATTTCTGTCAGACTAATAATACATTTTTCCTTCACTTATCTCATTATTTTTGTAATAAATATTCTTTCCTTTGTTCTTCAACATTCGCTTGAATAAAACTAAGATATAATATGAACTCAATTCTCGTGGTTTGCCTAGTGATGTTAATGTTGATGTTTGAAGGACAACATTGAATTTAATACAGATACTGCTAATACAACATTATCTGAATTAATTTCTGCACTTTCTAAAGATACTTCCATACCTATTTTTCCTCCTTTTCATGCATACTCAACGTACGCATGCGATCTAATTCTTCGGAAGAAGCAATAAAAGAATAATTTTCTATTACTTTTTGCGACAAGCAAGCCTGATGCTGCGTTGAATACAAATACGTATTACCTTTGATGAATTCTCGCCTTTATTTTCTTCTAGTCGACTTTGTACTACTGCTTTTGAAGAACGTGAAGATACAAATTTGATTTGTCCTGCTTTAATTTCTTCCGATTCAGATGAATCAGTACACTTCAACTCAACTTCCTTATGCATCTTCTTCTTTATCTGCTAGATTATTTTCGGTTTCCAAGCTTGGGTTGTCATTTTATGGAGATAATACCTCTGCTTCATTAGATTTTCTTGCTTGTGTGAAAGAGTTCAGTATCTCTCGTGGTTTAACTAAATGTACTTTTCTGGTGCTCCTGAAATATTAACTGGTAAAGATATACTTTTATATCGCACTCGTAAAAGTTATTTAAGCTTTGGAAGTGATGTGGTACGATTATATTTTACAACTGTACTATATTCGTCGAAATTTAACACCTTTTTATCAAAACGCTTTAACTCTTACTAATATTACTTCTGTTACTTAACTTTTAATTAGCGCAAACACATTGAGCATTACAAATTTTTTATAGACTTTTTAAACCTTCACCTTCTCGGAATACTACTAATCCTCTGGAATGAAGCTTAGCTTATGTTAATCACTCTGGATTTTTCTACTTTTCCACTACATCTTCGTCTAAATGCGCTGAACCTAATGTTGATACTGCTGTTGTGTCTCCTAAACCTTCTTCATTCTTACTTTTTACTCTTCGTTGTTACAGTTGCTCTGATATAGGGCGTTACGCCTTGCCTTGTTATACATCAAGTTACTATTGCTATGGTTGCGGAAAATCTGGAATCACTAAACTAAACTGTCCTGTTTGTTGTAAAAACAGCAAAACTTCCGGTAGTCTTCTGACCGAGTAGAGGATCCTATACTTTCTGGTATTTCTGATAAGCAACGATTTCTTCTTGCCTTTGTATTTGCTAATGCTTGTAACGATGAACTTCCTTATCTTAATGTACATATTTTTGGTTATACTCGTAAAGGTCTTTTAGGCTCTAGTACTTCTCGCGCTATCCAGCAGAAATATGTTACGTCGCTTAGAAATAAACTTTATTTGTGGGTTCGTCTACTTCCTGTACCTTAGTAAATGGTGTACCATTTTGGGTCATGCTGTGTTATCAATTACCAACGAAGCGAAATCTGTTATGGTTGATGATCTTATAACTACTAATTTTAGGAATTGATTTTTCGCTATTATCAACTTTGTACCTGACTTTAGAAATGATCAATGAACATTTTTTCTTAGCGACTTGAGTTGTACTACCTTGGTCAAACTCCAAATAGACACTTCTACTGACCAATTAAACAGCACTGATATGACATTCTCCTGCATTTAAACTGATAGCGGCTCAAATTTTGGATGCTTTGGTAGAATTAGGTTCTTGGCCTAGTCCCATCGTTCCCGTCAAGAACAAAATAGACAATACTTACCGCGTGTCGGTTTTCGCAAAGTCAATGCTGTTACCGAAAAACCTGCCCACCCTCTTTCTTAGTTCTATTCTTGATCATCTTCGTAATGCTCGTTATCTCTATTGCTTAGACATATGTTTTGATTATTTTGGCAAATCTCACTTTCTGATGAACCAAAACCTTTAACTATCTTCACGATCCATGGACGTAGATTATATCAATTCATACGTATGTTTTTTGGATTGCATTATTCACCTGCAACATTTCAACGTTGAATTGATCGCGTTATAGCAGCTAATTTGGAACCGTGTGCATATCTTGGAGCTATTCTAATTTCTACACTTACTATTGTGTGGTGTTGCAAATAAAGACAGTTTTTTTTCACTTACCAAAAAGAACACTCTTTTTGTTTGGTCTTTTGATCGTTTACGTTTTTGAAAGAACATCTAGTCTCTTCACCTATCTTCTCTTGTCCCTATTTCTCTCATTCTTTTGTCGTTCAAACCAACGCCTCAAATTTTGGAGCTGTGCTGCTTTAAGTCAACTGTTTCGTTATGAAGAAAAAGTTGTTAGTTATGCTAGCCGATCTTTGCCTAAGGCAGAACGGAATTACTCTAGTACAGAGAAGATGTCTGCCTGTCGTATGGGCAATTGAAAAGTTTCTGTAATGCATTGAAGCTTCTCATTTCACTGTGATTACTGATCACCATTCACTTATCTGGCTGAATAAATTACAAAATCCTTTTAGTCATATAGCCAGATAGGCTTTACGCTTACAACAACACAACTTCACTATAATTCACCGTAAAGGTGAAGAGCATGTCGTATCTGATCATTTATCTCGTTCTGTTACTCAATAGCGTCGAGCCTACTATTACTTCTTGGATTACTTTGCCGATGAAAGATTCTTGGTACCTACATCTTCTGCGACGTGTTTGTTTTTCTCCTAAACCTTTTTTTCGTGGTGTGTTTGTAAAGATCTAAAATCCTTTACCCAGGTAACTTCAATTAATTATTTGTTAATTAAACTTTTTCTTTTTTTTTAATTATTATAACGATATTAACAAATAATCTACCATCTACGCTAGTTCGAAAAACCATTGATGATTTTCTACGTCAGAGCCTCAATACTGTAACAACCAATAGAAACCCTGACGCCACGAGTACAAGAGATGGCCACCCATGGAGTGTTTGTAGCCGCCCAACGCTGTATTTATCCACCACCAAACCGCGGTGACTGCAGGGTGGCCGTCCAGTACTACAGTCTTGTAACCCCCGGGCTGACGTGTATTGCAGGATAGTTTCCCAGTTATTGCATTGGTCCACTGTCAACTTGAAAAGAATTGATGCCTTCGTCAACTATGAAGGCTAATACAAATTCCATACAAATCTACACGCTGTCGTAGGCATATGAAACATGCAGAGTAAGGTAACATCTTAAAACGGCAACCCTAAAGTATTTATATTCGCTTAATCTGAGTCCTATTTCAAAAGTAATTACTTCTTACTAAGTCCCGATGGAAATCCTGCTTAACAAAACTGCAACCCCAGGGGTAAAAATTGTTAGTATTTGTTGAAACCGTTTTCCCGTAAGGATAATTTTTTATCACTTGTTAATTATGTTAACTGCCAGTCCTATATATTTATGTAAAGTACATCTGGGATCCCTGAAGATATAAAATATACTTGTTAACTTACTGTTTTGCTGTATTAAACACCCTCATGTAAAACCGAGTAATTTATTCTGGGTAATAATTTAATTCAGGATCCTAAGTTAATTTACGAAGTTAGTGTAAATTCTCTTCTTTGAAAACTCCATTGCTTTGTTATCATAATTTAATAAGTCAAAAATATCGCTTTGCAAGAACTTAGCAATCATTTCCAAGAATTTAAACTCAATTCGCATAATCATTACAATGAAAATACGTTCAATATTCAAGACAGGAATAAATATAAATTGTTTTAATTATAATGCACGTACAATGTCCTGTTGTTTACTACTGTAGATCAGAGAGGTATTCAGGTAAAATTCGAATCTTTAACAAGTAAACGTATTTTGATTGGGATTATTTTTTAAATCTGGTTTTACTAATAGTATTTCCCTCAGTACCTCAGGTTTCTTCTTGCCAGCAATCCCGGACGAGCACCCAGGGGAAAGCTCCTGATTAGTTTTCCATTTTGTTGGCTTTTATTTATTTTGTTAGTTTTCTTTTTATTTTTAATTTGTTAGTTATTATCTTAAGTTGAAGTATTTAAAGCTTATTTAGCGTTATAAGTTTATAGAAAATGCACGTGTCAAACCATTTCTGGCGTGTTCGTCAGTGTAACTAAAAGGTAGCGAATAATTTAATCGAACTGCTTAGAGCTAAGACCGAGGTAAAAACAATTAAAAGATAATTGGTAATACTATTATATTAAAAAAATACTGCCTGATCGCGAAGCTGTTATAAATAAGCACATTACATATAAACGTATGCGTATTTATTCTCTCCGAAGATCATGTTCCTCTTACTTGTAGTCATTTTGGTGTGATGAAAACTTTTTGCTGAACTATTATTGACCTCTCCTACGTGTAGATGTCGCTTGCTATGTTCGCCAATGCGTATTTTATTCCGTACATGGTTGAACAATGTGCTCCTCCTTGTCTTCTAGCCTCAAAAGAATATCTCACTACTATTCTCCGTAATATTAAATATCAAAAAGCAAACCAAAACGATATTTTTTTACACCAATCAAAGTCATCTCATATGGGATATGAATATGGCAAAAATTGGTTGCCCTATTAGATGTACTCAACATCATATAATGGGTTGTTCTCGTTACTTCGCGTTATTTGGAGGTGAACGTGTACTTTTTGAGATCTTTTAAGTTCTCTTCCTGTGTCTACTATTTCTGATCCAGACCTTGTGATGCCTCCTCATATTAAACTTACTCGTCAAGTTGAATCCATTCGTCTGAACATCAATAAATGGCTGTCAAGCAACGCGTTGCAATCCTTGACGCATATCCGTCAAATTCGTTTTGAATGATCGTGTGCGGAAACGTAATACTAAACTCGTTTCCAAATTTCTTGGCCGTATCTTATTAAGAAAGTTATTTTTCCCTGAACTTACGAATTAAAAGATGTTTCTGGAAAATCTTTAGCAGTCTAACTTAACAAAGAATGGAACCTGATCGCTCTATTGAGGATTCTCCTACTGATTCAGATCCTTCTGTGAATCTAGGTATTACTAATTTACGTCTCTCTCTCTCCATTCTTCCTACCCTCTCTCTCTCTCTCTCCACATTCCTTATACTTATTGTATAAGTTTCCTTAAATATCTATAATTTTTCCTATTTTTGGTAATCTATTTCTCATCGTTCTAAATTGCCTTTATATTAATTCTATTTAATATTCCTTAATTAATTTACTAATTTTCTATTTTTTGGGGATAAATCATTATTTAACTCATCGTTATATACCTTAATCACTTATTTCTACATTGAAATTAACATAATGACTACTACTAATTATATACTTTAAATATCATTACTGCGCTATCTAGCGGAATAAATAGAACCTAAAATTCTGATGATTTTTTCAAAAAATCAGGTTAATTAAATTCACATACTTGGAATTTTCTACGTTTAATATTAATTAAACACCATGAATTAAATTGGGATTCAATCCAAGGCACTAATTTTTTGAACAAGAGACTAGGTAGGGGAGAGTAGGGATACTTGATCCCGAAGAAGACTTGATCACCCCATTTGAATTTCTCGGGTAAGCAATTTTTTTTATATTATATTACATCAGCTGTTAGTAACTAACGACATTCAGTGACGTTGCCACAGATTTCTTTAGTTCTGTAGAGATCTTTTATTTTTCGTGGTGTGGAGCATTTTGTACGGTAAGTAATATTTCCTTTGTTTTTCACGCTTTATTAACAGGTTTTTATTTTCATAACAGGTTTATGCTATTTCTTAGGAGCATTTTCATATAAGCTTTTGTTCTCTCGCGGCAAAACAAGTCAATATCAACGTGATAACACTCAAGAGGTTGACGGAGAAGATCGCCTGCCCGGGTTCAAAAAGCACAGATTTTACTGACGAAGAAGAAAAACAACTTGCCGACTACCTTCTCCATACATCTCATCTGAATTATGGTTTACCACTAGTGAAGCTTCGAGAACTGGCCTATAAATTTGTCACAGCTAATCATAAAAAGAAGCCTTCGTCTTGGGACGTAAAGAAAAGAGCAGGTCAGGATTAGGCAAGGAGTTTTATGAACCGGAACAGCAGCCTTTCACTCCGAAGATTGAGATAAAACTACTAACCCTTCCCTTTAATTACGTGAGTACCTACACCCTTCAGTTCAAGGGCCCATGTCTTTTAGTTTAATTTACATATATTGCGTTTGATAAACAGTGAAGTTTACAATTAACTAATGAATGGTGTGTTACTGCTTTCTGCAGAATTAAAAATTTAACTACTCTTAATATCTTGTTTTCTAAATTAATATTCGTTAATTTGAGTTTACATTAATTTGTTTCTGATTGAATAAAGCAATAATTTGTTTTGATTTGTCCGTGCCTTTGTATATGTAGTAATTAATATTCTCTTTGAGCTCCCCTCTCTCTTTACTCCCTTTTTGAACTTTTAGGGTTTTATTTTAGAAAGTTCATGGCGCTTACTATTACTACTAAAAAGGCTCATTCTTACCAACATTTGTGCTAGTCAGGTAAAAACGAAAAACTTTCTGACCACTCGTCTAAACTGCTCTAATTACTTTCGCTAACTGCTGCGTATATTGTGGTGGGTTAAAGCCTCCTAGTCACAATACTTCGCTAACTGCTGGTTTATACTTGCTATATTGTGCCGGTTTAAAGCCTCCTAGTTACAATACTTCTATGGTATTGTAACGACGTTACAAAATATTGACCCCATTACAAAGTATATTCGCAGAAGAAAATATTTATGGTCAACTTGTACTCTTAAATAAGAGTTACATCAAACACAACTTCATTGTGGTCTTAATTGTTTTGTTCTCGGAAATCAAAGCTCGAACTCGTATGATATAATAATAAAAAGTGCATCTCTGTTGACCACTGAAAACGTGTACTAACAAAGTTGTTTTTCTCAAATTAAATGTAACATTAATTTAACCTAATAAACTCATATTTTTTATATTTATGTTGATTGGCCCAAATAGGAACCTTTCTCACAAAGATTGCAGTGGGAACTTCAGAGTGATAATAAAAGCAAACCAAAAAATATAATAATGTGGATACTAGTGTATCTATTAAGCTTTATTATCACACTTAAGCGATGAAGGCTAATTTGTATTACTTATACTGCAAGGGAGATGATCTAATTGAAGTCTTCAACTCTCCATTACCTCTAATAAATTTCTCATATATAACATTGATATAACTCTTTTATCACATTTATTAGTGATCCTGCATTAACATGCGAAGTACATATAGACTGAACAAGAATTTATGATATTACTGATAGTTCAATTATGGATGAACATGGATAACTGAAAAAAGGCAGTTAAGACTTTGCGTAATTATTTCTGCTTAATTTTGTAGTAATCACATGAAGCACACACATTGTAAGTATTGTTATTGTTTACGCGGTATGATATAAAGGTGAAAGGAAATCTCAAACTTAAACTAAATTAAATTTGTAAGCTGATTTCGCTTACTGTGATTAAATTTTACTTTAATTTGCCTCGATGTAGCTTAACTGGTTTTTAATTATATAAAAAGGGGAGTTGTTCGTTACTACTGGGGTTGATCACTACTACCCGCTTCTTCCACACTTAGCAATATACTTGTAATGGTTACGGACGTATATTATTCCTATTATTTACAATTCCAAATATTCACACTTAAAACGAACCTACAAATATATAATAAAAACAACAAACGGAACGGTATTTTAAACAAGAAAAAATAAATAACTCAGCTTCTATAGGATCCGGACCTGGTTCGTTCGTCTGCGATTGGGTGCCTTTTTGGTACAGGAATTGGTCGGTGGTGATCCTCAGGTCCTTTATCTCCTTACGTTTTCTGTGGAAATACGATTAGCGATGTGTTTACATATTCAAAGGTACTAATCTTTAATTATATTGTTCAAAACAAATTATTTAAAATAAATAAATAATTTTGAATACGGTCCTGTCGGGTAGCTATCAGTGGCCGAATAATTTACAGTTATTATAACGGTGATAGCAGGTGTGCGTCAATAACAAGGGTAACGCTCATATACCTGTTCGGAGGTCAATTAGAAAAATCAATACTTTTAAGAGTTCTTTTATACAGAATTTAAATGGTATAAATGCATTTTTTCTACCTCTAATTTGTATGAAATGGACTTGTATATTACCTTTATAAAACTTTTTTACGGTCTAATGTATTTACAAACGTATAATTAAAAGAAACTAATTTGTACAGGGTTTTCTTAACTAACTATATACAGGATAATCTTAATGACGATGCATTAAGATCTATTCTAATTACGTTTAGTAATCAGCGGAAATTGTATTAAAACAGAAATGGTGGTGTTTGGAATGAAATTAATACTTTCGTATTATATTCTGGGTGCGGGCACGCTTAGGCGTTGACCGCTTAGCAGCTCCTTGCGCGTAGCTACCGGGGGTGGCACTAACTTAGGGTTGGTTTTAATGATAACACTTATAAGGCATTTAAATCTTCCGGAACTATTTAGTTTAGAGATTTTCAGGTACAGCATAAACTAAACGTTTTACAGGTACGGAAGACTCGAAGAAAGGTTTCTCCTTCAAGTCAAGGTTATCACGATCAGGACAGATACAAGCTCAGGACCGTTAAGAAGGTAAGTTTTCTCCTAGCCTGTGGACAGCGTAGGATCTTTAAATCTTCGGTAAGTTTCTGTATTCAGCGCTGTTAAATAAACGGCCCGACAGCATTTAACAAAGATGTTAAATCAGGATGTTGCTGTCCTCTGGATAACTCACGATAAGTGAACGGGTAGGAAAGCGGTTTATTACGTTTGGCTAGATTGAAATGCAATACTCGCAGCTACGTACGGTGTTCGTAATTTACGCAACTGGGTGACCTAAATATGGTCTAATTGCGGGCGGCTTGCTACACTTCCGTTTTGAATTATTTTGTCTAGTGTAGGCGTGTTTGTGTGAGTCGGTGGAGTATCCATTACAAGAATCTGGGCAAATAAGTTTTAATTGATACCCCGGATATTGGCAGAATTTAGGCGAATACCTTTCTATCCAACGGAGTAAGTGAAAGACTACACCGGGTGGTTGCCCGACACGAAGCCGTTCACTGGTGTAAGTGTGGTCTTGTATATTTAACATACATGCAGGTGACAACAGGTTAGCAGTAATAAACTCTGATATATACCATAAGTTCAGGCTGGCGGTGTCGAGTTGACTCAACGGAATGAGAGTGAACAGAAAGGGCGGGCTGTTTGAACTTTCCAAGCTCCTTCACCCACAATCATGGATTCCCAGCATACACACACACACACACACACATATATATATATATATATATATATATATATATATATATATATATATATATAATGGTGGGTAGTGGCCAGGATAGGATACGAAGGAACGGGGTTAGGGTTCTGAGGGGGAAAATACTAACCCAGCATTCGCCTAAGTAGCCGCACATGGTGTGCATATACGCAGTGACCGTACGGCTACGAAGAAAAAACCTCATACAAGATAGACGGTAACGGGAATCAAACCCATTACCTACCGGATGCTAATCAGGTCGTGTCACCATTACTATACCAGATCGGTAAGCGCCTGCGCCTCACGGTTTTATTTAGAATGCGCGGAGGGTGGAGACGGCTTTCTGGTCGGGCTTCTAATGCCGTGATTGTCGGGGACTCTGACTTAACAAAACTCGTTTTTGAAATTAACGGCGGAGGGGATATAAATGCCTTATTTGATGATTTCTGTAAATTTTAATTAAACAGGTTAATTAGCAAATAATTTTTTTAAAACATTTGGTGGCTCTTTATAAATTAAACAGCGTAAAAATATTTTATTTGGCAAAACACTGAACATATTTTAATTCCATAACAGTAATTACTGGATTAATTGACAATTTTATAAAATAGGGCGAAACATCATAAAGAAAATGAACAGAAGGTATTAACTTAAAATTAAATGTAATGTTGAGGTGTACTGTATCTAGAGTATAAAAAGATGATTTTTTGTACAATTTAGATTAGGTAGGTATGTTAATATACTCCTTTTGTTTTTGGTCTTTCTGAACATCACGATGAACTTTAGTACTATTTTTAATATGTACCAATCCATGTGTTTTTAAAGTACTACTTTGATTAAAGGATCTACCACACACTTTACAGCAGTAGGGACGTTCTCCTGTATGAATTCGTATATGCTTAACTAACGTTGCACGAGTTACAAATGCTTTGTGACATATATCACAAGCAAAAGGTTTTTCTCCAGTGTGAGATCTTAAATGAACTGTTAATTGACCTAAAAGTGAAAGTAGAAAATGTGCATGTGTATTTAATGAATTTAAAAATTACCTGTAGTTGACATTTGTTTGCCACAAGTAGTACATACAGCACGTTTACCAACACCTCCACTATGAGTTAGACGATGTCGTTTCATATCAGTAGATTGTCGAAAACCCACCCCACACACGTCACAAATATATGGTCTCTCATCTGTATGACGTCTCATATGTACCTTTAAAACTCCTACACAAATTAAAGCAAATTGATTAAATTAATAATTACCACCTACCTCTAGATATAAAACTGGTATCACAAATTTCACAATTGTACGGTTTAAAGCCAATATGAGAACGAATGTGATAATCCAAAGAACCTTTTTGACGAAAACCTTTCCCACATATTGAACATAAAAATGGTTTTTCACCAGTATGATTTTTCATATGCTCCGCTAAAAAGCTGGGATATTGAAATTCTTTACTGCAAATTAAACATTTATGCATTTTTTTCAGATAATTATCTTCATGTATCTTCATATGACGTCGCAAGCTTTCTGCTGTTAAACATCCTTAAAAATTAAAAGAAATTTAAACTTTCATCTCAATTGTAAATATTGCCATTTAACCTTTTTTACACTTTGTACATGGAAAAGGTTTGTTATCTTTGTGTTTATAGTTATGCCGTTTTAATGAATTTAGATAAATAAATTTTTTTCCACAAATTTGACAAACATAAAGTTTTTCTTTCTCTTGAGAACACGCATGTGTATTTAAAAGAGTTTCTTTAGAAAAACTCTTTAAACATTCCTTACATTCATATGTTGGTTTGGTTTTATGTATAAGTTTATGTTGGGCTAACTTCACTTTCGTCTCAAAGGTTTCATTACATATAGAACAATTATTATGTGAGGTATGTTCGAAAACACCTGCTATGGCTGAAGAATGAAGTGTTCGGTCTTTGTCACTTTTGTATAGGTCAAATTCCTGCTCTTTTTGTAAAACTTCAGGAATATGTTGATCTTCATCTTTTGAAGCAGTCTCACTTATAATGTTATGCTGTGAAGTTTCCTGTGTATTTTTATGATGCATCCATAAAGACAAATCAGACTCCTTACATAATTGTATAAAATAATATATTTTACACATTGTATCAACACAACCAACACAAACTTGTTGAGGTAAACCATCGTCTTTTGTAATCTTAAAGAGAAAAATTTAACATTTAAAATTCTTTTCAACTTGGTAATAATTTCTAACCTTAATCGAAATTAGATTGTTTACAAAGTCTACCATTTGAACTGTATGTACATCAGATATTTGTATTTCAAAAATGATAACAAATGTTCATTTTTAGACATACACATCCGACAAATTGTATCAGTTTTAAGAATTTCCATTAAAAAAAATTTTGTAAAAATAAAAAATATAAAATCAGATATTGTACCTATAGTATTTTAAAAAACTGAATAGTTTGCTGTCATTTGCCTGTGTTGTAATTATTGAACGCCTTCATTGTGTATAACTTTTAGGATGTGGCTATAATTCCGTAAGAGGGATTGGTAGGATATGGAGATATCTGTGGGGATTGGACAATAAACATTATAATCAAAAATAGCTCCCTGAGAAAAATCGAAACATGTACGTAAAGTCAACATCAGAAGACACCAAGCAGCGCAAAATAAGTGACGTCAGAGTGTAAAGCTCCACAAAAAAATATACGTTTGAAAAAATAAAAGTTTAGGTTATGTTACATCGCGTTTTTTGTCCAAGAATACAATTTTAGATGTAACATTTTTGAAATAATCATAAAGTAAAATCATATTTTATTGTCATAGTTACAAAATCTAGTTTTTTTAAAATACATTTGCCAATAACAATTAATCTCCTGATTTGTGGCCAGATTTAAATATTAGCAGAGCATTATTTATAAAGCCCATTTCACCACCTAAAATAATGATAAATAGCAACATATTTACGTTATAAAATTAAATAAACGTACCAGCATGTACGATTATAAGGCGATTTCCTTTTCCAATAGGAGATTTAAGACCTGGGTTTGTCCCATCTGTCTACGAATATGGTGTCGTATAGACGAATGTATGTTTGTTTCATCTAAAATTTACATAAGATTATGCAGTAGAATGTATAGTTTATAATCTTCAAAACTAACCTGTGTATATAATTGGTCGTCCTGCTTTCCGATAATTAGTGATCGAACGGATATATGCACAACGCAAAGAACATATTTCATGTCGTTCTATTATAATCTTACGATGATCAGATGTTTTTTTCCTCCTACATAAAACCCAAGATAAGGTATGATTAAAATTAATCAATAAACTTACCTAAAGCCCATTTTTTAAAGTAAACTTCTAAATGACGTTATCTTTCCCGAATATCCAATTGTTTCGTCATCTTTAAAGAGGTTATAAATTCCTTCGAATATTACAAAATAAAACGTTGTTATCCAACTACTTTTTACCTGAATTGATACTTTTAAAGTATTTGTAATTGTTCCACACAATCTTGCGAGCATCTTCAGATAACACATGGAGTTTTCTTGCTTGAGGTGCTTGAGCGTTATGAGATGTACTTACGTCGCACATTATATAAAGAACTAGATTTCATTACATTAATATAACATTAAATTAATAATTAAAGTAACTTACTTATAAATTCAATACAGGCAGCGGATAGTTTTAAAAAAAACTGTTTTGTAGAATGAGTAATAAACAAATTTGATACTCCGGAAAAACAAAGAGGTTATGAACAAAAATTGGCAAACGATCAGCTGGAAAGTAACGTTTTTGGAGCGCACATTACTAATATCTGTGTCATTTTCCAATCATTACTGCATCTTTATCTAGTTTAAAAATCCGTTTCTGCGTTGGTGTCTTCCGATGTTGATTTTACTTCTACTAAAGTTTGATTAAAGTAAAGTTGGGTATGGCTCATTCTTAAAATTACAGGAACTAAGATTTAGGCGACGTAGTCTTCATTAAATCAGTTAGTGTCTTCTAGTTAATATTTTTATCGGCGGATGTCTCCATATAATTCCATAAAATGTCTAATAGACGTTTTACATTAGACAATTTCTTGAACAAGAAATTGAACAATTTTGGAACAATCTAAATTGTGAAGAATATAGAATTGTTCAAAATATTTGTGTTTGATACTTACACTATGTTTGGGACAATAATTGGTGTGGGATTCTGCGCATTTATAAGTAATCTGACAGATTGTGGTATTTATTATTCGTGTTAGAGATTAGTTTTGTCGTAGTTAATCTTCTCAATGTTTCTACTAAAACTAGAATGGATTTAAATGTAGCGAAAGAGTTAATTCATGCAAACATTGTTGTATCAAATATTTTAGTTAAAAAATTGTTGAAACGGCGAGTACAAAATAAAAAAAAAAAGAAAGATACGAAGTAAGTGGCTGCAAAGAAGACAGGAGGGACGTGGAGTATTAAATATGTTACACCAGGAGCTATTAGTGGAAGACCCAGATTCTTGCAAGAATTATCTTCGTATGGAGGACACAACTTTTAAAAAATTGTTATCATCTATAGAAGATAGAATAAAGAAACAAGATACACACTTTCGTCAATGCATATCAGCTGAAAAAAGGTAGGTTTATTAATTTTTAACCTTAACTGAAAATGATTAACACCTTATTCATTACTCTCAGACTTTCAATTACCCTACGATATTTACCATCAGGAAATACATACCGGGATTTAATGTATACTACAAGGATTCATGAAAGTACTGTAAGTTTAATTGTACCGAACGTCTGTAAGAGCATTATAGAAGCATTGATGCCTGAGTACATTAAGGTAAGAAATTGATTAATGTCCATGTGTAGATTTTAGTACAAATACATGTGAGTATATATACTATTTGAATTTTTATCAAGATGTCAGCAAGTACTCATGAGTGGAAGAATGTGCATTGGCAGTTTGGATGGTAAGCACATCAATTTTAAGGCTCCTTGTAGTGCTGGGTCATTTTATTATAACTATAAAGGAGCACACAGCATTGTTCTATTGGCATTAGTAGATGCGAATTATAAATTTATTTATGTTGACGTGGGTATAAATGGAAGGATGTTATGGTGGGGTTTTTCGGGAAACCAGTTTGCGAAAAGCACTGAATAACAACTCATTAAATTTACCAGAAGATGATCATTTATCTGGTACAAATATTAAAGTGCCGTATGTGATTGTGGGAGATTACGCTTTTCCATTAACACGTAGGCTTATGAAACAATTCCCTCAACGAGGGCTCTCTGTGGAAAAGAAAATTTTTAATTATCGTCTCTCACGAGCAAGACGTATAGTAGAGAATACGTTTGGAATCTTGGCAAATAGATTTAGAATTTTGCAAACCACAATAAATTTAAGCCCTGAAAAAGCAGAAATTATAAGTTTGGCATGTTGTGTTCTGCATAATTTCCTGGCAGCCAATGAGAAGAAATATATTGGAACTGAATCCCATAATTGCACGTTAGCAAAAATGTCGAAACAAGGTGGAAGTCGCTGCATTAATAGTGCAAGTGACATTAGAACAATTTTTTGTAATTACTTTAATTCGCCTGATGGCAGTGACAAAATACAGCAATTGGCATTTTATAATTCTTATAGTATAGGCATTGTTAGTTCATACTTATGTTCTTTTTTTTGTGTATAAATATCTAATAAATATAAACAACAAACAGTTATTATGAATGTAATGCATTAATTATAATACATGAAACAAAAATCTAATAAAATATTCTAAAACTTAAAATTAATTATTTTTTCGAAGACCACTCCGAAGAATTTTTGAATACAATATTGCGCCTCAATTTTTTCAATTGCAGTTAATTTTTTGAGCTGAGTTGCAACAAATTCACCAAAAATGTCTTCGGCTGTCTTGTCGTGACTTTTGTTTTGTACCGCTTCACTAATTTTCCCTAAATTTTGTGACACTTTCTCCAACATTATCTATAAGTAATATAAAATTAACATGATTTGTTACAGTTATTATGACACAAATTACCATATCCGCATCAATATTCGTATTCTTGCCTGATTTTTTTTTTTAGCAGACATCTGTGGTTATAGAAGATTGTCTGCTAGTTGACCTACTTCTAGGTGTACCACATGAAGTTGGCGACTCTTCTTCACCTTCCGGTGATTTTAATAGCGAACCATCATCCTGGATTTCGTATTCTCCTTCAGTCTAATAAAATTGAAATATAAGCTACCTGCAACTAATTTGAGGTTTTTTAGTTACCAAACGTACGTCTATGGTCAATAGATCTTGTTGCGAGTTTTCCCACTGTTCTTCAGTATCTACAGAAGTTTTTGGCTCTTCAAAAGATGACTTATGCGACCGAATTTCTAAAGACTCGTTCAAAAAACTCATATGCTTGTAATACCATAATGAAGGTTTGTAAACCTGTAAAAGAAAAGCAATCTGATTGTTAACATGAAAAATAATGTACCTTTTGACTGTGCAATGTAGTTAACACCTTGCACTCATTGCAATACGTTGTACGAAGCCCTAAAAATTGTTTTTAAACGTCTGCCTCTGTTATAGATGGAATGGACATTCTTTAGGCTTTGCGTTATTTCGTTTAACGCTAAACTTCGCAGCTGTTTGTTGTGGTAATGTTTGTTTTTCACCGAAAACAAACACGGATGTTGAGCATATTGCTCAATGAGCATAGCAACTTGTTCATTTGTCTACCCCATCTATTAATGTAATAAAACCCATTTGTATGTAATTAAATATAATTTTGAATTACAAAAATTAAAGATAAAGCAAACGCCAAATACGAAGACACCTGCGCAGAAACCGAAAATTGCATTAAAAAGAAATGGAATAATGATATGAGTGAGAAGTAGATATTATGTTCCGTCATTATGTCATTATTGTACGATTAACATCTGTCAGTTTTTTCACGATTACATTTCTTTACAGTTAACGTTCTTGTAATAAATCAATGTAAACAGCACCAAGATCATTTGTCGATAATTGTGGGGAACAAGTCATTCGACGCATTGTACACAATTTTCATGTCACGGAGAAACGACGACCAACCGTCAATGCTATCTATAATATTATTAAAGATGACGGTTTATCTAGGAAGGAAACGTCTTTAAGAAGATTATTAAATAAAATAGGTTTTAAATGGACGAAAAGCGTTGACAATCGTAAATGTTTAATGGAACGATACGATATACGATCTTTACGTTGTGCTTATATACGAACAATAACAAAGTATCGAAGAGCAGGGTGACCCATTGTGTATACAGATGAAACATATATACATGCATCACATACTACGCCACATTCCTGGGTAGATGATTCCAACGAAGGCTTAAAATGTCCAATCGGTAAAGGTCAATGTCTTATAATAGTACATGCTGGTGATGAAATGGGATTTACCAATAATGCCCTCTTAGTTTTTAAATCGGGCTAAAAAACAGGTGATTATTACGATGATATGAACTTTATTACCGAATTTGCTTAAAAAGTCAATTATTGTTATGGATAATGCAAGTTATCACAACACATTAGCAGTTAAACATCCAACTTTTAGCAGTAAAAAAATGGAAATGATAACTTGGTTACAAAAACGAGGGATCGTACATGATGAATCCCAACCAAAGTGGAGATGTATGATTTAATAAAATGTAATAAACTGAGCTACACGGAATATTCAATTGATGCTATATTTGCGAACATGGTCACTCTGTATTATACCTCCAACCCCGGAGCTAAATCCAATAGAAAAAAATGGGCCAGTTAAAAGCTTGGGTGGCATCGAGAAACACAACTTTTAAATTACCCGATGTTGAAAAACTAACTCGTGAAAAGTGTTCGATGGATTTGGAGAGCCACTGGCAAGAAGTGGCCGTCATGTTAAAAAAAAGAAATACATTAATAAAGAGCATATTATGGATGTCGTTTGTGAGGAATTGATTATACGTAGGAGTGGAGACTCGTCGGATGAATCTGATTTTATATAAGATTATGATAACGAAGAAATAAATGTAGAGTAATTGTGTAATATTTTATTGTATTTATATTGTTAATTTCACATTGCACATGTTCTTAGATATGTTTCTAAGGCACTTTAACTTCTTAAGCACTTTTTAAACACTTAGTCTATGATCTACCAACAAAACGTCTTCGTAAGTTAGTACCATAACCCTTTCTATAGTTCGCAGAGTTTTTATGCATTGTACCAATTATTATACATGTTCTACACATTAAGATTATTGTACTTCATGTAATCAATATCTGTTATGTATTTAATTGCTTAATTATATTGATTTATATGTGAAATTTCTTATGTATCTTTAACACACAACTGCCATAGCTCAATGCTTTTATGAATATTGTACATACCCCATAAAACCTGTTTTGTTGTATAAAAACCATCTGTTTATATTCGTATACTATGTTTTCCTCATAACAAATTATATAACTTCGTCAACTTTATTTGAACTTGCATACTATCTAATATTTGAATTCGTTAAAACTCTACCCCCTCTATTACACCTATTTATAACCATCGCAGTATAAAACTGTTTAGACACGAATTATTTACCCTTAGAACAACTGTGGTTAATAATTAAAATGCGAATTACAACATTTCCGAGTAAATTTATGAACAAGTAACATAGAGGGGGAGGGGGAGAGGGAGAGAGAGAGAGAAATATGTAATTTTATTATAGTTTTACATCGATGAGTCATACCCAACTTTATTTGAATCAAACTTTACTTGCCCCTATTACGTAACATTATTGAGTATGTATAGAGACGACATAAAAGAAAAGATATCACCTCCGCCACATTGATAAGACACAATAAACGTCAGTCATTCGTTAAGTCCCTTTTTGTTTGTTAAAGTGCGTTGTATTTTAACAAATTCATGTATAAATTTAAAAATTTCATTCTATGTAGAAAAAATAGGGTGGTGTGTGCTGCGTGCATGTAGTAGTGGACATGGTGTGGATAAAAAATAAGATAAGTGTAACATTTCAAATGTTAGTTCATTGCTCTGATGTGTTGTTTACATGTATTCAGTATGAGTTTTCCATAATACATTGCATTATTAAAGTCAAATTAATTTCTGTACAAGTGATTACTTGTCATATCGTTTTGTTTCTAATAGCGTTTTTGAAAAATTAATTGAACATAGTTTTGATCAATCAGCTGAATAAACAAAGAATAATAAAATCTGTTATCTTAACTATAAGGTAACTAATAATATTTGGAACAAAAAAATGGTACGTTTTAAATGAAACAAAACTAGACATAATTAAATTGAAACATACTTAATTATTTATTTCAATGCCTACATATACTTATTTACGATGATTCTTTCCATACTTAATTAAAAAAAGTGGTCATAAAGACTTACACAACCTATAACTTGAAAAATATCTGGTGTGGGACAAGATACAATCTTCCAACGCACAAAGTGGAAATTAAAATTAATAAAATAATGCATTTTTTTAGGATAACTATGCAACCTCCTTTCTAATACGTTAACGAAGATACGCAACATTGTAAGAACAACAATAATAATACATTTCAGATACGTTTAAACCTTTATGACAAATAGAGGTTAATAGACATATTATAGGAGACGGTAAATTGAGACTTTCACGCTGAAATGTGATTCATCCGCTCTTTTGCCATGCCTAATCTACATGAATACGGATATTTAAAAATGGTTTAAATATCACTTTAATTCAAATTGCTACAGCGCTGGTGGTGTCATGGAAGCGGAGTCGTTGACGCTTTTGGTGCTTCGAATCGACCATACAATTTTTTAGGTTACTGTAGTTTTGTTTATCTTTATTACTGTAGTTTTGTTTATCTAATCTACTTTTGCTATGTTTTTGTTGGGGTTTACAGTAGTATGGCGCCAAAATGATGACGTCTAACATACATGACGTCATCGACGGAAAGTCTCAATCTACCGCCTCCTCATATTATAAGCAGTACCGGGCCACATACTGCCGCCACTTTGTTTTTTGTGACGTCACCCTTGGGGCACCTTTGGTCGCCATTTTTGTATATATGCTCACGTGCGGATCGTATTTTTTTCACCTGAGAATAAAAAGATTTTATTTAATCTGTCATTAATCTTTATTAGGGCCTGTTTTTATCAAAGGAGATTGCATAATTGTTATTAAAATAATTATTACATTTCTTTTAATCCCATCTACAGATTGTGACCTTTTACGAAACATTTATTTATACATTGGGGGTTGTATTCTAATAAGAGGTTCTGGTCTTGTAAGACGGGAATCTGTTCGCGGGCTTCGCCCCTGTCATAAAAGTTGAATTATAATAATGGGGAACAATTAATAGATAAGCCATGTAAAGATGATGATGATGACAAGTGTTTTCATAATAAAAAGATGTTATTTAATCTGTGTTTATAATTATTAATATTTATTAGGGTTGTTTTGATTTTTATCAAGGATATAAAAACCTACTCCTTAAACGATTATGTTCTATGTAATCTTTAAGATTGCATTTAAGTTCTAGCTCAAATTTTTTTAATATCTGAGGTTAGCATATTGTATTTACGACTATTAATTAATTTCTATCTGAGGTTTAAATATCATTCTGATCTAGATAACTGTTTTACAATGTGATTTTCGTAATAGGGTTTATTATACCAATTATGACTGCATAATTGTTATTAAAATTATTACATTTCTTTTGAGTTCCATTTGAGGGTTGTGACCTTTACCTACATACGAATTTTATTACAACAACATACTTATTTTTACCTTGAGAGAAAGTCACCTTCAGCATTATATATATAAATGAGTAATTAACGTGCCGGTTTGCTTTGAATGTTAAATTATATGTACAATGTTTAAGCAAAAATAAATGCATTGAATGGTTACACATATGCATTACAGTTATTTGTTTGTTTTACGCTTCATTGTGTGTTTTAGTTTAGGGATGACTTTTTTAAAATCAATTGCATTACTTTTAACACCTAGATAAAATACGTAAAATGGATTATTGATATGGGATATCATACTTTCTTTAACGAACAGTAAAATATGTTCATAGCCATAAAGCTTACAATACCTGTTAAAAATAACTACTCTTTATTTATATAGGTCAGGGTCGCAAAAAAGTGCTACGTCTAACAGTAAATGATCGAAAACATCCTCAAATCTAGGTGATCCATAATCTCCTATGTTAAATATGAGTGTGAAAACATTTTCGGCAGTCAAGAATTTTAGGATGGGTGCACTTCCCCTTATGTTCAAAATTAAGGGCAGCGTAATTTAACTTATCTGGATCTTCATACAGAACATCACTACCAGCATCAACTTCACCGTTTTCATCTTGAGCGATTATATTGTAATAGCTTATTAACAAGTAAAAACAGCTAATACCCCTAATACTGATTCATAATAATACTCATTCGATTGTAATTATGCTTTAAAACATACATGCAGCGGGTAATATATAATCTTTATTTGTCCCTAGTATTATTATTATTATTAGACAGATATGGGATTATTCTTAAAATTAGCTAATTTCTCCACTCTACCTTGAAATACTACATAGGCTTTCAATTCTTCTTCACCCCTGAAACTGTATCGTATACACCTTTCCTGAGATTATCCAATAGCGGTGTATACGCCGAAAAAATGTCTTGTGTCTTCTTTTTTAAGATAGATTTTTCCTCTATACAGCATACAAGCTCTATCTTAGCTCAATTACCTCTGTTAAAAAGGGGTTATAATCAAATTAAGTGTACCGACCTCTTATTAGAACACTATCTTTTTAATCCTCGATTTTTTACCGATGAGGGTCTGCCATGCCATGCTATCACATAAGGCGGCTTTACATACAGGTTCTGTCTGTCTCGGCTGAAATACATCTTGTCGAAAAAATGATTTTAGATTTATAAAATGTACGCCCAGGAGATATATTATAGTGTTGCTACAGAAAACAAAAAAGTGTACACCACGCATAAATCTACAGCGAGAATTTTACTCGAGGCTGGCACATTGCCAGTAACATTTTTTCGAGTTATGGTGGACTGATCTTTGTGATATGTAATCTTTAAGTAATCACAGTAATGGGTACAGCTACATACTAGCGGTTATAGATGTATTTAGCAAGAGGGTTTGGATATGAGTTCTTAAAACGAAAACAGTCGCATCTGAAAGCATTCACCATTGTTTTTAAGAAAAGCGACAAACTTCTTCATATAGGTAAAATTTTGCGACGCGAGTCTTTCGGCGAAGGCTGTTTCGGTGACCCCCACTCCAACCCTCCCCGATCATAACGGAGATTATAAGACAGGTGTAGGGCGTCGCAACTTGTTCTCGGGTCTTCGCCCCTTGTCATGATCGGAACTTGTTCGTGAGCCTTCGTGTATTGTCGTGGTACCCTTGACGGAAAAATTTTAATTTGTATTATAATAAGGGGCTTAATGCTAACTTGTAAGACAGGTGTAGGGCTGCGCACGTTGCTCTCGGGCTATGCCCCCTTGTCGAAGCCCCATTGGCGGAAAATTTGAATTTGTATTTAAGTTTCTGCAGATTATAGCTGGAAATATGAATTTGTAGTGTAATAAGGAGCATAATACTAACTTGTAACACAGATGTAAGACTTAGCAACTTACTCTCAGGACTTCGCCCCTTGACCAAGAATTTGAATTTGTTTGTGGCGTCATCTATGAGGGGGAAATTGAACTTATATTCTAGTAAGGGGGCCTAACGTTAACTTATAAGACAGGTATAAGGCCTCGCAACTTGCTCTCGGGACTTAGTCCCCTGGTGGAAAATTTGAACTTGTATTCTAATACGCGGGCCTAATGCTAACTTGTAAGACAGGTGTATGGCTTCGCAACTTGCTCTCGAGACTTAGCCCCCTGGTGGAAAATTTGAACTTGTATTCTAATAAGCGGGCCTAATACTAACTTGTAAGACAGGTGTATGGCTTCGCAACTTGCTCTCGGGGCTTCACACCTTTGGTTGTAGGTTTGAATTCGTATTCTAATAAAGGGCCCTAATGCTAACTTGTAAGACACGTATAGGGTTTCGCAACTTGCTCTCGGACCTTTGCCTCTTGTCGTGCCCCATGAGCTCAAATTTTGAATTTGTTAATAGCGCCATCTGCTTATGTATAGACTAACTAATGTTTTCTGTAATATAGTGGTCGCCACCTAGCGATACTTTTTAAATCACATACAGGGCCTGTAATGGTTATGGTGGGAAATTTGAAATAAGGGATCTAACTCTAGCTTTTAAGGTAAGACGTATGCACCTGGGCGTCAACCAACCAACCGATCAACCTCGAGCAAATCAAACAACGAGGGCTTCGCCCCTTGTCCTAACCCCTTGGCTGTAAATTTGAATTTGTATTTTAATAATGGGTTCTAATGCTCACAACTTGCTCTCGCGAGAGCAAGTTATGAAGCCCTATGAGAATACAATTTTTATGACAGGGGCGAAGTCCGCCAACATATTTCCGTCTTACAAGACTAGGGCCCCTTATTAGAATACAACCCCCAATGTATAAATAAATTTTTCGTAAAAGGTCACAATCTGTAGATGGGATTAAAAGAAATGTAATAATAATTTTAATAACAATGATGCAATCTCATTTGATAAAAACGTGCCCTAATAAATATTAGTAACAGCTTAAATAAATTCTTTTTATTCTCAGGTGAAAAAAATACGAATCCGGCGGTAGGTGCCCCGGAACTACTCATATACAAGGTGTGTCTGAAATATTATGCAAAATTTTCGTAAAAAATAGTGGTTGAATTTTCAAAATTAAAAAAAAACATGTGTTAAACCTTTTTTCGAAAAGAAAAAAAGAATATGCGGTGGTAGAACTCGATGCCGTGAAGAAGTCAGGAAAAATCACGTTAAAATTTCAACAAGAAGTGATTCAAGAAAATTGCCGAAGACCGGATTTAAGAGAGTTACGAACTTTTCTAATCATTTTCGAGTAAAACATTTTTTTTTTGGAAATGGAAATTTTAACGAAAACATTCGCAACGGTTCGAATTTTCGTAAAAATCGGAGTCTAATTTTCAAAATTAAAAAAAAGCATGTTCTAAGCTTTTTTTTGAAAAGAAAAATATGCGTCGCGAAGAAAAATTAGAAAAAGTAATGTTACAATTTAGTTTGAATTCGGGTTCGTTTCGACAAAAGAAATCGAAAGACACTATGTACCACCCTCTCCCCCTACTCCTTCCACAATTTATTGGGACGTCAATTTCTCCCATTTAAAAGTATTGGAAAAGTTCGTAACTCGCTTAAATCCGGTCTTCGGCAATTTTCTTGAATCACTTCTTGAAATTCTAACGTGATTTTTCCTGACTTCTTCACGGCGTCGAGTTCTACCACCGCATATTCTTTTTTTCTTTTCGAAAAAAGACTTAACACATGGTTTTTTTTTAATTTTGAAAATTCGACCACTATTTTTACGAAAATTTTGCATAATATTTCAGACCCTGTGTATGAGTAGTTCCGCGGCACCTACTGTTGGTATCGTATTTTTTCACCTGAGAATAAAAATATTTTATTTAATCTGTTACTAATATTTATTAGGGCACGTTTTTAGAAGTTAGCATTAGGCCACCTTATTAGAATAGTCGTAGGTTCAAATACTACTCACAGCAAACTATATTTATGTTATGTTAGCATTAGAATACAAATTCAAATTTAGAGCCAAGGGGCGAACCCCTTGTTGTTTGATTTGATCGAGGTTGATCGGTTGGTTGGTTGAGGCCCAAATGCATACGCCTTACCTTAAAAGCTAGTGTTAGACCCCTTATTTCAAATTTCCCACAATAACCATTACAGGACCTGTATGTGCTTTTAAAATATATCGCTAGGTGGCGACAGCTATATTACAGAAAACATTCGTTAGTCTATACACAAGCAGATGGCGCTATTAAAAAATTCAAAATTTGAGCTCATGGGGCGCGACAAGGGGCAAAGATCCGAGAGCAAGTTGCGAAACCCTATACGTGTCTTACAAGTTAGCATTAGGGACCCTTATTAGAATACGAATTTAAATTTACAGCCAAGTTTGTGAAGCCCCGAGAGTATGTTGCAAAGCCGTACACCTGTCTTACAAGTTAACATTAGGCCCGCTTGTTAGAATATAAGTTCAAAACCAGGGGCTAAGCCCGGAGCAAGGCCCTTATTAGAATACAAGTTCAAATTTCTCGCCATAAATAATCAAAATGTAGACTTAAATTCAAATTCAAATTTCCCACCAAGGGACCAGGGGACTAAGACCCGGAGGAAAGTTGCGAAGCCCTATATCTGTCTTATAAGTTAACATTAGGCCCCTTATTAGAATAAAAATTCAAATTTCTCGCAATAAGCAATCAGTTTGTAAACACTTAAATACAAATTCAAATTTCCCACTAAGGGTGCGAAGCCCCGAAATCAAATTACGAAGCCCTACTGTCTTATAAGTTAACGTTAGGCCCCCTTATTAGAATACAAGTTCAAATTTCCCCCTCATAGATGGCGCCACAAACAAATTCAAATTCTTGGTCAAGGGGTGAAGTCCTGAGAGTAAGTTGCTAAGCCCTACATCTGTGTTACAAGTTAGCATTATGCTCGTTATTACAATGCAAATTCATATTTCCAGCCATAATCTGCAGAATCTTAAATAAAAATTCCCATTTTCTGCCAATGGGGCCTCGACAAGGGGGCAGAGCACGAGAGTAACGTGCGCAGTCCTACACCTGTCTTACAACTTGCATTAGGCCCCTTATTATAATACAAATTCAAATTTTCCCGCTAAGGATACCACGACAATACACCGAGACAAACAGAACCTGTATGTAAAGCCGTCTTATGTGATAGCATGGCATGGCAGACCCTTATCGGTAAAAAATCGAGGATTAAAAAGATAGTGTTCTAATAAGAGGTCGGTACACTTAATTTGATTATAACCCCTTTTTGACAGAGGTAATTGAGCTAAGATAGAGCTTGTATGCTGTATAGAGGAAAAATCTATCTTAAAGAAGAAGACACAGGACATTTTTTCGGCGTATACACCGCTATATTGTGTATTAGAAAACATGCTACTAATCCGGAATTGGATAATCTCAAGAAAAGTGTATGCGATACAGTTTCAGGGGTGAAGAAGAATTGAAAGCCTATGTAGTATTTCAAGGTAGAGTGGAGAAATTAGCTAATTTTAAGAATAATCCCATGTCTGTCTAATAATAATAATAATAATAATAATAATAATAATAATAATAATAATAGGTACTCCCGGTGACGCTAACGCTGGTCGCATGTTGGTTGTCTTCGTCTGTTTTGGTTGTTTTGGTCCTTGTCTTTTGTTCCTTGTCCCTGTGAGTCCGGGGAAATTGGTTCACGCCCGTCCTGGTGTTCGTAAGAGGAATCAATGGACCCACGCGTTTGCCGTGCGTGGCATCCCGTAAGGAGGAAAAGAGGATCCTGGCAGTTGAGGGTGAGGATGTCCACCCAACACGCTGCTTTGGCTTTCACTGTAGACGGGTGGTCTCCTGATAGCCACAGGAGTCAATCGGCTTGTTGTTCTTTTATTCTCATACTTCTTTCTGTCTTTGTCTGTCTTCTACCCTTTATCTTGTACGACTCTACCTTTTTCAACCTTCTTTCTTCGAATCAACGTTGGCAAGACATTTCAGAGAGGATTAGTGCTCGCTTTTCTTAACTGGGGTGACTATACCTTCCAAGTAGCTCTGGCGACAAATTGTACTTTTTCTACGGTCACTGTCGTCCCATTTGAGGTTCCGTGGAGGGTGGAGAGCTTGTAATGAATGATTTGTTTACATGGATTATGAAAACATTGAGGACATCCTCTAAAATGGGCGCTGACCGAGGACAGCGTAAAAAAGCCTCGGTGGTTGAAGGTGAGCTTTTGGCATCACCAAGAGCAAGCAAGGAAAAGATGGTTGACCTACCTCGGTTCCTTCTTGTTAAGAAAGTCGACGGAGATTTCTTTAAGGTTTCGCCGTTTTTAATTGCTAGAACAATGTTTGGTTTAGTTGGAAATACGAAAAGTATCAGAAAAGTTAAAGATGGTTTGTTAGTAGAAACATTATCGAACCCTCAGTCCAAAAGGCTACTATCCATTAAACGCTTTGCTGACATGGAAGTCACAGTGTCGCCACACCAGACCCTAAACTACTCAAAAGGTGTTGTTTATTGTCCGGACTTTTTGAATTGTAGTATAGAAGAAATAGTAGAAGGCCTGCAGAACGAGAAGGTAATTGCAGTCAAGCGTATAAAAACCCGTAAAAATGGTCAATTGATAGATACCCCTAACCATATTTTAACGTTTGATACACCTATACTACCCCAGAAAATTATAGGTGCAATATACCCACTACGAGTGAGAGCTTATATTCCTCCTCCGGTGCGTTGTTTCCGTTGCCAAAAGTTTGGGCACACGGCAATGACATGTACGGCAGAACAAGTATGTGCATGTGGTAAAAGTCTGCACGGAGACAGTCTATGCGAGGACCCAATTAAATGTCTTAACTGTGGAGGGCCACATTTAGCACGCTCCAAAAATTGCACCATTTATCAGAAAGAAATGGCAATACAAGAGCTTAGAATTATAAAGAAAATCTCGTACTTTGAAGCAAAAGAAGAACTTAAGCTCGCGCCGGTAACTCCGCGTAAAACATTTGCCCAAGTAGCAGCAAGTACGGAATCTCAAACAAAAAACGTGATTAGAGAAATCATTCCAGAGTTAAAAGCTTTGATTTCAGATACGGTGAAACATGAACTACAATTATTTAGACCAAAAAATGCACACACTATAAATTTAGAAACACAAAATTTAGAACAAGGGCCGAATACAAGGTCTAAAAAAAGGGAATTGTCAGTTACTCCACCAATAGATGAAGATCCAGAACCGACCTTCATACACCCTTCGCAGAGGGCCCAGAAAAAGAAAGGTTGGCAACTAGGTAGACCTAGGAAGCCACGTCAGGATAGTCAATCCTCAAACGAGAATTTGACAACTTGACGTAAACGTGATAGATTTCTGGGATATATTTCTGTGATACATTTCTGTGATATTTATGTGATATTGTTTGTCCTTTTCGTGTATAAAGTTTGTCTTTTTGAATTTATTTATTAACTTTATTTATTTATAGTTTTATATATTATTTATTATATTATAATAACTAAAACCAAACCATTCATGGATACTATAATCCAATGGAATTGTAATGGGTGTCGGAAAAGTTCTGCAGAGATAAAGTTAATGTTGAGCGAATTTTTGCCATTAATAGTGGCCTTACAAGAAACTCATTTCAGACTAAGTGACGAATTTGCATTACATCAATACAGTTGTTGTCGATATGACGCAGAACACGCCAAAAGGGCTAGTGGCGGCGTAGCTATTTTTATCCACCAGGATTGCGTATTTAAGCAAATAGTTCTTAATTCTCGATTGCAAGCTGTGGCTGTGACAGTTGAATACCCAATTAATATTACTCTATGTAATGTGTACTTACCTGACGGTAACTGGTCGCGTCAAGATCTTGACGATCTTATCGGTCAACTTCGAGGAGCATTCTTATTGATAGGGGACTTCAACGTACACAGTCCGTTGTGGGGTTCAAAAAAACGAGACGCCAAAGGGAAAATAGTAGAACAGTTCCTCGACCAGGAAGAACTGACCCTTTTGAATGACGGTAGACCTACATTCTTTAATTCTAGATCCAATGAACTCTCCGCCATTGATTTATCTATATGTTCATCGAAAATAGCATTAAACTATACGTGGACTACTATCGTGGATCTCCATGGAAGCGACCATTATCCCATACTCATACAAACAGTAAAGGAACAGTGCCTCCACTGCGTTTCGATAAATGGCACTTCGAACGAGCAAATTGGGATACATATAAACAAAAAATTATTCAATCAACCGAGAATTGGATCTAGATTCAATGGTGCAGGAGTTTAGTAGTTCAATCCTGAATGAGCTTTAAAAGCTATCCCAAAGTCTAGCAGTAAAATACACAAAAATACCGTTCCTTGGTGGAATCCCAGCATCGAGGCTGCCATCAATGCCAGAAAAATAGCATTGAAAAAGTTTACGTCAAATCCAACAATAGGAAATATGGTAGAGTTTAAAAGTTACGCGCTTTGGCACGGAGAAAATAAGAGAAGCCCAGAAAAGGACCTGGGAAATCTTTGTAAATACCATTACCTCAAATACACCACCTTCGATAATATGGAAAAGATAAGAGCAATATCAGGCAAATTAAGGACAGGACTCCGCCAAAGCTACGTGAAGGTGATAAAATAATAACTGAACACTATGAGGTAGCAGAACTGTTTGCCAAACATTATGAACAAGTGAGCAGCACAAACAACTACCAGCAAGATTTCATTGACAATAAGGAAAGACGTGAAGAACCTCTTGACTTTTCTGAAAAAGTTGAACATTCATATAATAGAAAAATAACAATGACAGAATTAACAAATGAAGTAAAGGAACTTAAAATACAGCGGCAGGTATAGATGATATCTGTAGTGACTGCTAAAGAACTTACCTCAGGTAGGTCTAAAAGACCTCTTGTTTATTTTTAACAAAATATGGAAAGAAGGTCACTATCCACAAAAGTGGAAAACCGCCATCATAGTTCCTCTTCCAAAGAAAGACAAGGATACCTTAGAACCGGCTCATTACAGGCCAATATCCCTAACAAGTTGTGTAGGTAAGGTCCTTGAACGGATAATTAATAAAAGGCTTGTCGATCTGCTGGAAGAAAACAAGTGGATAAACTACCAAGCCGGGTTTCGAAAAAATTACTCGACAAACTATAACCTAGTAAACCTTGCTACCAAAATACAAGAAAGCTTTATTAATAGAGAGCACCTTACAGCAGTATTTTTTGACGTAGTAAAGGCTTATGATACGGTTTGGCGGTACCCTGTACTAAAAAGAATACACGAATGGGGAATCACTGGAAATATGGCGTATTTCATTCGGTCATTCTTAAGTGATAGACACTTTAAAGTGAGGATAGGGAGTAGTTTATCTTCTACACATACCGCAGAAAACGGTGTCCCTCAGGGTTCACCAATTAGTGTCACCCTGTTTATTATCGCGGTGAACAATGTAACAGATACGTTAAACCTAGAAATCGGGCTGTTTATATGTGGACGACATAGCGATATATATGTCGTCTAAAAGAGAGTACCCTCAAACACCATAATCCAAGAAGGAATCAATGAAATTGTGCGACAAGCGGAAGACGTAGGATTCCGCATCTCTACAGAGAAAACCGTATGTTTGCACTTTTGCAAGCTACGAATCCCATTATCCACCAAACCTACTTCTAAAAGAGCAGATTTTATGCGAGAAAAGTCAAGTTCTTAGGAATGGTGTTAGATCCAGCACTTACGTGGAAATATCACCTTGAAGAACTAGAAATAAAAACAAGAAGAACGCTGAATGTTTTGAAATGCTTAGCTAACACCAAATGGGGTGCAAATAGAGAAGTTTTAATTCGATTATATAAAACATTAATCCTCTCTAGGCTAGATTATGGGTGCATAATATATAGATCGACATGTAAAACTCGTTTAAACAAATTAGACGTTATACAAAATCTCTCACTTAGGTACGCTATAGGAGCATTTCCAACTAGCCCAACCAGTAGTCTTTACGTCGAAGCAGGAGTATTACCTTTAATGTTAAGGAGAAAGTGGCTACTATTAAAATATTTCTCCAAAATACGAGCAAATGAGACACATTTTAACCACCAGCTACTACAAAAAGAACAAAAGCACACAAAACTTAATGTACCAATATACTCGGCTATATCATACGCTTGTGAACTGGCAAAATTAACGAAAATGATTTAGGAAACATCTCCCAAATAAGTATGAAAATTAACCATTTGTGGCAAGACATGTGGAATAAAGAAAATCGTGAGCTGAAACAACATGTCCCTTTGGTAAATGCTCGTAAACGGTACACATTAATGTCACGAAAAGAGGCAATCGTGTTAACGCGTCTCAGAATAGGGCATACCAAAGTAACTCATTCAAATTTACTGACAAATACCCCTAACAATATGTGCAATACGTGTAAATCTCCGATTACGGTTAAACATCTGCTAATAGAATGTGAAGAACTCAACCAACACAGACAAAGACACAACTTACCAGAAACAGTACCAGAAATATTGGCAATTAAAAGATGCACCTTAAAGAAGTTATTTCAATTCTTGCATGAATCAAATTTATTTGAAAAAATATAAGAAAAGAAAACCAAGTAGTGGAAGATTGAGCTGTTAAACACTAAAAGTGTAACCAATGGCAATAACCTTGTAGTTGACGCCATCCCAAAAAAAAAAAAAAAAAATAATAATAATAATAATAGCACAAACCTGAGATCCACCTCAAGCTTTTGTTCATCCACAAACGCTTATTTCACCTCAACCATCTAACATCTCTGCGTCTCAGCCACCGTCCCTAAATACACGTGACGGAATAATGGAAACCGATATTTCAGAGAAGCGAAAGCGAAGTTCTTCGGCGTCAGGTCTATCATCTCCGAGCATATGTGAGGAGGAGATAGATAAAGAGAGAGACGAAATACTCAGTCAAAAGAAAAATAAAAAGGGTTGGCCCAAGGGCAAACCCAGGAAATGAAACTGTGATAAAATTAATAGTCTGTGATACTAACTGTGATATTATCTATTTATTTATTTATTAGTGTGATAAAAACTGTGATATTATCTGTTTATTAAATTATATATTTATTAGTGAGTGTCTTACAGTTTAATATTTATATCTATTTACATTTATATTTATTAACCAAACTATATAATTCGATCATGTTTTCCTCTTAAACACAAGCAATATACCATTATAAAATGGCTAACATAATTCAGTGGAATTGCAATGGTTGCATTCACCACTATTGTCAAATAAAAATGATAATAAATAAATTTAATCCAATGTGCCCTACAAGAGACGCATTTTAAACCAAATCAACTATACCAACTGCGTGGTTATAAAGTTATCCGAAAGGATACCCAATAGTAGAGCCAAAGGTGGTGTAGCTATTATAATCAGAGAAGACGTTCAGTTTAATTCTTTTATTAAATACCAATTTACAAGCTGTAGCAGTTCAACTAACTGCACCCTTGAAAATTATTGTATGTAATGCTTACCTACCCAATAGTAATTGGCAGAAGCGTGATCTTCAAAATTTGCTACAACAATTTTCATCATCATACATCCTCATGGGCGATTTTAATTGTCACAATCCTCTATGGGGTTCGTCACGCACAGATGTTCGAGGACAAGATCTAGAAGCTATAATAGACAATCATCAACTAGTACTGTTAAATAATGGCAATCATACTCACCTTTGTTCTAGAACTGGCAGCTTCCCGCAATTGATCTTACCATCGTCTCATCACGCTCCGCCCCACTTTTCTCATGGAAAACACTAGATGACATGTACGATAGTGACATTTTCCTATTATGGTCGAAACCCAAATTCAAGACTCGCCACTTATATACCCAACGAGATGGAAAATCTCAGAAGCTCGGTGGGATATCTTTAGATCACACCTAAAGATCACAAGTTCTCCGAGAAGTATAGAAGGAGATCACAGAAGACATCTACAATGCTGCTAACCAAGCCATTCCGAAGGTAGGAGGAAACCTGTCAAGCGACAGGTACCGTGGTGGAACGGAGATGTAAGTGCCGCAATTAAAACAAAAAGAGGCATTCAACATCTTTCGGAGACATCCCACTTACGAAAACTTGGTAGCATTTAAGAGAGCCCGAGCGATTGCCCGTAGGATAACGCTACAATGTAAGAGAGAATCTTGGAACGCGTATGTATCTACTATAAACTGTCAAACCTCCAATACACAGATATGGCAGAAAATTAAGGCAATATTTAGGAAAGCTTGTCGACCCATTCAACTGAAGATGGAAAACGACAGCATAATTAGTGACCCTCAAATAATAGCTGAGCAACTGGCAGACCAATTCCAACGAGTAAGCAGCAACGAAAACTATGATCCTTCATTTCTATGTCATAAAGGTGAACGAGAGAAAACACTTAACTTTACCTGCCTTCAACAGTTCTGTTATAACCTTCCATTCACTATGGTGGAACTTGAAACAGCGCTTAAGTGTAAAAAAACATCATCTCCAGGTCCTGATTTCATAACATATGATATGCTAAATAATTTGAGTAAGGAGTATAAATCTCAACTGCTTGAGGCATATAACGACATCTGGAATGAAGGTTTATACCCGACCAGCTGGAAGGAAGCAATTGTAGTGCCTGTGTTGAAAAGGAGCAAGAATCCTTACTTAGCCTCCAGCTACCGTCCAATAAGCTTAACGTCTTGTGTTGGGAAGGTATTTGAGCGCATGGTAAGCTGTAGGCTAATGTGGCTGCTAGAAAAGGAGGGTCGACTAGTAAACCCTCAAGCCGGTTTTCGACAACATCGATCCACAACTGACCACTTAGTACACCTACAAAATATGGTATTGGAAGCTTTTGCGCATAGACATCATGCGGTTGCTGTTTTCCTAGATGTCGATAAAGCGTTTGACATGACCTGGAGGTACGGTGTGACACAGAAACTTTATGAATGGGGGCTGAGAGGCAATTTGCCCAAACTTTTTTTTCTTTCTTGCGACCGTACTTTCGTGTGGAGTTGGGAATCAGATGTCTACCTCCAGAAATCAGGAAAACGGTATACCGCAGGGATCTACCTTGAGTGTGGCTTTATTTGCTGTGGCAATTAATTCCCTGATCACATCTGTACCCAATGAGATTTGCAGTTACCTATATGTGGACGATTTAACTATCTTGTACTCAGCAGAAAAAATAGGTATGATAAACAAAAAATTGCAACAAGCTATAGACACCATAGTCCATAATGCTAGAACAGTGGGGTTCAAAATATCGTATGAAAAAACTTATAGTCTCCATTTTTGCAAACTTCGACAGCCTCACTATGATCCAATGCTCTCTCTGGAAGGAGATACATTCGATGCAGAAGGGCATATTTCTGGGCGTAACCCTAGACCCTGGACTCACTTGGACAGTCCATATTAACGAATTGATATTAAGATTGAAAAAGCGATTAAATACGATAAGGGCAGGCTCCAAATGGGGCGCAGATCCAGGGATTCTAATAAGGATGTACAATACACTGATAAGAACGAAGATGGACTACGGCTGTGAAGCTTATTCCTCTGCATCCAACAGTACTTTAAAACCACTTAAATCCATTCAAAGTGCTGCTATCAGGTATTGTTTGGGAGCATTTTATACCAGCCCACATGATAGCCTATCATGTGAAGCAGGCATTATGCCCATCGATCTGCATCAAAAATATCGAATCTTAAACTATTCGTGTAAAATAAAAGCCAAACACGCCATCCTAATTATACAATATTATTTAGGAATGATGCAAGTTTACAAGAGGGAAAGGATTGCACAAACCATTGTGGTGGAACGTCAAAAATACTCTCATTTCTCTGAACGAGAAAGTTCCAAACATGCTGCAGTTGGAACCACTTGAAATTCCTCCGTGGACTGTACCGTCAATTAAGATTCGCTTTGACTTAGAAACTTATAGTAAAAAAGACACGTCCCCATCTACCTACCGAGTGAAATGTAAACAACTATTTAATGTATATAAAGACCACATATTCCTCTATACGGATGGCTCTAAAACCAAAGAAGGAGTGGGATGTGCATTATACGTAAATAACAGCGAATATAAATGGTCGTTGCTCAAGCACACCTCTGCGTACACTGCAGAATTATTTGCCATTTGGCAAGCGCTCCGTTACTCTGAAATGTGGGGAGGAAGATCGCAATAGTAAGTGATTCCCAAAGCTCCTTACGTGGTATGCAGAACCCGTATACTAAGGACCCGCTAGTACAAATGATAATTTCAAAATTTCTCACCTGGAAAACATTGGATATAGTCTTATATTCCTATGGATTCCTAGCCATGTTGAGATCGAGGGTAACGAGCGAGCAGACAATTTAGCACGTCGTGCAGCAATAGAAACTGGAAATGAAACAGCAGAGAGAGTACAGATGACTACGTCTAGTGACTTTCAAAAACAATTGAAAAACAATATAAAAGCGGAAGCGGACGTGGTGCCAAAGTGATAGTCATCTAGGACGTCTGCAAGGAACCACAAATGGATGGAAACCTTTGAGCCCAACATCTAGAAAGGAAAGAGGCATCCTCCATAGACTAAGAATAGGGCATACAGCAATCACTCACAAACACCTTCTGGAGGGAGAACCACCACAATTGTGCGATAAATGTTCAGTAGCCTTAACAGTAGAGCATATTGTTTGTATCTGTCCAATGTATACTCCATTACGTGAAATGTACATGATTGCGGGAAATCTGAAAGATAACTTTGATACACGCCAGATGGGAAATCTCATACTGTTTCTAAAGGCAATAAATATGTTTAGCAAAATATAGTATGCCTACATAGACATGGTGCCAAAGACCACAGCTGTCGACGCACCAAAATAGTACTAAAAAAAAAATAATAATAATAATAATAATAATAATAATAATAACAATAAAAATAATAAAATAATAAACAATAATATAACAATTATATAAAACAATAATAAATTATGAATATTTAATAATATAATATATCAATAATTACAATACAAATAAATTAATACATATTAACCAAATAATATCTTTATATAAAAAACAATAATCATATAAATATCTATACAAATAATACAAAAAAACACAATTTAATAATAATAATAATAATAATAACAATAATAATAATAATAATAATAATAATAATAATAATAATAATAATAATAATAATAATAATAATAATAATAAACCTTTAACCATAGGCGCGTAGGTGGCGGATAAATGACCTTGCAAATGAAGTAAGCAAGGCCAACAAGGAAATTCGTGGCGTTAAACCACCACTGTTAGCTCTAGGGAATAAGGTGTCGCGGACCAGTCCACGTGGGGCCTCGTATCTAACGAGGACAGGGATGGCAACCCGGTTCCCTTAGCTGGAAGTACACTTTTATACTAGTCTTGAGTGGCTTCCCTCACTTTAACACTTTTCTGTCGGGGCACCCTAGCTCCAACTCTTGTTTTTCAGGCTCTCAGCGAAGCTGAGACCTTTCCTTTCCTTTCTACTCTTCCCAGGACATGCGCCGTCAAAAGCGTATACGGGTGTGGAAGCCCGGGATGTCCTTGCTGGGGACGGCTGAGCGCTAGCCGTGTCCTAATACCGCAACCGCGAACTGTACTTCAGAGACTCTAGCAGGGCGTGGCTAGGGAACGTTGTACAGGTAGCGGTCGGTGGTCTTTTTACCGCCCGGACTACGAGGAAGGTAACCTCTATAAAAATCCCCCAATCCCAAGGTCGTTTGGCAGTTTTAGGTGCTGAAGGGATTGCGCGAGGGAAGCCTAAGCGTGGCCAGGGGAAGCCTGGTTAGCGTTGAAACGCCTGTGGGGAAAAGGCGCCCTTCACAGTAAAATGCCCTTGTATAACCGGCTCTGCTGCAAGTGACTTTGATTACCTGTGGTCTCGTGGGAATTGTATATTAGAAACATTAAAATTCAGGTTGTCCAACTCTCAAATAATGGAAAAAAGGAACCCAACCTCTAATATGGGCGCTGACGGTGGACAGCGTCAAAAAACACCGGAGTTTGATTGAGCGGTTGACGTCGGGGTATGTACCACGGTTTCTGCTAAAGAGAAGTGACTCAATCATTTGAAAAATCAACCCTTTTCAATTTCAAAATCTTTGTATAGTTTTATAGGGAAGTAAATTATGTCAGAAAACTTAAGGAGGCCTGTTGATTGATACAAAATCTAACAAACAATAAAATATTAAATTAAAGACATTTTGGATCTTCCTGTAAACGTTATTCCACATGTCTTTAAATATCGTAAAAGGTATTTTACGTGCAGAATCTTTAAATTGTTCAATTGAAGAAAACGAAAACTAAAAGGTCAAGATGTTATTGAGGTACGACGTGTTACCACCAAAAAGAGACAACATAATTGCTGATACCGCTAGTCTATTATTAACTTTTTAAAATACTTTACCTAACAATAAAATTGCCTTTACAGCTTGCCTGTAAGAACTGTACATACCACCCCTCTGCGCTTTACTGCCAAAAATTCGGGCATTCATCTTTATGCAAAATGAACAAACTTTGGTTGGAAAGCTTTACATCAAGGTGTCCTTGGAAAAACCAATTGTTTGCCCAAATTGAACGGAATCATTGCCCGATCAAAAAGGCCCTATAAGTTAAGTCACAATACAAGAAGTCAAAACAAAAATAAATCTACCTACTTGAAGCACGACGGAAGTTCTAAGGAATACACCCAAAACATCGTATGCAACCGTTGCTAGCACCCTGTAAAACCAATTAAAAAATCCACGTTAAATGAGCTGGTAACTTTAGTAAATTACTAATCACGGAATTAAAGACAAGCTTCCACAAGAGGTTTAATAAGTCAATTTCGAAACGCAAAGTCAGATCGAAACCGTAAACACTCATGAAACTTCTGAAAAATGTCAAGGTATGGATAAGATACTATTGATAAAAAGAAAACGAAACTAAGCGTCATCCGCAAATATAGAAGCGACAATTAGAAGAAGCTAAAGTTTCTACAAAGAAAAGAAAGGTTGGGTGGCCAAAGGAAAACGCAAACATGATTCAAAGCAATCCTCGTGCTCATCAAAAAAAACTGTGATAAAATAATAAATGTGTTGTTCCCTATACAGGTAGACACATTACGTTTTAATTATTTATTTGTTTATTTCTTTACTTATTTATATATTTATTAACTTATTCCATTTTTAATTGTTTTGTCCCCATTTATGTTACTTTTTATTTTTTTTATATATACTTGTCTAGTATTATTTTATTTAAACAAAACAAAAATTTTTTAAATGTCTTATAATACAATGGAATTGCAATGGGTGCAAAACAATTATAGAAATACAACTTATGTATCAGAATACAACCCATTGTTTGCAAGACACACCTAAAAGGCGAAAACACATTCTCTTTAAAGGATACAAATGCTTTAGAAACGATGAAAGACACTTACGAGCAAAAGGAGGTATTCACTCTAATTAAAGAAAATGTTCCACCACTTTATTAAAATTAATACCAGCCACAAGGATAGCAGTTGAAATAGAATTCCCATTAAAACTCACGGTTTGTAATATTTACCTTTTATTGGACTAAACGAAATACAAAACAATCATAGACCTTACCAACACCCTACTAATTATTGGTGACTTTAACTCACACAACCATGTGGGTTCTGAAGAAACAGACACTCGGACTATAATTGAAACAATCATAAACGAATTATTTAATCTTAAACAAGGAATAAAACTTAGCAAAAAGTTTCGGCAATTGACATCTATGTTTCACCAAGCTGGTACTTGTTTACGTGGAAAACTCTTGAGGATAACGTACCGACCACATACCCATTTCCATCGATTGCAATTTAAACAAGCAAACAGCTTATTAAAAAATGGAATTTACAAAAGGCTGATTTCAGCATTTCAAAATTGAAGAATGATTGAAAATATTAGTGTAATGTCTGTGAATTCTCAATATGATTGTTAATGCAGCTCTCAATTCCCCAATCTGGAGGAAACTTTCCAAACCGGTTCCATGGTGGAATATTACTAAAAAAGGCTATGAAAAGAAAAAATCTTTAATAAATTTAAAAAGCATTCCCAAACAATATGCAATTTTAAACAAAAGAGGCTGAAGAAAATTGATTGACAATAAACGAAACTCTTGGATGGAATATCAATAAAACAACAATTCACAACGTGGAAAAAAGATAAAATTCTAAACAAAGGAGACCAACTTACCAATAGTAAAAAAAAAATACAATAACCGCGGGAAGGTAAAATATACTCACAATCATTCCAAAACGCAAGCAAATCCTCAAACTATGAAAAATTCCTGCAATTAATAAATGAACAAAATTACCATTTGATAATGCAGAGAAAAAATATCACTATAATCTTCCTTATTGATGAACTGGAAGAGGATTAAATCAAGAAATCAGCACCAGGGGATAACCCCATACGAATTTCTAAACAATTAAATCCAAAAACCAAGCTACTAAACATATTTAACAAAGGAAAAAATTTTATCCGGAAACCAGAGGGAAAATCATAATTCCCAAAACCAAAAAACAATAATAACCCGAAATTTCGTCCAATCTCTTTAATTTGTATGGCTAAAACCATGGAACAATAGTAAACCGCGTTTGATGGCTTCTGGAAAACGCATGTTTTCCCTAGCAACCAAATGGGTTTAGAAAGTTTCGATCACCAACGACAACTTGATGCAAAAAACCAAAGCTTTTGCAAACCGACACCATTAGGAATATTTTTGATTACAAAAGCTTACGACGTAACTTGGAGACACGGCATACTACGGCAATTGAATCTTGGGGAATTAAGGAAATATCTTTCAAAAATTTTCAGAAAGTCGTAATTTAAAAATTGGTACATCTTTAAACCAGAAAACGGAATCCCTCAGGGGTCAGTTTTAAGCGTAACCTTATTTGCCATCGCGATATAAACTGCAAATATCGACCAAATTCATAGTTAGGTTAGAACCCTATGGATATTCATCTGATGAAATCACAGAAATTGAAAAACAACAAGCCTAAATTACTGCACGCAATAGTTTGATAGGATTCAATTTTCTAGTGAAAAAGCTGTGTTCATTTTTTGCCTAAGGCATACACATGACCTGATCACCATGTATGGAAATGCTATCCAGATAGTGTCAGACGAAATTTTAGGTCACTATCGATAATGGACTAAGATGGAAAAACTCATATAGATGCCCTAAAAAAATTGCAAAGAAAGCATGAACATTATTAAATGCCTTGCAATACCAAGTGGGAGCAGACAAAGATAAACCTTTACAAAATAATAATCTTATCAAAATAGATTATGGATGAATATTCATCTGCTCGTAAATCCACATTGGCACGCTGGATACCATACACGCTAATGCTTAAGATTATTATAAGCTTTTCAAACCAGTCCACACTTATCTTTTACAAGACCGGATTACCACTGAACAATTAAAAAACTACAGTATCAAACTTTAACATCACAAGACCAGAATAAAAATTTGTGAAAAATTTAAATCTTTTATCTCAGGCCTAGCATAACCCGCCCACTCGCCTGGGTACAATCCTTAATGAATAAATCAAATACCTCCCATATAACATGCAGTTTTGCGAGGTAGACCGTGGTTTATTCTCTTAAACCATGAACTTGAAGTAACATCCAAAAAAAGACATGCCACAAAAAACTTTCACATATTAAATTCTTATGAAAACAAAGAAAATATACAGACGCATCAAATGTACAAGGTGTTGGCAGTGCTATGGAACCAATGAATCCCATGCATGGAAACTAACAATTTGAATTTTAACCGCTGAACTATACGCACTGGCAAGCCTGAGATACCTAAAAAACAAAAACATAATAGTATTCAGATTCACGAACTGCTATTAAAAAATTCAAAATGACTATTCCTTAAACCACTAGCCGCAAATCCTAGCCAACCAAAAATAAATAAATAATTGTATTCATTTGGATCCCATCACATGCAGGAATAAAGGGTAAAGAAATTGCGTATAAAAGCGCCAAAACAATAATATTTTCCAACGAAATCAACACCATAATTCGCCATAAAGACGCTCAAACTAATATTACATCAACAATAAATAAACAAAAATGGGCAAAAAGAAAAAAAAAATGGAAAAAATTCAAACCGTTAAAACTTGTAAAAATTAAAAATCCAAATTCTCTTCCGAACACCTACTATTAAATAAATTTGCTCAACCAACCAAATAAAACAGAACATGTAGTCCTCCACTGTTAAAAATATGCTGGTAAGAAATAAGACATAAATGAAAGTCCCATGGTACAAACGAAAAGTAATTAAAAAATTGAATTTTTAAAAGAATCAATATTTGTCCAAGGATATAAATAATAAAGAAAACAATAATGATCCAACAATCGAAACAAAAAAAAAAAAAAAATAATAATAATAATAATAATAATAATAATAATAATAAAGGATAACCTTGTCGTGGTTTAGCCACTGTTGCCAGCAAGGGAAGCCAAGTATCCTGCTCTCCGTTTGTCTTGTACATTCTCTGTTCTATTTCGTTATGCCCTGTGAACGCCTTTGTTTTGTTCTTTATAATAGTAGTCGTACCTTAGGATTTTGGCTACCCACGTGTTTGTGCCGTGCGTGGAGATTGTCGAATGAATCCTGGTGACTGAGCAGTCCATGGGGCGGGTACAGTTCCCTGTGTCAACACTTCACTTTGGCCTGGATTTTAAAACAGGTCAGGACCCCCACCCTGATCCGGCTGTGCCAGGTCAGACTGCCAGTATGAGTGCTGTTAATTATATCTTTTGATAGCCCTGGCGACAATGTGTCCCCTTGTTATCCTTAATAAAGATGAATAAATTTAATTTTGGACATAATTAATATCCCGCATGAGGACCCATCCTCGGAAATAGGCTCACCGCTAACCCCAAATTCCTGTTTTAGAGAACAGGTCAGTGAGCCAAGTGACGGGCTTGTGGTACCTGGTCCTGAAAAGGAAAGATGGGCTCAACTTTGATAAGGTGAGCCCTTTTTGATAAGTGGCGCTATATGGTTTGTTCGGTGAGCTAAAGACGGTGAAAAAGATCAGGGTATTTTGTAGAAACTCGAACGGAAAAGCAATCTCACAATGCAAGTAACTACTTCGTTCTTAGGGTTCCAAGTTGATATTGTACCACATGCGACAATGAATAAGTCGCGGGTGTTATCTATTGCCCTGACCTGCTAAATTGCAGTGAAGACGACATTAGAGCAGAATTAGCAGAACAAAAGGTAATTGAAGTTGGACTTAAGTCAAAGGACGGAGTGTTGAGAGATACGCCAAACCACGTAAACGTTCGAACACCGGTTCTTCCTAAAAATAAGGGCTGCTTTCTATTCCTTAGAGGTCCGGTTGTATGTTCCATCACCTTTAAGGTGTTTTAAATGCCAGAAGTATGGACATACATCCCTTAGGTGCAATTCTGATCAAGTCTGCGTTTGTGGACAGTCCCTGCATGAAGGGTCTTCTTGTAAAGAACCCATTAAATGTTTAAATTGTGGGAACCACTCTGCACGATCGCAGGCATGTCCTGTGTACAAGCAGGAGGTTGCTATTCAAAAGAAAGCTAGAGACAACATTAGCTACCTCGAAGCTAAGAAACTGGTGGTGATACGTACCCCAATTCAGGGACCTGTGTACTCACAAGCTTTACAAAAGAAACCGGAAATCAGCTCGCTCGTCAAAGAGTTGGTTCCGGAACTGTTAAAAGCCGAAGGGAGCCTTTATCCAAAAGTTATAACTCAGGTATCTAAGCCTGGTGAAATTATAGCATTTAAGCACTAGTACCTGTACCCGAAATGGGTCGGAATCTTTAAACACAAGATCAGAGGCGATGGCTGTTGAGACGGAGAAGGGGTAGAAGTGCGTCCTCTACAAGTGGACATCTACTGTTGATCACCCTGAAATTAAAGGGTCAGAAGAAGAAGACGAAAGGCTGGCCAAAGGGAAACCCAGATTGCCTCCAAAAACGCCTGCTGTGTCCTCCCAGCAACTATCTGGGGGATCCAAAGGATTAAGAGCTGTGATATATTACGTGACATCTATCTGTGATATTTTATATTAGTGTATTGTTTGTGTACATACTCGTTCTTGTCCTTCGTCTATATACTTATATGTTAATTTATTAATTTATTTTGTGTAAAAAATTATAGTTATATATATATATATATATTTAGATGTTTATAATTTTATTTATAAATATTAATATTATTATATAACTTTGGGAGAAATCGAATAAAAAGGGATCAAGGTTTAAGTTATATTTAATATTTTAGGTAAATTTAGATGCATGTTATAATGATTGAAGTAATTAATTAACTCTTAATGTTATTTTAACCTTCTAGCTCAGGGATCTCAATTGGGGAAAGAGTTCAGGATTTAGTTGAAGATAAAAATTTTTAAAATATAAGAAATATCCTATATGTAATTGAATTTAACGTATAAAATTTGCTCTGAATAAATTTGCTTTCTAACGCATGCGTTAATGACTTTAAATGAAAAATAAGTAAAGCTGTCAAAAATGTCAAATAATTAAGAAATTTTAATGTTTGGATCAAAATGAAAATTTAGAAAAGAAAAGAAAATTATTAGCTTCACAGGTGTTTACACAAGTAAATAATTGAAATTCTTAATTAATAACATATAACAAATATAAATTGCAGGGAAATACCAATAACAGGGTTATAAAATTTAAAACTCACATATACAGTCCTTCCTGTCGATTGAATGATGTCTTCAAACTTCAGCTGGAGGCAGGCAATGTTCACTCGGCTATTTTGTTACTAATATCCAACTGCTATCTCGGTTCTCGAAGACACCAACTTCCAAGCTTCAAGATGTTTTCTTTCCAAAAACGGCAACCTCCAAACACTTATTTACTATGGTAACTTTTTATTTAAAATGGTTTTAAATCTTTATGAGTGATATCGTTTAAAATGTATTATTAAGTATCCAAGATTTTGTTAACACACTTTTATTTTAGTTACCGAAAATAATATTTATTTAAGAGGAATTGTCCGGAGAAATAAAACAAACTTTCACCAAATAAAATGGAATTTAATTTGGTATATAAAAATTATTTTAAATCGGAAAACACGAAAACAAATTTACACAAAATCGTGACATCAATTAATCGTACAGAATTATTTTATTAATAACGACAGGTATCGGTGACCGAACTATTTAATTTTAACCGATTGATATAAAAAAGTGCTCTCGAAATTATTCGTAACGTAAACTTTCTCGACGATAATAAATTAGGTTATGTAAACCAAATTTAAACACTGTTTTAATCTTTTCACTTTTTGAACAAATTCTAGAGAGAATGATTCCTGAGCGCTTGCTTTTATAGGTTTCTGGTTGCTACAGAAATTTCAACTTTTTACAGCCATATTGCAAAATTTACAATGAATGTGATTGGATAATCAAAATTAAGAATTGTACATAAATGGAATTTTGGGTAACTTTCTTATACATGGTCGGAAATGAAAAAAAAACGGAAATGAAAACTATGTGAAATTTCGAATAAAAGGACACCTAATAAGCAAAATTCCTACCACTAATAAACGAAACAACTTAATCTAATCAAAATAAGCTATTAACTATAACACTTACAAGCTACACTAAAATTACTTTTAAAATGGAATTCTGAGGACAATTTACATAAGAAAACATATCTTTTAAATTCGAAACATTTAATTTAATGAAAATTTTAAGCTTTTGTAAATTTGTCTAGAATTCCAACTTAGATTTAGCAAAATTTTGCGGATAAAAACGCTGTATCCTTATAAAAACTTATTTATATTGTGAAAGAACATCTATTATTTGCTTTAAGAGCAAAAACTAAATCTAATAATTGGAAAAAGTATAAAATTATGTGAAAAATCTAAAATTTAAACAAACCTATTAAATTTAAATATGAAATAAATTCATATTAAAAATGTTTTTAGCACTTAAAATGTTATGTTTAAGGTTTGTACAACTTGTCTTTATTGTTCTCACTACTTATTTGCAATGCATAATGTTATTTAGTCTTGCATTGAAAAAGTCTCATCGTCTAACACTCTTTTAGGAATTTTTACACTATAAATTGTAATATAAAATGTAATGTTCTAAATGTCTTTCTTCTTGTGAATCATGTATTATAATTTTTGTCACTAATTCCAACAAAAAATGTGCGAAAATTGTCTATACTGTCCATATTATAACCCTTTTACTAAATTTTTGTATTTCCTGCCTTTAAAAACTAAACATACACTATCCCTAACAAATCCTAACTACATAGTCCATGTTTAAACACCTGTGAAATGTCTACTTGCCAAATTACCTTTGAAAAATTGAATTTTATTGTAAAAATTGAACTACTAAAATGACTCTACGAAAATGGTGATATTTAACATTCTTGACAATTTTGGTAGCAACAAATTGCTTTTTATGATGAAACCAAACTTAGCAAATGATATTCAGATCAATTTATACCAAATAAATTTATTTTAAACACATCGTGAACCAGATTTATGTAAAATTGTGTCTCGCACTTGTATCGAGCCAGAAATTACCCCTTTTATGACCCAAATGTCATGTAAGCTGTCCGATACTTCTATTACCTCTTTCTAAACATCTCAAATTAATTTAAGAATGAAGATATTTTGTACAAGAAAATATTAAGTTCTTTAATTGACCTACCTATTAAAATTAAATTTTGAAATAAGAATAACTCATGGAAGTATGAAAATTTTAGATTCATCTAGACACCTCAATTTTCTGTACATATTTACCTACCTAGGTTCTTCATTTATCAACACCAAATTTTCTTGTATAATGTTTATAACCTTGCTTGTAACCAATGTGATTGATATCGAATTGCTCATCCTTTATAATTCTTTCCACCTTCAAATACTGGATATGCGGTTTATATAAATTTAATCTTTTATTGTAGGGCTGTACCCAGTTTAATTCATCTTTACCAATTCTTATCTTCATATATTGTGCATCGATAATCAATCTTAATTGCTTAATCATATCCATTCCGATTATTAACTCCATCTTTAAATTGTTAGTTATAAACCATTGTGTTTGAAAATCTGTTCCCTACCTTAGCTTCAGTATGTAGCATCCTATTTATAGTGCTAAGCTTCTTATCCGTAGCTGCCATAACTTCTATTTTGTTTATTCTGATGATCTCATCTTTAAATAAATCGTTATTCTCTACGATGATTTTTTCCTGTATTAATGAAATTTCTGATCCGGTATCAACTAATCCTAATAAATTTAAATTCTTAATTCTAATGTTAACGAAAGGTAATAAAATGTTTGCAGTTTCTGGTTCTGAATTTTGTTCAATTTCTAAAAATTCCGTAGGATGTTGGTAGTTTTCTTTACATTGTTGACAAGGAAGCTCGTATTTAAAAATTTTGAACGGTGATCTTGTCAAAGTCCTTTTGTGTGTTCTTTTCTTCGTCTTGGGATGCATGTACGATGGCATTGACCCAACTAATCCTTCCCAACTCGGTTCCTCCTTTCTTCTCGTACCTGAATGTTATTCACTCTCCTATTCTGATCATCCACGATCTCTTGGTATGGCCTTCTATTTTCTTTTTGCATATCATTTCTACGATGATCCTTTTTCTTCTCTCTATTATTCTGATGCTCCCGTTCATTATCCTTGGCTTGATTGTTGTAATTAAATCTGTTCCTATCGTAGCCATTATTATATCCTCTTCTTTGTTGGAAGTTGTTCCTCTCTCTTCCCGATCTATAATTGTTTTCCTATTGTTGCCATTTTGGAAATACTCTCTACGATTATCAGCACGATGATATTGATTTTGATAATCCCTCCTGTCATTTCCATAATTCCTATTATAATTATCTCTCCTATTTTCCTCTCTTTCGTGCCTGTAATTATATTCCTTCTGTCATTTCCATAATTCCTAGGGTTAAATTCTCTCTTTTCGTAACTGTTCTGATGCTGTTCATACGCATCGTATCTTCTTAAAAATTGCAGTAGTGATGTTATATTATCTATATTTTGCAGAATAATGTTTTCTGCCACATTATTCTCCAGTTGCCTTGCTAAATATTGGACTATTTCTTGTTCATTCATCGGTGGTGTGAAGTATCTTGCTATTTGGTTTTCTTCATCACATAAATCTCCTCGAAGTGCCATAGTTTTTGTCATACTTCGCCCTTGAAAATTCTTCCTTATTACATTTTGTTGGACGTCACTCCAATATTGTTTTAAAAATTCCTTGAAGTGCTTATAATCGGTACATTGCTCTTGTACTAAATTGTACCATAGTTCGGCATTCCTTTAAGCATCTTTCTTACCAAACGCATTTTTGTTTATTGTCCTTAATGTCATTAAAATATTCTTCTATATTTTTCAAAATAGCATTGGGATTCTTGCTTCTTCCTTCAAATTTGTATGGCATCTCTTGATTCCACATGCAATTTTCCCAGCCTATTTGAAAATTTCGAGGTGTTTCTCGTTCTTTCAACTCTTCCAGGTCATGATCGTACATTCTTAAATTGCAAATTCTCCTATCTGTTTCTTGTTCTCATCCTTATTTTTTATCCACCTGGAAATATATTTGTTCGTGGATGTCTTGTATCCTTCCTACTTTATCATTTATTTGTTAGAAGCCTCTTCTCTTAGACGGGTTTCAGTTCTAATATTCTTGTCCAACTTTCCGATCTTGTCATCTACCTCTTCCTTATTGTCGATAATCGTTCCCATAACTTATCATTTTCGGTGCATGCTGTTACTTAATTCTTCCTTCGTTTTCTCCATTTTATGCACTAACTTCTCCTTATCGTTCTCCCACTTACGTTGTCTATCGATACTTTCTTTAGCCGTCTCAATCCTCCTTCCTTTCTTCCTCTGCTTTTTCCTATTTTCTTCAAGCTTGTTGAATTTTCTATCAATATTTTCCTCAGCTTTTATTCTATTTTCTTCAAACTTTTAAATTTACTATCAATATTTTCTTCAGCTTTTATCATGTCTTGCTTCCTATTTTCTTCCGCTTTCATCAATCTTTTTCTTTCTTCCGCTTTCATCAGCATGGCGATTATCATGTCCACGTCTAAGCTTTTGCTTTCTCTAACTGGACTTCCCTTCTTGTTGTCCTTCAACATCCTTTTCTACTTGTTCCATCTTGTAACTAGATCCTGTTTTTCTCTTTTACCTCAATATCTTTAGGTCCGTAAACTTTACCTGATCTAGTTACCCTACGATCTTGCATTCACTAGTTGTACTAACTAAATTTGCCCCTTTTGTAAAAATCCTAACACTAATAAACACAATAAACAATAACTAATAACAAATAACAATGAACGAAAAAATGAAAAAAAACTAAATATGTAAAAATTTTTTGTGCTTTTATATCAAAATCTTCAAACTAAATGCCCACGTTGGGCCCAATAAATTGAGATGTTTATAATAATTTTATTTATAAATATTAATATTATTATATAATTTAAGAAATCGAATAAAGGGGATCAAGGATTTAAGTTATAAAAATATTTTATTTTAGATGCTGTATGTTATAATGATTGAAGTAATTAATTAACTCTTAATGTTTTATTGCAAGTTCTAGCTCAGGGATCTCAATTGGGGAAAGAGTTCAGGGAAGTTGAAGATAAAATTTTTTAAAAATAAGAAATATCCTTATGTAATTGAATTTAACGTATAAAATTTGCTCTGAATAAATTTGCTTTCTAACGCATGCGTTAATGACTTTAAATGAAAATAATTAAAGCTGTCAAAAATGTCAAATAATTAAGAAATTTTAATGTTTGGATCAAAATGAAAATTTAGAAAAGAAAAAAATTATTAGCTTCACAGGTGTTTACACAAGTAAATAATTGAAATTCTTAATTAATAACATATAACAAATATAAATTGCAGGAAATACCAATAACAGGGTTATAAAATTTTAAAACTCACAATACATCCTTCCTGTCGATTGAATGATGTCTTCAAACTTCAGCTGGAGGCAGGCAATGTTCACTCGGCTATTGTTGTTACTAATATCCAACTGCTATCTCGGTTCTCGAAGACACCAACTTCCAAGCTTCAAGATGTTTTCTTTCCAAAACGGCAACCTCCAAACACTTATTTACTATGGTAACTTTTATTTAAAATGGTTTTAAATCTTTATGAGTGATATCGTTTAAAATGTATTATTAGTATCCAAGATTTTGTTAACACACTTTTATTTTAGTTACCGAAAAATAATATTTATTTAAGAGGAATTGTCCGGAGAAATAAAACAAACTTTCACCAAATAAAATGGAATTTAATTTGGTATATAAGAATTATTTTAAATCGGAAAACACGAAAACAAATTTACACAAAATCGTGACATCAATTAATCGTACAGAATTATTTTATTAAAACGACAGGTATCGGTGACCGAACTATTTAATTTTAACCGATTGATATAAAACAAGTGCTCTCGAAATTATTCGTAACGTAAACTTTCTCGACGATAATAAATTAGGTTATGTAAACTAAATTTAGCAACACTGTTTTAATCTTTTCACTTTTGAACAAATTCTAGAGAGAGAATGATTCCTGAGCGCTTGCTTTTATAGGTTTCTGGTTGCTACAGAAATTTCAATTTTTACAGCCATATTGCAAAATTTACAATGAATGTGATTGGATAATCAAAATTAAGAATTGTACATAAATGGAATTTTGGCCGTAACTTTCTTATACATGGTCGGAAATGAAATTTAAAAACGGAAATGAAAACTATGTGAAATTTCGAATAAAAGGACACCTAATAAGCAATAATTCCTACCACTAATAAACGAAACAACTTAATCTAATCAAAATCTATTAACTATAACACTTACAAGCTACACTAAAATTACTTGAAAATGGAATTCTGAGGACAATTTACATAGAAAACATATCTTTTAAATTAAACATTTAATTTAATGAAAATTTTAGCTTTTGTAAATTTGTCTAGAATTCAACTTAGATTTAGCAAAATTTTGCGGATAAAACGCTGTATCCTTATAAAAACTTATTTATATTGTGAAAGAACATCTATTATTTGCTTTAAGAGCAAAAACTAAATCTAATAATGTGGAAAAAGTATAAAATTATGTGAAAAATCTAAAATTTACAACGTAACCATACTTAAATTTAAATATGAAATAAATTCATATTAAAAAATGTTTTTAGCACTTAAAATGTTATGTTTAAGGTTTGTACAACTTGTCTTTATTGTTCTCACTACTTATTTGCAATGCATAATGTTATTTAGTCTTGCATTGAAAAAGTCTCATCGTCTAACACTCTTTTAGAATTTTTACACTATAAATTGTACGGCACTATAAATGTTTGTATGCCATAATGTTCTAAATGTCTTTCTTCTTGTGAATCATGTATTATAATTTTTGTCACTAATTCGCTAACAAAAATGTGTGCGAAAATTGTCTATACTGTCCATATTATAACCCTTTTACTAAATTTTTGTATTTCCTGCCTTTAAAAACTAAACATACACTATCCCTAACATAATCCTAACTACATAGTCCATGTTTAAACACCTGTGAAATGTCTACTTGCCAAATTACCTTTGAAAAATTGAATTTTATTGTAAAATTGCACTACTAAAATGACTCTACGAAAATGGTGATATTTAACATTCTTGACAATTTTGGTAGCAACAAATTGCTTTTATGATGAAACCAAACTTAGCAAATGATATTCAGATCAATTTATACCAAATAAATTTATTTTAAACACATCGTGAACCAGATTTATGTAAAATTGTGTCTCGCACTTGTATCGAGCCAGAAATTACCCCTTTTATGACCCAAATGTCATGTAAGCTGTCCGATACTTCTATTACCTCTTTCTAAACATCTCAATATATATATATTTATTTATCTATAATGAATAAAGTATACAATGGAACTGTAGAGGACTTGTCCAGCGATACTGTGACATTAAATTAATAATACAAACACAACCCAATGTGCCTGTGCATTCAGGAGAGTCATCTTAAACCAGGACAACCATACGCCTTGAAGGGCTATCAGGTTGCCCGGAAGGACGCTTGTCTGCAACAACGAGCAAGCGGTGGTGTTGTAACACTAGTTCGGAACGATGTCAGATACCAACTAGTAAATATCCGATCCGAGCTACAAGTTGTTGTCGTGCGAGTGATCCATCCTTGAATGTTACAGTGTATTTACCCCGATGGCAATTGGCAGATTGCTGCTTCGATAACGTTATATCAACTAAAACCCCGTTCCTGATTGTATTTAATGCCCACAATCCGGCATGGGTTCTTAAAACGACGCAAGCGTGAACTTAATCGGTGGCTTAGCGAGACGACATTGTGTTGCTTAACAACGACATCCACGTATTTCAACGTCAGATCAAATAATTTTACCGCCATTGACTTGACACTTGTCGTCAACCTCCGTTCTTAAATGGAGCGTCGACGATGACCTACGAAACAGCGACCATTTTCCCATTTTGAAACAAGCAAAATCTCCTATACAGTATGCCGTGAAAAGATGGATTACCGTCAAAGCTGATTGGACACGCTTTAGCCAATCGTTTGCTACTCCACAAGATCCTACTGTGCAAAATGTCACAAACGCCATTCTGAGTGCTGCCGAAATCAGTATACCTAGATCTGGTAAATCGCCACTTAAACGGGTAGTTCCATGTGGAACCCGAAGTAAAACGTGCTATCCGGGACAAGAAATCTGCATTCTCTAGATTTAGAAATAACTGTAAGTCGAAAATATGATAACCTTTAAAAGGCTCGAGTATGTAGACGTGTAATACTGGAAGCAAACGAACTTGCTGGAACAGATACGTCTACACTAACATCCACCCGGCTACGACTGAAGTGTCAAGTTAAATCTATATCCGGGAAGAAGCAGATCCAACAAGTTTCGTCCATCCGAACAAATACTGGGATTACTGGAGATCTCAGCGAGATTGCCGAAATCCTGGCAACATTTTGAAAACCAGTAGTTCTACAAACTATGAACCTACCTTCCCGGATCTAGCAAACCCCGTTGAAGAAATTGATTTCAACTCCGTAAATGATTCGGAATACAACTCGCCATTTACACTGCAAGAACTAGAGGAAGCACTAAAACGTGTAAAAATATCAGCACCTGGACCCGATACGATTACAAACGATATGCTCAAGCATCTATCGGTCGACATGAAACATGCCTTGTTAGAGATGTTCAATACCCTCTGGAAAGGCATGTATCCAGAAGATTGGAAGGAGGCTGTTGTTGTCCTATTCTAAAACCTGGGAAAGATCCCTATCTCCTGAGTTATCGCCCCATCAGTCTCACGTGCTGCATGGGAAAACTCATGGAGAGGCTGATAAACAACAGACTCATGTGGTGGCTTGAAAACAACAACGTCTTGGTACCGTATCAGTCTGGCTTCCGCAAAGGTAGATCTACTAACCACCTCTTAGTAATAGAGAATGCTGCTCAAAATGCGTTCTGAAAGAACACTTGGTCGTTGTACTTTTCGACATTAATGCTTACGACATGACGTGGCGTCCGCTATACTAAAAGTTATACCAATACGGTCTCGAGGAAGACTTCCACTACTGGTGCGTTCTTTTTAAGTGAAAGAATTTCGAGTACGTGTTGGTAATAACTTGTCGAGCTCAAACATTAGAAAATGGCGTACCCAGGGTTCAACATTGAGTTGCACTATTTGCAATTGCCATAAACGATATAGCGTATAATGTTAAGAGTCTGTAACCAAGTGCTTATATGTTGACGCCTACTTATGTACTCAGGAAAAACAGTAGGAAATATCCAGAACCCTGCAGGAAGCAATTAACACCATTGTTTCAAATGGCGCCTCTGTTGGCTTTCAATTTTCAAAAGAAGACGAATGTCTGCATTTATGTCGGCTTAGAGATCAATCCGCTACTGTACCTTGGTGACCAGCCGATCGAGTGTGTTTCCGAAGCTAGGTTTCTCGGTCGTTTGACACGCAACTTAGATGGAAGCCACATATCAACGAAATTAAAGAAAATGTGACAAAGCACTAAATTTAATAAAAGTTCTTGCACATACCCATGGGTGCACAACCCAAAATACTATTAAGAGTATATCAGGCGATGATACTATCGTTATAGACTATGGCAGTATAGCATACGGATCAGCCCGCAAAAGTATACTAATGACCTTGGATAGAATCCACAATGCAATTAGGTACTCTTTTGGCGCCTTCTAGCCCGCTCAATCTCTTTACTGTGAAGCTTCACTACCTCCACTTGAAATACGGCGTTATATTTTAATGGCGAATTACATGATTCGTATTAAATCAAAGCCATTACATCCCACCAGCTGTTTGCTGTTCCCGAATATAAATATGTATGCAAATAGGACAATTACCCGTCCAGCTGGGATACGTTTTATTGAATACCTGCAGGTTATTGGGCATGAACATGCCTCCCATACCGAAGCCCATGATGTACCTCCGTGGTCGGAGATGTCAGCTATCCAGCAACAAAATCAATTAGCTAGAGATAGCCTGAAACAAGAGATATTACTGAGGTGGCAGGAAAATGGCAGCATATTAATACTCACCTGTCATTTATAAAACCAGATGTTCGTACACCTCAGTTATGTGTTGATATGCCACGACACGAACTTACTAAATTACACCGATTACGTCTTGGTCATACAGCCCTTACTCACGGGCATCTATTGAAAGGAGAAGATAATCCTACATGCGCTACATGCGATATCAGGCTAACTGTGTCACATATTATCCTTGATTGCCCTACTTATCATGCAAGAGACAGCAACACCATCTGCAGGAGAGCCTAAGAGATAATTTAGTAGAGTTAGACCCAATAGCGAACACAATCAATTACTTGAAATCAACAGGCATCTATAAGAAACTATAATTAGTTAAAATAGGTTGTGAGTGAAATGTATATACTTACCTGTACCTTATCTAAAATAATGCAATAAATACTTGATTATATGGGTATAAGCGCCAATAGCCTTAGTAGCTGATGCGCTGAGGAAGGGTTTTAGTGGTATGCCTAATAATGGAGAATCCCACTACCAACGGTGGTGTCCATAAAATTTTCCTCCCAAAAAAAAAAAAAAAAATAATAATAATAATAATAATAATGTTTGAAATGTTTGAAATGTTTATTTACGCAATATATACATGTTGTGGTTCCAACCAAGTTGCAATAGAACTTATCGGTTGGTACCTTAAGTAGTAATATTAAGTAATTTACAAAATATATATTATTGATCTAACAAAATTTCACAAGTGTTGTATTATTTGTCTAACATTTAAACAATACAACGAAGTGCAACTATTTCCGTAGATTGTTTTTATCACAATTTTACATACATATTTTATTAGCTTGAATTTGTAGTCCGCTTATATAGCTCTAATTTGAATGTTTTGTAATAAGTTATATTCACTATCTCGGATGGTAAAGAATTATAAAATTTAGGAATTGAGCACTCTAATGTCCTTTTGCCGTATTTATTAAAGTAAAATGGTACAGCATAATTGGTTCTTCTAGTTAAATAATTATGGTCAATTGAATTTTGTAACTACTATCGTTGAAATGTGCAAGTATGTTTAAGTAGGTATAATATCCCTAGGTGTTAAAGTGTTCATATTTTCAAATAATTTTTGTTTGTTTAGGTTTCTACTTCCTTGGATTAATTTAAGAAGATTTATTTGTAAAGATTCCAGCTTCTTCAAGTGAGTAGCTTCAGCACATCCCCATACCCGTACAACGTATCTCAAATTCGACTCCACTAGAGCTTTGTAAACCAATTTCATAGTTGTCCTATTAGCATATCTATTTAATAAATATATACAACCTGATATTCGCTTTATTTTTGCATGTACATGTTCTATGTGTTTATTGTAAACCAGCTTCGAGTCAATGATCATTCCCAAATATTTTATTTGGTTTACATTTTCTAGTTTCATGCAATGACATTGCATACTCATAGTTTTATTAGACACTCATTGTTGTGCATTGTGATGTCGATGTTATTAACTTTTGCATATGTGGTGTACTGAAAATCATTGTTTTCGTTTTTCTGGATTTGGGAAAAGGCTTTGTTGTTGCATCCATTTACAGACCTTATTTAATTCGAATTGTAGTGTGTTTTACAGATTTCTATATCTTGGTGCGAATACATTAATATTGCATCATCCGCGTACATGTGAAGTTCCGCTTGTGTTACATGCTTGAATATTTCATTAATATATATTAGGAATAGAATCGGTCCCAAGTTGCTACCTTGTGGTACCCCATGCTTGACATTCTTTTACCACTTCGTTTGTTGTCAACTAGTACTACGTATTTTCGGTTCTGTAAGTAACTTCTAAACCATTTCAGTTGCTTGTTTTTATTCCTATTTTATCCATGCACCTGATAAGTATTTCGTGGTTCACCGTATCGAACGCTTTAGATAGGTCGATGAACACCGCTATAGTATACTTCATGCGGTTAAGTTGACTGTTAATATAATTCGTTACTCGTACCAATGCTTGTTCTGTATTTTTATTTTGTTGAAAACCATACTGATTTGAATTAATTGTTTTATTATTTTGTAGATATCCATTCAAATGCTTAACAACATACTTTTCCATAACTTTCTCAATTACCGGTAAGATACTTATTGGTCTATAATTTGAAAATAATAATAATAATAATAATAATAATAATAATAATAATAATAATAATAATAATAATAATAATAATAATAATAATAATAATAATAATAATAATAATAATAAAGCAGATTGGAGTCGATTTGCTGAAAAATAGTTGTTCCTGAAGACCTGAATGTGAATACACTAACATCCAGCATAATAAAAGCTGCATCTGAAAGCATTCCTAGGTCTCGAGAAAATTTAACTAAACGTTTAATGCCCTGGTGGAATCCGCAAATTTCTCAGGCAATTAAAATAAAAACTCACCTTCAACACATTTAAGAAAAATTCTACTCAAGCAAATCTAATAGCCTTCAAAAGGCAAGAGCTGTGGCTAGACGGATCATACTTGAAAGCAAGAGATCGTCCTGGCAAAATTTTACAAAATCAATAACATCGGATGCTGATGTAAGTATTGTTTGGAAAAAATAAAATCCATATCGGGAAAAATATCCTGCAAATACCTACAAACTTACAGAAAAATGGCATACTAGTGAAAGACCCAAAAGATATATCAGAGACTCTAGCCGCCCACTTCGGGCTTATGAGTAGTACTTCAAATTATTGCCCAGAGTTTAGGAATTCAATAAAGAATATTAAAAACACACTTGACTATGGACAAGAGAGTTCAGAGACTTATAATGCACTTTTCACAATAGAAGAACTATAGGAAGCATTGCAGAAGTCCAGATCAGGTGCTCCTGGTCCAGATGACATTACGTATTACATGATAAAGAAGTCAACTATGGAAATTAAACTAGCACTACTGGTTTTGTTCAATAAACACTGGAAGAATGGAACTTATCCAGATCAGTGGAAAGAGGCAATAGTAATACCTATTGTTAAACTAAATAAAGATCCTATGCAACCATCTAGTTATCGACCTATCAGTCTAACATGTTGTATGGGAAAATTATTAGAAAATGGTAAATGTACGACTGCAAGTTATCTTAGAAAATGAAGGTATACTAGTTCCATTTCAAGCAGGATATCGCAAACACAGAACCGCCACTGATCATCTAGCTCTCTTAGAACATGCAGCTCAAGAAGCTTTCAAGAACAGAGAACACTTAATAGCTGTATTTTTTGATATAAAAGGTGCTTTTGATATGACCTGGCGGTATGGAATACTAAAGAAACTTCATCAATATGGTTTGAAGGGAAATCTGCCTACATTTATAAGTTCCTTTCTAGAAAACAGGCGTTTCAGGGTTAGAGTAGGCAATTGTCATTCGCAAATAATGACACTAGAAAATGGAGTCCCCCAAGGATCAACACTAAGCTGCACACTTTTTGCTATTGCCATCAATGACATAGCGAAAGGTGTTAACAGTTCTATATCAACATGTCTCTATGTTGATGATTTAGCAATAATGACTGCAGCAAAAACAGTAGGGGAGGCATCTCGAAAATTACAACAAGCAATAAATATCGTCCTAGAGAATGGAAAAATTTAGGTTTTCAGTTTTCCAAAGAAAAAACACAATGTATACATTTTTGCCGTCTAAGAAAACCACATTATGATCCTTGTCTATATTTAGGAGATCAAATCATTAATTGTGTGACAACAGCCAAATTCCTGGGTCTAAAGTTTGATAGTAAACTTTCATGGAGGAATCATATTCTAGATTTAGAGGCCAAATCAAAAAAGAATTTAAACATTATAAAGGTCCTTTCACATACTAAATGGGGAGCAGAACCTAAAATCCTGTTGACAATATATTAGACTATAATATTGTCACGAATAGATTATGGAAGCATAATTTATTCGTCAGCAAGAAAGACTCTTCTATATGTATTAGATCGAATCCAAAATCTAGGAATAAGATACTGTATTGGAGCTTTTCCAACTACCCCAATATTAAGCCTCTACATCGAATCTGGCATGTTACCTCTTGAAACAAGAAGGAACATACTCATGACCACTTACATGAGCGGAGTAAGTCTCATATAAATAATCCCAATAATAAAATCTTGTTTCCTAAAACAAATCCGTATGCTGGAGGATCTCGAACGCGCCCATTAGGTTTTCGTTTTCTCGAATTTATGAATGACATCCATGAATCGATTCCAACGATTTTGAGCGACATTCCAGTTAAAGATACAAGAGAGGCTTCAGTACAGAGTGCGACTGTAATGACAAGATTTAACTTCCGCAAAAGTATAAAAGACAAAATCTTAGAACAATGGCAACTTCAGTGGACTAACACCAACACCCAGCTTGTAAAAATACAACCATCTGTAACACAACAATATGTTCAGATGGAACTATCTAGGCAAAGTTCAGTACGGGCTCATCGTCTACGAACAGGTCATACGTCTCTAACCCATCAGCATTTATTAAATGGAGAACCGGCACCAGTATGTGAAATCTGTAACGTTAATCTCTCAGTAGTACATGTTCTCTGTGACTGTCCACAATACCAATTACAACGGACCCTCCATGGATTAGCAAAGGATATATCTTTAAACTTACAAAAACAAAAATGGTTAATACCCTAAAATATTGCAGAGATATAGCACTTTATAATAAATTGTAACTAATTGTATCAATATATACACAGTTTCTATTAATACATAATCAACCAATGAAAGAGCTAATGACCTTTGCAGTCGATGCTCTAGGAGGTGGGTTTTAGTGAGTAAAAATCCCACACTACTTGACTCTTAGGAGACTTGTGCCTTTTGAAGGTTTTCCACCTCCTACACAAAAAAAAAAAAAAAAAAAAAAAAAATAAAATAATAATAATAATAATAATAATAATAATAATAATAATAATAATCTGATTGACAAATTGGAATTGGTTGTGTATTGATGCCAAAATTTGCTTAATGATTCATTATAATATCCAATCTGGTTTTGTTTTCATAAAATGAATCAGGAAAATCAAAAATATTACTGAAAGTATGGTTTTATATTTAGTATCTATATTTAAACTGATATTTGGATATCTGTCAAATTTTGGAAATAATTTGAAAATCAGATATAATTCTAAAAATGTAGATCGTATTTTACTAATCTTATCTTAATTGACACGATATATAAAAAGACGTATGATATTAACAAATATGAACATCTATAATGTAAGTACTAAGTTTTTAATGTTCTACTTTAAAAACTATAGTTTACGTAAGAAATTATTAGTTATTTTCCAATTGCGTGATTTTTATAACAATAACAAGGTAGATGACGGTCTTGGATTAATCGCCCGGATCGAGTGGTTGAGAATCACTATAAAAATTCTCCCCAATCTCAAGGTTTGAAGAGCGCTGATGAGATGAATGACTAGAGGATGTCTAGCCTCTAGCTATCAACCTCCAGATAACAGGTGACCTCTGGTTGTAATAAGCCTTCTGCATATATGGGAGCACTGCATGTAGTGACATCTTATTTCTTCCCAACTCGTGGGATCTAAATGGAATTAGATACTCAAAAAAAAACAAGGGAAATCCATCCCTCAAAATATGGATAGTGTTCTGGATGCACTTACAATATCCAGAAACATCCCTGATGCTGGCGGAGACGTGACATCAGGGGACAAAATCCTACTTACAGGTCGGTGAGCCAGGTGACAGCATTATGCCGGTATCTGGTCCTGAAAAGAAAAGATGGGTATAATTTTGACAAAGTTAACCCGTTTCTTATTAGTAAAGCTTTGTATAGTTTGTTTGGAATGTTAAAATGGTTAAGAAAGTAAAAGAAGGCGTATTAGTAGAAACAGTACTGAAAAGCAATCCAGAAAAATGCAAGAGACAAAAATTTTTTAGATTATGAAGTAGAAATTATTCCACATAGGACTATGAACAAGTCACGCGGAATTATTTATTGTCCAGATTTAATAAATTGCACTGAAGATGAGATAAGAAGAGTTAAGTAATCAAAATGTTGAAGGGTTAGACGACTTAAGACAAAGAAGGATGGCATACTAAGGGATACTCCAAATCATATTCTAACTTTTCAACACCTGTACTTCCAAAGAAAATCAGGGTAGCATTCTATTCTCTAGATGTAAGACTATATGTCCCATCCCCAATGAGATGCTTCCAGTGCCAGAAATATGCTCACACATCTGCAAGGTGTGATTCCGTACAAACATGTGTTTGTGGAAAGCCCCTACATGAAGGTTCCCCATGTAAGGAACCAATAAAATGCGTGAATTGTAATGTAAATCACACTGTACGCTCACAGAATTGTCCTGTATATAAACAAGAAGTTGCTATTCAAGAGCTTAAAGTTAGAGAACATCTTAGTTACCCCGAGGCAAGAAAAAGAGTAGTTGTGAATACTCCAATTCCAAAAGTATCATATGCTCAAGCAACAACGAGTAAATCAGATGTTAACACCTTGGTTAATGAGTTAGTCCCACTTCTTATAGAAGCTCTTAAAGTTACATTTATTCAAAAGTGACACCAGAACCTTTGCCTTTACAATTATCAAGTCTGACAACTCAAGTGGCTATCCCATCTCGTAATGGGTCTGAAACAAGTCTAATGTCAGTATCAGATTCAGAAAAGAAAATACCGTGTTCCTCGACGGTGACTGAATTACCTGTGACGGATTTATTACAACATTCACCGTTGAAATCTAAGAAGAAGGATGACCAAAAGGAAAAGCTAGGCTTCCCCTTCTACACAGTAACAGATTAATCTGTGATATTTTCTATAATATTTTTGTTATATTTTACTCATAACTGCTTGTTTCGTTTGATTTTATCGTTAAATTTACCTGTTTCCTATATCTTTTATGTTATCTTACAGAGTGCACACTTCACTATAAATATCCGTAAGTCTATACTATTTTAAACATCTAAATATTTTGTTCTTGTTATTAAACCATAACATCCGAATTCGCAATTTTAATAACATATTACAATGGAACTGTAGGGGATGTATACATAATCATTGTGATATTAAAATATTAGTACAAGAACACGAACCAATGTGCATTTGTCTGCAGGAAACACATCTCAAAATAAATCAATCGTATTCTCTGAAGGGATACGAACTATTGAGACATGACGTACCAAATGACAGAAGAGCATCAGGAGGTAGCACTTTTATTCAGAACTGATACACGATATCAGAAACTATCAATAATTAGCAGACTGCAGGTCATTGCAGCTAAATTCTTCATCCATTAGAAATTACAATATGTAACATTTATCTACCGGATCATGCCTGGAGAATTGAAGAATTAGATTACATAATAAGACAACTTCCCTCGCCTCTCATACTAACTGGTGACTTCAACGCTCACAGCCTTCTATGGGGTCGGTGAAGACTGATGCTAAAGGACGCATCTTAGAAAACTGGCTAGATAAAACGGACATTGTTGTGTTAAACACGGGTTCACCGACCAATTTTAATACAAAATCGAATAATTTTTCAGCTGTTGATTTGACAATAGCATCCACCAGACTAGTTCCACAACTAACTTGGAGGACGGTAGATGATCTACATTACAGTGATCATTTTCCGATTATTATAACAACAAACGTATCAAGGCCAGCAAAACAAAATGTAAATACATGGATTATATCTAAAGCAGATTGGAGTCGATTTGCTGAAAAATAGTTGTTCCTGAAGACCTGAATGGAATACACTAACATCCAGCATAATAAAAGCTGCATCTGAAAGCATTCCCAGGTCTCGAGAAAATTTAACTAAACGTTTAATGCCCTGGTGGAATCCGCAAATTTCTCAGGCAATTAAAATAAAAACTCACCTTCAACACATTTAAGAAAAATTCTACTCAAGCAAATCTAATAGCCTTCAAAAGGCAAGAGCTGTGGCTAGACGGATCATACTTGAAAGCAAGAGATCGTCCTGGCAAAATTTTACAAAATCAATAACATCGGATGCTGATGTAAGTATTGTTTGGAAAAAATAAAATCCATATCGGGAAAAATATCCTGCAAATACCTACAAACTTACAGAAAAATGGCATACTAGTGAAAGACCCAAAAGATATATCAGAGACTCTAGCCGCCCACTTCGGGCTTATGAGTAGTACTAAATTATTGCCCAGAGTTTAGGAATTCAATAAAGAATATTGAAAACACACTTGACTATGGACAAGAGAGTTCAGAGATTTATAATGCACTTTTCACAATAGAAGAACTAGAGGAAGCATTGCAGAAGTCCAGATCAGGTGCTCCTGGTCCAGATGACATTACGTATGACATGATAAAGAAGTCAACTATGGAAATTAAACAAGCACTACTGGTTTTGTTCAATAAACACTGGAAGAATGGAACTTATCCAGATCAGTGGAAAGAGGCAATAGTAATACCTATTGTTAAACTAAATAAAGATCCTATGCAACCATCTAGTTATCGACCTATCAGTCTAACATGTTGTATGGGAAAATTATTAGAAAATGGTAAATGTACGACTGCAAGTTATCTTAGAAAATGAAGGTATACTAGTTCCATTTCAAGCAGGATATCGCAAACACAGAACCGCCACTGATCATCTAGCTCTCTTAGAACATGCAGCTCAAGAAGCTTTCAAGAACAGAGAACACTTAATAGCTGTATTTTTTATATAAAAGGTGCTTTTGATATGACCTGGCGGTATGGAATACTAAAGAAACTTCATCAATATGGTTTGAAGGAAATCTGCCTACATTTATAAGTTCCTTTCTAGAAAACAGACGTTTCAGGGTTAGAGTAGGCAATTGTCATTCGCAAATAATGACACTAGAAAATGGAGTCCCCAAGGATCAACACTAAGCTGCACACTTTTGCTATTGCCATCAATGACATAGCGAAAGGTGTTAACAGTTCTATATCAACATGTCTCTATGTTGATGATTTAATAATGACTGCAGCAAAAACAGTAGGGAGGCATCTCGAAAATTACAACAAGCAATAAATATCGTCCTAGAGAATGGAAAAAATAGGTTTTCAGTTTTCCAAAGAAAAAACACAATGTATACATTTTTGCCGTCTAAGAAAACCACATTATGATCCTTGTCTATATTTAGGAGATCAAATCATTAATTGTGTGACAACAGCCAAATTCCTGGGTCTAAAGTTTGATAGTAAACTTTCATGGAGGAATCATATTCTAGATTTAGAGGCCAAATCAAAAAGAATTGAAACATTATAAAGGTCCTTTCACATACTAAATGGGGAGCAGAACCTAAAATGCTGTTGACAATATATAAGACTATAATATTGTCACGAATAGATTATGGAAGCATAATTTATTCATCAGCAAGAAAGACTCTCCTATATGTATTAGATCGAATCCACAATCTAGGAATTAGATACTGTATTGGAGCTTTTCCAACTACCCCAATATTAAGCCTCTACATCGAATCTGGCATGTTACCTCTTGAAACAAGAAGGAACATACTCATGACCACTTACATGAGCGGAGTAAGGTCTAATGTAAATAATCCCAACAATAAAATCTTGTTTCCTAAAACAAATCCGTATGCTGGAGGATCTCGAACACGTTCATTAGGTTTTCGTTTTCTCGAATTTATTAATGACATCCACGAATCGATTCCGACGATTTTGATCGATTATCCAGTTAAAGACACAAGAGAAGCTTCAGTAGCGCCTGCAACTGTGATGACAAGATTTAACTTCCGCAAAAGTATAAAAGACAAACTCTTAGAACAATGGCAACTTCAATGGACTAACACCAACACGCAACTTGTAAAAATTCAACCATCTGTGACACAACAATACGTTCGGATGGAATTACCCAGGCAATGTTCAGTACGGGCTCATCGTCTACGAACAGGTCATACGTCTCTAACCCATCAACATTTATTAACTGGAGAACCGGCACCAATATGTGAAATCTGCAATGTTAATCTCTCAGTAGTACATGTTCTCTGTGAATGTCCACAATATCAATTACAACGGAACCTCCATGGTTTAGCAAGGGACATATCTTTAAATCTACAAAAGGAAAAATGGTTAGTACTCTACAATATCTCAAAGATATAGCACTTTATAACAAATTGTAGCTAATTGTATCAATATATACACAATTTCTATTAATACATAAACAGCAAATAGAAGAGCTAATGACCTTTGCAGTCGATGCTCTAGGAGGTGGGTTTTAGTGAGTAAAATCCCACCTACTTGACTCTTAGGAGACTTGTGCCTTTTGAAGGTTTTCCCACCTCCTACACAAAAAAAAAAAATAATAACCTCCCGACGAGATCCACCTTGACGTGGTGGGGAGGCTCAGTAGCCACTGTTGCCAGCAGTGGTGAAGCAAAGAGATCTCAAGTCGTTTGTCTTCGTTTACTGTTGTTTTCTCATTACTTTAGTTTGTTTGTTATCTTGGGTCTTATGTCTTTCTTTCATGGTGTCTCTTGTTCTCTGTAAAAAAATAAAAAATAAAAAAAAAGGCTTTGGCCCGCTGGCAGATAGCGATAAAATGCGCTGATGACGACAACGCTAAGTTCATGGATTATGGAAATTAACTCGAGCCCTTCGGGGCGACCACATCTTACGGTGCAGGGGTTCGGATTGTCCCCAGTACCGGTCGGGAGCGAGGCGGAGCGGGCAGGCCTCACCCGACCGTTATCAAGCGGCTGCTCGGCGTCCATGGTGGGAAACCAGGCCATGGAGCATGTAAAAGCTTCTGGAATTAATGACGACTCTGGCGCGAATATGGACAACGAAACAGGAACTAACGTCGTTGTGACTGCTCAAGCTAGCACACAACCGACCTTTACCTCTAAAGTTAAAGGGGGTAGAATAACTGGCAATCCAGATAGAGGAAATAGCTATATATATTATCCAAAATTTTTGGTAATAAAACCCACAGAAGTTGGAGCATTTAATAAAATAAGTCCCTTTGTTATTCAAAGGAACATAGATTATCTAATAGGAATGGTGGCAAATATTAACAAAATAAAACAAGGACTTTTAATTGAAGTTAAAAACAGAGTCCAGGCACAGAAACTTTTAAATTTAAAAACATTTAGTGACACAGCTGTCGAGGTAACACCTCACAATACTTTGAATTTCTCCAAAGGAGTAGTAACATGTCACGATTTAAAAAATGCAACAGAATCGGAAATCAAAGAAAATATGGAATCGCAAGGAGTAATTGATGCTAAATTTATGACGATTAGGAAAGGAGGTGAATTATTAAAGTCTGGTTCAGTGTTACTCACCTTTAACAGAGTATCGTTACCCACTGTAGTAAAAGCTGCGTACCATAATTTACCAGTAAGGCCCTACTATCCTAACCCCTTACGATGTTTTCAATGCCAAAGATACGGACACAGCTCATCAACGTGTACTAAAGACAAAATATGCCTTTGCGGTTATCCAGATCATGGCAATGAACCCTGTCCAGTTCCACCAAAATGTGTCAATTGTGGAGGAACACACCTGAAATAGGTCTAAAAACTGCCCTATATACAAAAATGAAACTGCAATACAAAAATTAAAAGTAGACAGGAAAATAACCTATCAAGAAGCCAGGCGAGAGGTTTTGACTCTGAACCCTACCCCTTCGGTCACATATGCATCGATTGCTTCGCAAAAATCAGTTTCATCGCCTACGAATTTTAATGTTAAAGAGATCGTCTCAGAACTAGTACCCGAAATAAAATCGTTAATTAGAAATGAAGTGCATTTTGCTGTAAAGTCGATTTCTCATTTACAAAAAGAAAATATAAATCACTCCACAAATCATATGTCATCCAAGACTGACGCAAACACTGCATTATCAGACGTAGAATCAGAATTTTGTACACCAGATACACCAAAACGAAGAAGAAGCGTAACACCAGAACGTTATAGTGAGCAATCAGACACAGATAAAAGAATTCGTACTCGTAGTTCGATACGTGCTGTAACACTAGAAGCAGACCCTGGTTCTGAAGAAAATTCTGATACAAGTACATCTGTTGACATGAACATTATTCGAGAAGAAAAACACAAAACCAAAGGCTGGCCAAAAGGAAAGCCAAGAGGACCAAAGAAGACTAGCTAAACCATTTTTGTTAAATTCAACTGTGATAGCAAGTCTCAAAATTGAGATTTAAGACTAACTGTGATATTTTTACTAGCTGTGATATTTTTATATTATTTATTATTTATTTACTATTTACATTTTATTTATTTATTAGTTTATTTTATATCTTACCAATTTAATTATTTTAAATGTTGGTATTCGGCATACTACAATATCTTAACACTAACATTCGATAACAAAGAAAACATCCTGCAATGGAATTGCAACGGGTTAAAACACCACTATTGCCAATTAAAAATGATTATATGCGAATATCAACCCTTCTGCTTGTGTTTACAAGAAACACATCTTAAAGGAAATGGAAAATTTCATCTAAAGGTGTACCATTCTTATAACAAAAATTTCATTGGCAACGAAAGGGCTAGTGGAGGTGTAGCAACTTACATAAAAAACAACATACCACATAACGTTTATAAACTAAATACACATATACAAGCTGTTGCAATTAAAATTGAATATCCAGTTAGCACAACTATCTGCAATGTATACTTACCATCGTTTAACTGGACATTGCAAGATCTTGAAAATATAATAGCACAACTAACACCGCCCTTTATTATTGTAGGAGACTTTAACTCTCATTCTAAGGTCTGGGGATCCGCGCACACAGACGCCCGAGGTCGTTTAGTAGAACAACTAATGGAAAATAACGACTTAGTGCTACTTAATACAGGTGGTGCCACACATTTTAATGCTAAGTCTCGTAATTTCACCGCAATAGACCTCACATTTGCCTCATCAACTATAGCATTAAAAATGACATGGCTAGCACATACCGATTATTATGGTAGTGACCATTCGCCCATATTCATTTCCACTCACCATGAAATAAATAAGAGGGCAATACAGAAAAAGTGGTTGATTAAAAAAGCAGACTGGGAAAAATACGAAACTATGTTAAATTTAAATCAGTACGATGAATCATTGGAAACAGAACAACAAGTGACATTTTTCACTCAAACTGTTTTAAACGCCGCAACAGAAACAATTCCACAGTCTGGCACAGAACGAAAACCCGTTACTGTACCTTGGTGGTCAGAAGAAATAAAAAATTTAATTAAACAGAAAAGAAAATTATTCACTATATTCAAACGAAGGCCAACCACTGATAACATGATCAATTTTAAAAAAGCACGTGCTAAAGTACGCAGAAAGATACTGATTGCAAAAAGAAATTCTTGGCAAGAATACGTGACCACCATCAATTTTCAAACGAATAGCAGTGCAGTTTGGAAAAAAGCCAAATCAATAATTGGCCAACAAAACGAAAATTTGTCCTCGTTGTTAATAGTAGAAGGAAAAAAAATTACAAAGGATGAAAACATTGTAGAAGCGCTAGCGCAACAATTTGCAAATAACAGCAGCTCAGAAAACTATACAGAAGCTTTTAAAAAAACCAAACTGCAAAATGAGGAAGAACTAAACTTCGACACAAATGAAAAGTGTGACTATAACGTACCATTTACCCTCACTGAGTTAAATAACGCATTTGCAAGATGTAAAAATACTGCTCCTGGACCAGATTCAATCACGTATGTAATGCTTCAAAAACTCCCATTACCTAAAAAACAACACTTATTAAATATATATAACGCAATATATAATAAAGGAACCTACCCATCACAATGGCAGCATTCTATAATAACACCTATACCCAAACCCGGAAAAGATATTACAAAACCCGTTAACTATAGACCAATCTCACTTACCTGCTGCATGAGTAAGGTTTTTGAAAAAATGTTGAACGAGCGACTTATATGGCTTCTAGAATCGCAACAACTTATATCAACATATCAAACAGGATACCGTAAATTTCACTCTACAACTGATACACTAGTCTACCTGGAAAACTATATTTTAAACAGCTTTATCAAACAAAAACATACGGTAGCTGTTACTTTTGATGTGTATAAGGCATACGAAATGATGTGGAGATATAACATACTTAAAACCCTACACAATTGGAAGTTAAAGGGAAACTTACCCCAAATTATACAGAGTTATTTGTCCTATCGTAGCTTTCGCGTTAGAATAGGGAACGCTACGTCGAAAATCCACGTTCAAGAAAATGGCATACCACAAGGGTCCGTATTAAGCTGTACCCTATTTTTAATCGGAATCAACCATTTAGTGTCATTAAAGCAACCATTAGTTTATAAATGTATTTATGTAGATGACCTAATAATATTTTGTCAAAACAACACAATCCATTATATGCAAGAATCACTTCAAGAAGCAATTAATGAAATTGTGGCACTAGCTGAAAAAACTGGCTTGAGATTCACAGTAGACAAGACAGCTGCAATACATTTTGCAGACTAAGAAGAACATGATGAACCACAATTAAAAATTAACGGAACACCTATCGCTCTCGTTGAACAAACAAAAATACTAGGCGTTATTTTGATAAAAAACTTTATTTCAAACAACATATAGAACACATTGTCACGAAGTGCAAGAAAAGACTTAATTTAATTAGATGTCTATCTAACATAAATTGGGGTTCAGAAAGACAAACGCTCCTTCAACTGTATAAATCATTCATACTGTCCGTTATGGACTATGGTAGCATAGTATACTCTTCCGCAAGAAGATCGTCGTTAAAGCTACTAGATACTATTCATACAAAAGGCATACGAATGGCAACAGGCGCTTTTAGAACAAGCCCAACACTCTCAATATACTCCGACTCTGGAATTCCACCGTTATATGTCAGAAGAAACATTCTGTTACTTAATTACGTAACAAAGACAATGTCGTTAAAGCAGCATATCATTTATGAAAAAATTGAAAATAACGTCATTGAGAGTTACAATGTACGTACAACAGCAAGCAGACCTGCACTAATTAGAGCATCAGAAATCGCAAAAAAGATGAACATTGTAATTCCGCGATTACTACACTACAACCATTCTGAATGCGCACCCTGGATAGTACCTAACACGAAATTCATACTTGACCTAATCAACTTTAAGAAAGAAAACACTCTTCCTACTGTGTATCATACACATATGAAGAAAATTGTATCTGGTTACTCAAACTATGTAAAAATCTTTACGGACGGATCCAAAACAGAAAGTGGAGTAGGAAGCGCAATTTACATAAATGGAGCATGCTACCATTGGACACTGAGTAAATTTGTGAGTGTATATAATGCTGAACTATATGCACTTTGGCAGTCCCTTTTAATTTGTCGACATCACAACAACAACGATTTCATCATATTCACTGATTCGCTAAGTTCTGTGCAAGCAATAGACAACATAACTCCATCCAAGGACCCGTTAGTGAACATGATCAAAGGTCAATTGCATCATCTAGGAAATATGTCAAAAAACATTGTAATTATTTGGATACCAGGACATGTTGGTATATTTGAAAATGAAGCCGTAGACACTGCGGCAAAAAAGCCACCAATGTGAAAACTGATGACGTTGCAGTTCATCCAAGCGATTTCAAAAAACACCTGAAATTTAAATGTATTGAGAAGTGGAATACATTATGGAACCAGTCGAACACATATTTAAGCAAAAGTAAAAAAATATACAGGTCCTTGGAAACATACATGCCAACTAACAAGGAAAGAGCACGTTGTAATAACCAGAATTCGAATAGGACACACCAACTTGACCCACAACTTCTTATTAGGAAAGACTGAAAGAAAGATGTGTAACCAATGCAATGTCTACATAACACTAGAACATTTATTTATCGAATGTCCAATGTACACACAAATAAGAACAAATACACAGATAGAAAACACAATGCAAAATATTCTGAAAGAAGATGGAAAATCAGTGGAAAAAATTTTGAAATACTTGAAAGAAACAAATCTTTACAGATACATATAGAAATGTAAAACGTATATGTGTTAAAATGGCCATAAAACCAATGCAGTTGGCGCCATTAATAAAACTAATAAAAAAAAAATAATAATAATAATAATAATAATAATAATAATACTAGCGGTAAATAAGAACTATGTATTACTCGCTGCGTGTATCTTTTAAAGCATAATTACAATCGAATGAGTATTATTTTGAAGCAGTATCAGGGATATGAGCTGTTTTTACTTGTTAATAAGCTATTACAATATAATCGCTCAAGATAAAAACGGTGAAGTAGATGCTGGTAGCGTTGTTCTCTATGAAGATCCAGGTAAGTTAAATTACGCTGCCCTTAATTTTGAACATAAGGGGAAGTGCGCCCATCCCAAACGTCTTGACTGCCGAAAGTGTTTTTACACTAATATTTAACATAGGCGATTATAGATTACCTATATTTGAGGATGTTTCCGATAATTAACTGTTAGACCTTTTTGCGACCCTGACCTATATAAATAAAGAGTAGTTACTTTTAACAGGTATTGTAGGCTTTATGGCTATGAATATATTTTACTGTTTTTTAAAGAAAGTATGATATCCCATATCAATAATCAATTTTACGTAATTTAATCTAGGTGTTAAAAGTAATGCAATTGATTTTAAAAAAGTCATCCCTAAACTAAAACACACAATGAAGCGTAAAACAAACAAATAACTGTAATGCATATGTGTAACCATTCAATGCATTTATTTCTGCTTAAACCTTGTACACATAATTTAACATTTTCAAGGAGAAAATAATTACTATGCGTTTTGTAAAGCAAACCGGCAAGTTAATTACTCATTTATATGTATAATGCTGAAGGTGACTTTCTCTCAAAGTAAAAATAAGCATGTTGTTGTAATAAAATTCGTATGTAGGTAAAGGTCACAACCCTCAAATGGAACTCAAAAGAAATGTAATAATTTTAATAACAATTATGCAGTCATAATTGGTATAATAAACCCTATTACGAAAATCACATTCTAAAACAGTTATCTAGATCAGAATGATATTTAAACCTCAGATAGAAATTAATTAATAGTCGTAAATACAATATGCTAACCTCAGATATTGAAAAAAATTGAGCTAGAACTTAAATGCAGTCTTAAAGATTACATAGAACCTAATCGTTTAAGGAGTAGGTTTTTATATCCTTGATAAAAATCAAAACAACTCTATTAAATATTAATAATTATAAACACAGATTAACATCTTTTTATAATGAAAACACTTGTCATCATCATCATCTTTACACGTCTTATCTATTAATTCTTCCCCATTATTAGAATTCAATTTTTATGATAGGGGCGAAGCCCGCAAACAGATTCCCGTCTTACAAGACTAGGACCCCTTATTAGTATACAACCCCCAATGTATAAATACATTTTTCATGAAAGGTCACAATCTGTGGATTAAAAGAAATGTAATCATAATTTTAATAACAATTATGCAATCTTCTTTGATAAAAACGGGCCCTAATAAATATTAATGACAGATTAAATAAAATTTTTTTATTCTCAGGTGAAAAAAATACGATCCGCATGTGAACACATATACAAAAATGGCGACCAAAGCTGCCCCAAGGGTAACGTCACAAAAAACTATATGGCGCCGGTAGGTGGCCCGGTACTACTTATAATATGTCTATTAACCTCTATTTGTCATAACGGTTTAAACGTTTCTGAAATGTATTATTATTGTTGTTCTTACAACGTTGCGCATTTTGATTAATGTATTACAAAGGAGGTTGGATAGTTATCCTAAAAAAATGCATTATTTTATTAATTTTAATTTCCACTTTGTGCGTTGGAAGATTGTATCTTGCCCCACACCATATATTTTTCAAGATACAGGTTGTGTAAGTCTTTTTTAATTATGTGTGCAAAGAATGATCGTAAATAAGTATATGTAGACATTGAAATAAATAATTAAATATGTTTCAATTTAATTATGACTGGTTTTGTATCATTTAACACGTACGATTTTTTTGTTCCAAATATTATTGGTTACCTTATAGTTAAGATAACAGATTGTGTATCTCATTAACGACAAAACTTATCACACATCACACACGTTTATATATATATATATATATATATATATATATATAACCCCTAAAATTCTTTATCTCTTCACAGGAAGAAAAAAATTGACCTGAAGACAGCTCAAGGGATACAAAAGTCGAAAACAAATACCTTTTTTCAGACAGGACAAAACTTTCTGAATTTTGAGCACTATAACATACGCTACTGAGACCGTAGAACTTCCCTTCAGCAGTACGCTTGGAAGCGTGAGACTTGGCTTCGAAGTACTACGGGAATGAATTTTATAACTGGATAAAGCACTTCAATTTGTGAAATGCGGCGTAAATTTACAGACTCTGTTTGGTTTATTTAAAATTATAACCAAAATTAATACCCTTTTAGAAAAAAACTTGACACCCACACACCCCCCACACATTATGGTATGTGAATTTTAAAGTTAATTTTCCGGTTTAATTTTAATTTTAAAAATTGTTGATTGATTTAAGTTAGAACGCATTTTATCAATACGTTGGTACTAATATAATGTTAATTCAATTTTTGTACAATTTTTATGCACAAAACAATAAATATTTGCTGCTCTTGAAGCACATGTAAACTTCTTTTCAAATTTCGATCATGCTTTATTATTTTGGATACACATTTGTATATACTCTATTACTATGTCGTTCTAAATAAAACATTTCTTACTTTTACTCCTTTGTATAATCAAATTAGGTAACATGAGGTCGTGGGTTCGAATACCATTCGAGAGAATCTTTTTATGTATTTATACACATAAATAAAAAAAATAGATTTGTTTAACTTTTCGTACAGGTTAGGTAAATTATATTTTGTTAACCTTTGTACATATAAATACCAGATCTATATTAAATTGCTCTAACGAGTTTGAAAACTTAATTTGTAATTATCTATTTGATATTGTGGCTGTTAGTGAAACCTGAAAATATAGCCGATGAGGTTATGTGCTTGAAGGGGTACCACTTAGTTAAAACGATCGTGATAGCAGAGGAAGTGTAGCTCTGTCTTTAATGTTCTTAATCATGCTGTTAATAAACTACACATATAGAACAACTATGGCTTGCTTTGAACGTTGATAAACATAGTATTACTGTTGGCACACTCAACAACACTTACAACACTCAAAGCTTTCTACACGAGCTTGAGGCACCCTATCCTATGTTTTACCAACTCATGTTCACGTAGCCTGCCTCGGTGACTGTAATATAAATCTATCAAATATGAACACTAACCCTGTTACCCTTTTTAATAATATTGTCTGTTGGGTTAAAACAAATAATTCAGTCAGCCACATTATTAGATGTTACGTTCTATAACCAAAACCTTTGGAAACCATAAGCGTATTAATGCAATATTGCAGTATATTTTCAACAGACCTTGCGAATATCCCTTGGGAACGCATTTATGACCTTCCCACAGCGGCAGATAAAGTCAATTATGTTAAATATCACTTGCTATCTCTTGCAGATGCTCATGCTCCATTCCATACTAAAATAATATCAAAATCTCCTGCTCATTGGATTACCTACAATACTAAACAAATTCTAAACTATTCAAGTCCATTCTTGATTGGAATTATTACAGACGTTTAAGGAATTACGTAAATACTGAAATTAACAAAGAACATAAAGCTTCTCTTCTCCTTAAATTACGAACTCTTCAGTGAGAACCACTTGAAAATGTACGATTTACCATTGTGTCTTCAGGATGTAGATGCCATTAATAAGCATGAAATCTGCACAATCGTTACAAAATCCTAACTTTAGAGACTCGTTTCATTATTATGCCACTAATGCTGTAATTCGTGATTCTGATATTCTTGGCATCATTCAACAGCTGATAATGATAGTTTAGCTATTGAAACGTGTTCGGTGTTTTTTATTTTTGTGTGGTAGGGGATAATGGTCCACATTCGGCCATATGGAATATTCGGCTAGCCCCAATAAATCGGAATTGCGTTTGAATTTGGCACCTAATTTCAGCCCACGTTGTGAGAAAGGACAATGTCCGGCCTTGTCGGTATGATAGCAGCAAATATTTCGAGTCGTAGTATATTCTTTAATTAAGTGTTCTTTAATGTAATGTAAGGTAAGATTTCTTGTTTTCTATATTTTGTTTGTTTTACAAGTCTATTTTTCATAATGTAAATGCCAATTGTCATGCATAAGATAAAGATTTATGTATTGTTTAATGTGTAGTCAAAACATAACCTTAACATAGTAGTAGCAGGTTTGAATTTTATAAATATTATTTTTAGAGCGCGTGGGGAAGTTTCGGCTGATCCTTATGGTGAAGATTCGCCTGGCAGCCAAATGTTCCCTATGTCAATATCTCAAAGCAAGTAATAATTATTGCAAATAAATTGTTCTAGATGCCTCAGAATTACATAAAAAAGACCAATCGCTGTGACATTAGTGGAAAAACATGAAATTGCCAATTAAAGCTGCATTGACAGGGCGATTAAGTCAATACAAAGCTGCCCAAAACTATGAAGTAAAAAGGCAAACAGTACAGTCTAGAATCAAGATCCTGTTAAAGAAGAACTAGCTGGGTGGGAAGACTCAGGCAATGAAAGTGAAGAGGCGGTTGCTTATACAAGCAAATATACAGCTCGTCAAGTTTTTAATACAAACCAAGAATTAAAGCTTGTAGCTTGTACAAAAAGATGCTTAAACTATGCTCTGAACTATAAGCAGATAAGGAAACAGGCCTACGATTTTGCTTGCGCTTTACCAGATTCTAAACAATCAGATAGTTGGGAGTTGAACAAAATGGCAGGTTTGTGTTTTTTTTGGGTTCAAGGTTTCCAAATGATTATTTTTTAGGACTTGAATGGCTACGTGGCTTCATGAAAATGCATCGAAACAATATATCGCCACGCAAGCTAGAAAATACAAGTATTAGTAGGTCCACGGCTTTCAACAAACCCGTAATTATAGATTTTTTCGGCAAGTATGCTCACGCTCTAGGAAAATTTAAGTTTAAGCCGGAACAGATCTGGAACCTGGACGAGACTGGAATAACGACAGTGATACCACCTGTTAAAGTTGTTGCAACTAAAGGTAAAAAACAAGTGGCTCATATATCTTCACAGGAGAGCGGTGAACTCGTGACGTTTGTTGGGATAATAAGTGCAGTTGGAGGAGCAGTACTGCCGGTTTTTGTATATCCTAGAGAAAGAAGTCCTGGGGAATATTTAGGTGATGAATATCCCACTTCAGCTATCGCCCTAGGGAATAAGAAAGGGTGGATGACATCCGAACCTTTTCCAAAAGTACTTGGCATTTTGCAAATACTGTTAAATGTTCTGCAGACAATAAAGTACTTCTCTTAGATAATCACGAGTCTCATATATCTGTGGATGGATCACTTTGCTATCTTTTCCACCCCATACCACACACAGAACTCAGCCTTTAGATGTCGGGGTATTTGGACCTTTTAAGTCATATCTAGCTACAGCTCAACATGACTGGTTACTTTCAAACCCATCAAAAAGCTTTACAATTCGACATTTGGCTCACTTGGCTAAACAGGCATATGAATGTGCTTTCATAATATTACAAGCTCGTTCAAAAAAACTGGACTATGGCCATTGAATCGGCTTGTATATAGTGATGAAGATTTTAAGGTAAGTGAGGTAACTGACCAACCAGTTACGCAAAACAAAGAAGAAAATGATATTTCTGCGGACACCACACATGGTGAATTAGAAATCAGAGCAACCTACCCAATTCCTTCGACTTCGACATCAAATAAATTGGAAACCAATCCAATCTCACCAATTCCTTCGACATCAAACCTTGCGCAAGAAATGAATAACAGTACACCTCCTGTCTCGCCTCCAATTCCTTCCACATCAACTTCCGCATTGTGCCAAATAAGACCATATCCAAAGATTAAACCACAAGAAAAGAAAAAAGCAAACAAGAGAAAATCGCAATCAACAATATATACATATACGCCAGAATATGAACATACGAAGATTTGAAGCAGAACGGAACAGAAAGACAAGTGTGAAACAGAAGAAGGCGCCAGCCAAGAAAGATTTAATGATAGAGGGTAAAAGAAGAAATATTTCTACGTCACGCGAGGAAAACACTGAAGTTGTCCTGGATGATTCGTCCGACAATGAAGATTTTTTTGAAGACGTAAAACCCCCAGTGGGGCACATTCGCCCAGTTGTGAGAAAAAAAGAATGATTAAAACTGTAAACTTACTCCATCAATAAGAGTTTTTTCTCCCTTAAACAAGTTGCTAATATATTAAAGTTTATTTAGTAATTATTAGTTTTTAAATAACGTAAGCAATTTTGTAAGGTTTGGCTTCCAAAGGCTAATATGCCAAATGTGGACCACTTTCCCCTACGTTGGTGTATTTTGTTTGTTACAGATCCTGCCACAGTTCCAATGTTCCATATTTTTCAAATCATTTGTAAAATACGCTCTTAGACTGCAGGTAGTGATGGTATTAATACTTTTTTAAATTAAATTAATACTTAGCTGTCATTCTGCCCTGTATTACTTATATTGTCAATCATTGTCTCACTAGTAGGGAATTCCCTTCGAGTTGGAAAGTTTCAGTCATCATTTCGATCCCTAAAATATCAAATCCGTCGCAGCTCTCTGATCTGAGACATATTAGCATTTTGCCACTGCTGTCTTGAACTCAACTTGTACAAAATTTAAATTCATCAAATGTCCTTCCAACCGTTCAATCTGGCTTTCGTCATGGTCATAGCTGCACCACTACCCTTCTCAATGTTACTGATGACATTTTTAGATGTATTGATCAAGGCAATGTTATATATATATATATATATATATATATATATATATATATATATATATATATATAAGGTAACTAGTTACCTTATTTCAATTTCTGTAATTGTCAAATAAATTCTTGACAAAGGGAACAAAGGACGTTCCCGAAACGTTGAATTAATTTTTACGTTTATTTACACAAGTTTTAAAGAAAAATTGTCTTATTTAAACATGAATACTTGTGGAAATCTAAATAGAAACATATATATATATATATATATATATATATATATATATATATATATATATATATATATATATATATATATAAGCGTTCGATACTATTAATCATGAACTTTTACTTGCGATTTTACAATACGTAGGTGCCGATGATAATGTTCTAAAAATTTTTAACAATTATTTAGTCAATCGTTCACTGAAGGTTAAAATCCGCTCAACATTTTGTAAAACGCAACATGTTCCCAATGGTGTTCCCCAAGGCTCTGTACTTGGTCCTACTCTTTATGCAATTTACACCTTTAATCTCTACAAATCTATTAAAAACTGTCATTCATACTTTTAGGCTGATGATACGCAGCTGTATTATAGTTCTCCATATAATCAAGTTCAAACCGCACCTTTTTTTAAATAAATCAAGATCGTAATAATCTAGCTAGTATTTCTAACGGTGATTCATCAACCCATTTAAGTCTTAGTTCACGATTTTTTGAAATTCAGCGTCCGTAGTGGACATTGAAAACTACTTAAACTTAAATTGAAGGAAACAGGATCTTTCTTGTAAAGAATGCAAAAAAACCTAGGCCTATACCTTGACTCCAAATTACGCTTTAAAGAACACACTATCAGACAAGTTCAAAAATCACACTCATCTTTAAAAATTCCATATTCTAACCGAACTATCCTATCAATCAAACTAAGAATAATGCTTGTAACTCACTGGTTCTTTCTCATTTGAATTTTTGCAGTCCTGTGTATCACGCGCGTGTTGATCGTGTAGATTCTGTTAGAATACAGCAAGTTCAAAATTCCTGTTTAAGATTTATCTATAGCTTAAAAAAGACTGGCCAGCACCAATTGGCTGAATATGTATAACCGTCATATTCTGCAAGCATACTGTTTATACTATACAGTTATTCACCATAACACTCCAGTGTATTTATCTGAATGGTTACGATTTAGAAGAGATGTGCATAATCTTAATATCAGGTATAAAGGCTTTCCCACTCCTTCCATGTATAAAACTTGTTTCATTCTCATACAATGTTGTTGAGGAATTTAATGAGAGATTTTGCACATTCACAAGTGGGTATATTTAAAGCTAAGCTAAGGTTTCTGTTACAGTCACAATAGTAGGTTAAACATGTTTCAAGCAAAATTTTGTAAAAGCAGCTTAGCACATTTGAATTGCTAAAAATGATAGGTCTCGGGGCGTAACTAATGAAAAAAAGTAGTTTTTCAATTGTCTAAATTTTTATTCTTAATAAATTGTATATGGCAAACAACCCCTTTCCCGTTTTACAACTAGTATGCATTGGCTCCTTTATGTGTTTCCTATGTTTCGGAAACTGTTTGGGTTCCTGCTTTACGGTGTGACAATGCTTTCGGCCTGATGCTACGTGTTCTGCTACGTGTGATGTTGGTAAATGGAAATTTCTGTGTTAGTGTTTATTGAGTGGATATCATTGTTATTAGTAAACCATTTTACAGATTAGAGAAATTCTTAAAATTTAATTTGTTTTGTTCAATGTTACTCAATGTTTCACCACCTCGTACTATGATGCGTGTGATAAGGCGATCAAAACCATTAGTTGTTTGAATATGGCTAACTGTATGTTGATCATTTAAATTTCCACTGTTAGTGAATTGTAGGAATATCAGGATTATTGATCAATACTTTCCATATTAAAGAAACGCATAAATTGCCATCGATTTTGTTCAGTGTTAAATGTCAACAAAACGTCGACCTTGCGTCTGGAATTTTGAAGACCTGCTTGGATTTTCTTCCTTTTAATTTTGTCGCACTAACCAGTAGACTTTTGACTTAATTATTAATTTTTACTTTAAATTCTACAATGAAATTTCTAAAACCTCGAAATCTAACATTTCAATCCGATCCGAAAAATATTTTTTTGGTCGCCTTCTGTGATGCTGTACTGTAGCCCGGAAAGAAGCAATTACGTGTAAAAGATTTACTTTATTTGTTCCGTATTAAAGAATCCCAAATATGTCCAAAAAAAGCCTGTAGCACCGAAACAAAAAGCTGTAGGTACTATCAAATTGAATTAAATTGACTTATTTTATATCCCTGTAGCATTTCTAGCCTCGTACTGTGAATCTATGCAACCTCTTTTTATACGTTCATAACGAAAACAGGCAACATTACAAAAAAAATAATAATCGATGTCACAATGACGTTTAAAACGTCATGTCAGTTAGAGAGATTTATATACCTATACATGTTAACTTAAAAATATCTTGTTGCGAAACACCACACAACCTTCCAACCTACAAAATGGAAATTAAAAGAAATGAAATAATTTTAATAACATTTTGTCTAGGATAATTACAATACAATACAATACAATAAGTTCATTACGAAAATAGGCAACATTGTGAAAACAAAAACAATAATCTATGTCAAACAGACGTTTAAAGCTTCATGACAGACATAGGTTAATAGACATCTAGATGCTAACTTAACTTAAAAGAAATGAAATAATTTTAATTTCAATTTTTTTAGGATAACTAGGCAAGCTCTTTCATATACGTTCATAACGAAATGCCAGAACGACGTTTAAAAGTTCATGTCAAATAGAGATTCATAGACATAAATACACACTAACATAAAAAAAATTCCAAAGCAGCTCACTTCTATAAAAATATCAATAATACAGCTTCAGCATTTTCAATCATACTTATTTAATTTTTACATTTATTTAGCTTTACATTAAAAAAAATTATGAAGAAAATCTATGTAAAATTAAATTTTCTTTAAAAAATACGTCTATACTTTTTTATAAAATTAATCGTTATTCTCATAATTAAAAAATTTGAACACAAATTCTACCTTAGGAATTTTTTTGCCTCTAAATTATGCGTCATATCAAAAAATTGCACAGAACATAATTAATCGATATGTTTAAGATCTGTATCTGGGTATTTTTATATCTTTGAAATATGCAGCCGTTTTGGAAATATTTGATAAAAACCAAAAACTGCTCCTAATAAACCCCCTCTCCGAAGCTGGATTTCTTGCAAAATCTAATCAGCTCTAAGCCAAATGAAAACAAGCTTGAATACAAAATTTTAAGTACGTAGGTATTTTCGTTCTGCAGTTATCGTGGAAACTAACATAGGTACATGCATACACACACGCACGTACGCACGCACGCACACACGCAGGCACGCACGCACACACACCTAACCCCCCCCCCCCACCCACACATCCAGACATGATGGCCGATCTTAGCGAAACTTGGCCAAAAGTTGTAAAATGATCTAATAAGTCACTTTAGCGATAGTGGAAAAAAACGCTTGCATAACCTTCGATACCTACATATGCATATGTAGGTTGGAAGGTAAAAAATCAAAAGCCGCTCGCTTCTTTGAGATATCAATAATACAGTTTAACCATTTTCATTCATATTTAATTTATTTTTAGACTTAGCTTGCGATATATTAAGAAACTTTATAAAGAAAACTTATGGTAAAATTAAATTTTCTTTAAAAAATATGTCTACACTTTTTCTTATAAAATTAAATTAAATTAAAAATTTTTTGCCGGTAAATTACGAGTTGCATCAAAAATTGCATATAATCTAATTAATCGATATGTTTAAGGTCTATATCTAGGTATTTTTATATCTTTGAAATATTCAGCTGTTTTAGACATATTTGAAAAAAACAGTAACTGCCCATAATAAACCCCCTCTCTCTGGATTTCTCCCAAACTCTAATCAACACCAAGCGAAATGAAAACAAGCTTAAATACAAAATATTAAATACGTAGGTGTTGTTATCGTGTATACTAACATACATCTGCTCATGCACACATGCACGCACACACACACACACACGCGCGCGCGCGCACGCATGCTCAAACACACACGCAAGCACGCATGAACGCACGCGCACACACATTTACAAAATGTATTGGTGATTGATCGCTGCACTTTAGAATTATGTCGTATTCTACAGAATGTTCCATTAACAAGTGGCACATTGAACATATTTATTTCGGTTTGAAATACTTATGTTCTTTTTCTGAATAATCAAGCCCTTAAGCTCAATATAATAAGCAGCAAAAGTTGAGATTCCTTGATGAAAGGCATTGAGAATGAATTTCACCAGAAAAAAATTCATTGATAAAAGTACAAAAAAATAATTTTTAAAATTTGATAGTTTTATTTTAAATTTTTAAAATTACAAAATAAAATTGAGTTTCCAGGACAAAGTAAGAGCTTCTCAATTAAGAGTACTTTTAAAATATCTTATTAGAACATTAAATAACTTGATTTTGTGCGTGGCACATTAAAATAAAACATATTTAAGAATGAGTAGCCTTTGCCATTTCACCTAAAAGTCTATCTACAGCAACATCTCCAATTGTTTGCCTAAATAGGAGTTCTTCCAATCCTCTTCGTGAAATTGCTTGAACCGCAAGTAATGATAACAGCAGTTTTCCAAATCTACCTTTATAGGAACTGTGTTTTTGGGAACAATATTCATGTAGCATAACATGTGTTTGATCTTGAAGTAATTCAACATGATTTGGTTCACATAATCCTCGACATTCTAAAAAGAAAACAAGATTTTAGCCTAGGTTAAGATATTGTGTAAAATGGCAATACCAGATTTAAATAATACTAAAGCTTTAAGGCATGCGTGTTCAGTATGATCAACTCTGAGAAGTGTCAGCTTTGTTATAACATCATGGAGTTTTCGAGCGTCATCTTCCAGTTCCATTTGTCGGGAAGTAGGTGCCATGGCGTTATTTACCAGAAGCGCTGAAATAATTAGATCAATTTTACATGAGTTTAATATATATTACTTTTGAAGCACCTTCATCTACTGGTAAAGTCCATTGCGCTGCTGTTAAAACAAATAATTCGTTCCAACTTTCTTCTAACAGTATGGATTGGTCGCGATATGATAACTAAAAGTAATAAAATTGGTTACTGATAATATGCATGCTTTATTTTTTCTGGAGCAATTAATTGTCTCCCAAACAATATTACATTTTTTTACAAAATGGATTCAGTATGCGATCACCAAATCTTGCATCGAAAAATAGTGAATACCTATAAGTATAAAGTGAAATAACTCTTCAAGAAGACAAAATAGTTTATATTTGTATATGCAAATGTTACACGATTATCGTTTTAAAGTATGAATTGCTAACTTGAATTACATTTACAAATATAACCTTAAATATAATACTTTTAAATTCTTTTTTTGTTAATGTAAAGTAATTTTGTTTGGTTAATTAGCAAATACTATAATCCTTTTGTGATACGAATTAATTTACAATGTAAGGGTCGTACGAGATTTGAAATTTGTTCTTTGCGGCTTTACAACTTTTTGATGTTCATTGCAGCAGAGTATCCTTGACCCAATAAGGTCATTTGCGAGCGAAGCAGCATAAAATAGTTATTTGTTGGACGACGTGAAGGGAATCCAGCAATCTTCCAAGTCCCGAAAATTAATGAAATAAAAAACTTACCGCGTAGGACAATTATGCAATTATGCAACCTCCTTCGTAATACGTTCGTAATAAGAATAGGCAAAATTGTAAAAACAACAACGATGACCTATGTCAGATAGACGTTTAAACCTCCATGCCAGATAGAAGTTAATTGATATATAAATACTAACTTTAACGCAACATTCTAAACTCGCCCGCTTGTATAAACAAGTTTTTTATAATTATTTAAGCTGTAGTCAAGAGATGAACACTTGCCGCGCATGCGCAAAAAATTTTCTGCCCATAGTTTTATCCAATTGCATAATTGTAATTCTTTTTGGCAAAAATTTGTCAATTACTTAAACCTCTTGACTTTTTTGCAGTTCAATTCCACACACATATTTTAAATACTATACTATAGTAGGTATTTCATACCCAAGATATTACTTTCGAAAGGGCAGATATATATCTATGGCATATAAAATATTGTCATTATCTTCCAATCTGTTAACACAGTACACCATAATAGTACGTAACCCTTTCGTAATACGTTCATAAAGTTATCAAATGGACGTTTAAGCCTTCATGCCCGATACAGGGTAATAGATCAACGTGTATTAGGCTTTATTTTACGAAACTTTATAAAGACAAGTTATGTAAAATTGAATTACTTTTAAAAAGTATGTTTACACATTCTCTTATAAAGTTGATCATTATTCAGATATTTAAAAAAAGAACGAATATTTAAATTCCACATGATTTTTTGAGGCCAAATATGCAGCCGTTTCAGAAATATGTTACGTGTGTAACAGGGGAGCTGGAAGAAAAGGGAGAAGGAAAGGGATCTCTGTTCATTCGCAGGTAAAGAACACACCGAACTAGCCCAAAATGTCGGTTTAGGGCGGGGTGAGAGAAGAAAGGATGTTAAAGTGTGCCGGCGCCAAGAGCCGCTCCCCTAGATTGAGAAAACTTCACCGCTGTCCCGACTCTTGGACAGTGGTGCAGAAAGGAATGAACAAGGAGATGGTAGGAAAAGGGAAGTACAAGAGGAAATAGAAATAAGTAACACTGCTGTAGTGCGAAAGAAAACAAATATCTTTTATTATTAAATCAAATTCAAATAGTTGAGGGTGTGGATCTAATTACTCCACACAAAAACAATATATATACCTATAGATACCCCAAATGTACAAAACGAAATTTCATTAAATACCGTTAGCAAGCCAAATGGTGTTTCTCTTTAAGATTAATTAAACAAAACTTGCACATTTCCTCATTTCAAGGGAACGCCTTCCGTTGTGTTTATAAAAGAGAAAAGCACATCGACGCCTATGCACAGCGTAACTTAGTATTGACTAAATAACCAAAGCTTGCAGTGGTTTACACCAGACGGATCATAAAAGAAATAAATTTTCATATGTAGCAAAAATTGTATAACTCAGCAAGTAATTTATCTTTGAAACAACATCAAATATTTATCAAATTTGCATAAATGCATAAATTTTAAGAAGAAAAAAAAAATTAATGTTTACACCAAAAGTAATTAACAAAAAAAAATGGTGATTACGTAACAGTTAATTAAGCTACTGTGTAATTATTTGAATGCGTCCCAATTATAGGGACGTTACACACAACACCAAAACAGATACAGTTAAAGGTTATTATAATTACACACCGAAATGAGGGAAGGAAAATAATGGTACAAGAACAGATAAAAAAGGCGGTGTGATTGTGAAGTGAAAGATTACTAATTACTGCAATAAGGATATATTGATAACAGGTAGTAAAGGTAGGTTAAGGTATCATGTTATCTTAATAATTGATTACGTTATTTTTAGCAGGTGTACTTTAACAATATTCAATTACCGTTTATGTAATAATAGATAAAACACAAAAAAAAGGAACGATCTAACCTTTCTAGAAGCAGGTATTCATTACATTCAGTCGTTACTCTTGGGTCACCAACAGGTGTAGAAGTTGTCACGATCCTACTTTATTTTAGTTGCGACTCAGAGGATAGACCAGAATAGTATTCGAATGTAATTACTAGTTGCCATGGAATCGTAGAATTCCACAGTAGAAGGTATTTCGTTGAACCAAAAGAAATAGGTAATTCGTGAAAGCCCTTAGATGTAAACGGGCCAAGTGAGAAGCTATCGAAGAGCTTTCTTTTGTTTACGAAAGCATCAATAATTCGTGTTTGGTTTAAAACGTCTTCAAACGTCGATCTTGCCTAAGAAAATTTTTCTAAAACCGCATGTAAGCGAGCAACAAAACTTGTAAATAGTAATTAGAAAAGCACCAATTGTTTTGTTGTAAAATTATGCTTCTTGAAGATATATCCGATTATTTAATCGTATTTTATAAGGAATTTTTCCAAGAAGGCATCAAAAATTTTCAGCTTGGCAAAATGGACGCCACAGGAAAAAGAAGAAGACGTAATTTTTTTGTTAAAGTTGTATTAAACACAATACATTGTTATCACCCTTTTATCTAAATAAAACCAGAAATTCCAAATTGTGGTTTCTCCACTAGCGCCATCTAGCGAGGACTTCTAAAAGCTTGTAATATAATTCCTCTTTAATTTACTATATTTTAGGATACGGCACTAGAGGGAGTAACAATGCAGACTTTAAATGAAATATTTTATAAATGTAAATTTTATAGTATTTGAATAACCAAAGGTACGAAAGTTTATATCGAACTAATAGTAAACATTATTTAGAAATGTGTGGTTCAAATTATGAACAGAAACTACGTAAGCATTCGTAGAAAGAAAGTTTGAGTGAACAATGTACAACTTGTACAGAACTTTATAGTAAAAATAACAAAATAATGTAAAGATACAAAAACCTAAATTATTTCGTTACAAATACTTGATAAAAACCAAATACTGTCCCTAATATAGCCTACCTCTTCGCTACTGGATTTCTTCAAAAAGCTAATCAGCTCCACGCGCGCACACATGCACATGCACATACCGACACACGCACATACGCCCATGCGTACACACGTACGCACGCACGCAGACACACACACACACACACACGCAAGCACGTTATTGTGTTGAAATAAACATCAAAAAGATATAAAGTGTCAAACTACAAACTTCAAATGATCAAATCTAGCACGGCCTCAACAAATAAATAAATAAATTCCTATTACCAAAGAATTATAGTATCTGCTAATTAAAGAAACAAAATCAATTTGCACCTCATATTAACGAAATAAGCATTTAAAAGTAGTTTATTTAAGGTTACTTATATCTGTAAATGTAATTTAGGTTGACAATTCTGCGTTCACACATTTGTGGAAGGTGCAATAACGGTAGTACCAACATAATTTTGGCAACAAAAAACTTTGAATGCTTTATAAAAAATGTTACTTTATTTGACGTAAAGAATCCCAAAAAAACGATGTATATTACTCGAGTTGAAAATCATAGCGTGACTTCACGACGCGCTTGGCCCTTGCCTTCTCGCGGTATTACGTTCGTCACGCTTTAACGCGTTTTCTGTTATGGAAACAAAAATAATAGTAAACCGGGTAGATCCAATAAGAGCCTTGAAGTATTTATCATAATTTCACTTTAATTATAACAAAAATAAAATATGCAAAATACAATTTTTCTAATTTTGTACAAAAAGTATCTACAGAGAATTTGTATGCGTGCGCTCTAAAAATAGTAATTTTAGGTTTTAAGTTGACAGCTCCCAAATTAATGTTTAATTCGTGTAGAAACCCGGAAGAATAAAAACAACATAATTAACACCCGCGGAAACATGAAAACCAACATATATATATATATATATATATATATATATATATATATATATATATATATATATATATATATATTGATAAGTAATCTAGATCATAATTGCATATTCTTACAACAGACTTTAGAAATTATAAGTGTTTCAAACCGCTACCATTGTCGGTGGCGTGCTTATTGTTAGCTATAGAATTTTTTCCTCCGCTTAATCGATTGAAACTGCATTTTAGGGATAATCCTTCTGTTGTATTAAAGATGAAAATATTAAAAAAAAACTTAACATAGCATTTTAAAAAAGTTTGTTACTCTTATGTAACACTTTACAATGGCAATGTATTCTATACAGGGTTGGCATTTAAATAAATAAACTATTATATCTCTATAGCTGACAACTTCTTATGCTATTAAATTAATTAATAACCTCCAAGTATAGGCTCTTATGGACTAAATGTCTCTTATCATCTACAAATAACGCTTTCCTTATCTTTCATTGTCACGTTCCATCTTGTCATACGCAAGATATAATTTGATAACATACAACCTCCCTATAGATATTCTCAAATTATTGCTCATTTATTCCACAACATTTTTCAAATTAAACTAACCCCATTTATTAAAAATCGTCCTTTTCTGAACGCGTTAATCTAATACAAGCGTTTTGTAAGGTAGTGTTGAGTATTTTGTATAATTCTATGATTGAAGTATTTTGTAGAAACTTATTTTATTCATTATTTCATACGATGGTGGAACCTAGTCGTGCAAAAGTAACTATCACACGACGTAGAGAAGGGTATTTCAATCGTGAGGAGAAATGCTTTATTATTAACGTAGGGCCACAATGACGGTTAGTGCAATTGTTGAAGAAGCGAGCAAAGCTTCATGTTGTTCAGAACGTAATATCTATGCAATCAAAAAGAGAGACCAAACCGAAGCAGTAGTTAGTACCAAAACACGCGTAAAAAGGAAAGTTGCACAAATCAATGATCTAGAATACACAATTACTTATTTGATGTGTAATGCATGATTTTTTCATTATAAACATTCGACCAACGATGAACAGTGCATTGGTCAACGTCTGGAAAGATGCTGGTTTGAGTTTCAAGAGATTAGCGAGTATTCTTATTGAACGCGACGAATTTATAAGGCGGAGACATAAATACTTACGATGAATCATAAAGTTCAGAGAAGCAGGTGCTTACAGTCTTTTATTCTATTTCAAATTATATACTTAAAAAATAATGTAAAGTTTTCGCTAATTAAAAATGTTTACTTGTTAATTCAAAATATTACATACTATGTACTGATGAATCGTGGGTTAAAGCGGAACATGCAATGAGTAAGGTGTGGCGTGACACCATTATCATTGATTCCATTATTGAGATTTTTCGAGAAGCATTCTTGCAAGGGCGCAGCGGTTTTGGACCGCGATTTGCCTTAATTCATGATAGTGTTTGTAAAAATATCGTTGCTGATATGCATGCTACTGAATTAGCTGCTGTGTGAGAGAATAAGGGCGTTAAAGGGTAGCCCGTTAAGTTCTGGCGGATGTCTTCACTCACTTGAAAACAGAATAAATTGTATGAGTTTTAATACCTTAAATGTATATGTATGTTAATCAAAAATTTAATAAAATGAATGGAAGTCGTAAAAATATTAAATAGCAATAGACTTCATAGTATGCGAAGTTAATTTTTGCGATCTTACGTAGCGGTTTGAGTTAAGTTTAGGAATTTTCAATAATAATACTTGGAAGGTAATTGTTTATGCTTTTGTAATTTTGAGACATTAGATGAATAGTATCGAGTTCGAAATTAGTACTAATTAGTATTAGTAAGGAAAGTTTTGCCTCTGTTAACGAGATGAAATGAGCTTTGCTTTATTATAAAGATCTGGTGTGGAACAACACACGACCTTCCACCTACAAAGTGGAAATTAAATAATTTTAATATTGTTTTAGGATACGAAAATGTAAACTTTCACCATTATTGCACATATTTAAAACATTTAGCTTTTTGGGTTTTTGTAATAAAATATTTGATTGTTGATAGAATTGTTTCAACATTTTAAAATGAATAATAAATTTTATTAAGCACTACTTAGGACGATAACTGTAAGTTTTATCCAAACGCTTAGAGTTTAGGATCATTACGCAACCTATTTATTTACTTTAATGCGTTCATAACGAAAATAGGCAATATTGTAAAAACAAAAGCAATAATCAGATGGACGTTTATAACTTCATGTCAGATAGAGGTTAACAAACATCTAGATACGAACTTACAACAAAATTCCAAAGCCGTCCTCTTCTATCACATACCGATAATACAGTTTAACCATTTTCAATCTTATTTAATTCATTTTTATGTTAATATTTTAATTAAGTAAGCTCCTCATCCTAGCCAATGAAGACGTGACCTTGAAGATGAATAAATCAGAGATACAGAGGTAAAAGATAACCATCAAGATGATACTGAAGATCTTAATCAACATTACGCAGTATTTTCGAAGGATTTAGAAATCAACTACACTGATTAAATTAAACATCACTTGTGTGAGAAATAACATATTATGATAAAATTAATGATGTATTTATAATAATACAGTTTTCACCTATCCGAATGTCTCATGAAATTATTTATAACAGTTTCTTTCACATACCAAGGCAAATGCTGCAGTAGTATCAATCCCATGTAAAAGATGGAATAAACCACTTAGTTTTTGTAATATTAAACGCGAGGAAAGAAAGCAAAGTGTAGCAACATACGGTTCACGTGGGTGGAAGAGTTATAAATTTCAAACGAGACCTGTTCGTTTCTAATCTACAACCGGTCAACATCGATTTTAAAATTAGTATCCATGTTTTTGTGCACATATTTTTAGCAATTTTATCTGTCATTGTTTCCACTTACGTTATATATAGGTAATCAATCGAAAAAACCGATGCACGTCATTAATTTAAGTAAGTAGTTCTAACGTTTTATATTGTTTCTATCTTTTTTTCAGTTATGTTGACATACGAAATAGTAACACAAATAATTAGTTGTAACTAGCTAATAGTAATTTATGTAATAAGGATCATAAAGACGATCATTATGGTACAAGTCTTGAATGTTATCGGGCGAGGCGTAGCCGAGTCCGATAACACGACGTGTGCCATAATGATTGTTTATAATCTGTATTACATACAAAATTTTATCTGATGGCATTTATATTAATACATTTTCTAAAAATTAAAAATTGCATTTTTGACATGTCACAATGACAACTATTTTTAAAGCGGTAAGTATACGTGTAGTTTAAAATATTAGTAGGTTAGTGAGCTGTGGTTTGCCATTTCCTTGACAACGTCAGGTTGTAACAGCAATAGTTATTTATCTCCTGTCAAACACAATTGTCACGTAGAATTGAATATAATTTAAATAATAATGAATGATTCTGAAACTGGTAATTTACCTTCTGATTTGGAAGAAATGACGCGAAATATCGTGGACTCCCTTTTGCCGGAAAAATCACGGAGTGTATATGAAATAGCGTTTAATCGGTACGAAGAATGGTGTTCTACTAAGAAAATCAAGAATATCACTCATGAGAAAGTATTGTTGGCTTACTTTGAATGCTTATCTAAGGAAAGAAAACCATCTTCTCTCTGGTCGTATTATTCGATGATAAGAAGTATTTTATTAACAAGAAATAACGTCGATATTAGTAAGTACCTACAGCTGGTTGCATTACTAAAACGTAAATCAGAAGGTTACAGAGCTAAAAAATCCAAAATTTTTACTAAACAAGATGTCACAAAGTGTTTAACGGAAGCATCAGATGATACATATTTATTTAAAAAAGTAGCTATGATAATTGGACTACGTGGAGCATGCAGAAGAGAGGAACTGACAAATATGCTTGTTGAAAATGTGATAGATGAAGGATCCGTTTTTAGAATTACTTTACTGTATACAAAAACAAAGGTAATGCGAGAATTTTTTGTAACATCGGGGAATATCCCAGGATTGAATATGGTGGAACTTATATGTGAAAATACGACCTTGCAACACAAACCATCGACGTTTTTTTGTCACTTATAAAAATAAGAAATGCACGAAACAACCCGTTGGAATTCACACCATTGGTAAAATGCCAAAAGTTATTGCCACTTTTTTGAATTTGCCTCACCCTGAAGAATATGCCGGACATTGTTTTCGGCGATAGTCTGCTTTCATTTTTGGCCGATTCTGGAGCTGATCTGTGTGCCGTGAAGCGCCATGGCGGATGGGAAAGCAATACTGTTGCTGAAGGTTATATTGAAAATTCGAAAGAGCAAAAGAAAAAAATATCAGAAGCAATTTTTGGTGCCAACAACCAAACAGGATTACAAGTTTACCAAAAAGCATCAACTACTGAAATAAAAACTCTAGAATCCATTGGAATTAATATTGCAAATTGTAGTAATTGCTCTTTTACCATTTATAATAAATAGTTTTGTACATAGTTATGCATTTTGAATAAACTTTTTTGATCTCGCCATCACATGTTTTTCATATAGAATTTCATTATGGTACTTAGTCCCATAATGAATTCATTATGGGACTAAGTGCCGTAATGAACTTCCTTATGTCATCAAAATTGAGTGACATAACGTTGTCATTATGACATGCCATCAGATAAATAAATTTATGGTGTGCATCGGTTTTTTTCGCTGGATTACCTATATGTATTTTTGCATTTCTAATTTAAATTTGTTTTAATTATTATTTTCCTTGTAAAGGAATGCTTCTGTACTCAGTACAACTTACGTTTTGTAATAGATCTAAATTTGTTTAATTGGAATTTATCTTTTTTGTTACTTAATTACACTCAGCACGTGTCTGACTTGTCTGTAATTAATATTTTTCTTACCGTGAATGGGAGCAAATCAGAGCTCTGTGAATACAGCCGGATGCTTTGTCGCTCGAACCTCAACTCGACTGTGGTATCATCCAAGAATCCAGGCCATAGGTACCTTTGATAGGGGCAGCAATCTTAATTTTTCTTCGGTTTAGTGTCACATATATATGTTTAGTATGTGCACGAGGAGGAAAATCGAGATGTAGTTTAGTAACACTGCACAAACGGATGTTTTTGTCATTTGGTCAGTATATCTGTTATATTTGAAAACGAAGTAATAGGTAAGATTTATGATTCACATAATTTTGTACCCAGTTTTATAGTATTTATCCTCTTATTTGAAACTTTTTTATATGGACTAATCATACTTTATTTGTATTTGAAATGTTTAATATTTGATTTATAACAGATTTACATTTACATTTCTTCTTGATTGTGCATTATTAAGTATAGTACTTTTGGTTTGATAAAAATTATAATGTGATTTGATATATATATATATATATATATATATATATATATATATCGTCGCTTTGGTAGTGAATAAGTCGTAACCCACAAAAAGTGCAAAATTGATTTAAGACTGTTAACAAACAGTAGGAAGCATAAAGTTTGATTCCTAGAAGTAATATCCTATCCCACAACCTTTTTAAAGTCCTTGTAACACAAAATTTGCTAAAGGACGTAACCCAAATTTTATTGTAGTGAATAGACGTAAGCAGCTTAGCACTTTCAGCAACTGAGTTTTTAAGCGGTATGGCCCTAAATTATTATAAACGTGAATAGAACTAATCCACACGTTCAACGTTTTCTTATGTTTAGGTAGTAATATTCCATGCATTTTATTAGTGTCTGTTATTGTTGTTTGTAAAAATGTTATCAAAGGGTAAACTACTAGTGAAAAGAGCACTGGAAATGAGATTAAATGATGAGGAAAAGTGTGAACAGCATGACGTGAATCAGATAACGAAGAAAAATAATATACTTTACTATCACCGGTTCATTTTGGTAAGTTTGAGGTTAGTTAATGTTTTCTAGGGAGTGACTAGTGCATAGGTATATTTTTCAACCAGAATTTAAAAACTACTTCCTGCAGAGTTGCATTGAAATTATTTAGAGAAATCTAGTTTAATATTATGTGTAATTAGACTTTACAGGAGATTTATTTTTAAATTAGCAGTAGTATAATGCAATACTTTTTAACGAGATTTTTGATATCAAAATTTATGTAAATTTTAGATGAAATGCCAGTTACTGCTGAAGATTGTGAGCAAGAATCTCCTAATAGGCAATTGTCGCCATCGGTTGAAGGTAAATTAAAAAAAAAACAATTTTACACAAACGCAGTCGCATGCCGTTAATTAAAAATGATGTCAGGTATATCGTTCGTAATCGTGACCATAGGGGTGCAACTGCGTACGTGTTCTTTGTTTTTCCGCAGTCGGGTGATTTTTTTTATTTAATTTTTTTTAATATTTAAAAAATGTAATTACTTTTAGTCAGAGATCAAGGCGATGATTTTCCTGAACTCAACACAGTCAATGATTATCATCAAGAATTTTTTAAGAGCCAACTGTCACCACCGGTTGAAGGTATACTTTGGTTTATAAACTTACAGCAGGACATACAGAATATCAAGTTTGCCAGAAGTTCTTCCTCAAAACTCTACAAATTTCAAGTAAAAAGGTATTTACAGCACTGGATAAAAGTTTGGCACATGGAGTCGTTAAACCAGATCAAAGGGGCAGGAAACCACCACCCCAAAAAAAGGCTGAAGCAACAAAAGACATAATAAAAGCTCCCATTAAATCTTTACCCTTAATTGCTTCACATTACTGTAGGAGCACTACAAAGAGGGAGTATCTACCCACAGGACTATCTGAAAATAGATTATATTTAGATTATTGTGCAGAGCTTGGAGAAAGCTAGCTTTTATAAACACATTTTCACTTCAGAGTTTAGTATAGGTTTCCACCGGCCTAAGAAGGATCAATGTGATTATTGTACTGAGTTTAAAAATAAAAATTATGACGAAAAGCTACAAATGCAAAATGATATTAATGCGCACTTAGCTAGAAAAATAGAGGCTAGAGAAGCAAAACAAATCGATAAAAATAGAACAAAACTTGATAAGTCGTTTGCACGTTTTGCTGTAGATATGGAAACAAATCTTTTAACACCTTCACTACAAGTAGGAAAGCTATACTACAGCCAAAAACTAAAAACGTTTAACTTCACCGTGTACAATTTGGAGACTGCACAAGCTGATAACTTTATGTGGCATGAGGGTGTTGGCACCAAAGGTTCCTCAGAAATTGCAACCTGTTTGTGGAAACATTTATGTGGCCTTGGGACTGAAGTAAAAGAAGTTACATTCTATGCTGACACAGCATCGGGGCAAAATCGTAACTGCATTAATGCTGCCATGTTTTTACGAGCTGTACATTTGCTACCGATTGAAATTATAAACCAAAAATATATGGAGTCAGGACACTCTGAAATGGAGTGCGATAGTGTCCATTCTGCTATTGAAAACCGTGGTAATAAAATAGATACTTACACCCCAGAGGGTTGGTACACAGTAGCTCGAACTGCAAAAACTATGCAACCATTTTACAATGTTATTGAAATGAATTATTCGGATGTCTTAAATTTTAAACTTTTTTCCAACACTGCGGTAATAAACAAAAAAAATGCGAAGATGGAAGTAATCTAAATTGATTAAAAGTAAAATGGATTCAATATAGGAAAGAACAACCTAACAAAATATTTTTTAAAGAACGTCTAAATGATTCCGAATTCCGTTCCATACTAGTTAGAAAGGCATCCTTAAGAAATAATACATCTTCTCTAAATGAAGTTGTACCCAAATTGTACACTTCTAGTTTACCGATTGAAAAACGAAAAATGATGGACCTGCGTAAGCTTTGCGAATCTGACTCCATAAAGTCTGCTTATCACGGATTTTATGAGGGACTAGGAACCACTGATGAAGTTCAAATTGAATCCGATATAGACAAAAACTGACAATAATTTGAATTTGTGTTATTTTATACTCTTTGTATCACTGATAATTGTAATAAAATTATTTAAAAAAATTGCTGAATTTATCATTATTTTTAACATTACCTACTGTTAGATCTTTTCACATCTTCAAATAATATCGTAGAATATCCAAATTTATTGTAGTGAATAGAGGTAAGTCACATAACACCTAAAATAATGTTTATAATTCTAAAATAAAAACATCCAAATAAGAAGCATAGTCCTTAAATAAAAATACCAAAAAATTGTTATGTTTTGTATTCCGGTTACAGATTTAGAGAAGAAAACGTGAGTTTTTCGATGACAAACTTTTTTAAAAGCGCGCTAGCCAAGTTTTTGTTTATGTGGGTTAGCACAATTCACCACCAATGCGACGATATATTGGTAAACTAGCCACTGATTCATTGTGACTGGTTTTCTTCGCATGTAGTTCAAATATTATTTTCAAATTTGACATTTTAACTTGTATCGAAGGCAACCTTTAAAATTAGTATATGAATAAAAGAAAGGAGTTTCCTTTTAGTGTGTTCTTCTTCAGTCTGATTTATTTTGTTGCACACTTCACTCAGTGCATTTTAGGGAATGCAAATAATAAGAATTTTAATGATATTGCTGTGTTTATATAATTCCGTTCCTCACCTTGTATCAGGACAATGTATTTTTTGCCTTGTATATCATAGATTTTAGGATATTACTTACTTTTTCAAAAACGATTCAAATTTGATGGCTATATTTAAAAGTTATCTCTTCTCATTTAGTTTAACTATAATGTGAAATGAGTTTGAAGTTGGCATTTAAAATAAACTTTGAAACACTGCAAAGGTAATCCATCTATGTGACGATTACCTCCACCCCAACATAAAATTCACACACCTTTCTAGTAAAATACAGTCCAAAATTTCGATTTATATAGATGAGGGACCCTTCATCTATATAAATCGAAATTATAAATCGAAATTCCTGTCAGTATATTTACAATTTATGTAAATGGTAAATGTGTATTGCAGTTAATTAATATGCTTTATCTTTTGGGTTGTAATCGTATATTATGATTACAAACCAAAAGATGAAGACAGGTTGATTTCATTTTAATACGCCCACCTTCAGGGGCGGATTCATTATTGAAAATAACTATAGTTTACCATATAAACAATATTCTTTGAAGGCTTCGTTTTCGAGACCCAGGGTCTTAGATTAAATTAAAATTAAATATTTTTTTAAATATCTTCATAACGGTTTATTAAAATAATTCAACATTTTAGGTGGTATTTATAAAAAGGGTCTTTCATAATTCTAAGTTTATTTCGATAGATTATGTAAGCCAGTGGCGGAGAAACAGGGTTGTCATTACTTTTTTCAAAAAAAAACTTGTACACCACTGACGTTTTTTCTCATTTAGAGAAAATTTTTGGATTGCGCGATCATTTTTAAGTAATTTAGTATAAAGGTATTTTTTTGATAAAATGTACCAATTTAGTGTTATTTGCTATTTTGTGAGAAGCTACATACGCATTTATTATTTTAAGTTTAGCAAATGAAATAATTTGAACTCAATTTTTTTTATGTAATTAAAAATTATTATTAATTTTATTAAATACATAAATAAAAAGTTTACCTCGAGTAGGATTTGAACCTACGACCTGTACTTTGCTAGAGTACCGCGCTAACCAACTGCGCCATCAAGGTTCAAGCCCCAATCGATGTACATTTTGTCTTTATGTATGTAGAACATGTAAATTCTAAATATTATGAGATTACAATCAAATTACTTATATTAATGGAATGTGAGCCTGCAATATCGCAAGGATTCACACATACCAAAGCAACTTGACTAATATTAAAGTATTATAAGTTTTTGTTATGAACGAATAAGTTCAAAGTTAAATATGTAATTAAAAATTAATTACATATTTAACTTTGAACTTATTCGTTCATAACAAAAATTTATAATACTTCAATTTTTTTTATTTTACCAAATTCAAATTTTCAATGTTTTCCAGGCAACCGAAAAAAAATACATTTTGAGAAATTCCCTTCGTTAACGGGTTAATATTATTTAATAATAATGAAATAATGCACAATTTACTACTGCTGTTCAAACTGGTATTCTTCAACTTCAATGCACTTTTGGCATTTTCTAATTAGATTATTAATGTGTGATTCTATTTTGACAATATTCTGTCTTAGGATATCACAGTTTTCTTCTATTCGCTGCTGTAAATCTGTAACAACCTTTTTTGGGTTGTATTAAAATATACCTTAATTTAATGTCTTTAACTCGCTCTGTTGTAAATATAAGAAAAAAGTTTTTAATTATTGAAATATAGGTATGAGGTAGGCAACTTAATTTGCATATCTTTTTAAGTGTATATATTTCTTAAAGGTTTATATTCCCATAAATTATTGTTTTCTGATCATTTGATTTGCTCAACGCGTCATCATCATCATCTGACCTCCTCCGGCTTCCTAAGCCTCCATTTTTGGTTACTTCCTGATGAACATTAAGAGAAGCAGAAAGTTTCTTTGGGTTTTCCCTAAATTTTGTCTGAAAGTGCCATTGATTTGATGTTAAGAAATCTTTTAAAAATTAAAACATTTGCTCTTTTCAGGCATTTTTTTTACTGCACTTTATTTTTTTACTGTTACTTTAACTTTTACATTTAATGTTACCGCTTTGGATTGCACAATTAATTTTACTGTTGCGTACGCTTTCATTGTATGTTTGCAATTTTTGCATTCAAAACTTCAAAATAATGCAATAAATATTAGATTCAAAATTTCAAGAAGAACTGTATATGAGATAAAAATTCCTTTCATGGGTTGGTTTACGACGTAAAACATTATTTCAAGATATTGCGCAATAATGGTGCAAGGATGAACATCACCTTGGTTGACCGTTTCGTAAACATTTAGATACCAGAGGTTATTAAAAATTTGTACAAATTTTAAGGTATTTGTAATGATTTTTTTAGTAATTTAAGGATAGTTTTAAGATATATTTTATTTAATCATATCACATTAACTGTTAATAAACATATTTGTATATTTTTTTATTGTTTTACATTTTGATAAAATTTTATTGTTAACAAACTCGGTTTAGTTGTTCCGACATTATTAAAAATAACTTGGCGTCCGAGATCATTTTATTAGTATTACATACAATTTTTCATTATTTATATTAAGTGAAAATAACAAAGCAGATTTAGTGGTAATTGAGCAAATCAAAATTATTGAACCACCCTACTTAATCTACCGATTTGAGTCGAAGGCATATTTGTGGTGAATGGTTAGTATCTCCAGTTAGTTTGACGATTTGTGTTTTGGAGAACTATTTACATTTATTTATTATTAAATTTATTACACCATTTACACCACTTTATTATACTGGCACTATCACCACTTCATTACAAATCTTTCCCTTGTTTGCACGGGGGTTCTATAAATTTCTTCTTTTAAATATCCCCATATAAAATAATCCAAGGGATTTAAATCAGGTGATCGGGGTGGCCACCTGATTGGTCTTTCGCAAAGTAATCATATTTGTAAATCATATCTTAGTGGCAACCGACCGATCCATCTTCCGTTATAATTTTCAACAAGCCACTCACAATTTGCCTTCCATAATGCGGCGAGCACCATTCATTTAAATCCAATTATTGTGTATTACATTTAATGGCATATTATCTAACAAGTTATCCCTTAAATCTTGAAATCCATTGTTTAAAAATTAATGAAATGATAGAGCGTTTAGCCTAGGGGGGAAAAAATATGGTTCGCAAATGGAATTATGAAAAACTCCTTGCATACGTTATAGCTAAATTAATTCTGAAAAGATGATGAACGAATTTCATGGGGGTTTTCATGTGTCCATACGCGTAGATTATGTGTATTAATTATCCCAGTACGTGTAAAGGTTGCCTCATTTGTCCACATTATTCTATTCAAAGATAATCGATCTTGCTGATGTGATTCCAATAACAACCTACAAAAATTTACTCTTTTTTCGGCGTCACCTGGTAACAAATGTTGCACTTTTTGTACGTGAAAAGCCCTTCGGTGATCTTGTTTTAGTGCTTTAAATACTTTTGTTTGAGATACATTAAGCAGAAGAGCAGCCTTTCGGGTAGTTTTCTGTTATTGTCGAATAATCGGAGAACTCTATTATCTTCTGGATTTGGTTGAACTTCTCTATCAGCAATGTTTCCAAATCCATATTCTGAGAATTTTTGATGAGTTCTTATAAACACTCCTTTATCGGGAATTCTGCGATTTGGGAATCTTCGTTCATATTCTCTTACTGCCTTTCTTGAATTTCCGTTACAGAGACCATAAATAAAATGAATGTCGGCCTATTCACGATTAGTAAAATGATGCGGCATCCTGTACACAAATGAAATAGTTTAATCAGTATCAAGAAAGTTTTAGTTAGTTTAGCTACAAGAACATTAACTGTCTCGACATTTTAGGACAAAGCCACCCCGATCACAGGAATAATAATAAATGCATAAATGTAGCTTCTCACAAAATAGCGAATAACTCGAAATTGATACATTTTATCACAAAAATACAAACCAAATTACTTAAAAATGATCGCGCAATTCAAAAATTGCCACAATATTATTGTTGTTATTGTTATTTTTTTATTATTGTTGTTATATTGTTATTACTGTTAGAATCGCACATTAATAATCTAATTAGAAGATGTCAAAAGTGCATTGAAGTTGAACGATATCAGTTTGAACAACAGTTGTAAATTGTGCATTATCTCATTGTTATTAAATAACATTAGCCCGTTAACGAAGGGAATTCCTCAAAATGTATCTTTTTTTCCGGTTGCCTGGAAAACATTGAAAATTTGAATTTGCCAAAATAAAAAAAATTGAGTTCAAATTATTTCATTTGCTAAACTTAAAGTAATAAATGCGTATGTAGCTTCGCACAAAATAGCAAATAACTCGAAATTGGTACATTTTATCAAAAAATTCCTTTATACCAAATTACTTAAAAATGATCGCTCAATTCAAAAATTTTCTCTAAATGAGAAAAAAAGTCAGTGGTGAAAAAATAATGACAACCCTGTTTCTCCGCCACTGGCTTACATAATCTATCGAAATAAACTTATAATTATGAAAGACCCTTACTGAAAATACCCCCTAAAATTTTGAAAACAAAGCCTTTAAAGAATATTTTTTATATGGCAAACTATAGTTATTTTTCAATAAGGAATCAGCTCCTGAAGTTGAGCCTATTAAAGTGAAATCAACATGTATATTAATTATGAACGACAATCCTAAAAAATTTTCCATTTTCATATGTGTAGAAATTATTTATTTTGAGGTTAGAAACTGTCTGTCACACCACAGAATATGGAAGGCCACGTATTTCATTCCCTTCCCAAGAGGGAGGGCGGGCTGCTTGAGATTTTCAATTTTCTTCTGGATTCCCAGGATATATATATATATATATATACATACATACATACATTACGCATATATGCATGGGCATGGTAGGATTAAGGATGGGTGTAGTCAGTATAGGATCGGAAGGAACGGAGTTAGAGTTCTGAGGGGAAAAATAGTAAAGTGTAAAAAATTAAAAAAAACAATACTATAAAATGGAGCAGTAATTTAGAGGTATATATATATATATATATATATATATTATATATATATATATATATATATATATATATATATATATATATATATATATATATGTTTTATAACTTCACAAGATATTCTTCCCAAATACAGAGTAAGTAGATAATCTAAAGTGTTGTTGAACACTTAAACGCCATATATTGAAAAACCGATTGAACCAATTAAAAGCACTGTTTTGCTATTATGCAAAAATAAATAAAATATGCGATCCTTAAATATTATTCAATTGCCTTGAAGGTTACAAATCAAAACACCCCCTAGCGGTTGAACACTAGCAGTGAAAAATGTCATAATCAAAGAGCAAATTTAACAAAATTTTATCAAATTATGATTTAAGTGTACAGTTGAGGAAAACTGTAATTTGAAATTAATAAAACCATCCACAAATAGAACCTTAACATACCAATTAAAGATCTAGTCAAATCTAACGAAGAAACAGTTTTTTAAATACTTAACTTTTTTGGGTTTTTTAATAGTGTATTTTAAATTATACAATCTAAACGTTTCGATAACACTTGCAGTTATCTTCGTCAGTAGTAATATCTGTTAAAATTGTTAAAGATGTTGTAAACAATTTTGTCAAAGATGAAAAATTAAAACTTAAACATCAGCCTGCTATCAACATAACAGTTTGAGAAAAGTATAAACCAATTATAGAATTAAATTTTAATAAAGTTATTCTTTACTAAAATTTAATTCTATAGTAACAATTTTAACACATATTACTACTGACGAACATAACTGTAAGTGTTATCGAAACGTTTAGATTGTATAATTTAAAATACACCATTAAAAAACACAAAAAAGATAAGTATTTTATTATGTGTGATAATGGTGAAAGTGTACATTTTCATAAATAGTTTTTGTTAATAGCTGTAATTGTTATTTTACAGTGAAAACACAGTACGTTTGATATGATTTTAACTACATATGTTAAATTATTATAGTGCTGTGGGTTACCATAACTTCACTGAATGCTTAGATAAATACCATTTATAAAAATAAAAAAATCATGTAGTGCTTTTCCTCCATGTATCTATATCACAAATGTGTCATCTACACATCTATATCAAACTAAAGGTTTTGTAGGTGCATTTTGTAACGCTAATGTTCAAATTTTTCCATGTAAAAGTTAGCTACAACAGGACTCAGACAGCTAACCATTGCTGCATCATCTAGCTGTTGATAGAATTTACTATTCCACTGAAAAGTCGTTGCAAGACAGTGCTGAAAAAGATTTGTATCCTTTGGAAAAATATGATCAATATATTTTTAAGGCCGCCTAAAGATGTTTCAAACCCATTGTCATCCTTCGGAGTGTATGTTACCTTGTTTTTGTGGAAAAGTATACATTGGAACCACAAAATGTAGCTTTGATACAAGATGCAGATTAGGTCAACCAAAGAAATTTGCGGCAGCTGAGCATGATTTATATAACTTAAGTCATGATGTGCAGTTTGATAATATTTAAATATTGTCAAATCGAACTCATTATTATATTCGTTTATAACGTAAAGGTATTAAGATATATAAACATCCTAATAACTTCAATCTCCGTTTAAGTAGGTTTTGTCATCTTATAATTTAAAAAGTCACAATGACACGCCTTAATATTAATTTCAGCTTTTGTTAGGTCTAGGTTTTTTACTTTTTTCCTAAACCTTGAAGTAAATACTTTACCAATTAAATATTAAGTTACCGCAGCACTATGGTAATACTAATAATCAACATGTGTAGTTAAAATTAAAATTAAAAATCATATTCAATGTGCTACATTGTGTTTTTACTGTACAATAACAATTACAATTGTTGACAAAATCTAATGTTAATTTTGGCTTTGTTAGATTTAACTAGATCTTTAATTGGTATGTTAAGTTTCTATTTGTGAATGCTTTAGCAATTTCAAATTAAAGGTTTTCACAAGTGTATACCTACATAATAATTTGGTTAAAATTTGTTAAATTTGCACTTTGATTATGTGATTTTTCATTGTTAGACTTCGACAGTTATAGGGTGTTCTGATTTGTCATTTTCAAGGCAGTTTAATAATATTTAATTTATGATGATCTAGTTATTCCTTACTAAAATTGTATTCCGTAGTTGACTTCGTACGTTTATCAAACTGTTTTATTAATAGCAGGCTTATGTTTGCGTTTTCATCTTTTTCATATTTTCTAAATTCGTTCTAACATCTCAAGTTTTTCTTACAGATATTACCATTTAGTGGGGACGATAACAGTAGTTTGCTATCGAAACGTATAAATTATATAAAATATAAGTAAAACAATACACCATTTAAAGAACCCAAAAGCTAAATATTTCAATTGAGTATAGTTCACATTTTCATACATATTTAATTACTTGCACAAAAAAATCCAAAAAAAAATTAAATAGCTTTGGTATGTTTGAGGGTTAGTGTGTGTAATTAGCACTTAAATTTAATTATGAGAGTTTAAAGCTATTAAAAATAACAATGCTATCCACAAACCACAAACGTGTGATTTATGGTGCCATCTAGATAAAGCTTTAATAACGATTAGACAAAAATGAAAAACATTTTACTACCTTAAAACACGTTTTACAATCCCAATTTTGCTCAATATGTGTACTACGCCTAAGTCTAACTGAATAAAATCTTGTTTTGATTGTCCTCTGCTGTACTTGAATAAACCCAAAAGCGTTCGAAAGTAAACAAAAATATCTGATGTGGAACCCCACAACCTACAAAATGGAAAATAAATGAAATAACAAGTTGATTACAAAATTAAGCAACATTGTGAAAACAAAAACAATCATTTATGTCAAACATACGTTTAAAACTTCATGATAGACAGAGGTTAATAGACATCTAGATGCCAACTTAAATTAAAAGAAATGAAATAATCTTAATTTGAATTGTTTAGCATAGTTATGCGACCCCTTTTTTTTATACGTTCATAACAAAAACAGGCAACATTGTAAAAACAATGATCTATGTCAGAGTGACGTTTAAAACTTCATGTCATATAGAGATTAATAGATACAGAGTGATCAATCTCAAGTGTATACCACGTGATCAAAATATTTAAGTTGGTACCACTGATGGGTTGGTAAAAAGCTGTATTGCTGTAGCTACTCTAGAGCATGGTTCGAGTATAAACTACGATCAGTTTCAAATCTGTATGAAGGTCATTAACTTATACATATTATAAAATATTATCTTAATTTAAATAATGACTATTTTGTATTTGATTAGACCGCATCCCTATGAAATACAACAAAATAAATAAAATATTATTTAATAATTGGATTAAATCATTACAAAATAATGAATCTCAAGTATTTAAATGTTATAATTTCATTATAATTAAATAAAATTTACAGTACATGTAAATGTAAATTCGATATCACAATTTGATATTCAGAATATATAATTTGTCTTGATATAGACAGTTTGTAAATAACTCAAGAAAATACAAAAGTGAAAAACGAAGGTATAATATGACATAAACTGACATAAACTAAAACGACTAAAACCACACTAAAAATCCAAAGCAGCCAACTGCAAAACACAACAATATTAACAACTAGGAATTTTTGTCATACCACTACAGTACACTTGAGATTGATCACGTTGTATAAATACATGTTAACCTAAAAAAATTCCAAAGCCGCCCGGTTCTATACAAGCCTCAGTAATACAGCTTCAGCATTTTCAATCATGTTTATTTAGATTTTACATTTATTTCGCTTTACATTAAAAAACTTTATAAATTAAATGTATTTAAAATTAAACTTTCTTTAAAAAATACGTCAACACTTTGTCTTATAAAATTAATCGTTATTCAAATAATGAAAAAATTTGAACTAACACTTTAATTCTACCTTAAGATTTTTTTGCCGCTAAATTACGCGTCATATCAAAAAATTGCGTAGATATGTTTAAGGTCTATATCTAGGTATTTTTATATCTTTGAAATATGCAGCTGCTTTAGAAATATTTGATAAAAACCAAAAACTTCCCCTAATAAACCCCTTCTCTCCGCCGCTGGATTTCTCCTCAAGTCTAATCAGCTCTAAGCCAAATGAAAACAAGCTTAAATGCAAAATTTTAAGTACGTAGGTGTTTTCGTTCTGGAGTTATCGTGGATACTAACATACGTACATCCATACACGCACGCAAGCACGCACACACACACGAACGCATGCACCCACACCCCCCACCCACACCGACACCCACACCCACACACATCAAATTCAATTGATGTTTAATTACATACGAATCTAACGATACAAAACAGAAGAAGACAGCTGTAATTGCGGTTGTAAATATATAACATTTTTCTATTTAGAAAAATTTGATTTAACAAACCTGCAGAAATGACGGTATTGTCCTTGCCCATTTGACAGCTAAAAACAATAATTTTGCGGCGGATTCATAAATATTTTCTGCCGGAAATATAGATAAACTAGATATGTCTAATGATCTCAATCCTGATCTACATGATTCTCCCAATATTGGAAGTTCTAGACGATTTCGGTTTATGGGAGAAGACATATGTAACTCTTCAGCTAAAATAAATGCATTGTAGAGCAAAGAAGTAATTTTCTTGATATATAGTGTACGTACCATGCTTACTTGATGCTTCTTCTGAACTAGTGACTTCATCGTCTTTTACATGAATACCTATATGTTTGATATGTATATTATCTGTTAATAAAGGAGGATCTTGTTTGTGTGGATAAGGTATTGATGAAGAACCTACAATAAAAAGTTATTAATAGATTTTTCTAAAGCTACTGCGTACCTATTGCATTCGAGAAAAAACTATGTTTATTATAACTATTTAACATCCCTGGAAAAAGCACATTATGCTGTAAATAGTGACTAGAAATTCCAGACATTATTCCTATATTATGATCGATTACTGTTGGTGTCTGTATGTGTAAAGGAATTCCAGAAAATAAAGATGCTCCGTGACAATTTCGTATTCTTGGCCCCAAGTTTAGTGGGTAATGATGATGCAAACCTGATTGTGTCGCTCTGGGTGCTCTTTCGTGTTGTACAGCTAAAAGTTATAAATAAATGATTGTTAAATCGTAATACTGAATATGTATCTATTGCAATACAAGATAAAGCTATCTGTGTAAAACTGGAGGAATAATCATTTAGGTGAAGTTGAAGGTAGTGGTGTGGAGTAGTCTGCGCCTGAAGAAAATTACTTCCTCTTAACTCTCTCACACACGTACCTCATGTCGTGCGCTCGTTTGTTAACAACGTCGTTTCTGAAAAACCTCAAAAAGTCAGGGTTCATAGTGAAATAATTATGATAATGAGAGATCCACTTTAAAGAAATGAGTTGCTTGAGTGCTTGATCCATGCAAAGGCAAAGGCCACGTATTTTCTTCCCTCCCCAAGGGGGAGGGCGGGCTGCTCGAGTTTTCCGAGCTCCTTCAGCTACAATCATGGATTCCAAGCATACATACATACATTATGTATATATGCATGGTGGGATTAAGGATGGGTGTGGTCAGGATAGGATCGGAAGGAACGGAATTAGGGTTCTGAGGGGGAAAATACTACCCCAGCATTCGCCTAAGCAGCCGCACATGGTGTGCATATACGCAGTGACCATATCGCTACATGTCTATGAGGAAAACCTCCTGAAAAAACCTCATACAAGGTAGACGGTAACGGGAATCGAATCCATTGCCTCCCGAATGCTAGTCAGGTCGTGTCACCACTACGCTACCAGCTCGGTGATCCATGCATAGATAATCTAGTATTATGTTCACATTTAAAAATTACTGCTGTTTTGCAAAAACGATCTGTCTTCAGGAGAAACTGCAAATGTACACTTGAGAAAAGGTACATTTGAGTGGAACACATCACAACTAAAGCTAAGAGCATGCACCATGGTCATGTCATAAGAACTTTGCAATAGTCGCATACTGGTTTCGAAAGAGATCACCATCTAGCATCTACAGATTGACGAAGCCCAAGTCCGTACAATTATAGCTTTGTTAGTTAGTTAGTTAGAGAAGCGATTAAATTTGCGAAGAATTAGAATCTCTCTCAAAAATGTAAATGTATTAACTACAAACCCTGTATATTACTGTAGCCGGTGAAATCTTTAAACAACCGAGGTATGTACATATTATTGATTTGGTTTAGTTACCCATGAAGAGATTATTTACAAAAGTCTGTTGTGGTAGTAAATAGTTAAACCGCGAATAAATCAATAACAAGTGAAATTACAAAATATTCATGATTAAACAAATAACTATTTTCAATCAAACGTTTCAATTTTTTTCGATACATTTCCAAGCTCTATTTAAGACAGATTTAGACGCTTAGCAACAATTCTTGGTTGCTGTAAAGTTATGACTGCATATATGTGTTTGTTACTAGTTGGTAGTATGTTGTTAGCGTTTGTAAACTTGATTTTCAACTTTTTCCAAAAGAAAAAAATTCAAAAGGGTAATGTTTGGTGAGAGCACCAGCTTAGAGTTGGGTCATGAATGGCTATCCATTAAGAAGTGTTGTAAAGTTTGAGGCGGGGCGCCGTCTGGTTGGAAGTACATAATTATTCGTTCTTACAAGCTTATCTCGTCCAAATAATTCTCCAGAATTTCCTTCACGTATCTATTTCCATATTTCCAATAAGAGTGCCTTAAAATTAAATTTTGTAATTTCTTTTGTTACTCAATACTACGCTAAAAACTTGAAAACCTGAACGTATGAATGCTACCCAGACAAGCGATGATACTCAACTTCGTTCATGGGCAACTAGACCAAAATAAGAATGTGCGCGTATCTCAGTTCTTTCAAAGTTTTCGACTGTAGTATACAAGAACACTTTTGTAGAAAAGCGAACATACAGGATGTTTTGTTAAAAAATGTATATTTTTGAGATTTTCTCAAAAATGATGATCTTGTGTTTTGATGGTTACAGATTTAAAATCAGCGACAAAAGATATACAGCATCGATAATTTAATTGCCTCTATCTCTAAAAATAACGAAGCTAAGAATGGGTCGGCTTATGTTTCATCAGTCTATATGTAAACGAATTCCAGATGTGCTAACAATTACACAAGTGCTGATTCGACACAAAGAAGCAGAAAAAGTGGTGTTGTATTGTTGCATGTAGTGCATTATAACTACGCTGTCTTATGTCTTCACTTCTTACTTTGCACAAAAAATTGAGATCACAATTTGTTGTCAATAAGTTGCTACCACTCTATCTGATTTGGTCGTTCACCCACGTCGCTCGAAGAGAATTCATTGTAAATGCCTTGCGATAACGATTTCCATACTAGTAGCTTGAATGGAAAAGCTACGTTTCACACAATAAAAACGCAACATAACACAAAGTTACCCTTACAATCCACAATGAGAAAGAAAACTTATTGCAATAGTAACATTTGATAGAAGAAGAAGAGCGTGCCATCTTTCATGGGGTGTAATGTGGATGCATAAGAAATTGTTTAACTGCAAGTTAATACCTGAGGAATCGATGACGAACATTATGAAACTTCAAAAATACTTTGTATATCATTTTTAAAATAGATACAATATGGATTTGACATTTCTGTCAAAGCAGTGAACATGCCTTTAAAACCACGTTATATTATTTATATTGGTCGAGATCTAAAGTTGAGTATCATCATCGCTTGTCTGGATAGCATTCATACGTTGGGTTATTTATAGAAACTATTAGGTAGATTTTGACTGATGCCGGCTCGAAGGAGCTTCAAGTTTTACTTATACCGGAAACAGAAAAAATAATGTCGGACTGCACTCGTGAGTACACAATAATACTTAATCCCATACAAATTGACGATGAAGAACACCACCATGCCCACATTTCCTGAGTGCAATATCTAACCGAACATTGAAAAGATCAAAGGTAGAAAAAATAATAATGTTTTTGCATACAAGTGTCTCTTTAACTATTAAAAATGTGTTTAATTATAATTATTTGGTAGCTCTAGACACTCAAACAAATTCAGGTGAGCGATATGCATAGATATTATCATCAAGCAAATCCTAATGAAAGACCAACCATTAAAAGCAGTGGTGGATTAGCTAGCTTACGTGGGATAACCTACAGAGTGTTCACTAGTTAGACTTTGGCGTCGGTACATTGCAGAATGTATGTGATGAACTTACAAACTACTGATGCGGTCTTTTAGAGCAACCAGGGGAAAATTAGATCTTACACCACTCTTCAGAGAATCTATCTGCATATTTAAAGATCAGCCGCACATAACGAAAAAATCATGTAATCCACTGAATTTTTCTCTGTGGGTTTATATTGGGGGGAATTAAATAGTTACATAGATGAATTACGATATATTCGCTTCCCAAAAGCTGCGACAATCAGTAAAATCGATTTTTCACCAACATCTCTTACTAGCCGCATACAGAAGATATAAAAGGTTATGAAAACAAATTTGTTTAAGTGGGGTTTCAGAAGAGACGTACAAAAATAAAAAGACTATTGTACTGAGCGATGAGTTGCAAACAGCATCCTTGGAACCAGAACCGTAACGACCGGTGATTGTTAAAGCCAGTGATTAAAAATTTTAATTTGGCAATTTTATTGATAAGTAGATAAGAATGTATTGTAACTCTTAACATTTAGAACAAGAATTTAAAAATGTTAAATGATTTTGTATGAATCTGTTTATCTCGTTTTTTACTGTACCGTACTTCAGTACCGATTGGGAATATTTAATTAACTGGAAATACTTTTTCAGACCAAGTAGCAAGTAATATTTACATGAAAATCTTAATATTACTCAAAAGGAGTTATAGAAAATGTGTTTAATTCCTTATTTTATTATTTTACTAGGTATGTAATCGATATGTGTAAGTTTTTAGTTGTGAATTATTTTACCACCTTCATATAAAGCTTTTCAATATTTTCGATATTATAATGTAATTAAATTTTGTTAATTTGATAATATTTAATTCATTAAAGTTCTAGCTAATGTTTACTAAAATAAAATTTAGTTTACATAGTTGGCTTTCAAATACGTTCAGCTAACTGTTACAGCAGTGTGTTTTCATATTACATAAATTTGTTTGACCACTTAATTAATTTTTCTAAAGTATTGTAATTTATGCACAACGAAATCTTTAATTTTTATAGAAACGTTTGAATTTGTTAAAAAAAGATACACGATACAACCCGAAAGATAAATATCTTTATTGTGAATGATAACAGTCAAAGTCACTTACATACAATACTGATTACCGTTAGAAAGAGTGTGTTAATTGAGTAGTAGAATAATATTCGTACTAGCGTAAGTCGGCTTCTAAACCTAGTTTAATTCCAAACTCATGTCATGTTTCGTAACGTGTTGCGATATAATAATTAATATCTGAAAGAGCGTGATCGTTTACTTAAAATGTGAGAGAGCCAACGACTGTAAGTGTTTGTTACATCCGAATTGTCTTCAAAAATCGTATCTATTTGGACGATATCTCGAACATTGTTATCCAACATAGATCTTCTGCGATTGAATTTTGTTAATCACGATTTAGATAGTTTTTTATTTGTAAATACTGAACTAAGTTATCAACATATTGCCCCTGTGACAATTTTATAGTACAGTCAACATTTAGAGTACTCTATTTCTCAAGCATTAACAATAATCCTCATGTTCTTCCAACAAAGGAAGCTTAATGTTAAGTGGAACAATACATATCTACAATTGTTTGAATTGTTTTAATTGTTTGGAGAACCATCCTGTTGGTTTGCTATTCATTTGTAAAAATTTACCAGTAACTTGCATTCACATTTGCCAAACGGATCAGCAGAAGCAAATGCTTTGGAATAATCTTTTACAAAGCGAATTATAATATTAGTGTATTAAACGTTAATTATTATCTACACATTTCTGAAACACGGCCTAAACGAACCAACATCTTGTCGGAGGTTATGTTTACGGCTTGAGTAGTCTGGATTTCATTATTGTGCTAGTCAATTAGTGAAATGTGTGTGAAATACCAATTAACGTAACTATGTGGCCTTTTGTTAATGTTGTCGGTAATTCAACAACGGCTGACGATCCAATTTTATAGTGTTTTGTAGTGTTAAGCAACTTTTTTGAATCCGCTTGATTAAATTCTGCTTGTAATTCGTTCATTTTCAGACATATCAGCATCGATAACCACCTTTAAATGGCTCCGTATTAGGAAATATCAGTCATTTGGGACAAGAACATTTTCATTTGTGAGTAGTTGAAACAACACATCAGAATCTATACTCCAAAAGTATATAGTTTTAAAAATTCGAGTCATCTCCAGTTTTGTATCTTATTGATTGAATTAGCAACAGCAGTGAAGCTGCCAATTTCTGGAACAAATAAACCCATTTTTTACTTAGCTTAGCATCACCAACGGACTTTACTGAATGCCTCATTTTCTAAATATCTTCTGTCTCATGTTCAGACAACTCTTCCTGGGGGTGATCCCTGATCAATAAGATCTTCATTTAGATTTTCTCGCTCAGCAAAGTCTTTACCATCGTCTGATATAAATTACCAGCTAGAATACTCAAAGTCGGAGATTTATAGACACTGTAACAACTTATCGTGGTCCTCCTCAGGCCTTATTTATTAGATATATTTTACTAAATATACCTAATACAAAAAATAACAATTGTATATTTTTTTGTATGTTTAACAATCTGGAATCCAATCAAACTGAGATGGCCATTTTAGGTAATACAAACAGGAAAAAATTCGAGGAACCCCAAATATTACTGTCACATCTTAACCATGCTCTAAGCTACTAATTTAATCTCAATTCTGCATTGAACAACTTCTTACCGTTAATTCTTTTTCTGTCATTAAACGGATAGAAGGCCGCCACTTCACCTTTCACTTTAATTGTTTCATAATGACCATCTGAAATTTCTAATCATGGCCTGGTTTTTCTAAGGTCATTGTCTAAATGCCATTTAGGATTCTTCCTAATAACAAGTTGAAATTTCTTATGTAATTATCCAAATGACTATTGGAATTTTCTCTAATGATTTTCTGGAATTCCCCATAATAACCTAGTTTTTCCAAGGTCATTATTCCAATGAATTTTTGAATGTTTCCCTAATGCCTTGTTGAGAATTGTAGGGAAAATGGAGGGTGGGAGGGAGGGAGGGAGAGAGGAGGGATGGAAGGAGGGAGGGAGGAAGAGAGAGAGCGAGAGAGAGCGAGAGAGAACGAGAGGGCGAGAGGGCGAGAGGGTGAGAGGGAGAGAGGGAAAGCGGGAGATAGAGGGAGAGGAAGGGTGGGAGGTAGGGAGAAGGAGAGAGACAGAGCGAGAGAGAGAGAAAGAAATCAACAGACAACTGAAAGTTCCTACCAAAGTGAAATATAAATACTGTAAAAGTGAAATTTTAAGTGAAAATACATATACTAGTACCAAAACAATAACTCAATAATTGAAGTAAATAGTTTTTAGGTTTACAGGTAAATGTTAAGCAAAGTTATAGTTGAACTGTAAGAATTTAATTTAAAAAAAAGGAAGGGAAATTACGAGTTCGTGCGTATAAAAAATTAATATGAAACTGCTGCTGTCGCGCAACTCGGTAATCAAACAAGTTTGTGCGCAGTTGGCCTACAGTTTACTATAACAAAAAACATGGATGCTATCTTAAAGTGAATATAGGTCCACAATTTACCAAATAGTATTAGGAATTGTAAAGTAAACGGTGTGAAGATCCCTTAAATGCAGATCAAACCAATAATTAAAAAGATTCATGCAGCAACAGTAACTTCTAGCAGTGTGGAATTTTACCAACCACGTTCACTTGAGGAAGTTTTTTTTATCGTAAGTATAGTATACTGTAGTTACATTAAGTGATTCAAAGACTTAAATTGCTAGAGAGTAGCGCGTTACTTAAACTCTTGTAGAGCAGATGCAGGGATTCTAACACATACAGCGAGAATATAGTAATTTAGTCCACACAAAAGTAATAAAAGTTCTGACCTTTGGTAGCGTAGAAATTGTTACCCTATCGTTCATGCAGTAATAGTAGAACGTCCAATGAATGTATTTAAATTTAAGTTCTCGGTTTGGTTACCAATTTCGAACAGGCACGGTTTAATTCTAGTAGTAATACAACTTCTATAGCGAACAAGTAGCCATGATTGCAGAAATACAAAAAAGAAAATTGCCCTAAGATTGTAGGCGGCCACTGAAGTGGTACGAAATGCCTTCTGTTAATCGGAGGATCCGTAATTTGTTTATGGTTGTACGATTTCAATCGCTAACAAAGAAATTTATGAATTAATAGCAAGTAAAGAAGACCTACGGAACAGCTTACCCCTTTTACGACGAAAAACTCCTTTATATCCGCAATATTCTTGCGAGCAACAAGCAATTTGAACAGCAATGTTCTGAAAAGCCCAAGTAGGTCTTGTTGCAATTAATTCTTCTAATTTATATCCGAAAATCTTCGATTATAGAAATTTTAGAAGAGTTCAGAAATTTTGCATAGCGTCGTAAAATGGCGACCGCAAAAAGGACACGAGAAATGAAGTACGTTTTTAAAAACGAAAAATAGTTAGAATTGATTACTTTGTTACCGATCGATATTGAATAAAATAGCTCTATTGTGCTTGAATGTCATAACCTCGCCCTCTAACGAGAGTTCAATAAACTAACACAGTTATCCGTTATTGAGAAGATTTAAACCTTTGGAAATTCATCCATTAGCCCATAGGTTGTGGAAATATGTGCTTTCGTTCAATAAAATTATTTGTTTGATTTAAATTGTCTTATATCAAACCCAAGAAACCTGCAGACAACAGCTTTCCAAAAAGGTAAATATTACACTAAAACTTTATCGATATCATTAATTGAAACAATCCCTATAACTGTTGTAATTACGAATACTTTCAATTATCCGCGATTGGAATAGCTATTGATTTAATTAGAATATTTTTAGTGCTAAAAGAAATTGTATACTTACCTAAAATTAAAAAAAGAAGCGATCTTGCCCAATGAATAAAAGAAACGTGCCTTACATAAATCCGCTACAGTTAGCGACTAGTAAAGCAAATACAGCAAAAGGCAATGACTACTTTACTTGAATTTTCTATATAAGAATCTGAGGATGGGCTAAATAAGCAATCATAGAAAATTCTCCAAGGCATCTTTTACTTTGGCGACTCACAACTAACCCTCAAGAACGTTTTTCTACCGGAAAAGGCGCTACCAAAATGACGTTATCAATTTTGTTAAAATGTTATATATAGACAATATATTTCTATTCCATATCTAGTTATTATTTAGTACATGTACTGTCATCCTCTAGCGGTAATCACCAGACTAAACAGATAACTTAAATTAGACGGTTTTGAAACGGACATAAATACAGTTTACGTCCCGTAGAAGACACTACTAGATCAGTTTCAGGTTAAATAAAATTTATTTCAATACAGTGACTACAGAAAATTTTAGATCAGATAATATTGAATTTAATATTGATTTTTGCATGTTACAAGTTTTAAGTATATACTAAAACTTAGCTATGTATGCAATATGTTAATGGTGCATCATGACAAAAGCTAACTAACAAACCCACACCCGCACACTTACACCCTCACGCACGCACACGGGCACGGATACGGACACGAACACGGGCAATTACAAGGACGTGCACACGGATACACATGTGGACACGGACACGGACAAGAAAACGGACATCTATATGGACACGGATACGAACACGCACACATACATCCAGACACACATCAACACAGACACGCACACATGCACGCACGCACCCACACATACGCACCCACACGCAAACACGCACACACACACACACGCACACGCACACGCACACGCACACGCATACGCACACGCACACGCACACGCACACGCACGCACACGCACCCACACACGCACACGCACACGCACACGCACACGCACACGCACACGCACACGCACACGCACACGCACACCCCCACGCACACGCATACCCACACGCACACGCACACGTACATGCGCACGCACACGCACACGCAGATGCACACGCACACGCACACGCTCACGCAGGCGCATACGCACACGCACACGCACACGTACACGCACACGCACACGCACACGCATACGCACACGCACACACCCATACACAGGCACACACCCACACTCAGACATACACCAACACACACACGCACGAACTCACACACTCACCACACACACGCACACGCACCCGCACGCGCACGCAAATGCAAACACGCACACGCACACGTAAACGCACGGACGCACACACGCAGACACGCACACACGCACACGCGCACACGCGCACACACGCACACACGCACACACGCACACACGCACACACAACACACGCACACACGCAGACACGCAGACACGCGCACGCACACAAGCACACACGCACACACGCACACACGCACACACGCACACACGCACACACGCACACACGCACACACGCACACACGCACACACGCACACACGCACACACGCACACACGCACACACGCACACACGCACACACTGCACACACGCACACACGCACACACGCACACGCGCACGCACACATTCACTCACGCACACACACTGCCGATCTTGGCAACACTCGGCGAGACTGTATCCATATTTTCCTCTTGAATATCAAATGCATGTAAACACTGACATCTTATGTACCTAATTTTTCAATTAATTTTCCAATTGTTTCATTGCATTTCATTAATTTCGATCAAGGCGTTTACATATTAGAACCAAGTTTATCTATTGCTGTATCTACCAAATTGCCGTGAGTTCCTTCTCATAATCTCCTATTAACATGGTACAGTTTAATAATCTAACGATGAAAGTAACTCTGCTTACTAAAGCCGCAATAAACTAACACTATTGTTCAACATTTTATTTAATCACATTTAAGCGCAACTTTACAATTTGTCAAGTTTTATCACAATTTGATGCAAAAAGATGTCTTTCCTGTTGTAACATTTTAATAACGACCTTTTGCGGTTTTCGTTTAGCTGATGCATGGCACTATTTTCTTGTCTTTAAAATCTACAAACGATCAAATGTAAATAACTGAAAAACGTTTAAACGTTCTGACGATTGCTTGTGAATTTAACACACATTTTTGTCGTGCAATGATTGCACTTATTTTTTAACGCTTTTATTCAACTCACCTTGTCATTGAATTTTCCTAATCTCCGATTGGGCTAAAATTTGGCATACATGCGTATTCTTGATGATAATACATGGATATATGTTTTTGGCTTTGACTTTCGCGGCCAAATTTGGCCAAATATGGTCGGAATTTTTGTTTATAAAGCTAAGGCCTTGAAATTTTTGACTTAAGCTTTCCGCATAATACCATGTACAAAAATATGCGTTGAGTTTCAAGGTCAGGGGGCTGCGTTGCGGCCAAATTTGATCAAATATTGTCGAAATTTTTGTTTATAAAGCTAGGGCTTTGAAATTCGGGACTTAAGCTTTTAGCATAAGGCCATGCAGAAAAATATACGACAAGTTGAGTTCAAGATCAGGGGCTGCGCCAGGGGGCTCAAAGTGTTGTATTCGGTTCCGGTTGAGCTGAATTTCGGCATACATGTATATATTGGCCAAGTAAGTTCGAAATTTTTGTTTATAATACTAGGGTCTTGAAAAATTGAGTTTCTTTCTTTGTTGGAACTTACACCCAAGCGACTAAAAAGTAGAAAATAAAAATAAGTAAAAATAAAATTTTTAAATAACGCTTTTATTTCCAAATGTACTAAAAAGAATAAAATAATTTGTTTATCTACCCAGTAACATCAAAAATGTTTGTGACTAAAAATAAAAGTGTGGGGCATACATGATATCTTATACTTATAACAAAGCTTATCAACACCTACATTCAAACAATGAAGTGCAAGGCACTATAAAGACCGCCCCACACTTTTATTTTTAGTCACAAAAATTTTTGATGTTACTGCTATTCTTTGTAGTACATTTGGAAATAAAAGCGTTTTAAAAAAATTTTTTTTTTTATTTATTTTTATTTAAACTGTTTCGATTGACCTGGGAGTTCTTTGCCTTTCACATAAAAATCACCACTTTTAAAGCGTTTAAATTAGCGTGTTCACCATAAGGTTACCAAAGTATATAATAGCACGTTTATTCAAAGTAAAGTAGTAATGAATTAAATCTTCCCGCACAAGCTCTTTTTGTAGCCCGAAATTCAAAATGTGTACACTAAAAATACTTATGATGGTTAAGATTCAGAGATTCCTTTTCAGACATGTTAATACAACAAAATAGAATGCATAAGTCGTAGGTATCTCGTTGAATTAAGGGAACGAAATCAGATTGAAGTTTTGATGGTCACCGATTTTAGGAACACACGACGATTTTATGCTGGAGTTCAATAATAAGCATAAGCTTCGTTGAAGACCAAAATAAACATACATAGCTATACTTTTACACCTTCGTAATTAAATTCTTTGCCAAAATATGAAAAACCTATACACGGTCTTGCGTTAAAAAAATTGAAGAATATGACTTTTGGTTGAAATTCTGTTACAGCGTCAATGCCATTACATTTCTTACATTACAATTGATTCAAACTTTTCTTGAACATCATTCTAAGTATATATATATATATATATATATATATATATATATATATATATATATATATATATATATATAATATATATATATATATATATATATATATATATATATATATATACAGGAGTTTATTATTCCACACCGCATACTTATATTTTGTGAGCCAATATAGGGACAATGATGATTATAGATAGGTTATAAAAGGGCGTTAATGTAAGTGTTTATGTAAATTGATTTTGTTTACTTCACCCTGCTTTTTCTCTTAAACTGGGGATGTTCATGTCATTAATTGATATGTGGTTATGTTTACATAATTATACAACCCCCATTACTCACTTTTCTATAGGCTATCGATTATCAAGCGAATGAGTGAAATAACAACAAAAATCTGAAAAATGAAGACTATTAATAATTCATTTTGGTTGACTTATATCTAAAATCAGCACGCGGCATTTAAACAATAATTATAGTGAGGAAACAGAAGTCAAGTTATTAATTATTCAATGCTTGGTAATGATCATTACGTAGCGGGGGCGAGACTGACATAATGACAGGTCAGATGTGTAGACTTGGCTAGGGTGGTTTCATTATAAAAGTGCAGATGTCTTCGTTCGCACCGTACACTTAAATGTTCAAATGAAATAAATACTCAATCAATAAAAAAGTTATATTATATACATTACCCAAAAGAGTTTCACTTGATCTTAATTTATAATTACACAAATTTTACAGCAAAAAAAAAACTAGAAATTTTTTTTAGGACTGCAGATTTTATTGCATGATCGGTAGCTGGTTATACCTATATGGAAATTAAAATCAAGTGATGAATGACTTTCTCATACTTCCTTCTTTATTCTTTATAATTAGCAATATTGTGACAACTTGTCAATTAATAATTAATTACCTTTAAGTTGTTTGCGAGCACATACAGAGCAAAGCGTGTGCGTATCACCAAAACTTAACCGTTTCACTTTTAATTAAACCCTATGCAGTACGTGAAGAGTATGTTTAATTTCAAAAGTTAATTTCGTGACAATAACAGTAAATAAACATATAGTATCGATGGAATCGGCAATCGCCTACATATGTTTCAAATCTATTGTCAGCTTCTGGAGTATATACGTTGTCTTATTGTGTAAAAATATACATTGGAACCACAAACCGTAGTTTTGGTACCTGACGTAAAGAACATATGAGATGTTGGAGATTGAATCAACGTGTAGCTGAGTATGCCTCAAATAATTTAAATCATCTCATCCAGTTTGATAATTGTTATATTCATGTGCAGCGAGAAGATATTATAACACCGAAATAACTTTAATAGGCTAGAAGAAAGACTTTGGTTAAATAGGTTTTCACATGTTGTAATTAAAAGAAGGCAAAACAGTGAGTCCTAATTTAAGTTTTGGTATGACTAGGTTTTTTGTTGTGTTTTCCTAGACCTCGAAATAAATACTTTAGCCATTACACAGTTAAGTTACCACAGCATTACAATAATTAACTGTAAATTCTGTTACTACTTTCAAATTAAAGATTTCACAACTTAGCACTTACATCATACTTGGATTAAATTTTGTTAAATCTGTTTTTTTGATTGTGGCATTTTTCATTGTTGGCCTTGTCCGTTACACGATGTTTTGAAATGTATTTTCAATCCGGTTCAATAATATTTAAATTATTTAAGTTATAGTTGGTTTATCTTTGCGTTTTCATATTTCCTAGATTTGTTTGACAACATAATTAGTTTTTTAACTCTGTTATCATTAGGATAAAGAGGAATACACGATTACAACGCAACGGCAATTGCGTTTACTAAATATAGATTAAACATTGTAAATTTTATTAATTACTAGGTGACCCGATGAACTTCGTACCGCCTTAGACATAAATAATTTGCCAAAGTTCGTAACTGTCAAAAAGGGAAATTAATTTGGCGACTAAAATTTTTTTATTTAATTTGAACGCACTCTGACAGGTATTTTTTTTATATTTTCCTTGCAATTTCTTTATATTTTCTCACATTTTAAATCTGTCCAGCCGTTCTCGAGTTTTAGTGAGACTAACAAACGTCAATTCATTTATATACAGGGTGGCGCATTAGTGTGACAAAGTCCCATATCTCCTTTATTTAAAGAGATACAAAAAAAATTAAATACAAAAGTTGTAAGATATGTTCTGGTGCATATTCTAAAAATATTTTTAATTATACAAGGTAGATCATAAAAGCTTAGAAGTAATTTCAAATTTTTTTTAAATAGAAAACCCTATATATTATTACATATTTAGATTATACATACAATTTTAGACACATTTTATGTATAATGTCCTATACCTAAGTCTAACCGTTTTTGACAAATTTCAAATTTTTTGTCAAAAATGACGTTTGCAGGCCAAAACATAGGTGGAAATCTTTTCTAAACGAAGCCTTTATCAATTAGTTATGGTTGGTTTCCTTGGAAATGGGGACCTACTCTAATGGGCTGTATTGATATTTTGTAATACATTCATACAGGGTGATCAAAATGGACAATAAAAAGTAGATTCAAAAACCTATAAAGTCATTTTTTATGGAAACCCCTATTTTTTAATTCTATCTTATTTAGCATTAAAAATAAGGGTGACTTTGTATAAGAGTGTATATTCCAAAAAATTGTAGTTTTTGAAATAATGACAATTTAACATTTGTTTATTGTAAGAAGGCTATACGGCTTTCAAGTTTTGTTGTTAGTAGAAAAAATCGAGCACTTCAGATCGAAATATTACAATTTATTGAACCCCATGTAAATCATTATTTTATTAAACGAACTTAAGGTAAAGACAATATTTTTTTGATTCAACAAATTATGTCCTGATCCTAATCATAAACTTAACACCTCTAATGTAACTAAACCTGTAACTAATTATATACTAGAAACACGTCAAATACGTATTACCTAATAAGTTGTTCGAAATGTCCGCCTCTTTCTTGAATACACAATGCAATACGTCTCTCAAATTCGCTGCTTAAATTTCTACACATTTCAACACTAATGTTTTGAAAACAGTTTCTAATTTTAATCTTCATGTCTTCCTTTGTTGTAGGTGGTATTTTATAAACCTGCACTTTGACGTACCCCCATATGCAAAAGTCCATTTTAGTAAGATCTGGGGATCTAGCAGGCCAAGCAACAGGCCCTCCCCTCCCAATCCAACATTCTGGATATCTAGCATTTAAAAAAGTTATTATCGGACCTGTATGATGTACTGGGGCCCCATCATGAAGAAACCACATTTCTTGTTGCGTATCATATGGCACTTGAAGCAGAAAATTAGGTAGATGGTTTTGCAGAAAGTTTAAGTATACTACCCCTGTTACTCGTTGATCAAAAAAGATATGGTCCAATTACATGATTACCGAAAACACCTCCCCAAACATTTAAAGACCATCTAGTTTGAGAAGTATATCTTACAAAATGTGGATTTTCGGTAGAATAGTAATAAAAATTGTGCCTGTTTACACTTCCGTTTCTGTGAAATGTGGCCTCATCTGTAAATAAAATCAAATGAACAAAATTTCTTTGTTGGTTTATTTTGTTTTGAGACCATTGGCAAAATTTCAGTCGTCTTTGATAATCTTCAGGAACCAACTCTTGAAGTAGTCGAATGTGATAGGGGTGCATTTTTTGAGACTTCAATATCCGCTGTACCGTACGTCGTTCAACACCAACCTGCTGAGAAATGGGTCGTTGTTCAATATATGGATTTTCGGTAACTGTTAATAGTACATTTAATTGATTTTCCTCAGTCTGTGCACGTTTTTCCCTAGTATTTTTTTCATATAACACATTGCCAGTTCTTTCAAAACGCGCCAAAAGCTTTTCAAATGCCCTTCTTTCAGGTTGCCGTCTCTCTGCAAACTGTTATTGATATAGTCTTCTTGCTAAGAGCGCATTTTTATCACTAGCTCCCAAAACAAAAATCATATCAACCATCTCAGCTTGCGAAAAATTCATTATTTACAATTTTAATTAAAGTTTTAAATCAATTTGCTATAAAATACACTAATGCATCACACAAATTATCAAATAACAATAAATAACGACGTTTCTGATGATCTCTATTATTTTTATATGCCACGCCTCGCCGTCACGGCCAACTAACAACAACACTTGAAAGCCGAAAGCCTTTTTACAATAAAAGAATGTTAAATTGTCATTATTTCAAAAGCTACAATTTTTTGGCATATACACTCTTATACAAACTCACCCTTATTTTTAATGCTAAATAAAATAGAATTAAAAAATAGGGAGTTTCCATTTAAAAAAAAATGACTTAGGTTTTTTTAATCTACTCTTTATTGTCCATTTTTGATCACCCTGTATGAATGTATTACAAAAATATCAATACAGCCCATTAGAGTAGGTCCCCATTTCCAAGGAAACCAACCATAACTAATTGATAAACGCTTCGTTTAGAAAAGATTTCCGCTTATGTTTTGGCCTGCAAACGTCATTTTTGACAAAAAAATTTGAAATTTGTCAAAAAACGGTTAGACTTAGCTATAGGACATTATACATAAAATGTGTCTAAAATTGTATGTAGAATCTAAATATGTAATAATGTATAGGGTTTTCTATTTAAAAAAAAATTTAAAATTACTTCTAAGCTTTTATGATCTACCCTGTATAATTAAAAATATTTTTGGAATATGCACCAGAACATATCTTACAACTTTTGTATTTAATTTTTTTTTTGTATCTCTTTAAATAAAGGAGGACTTTGTCACACTAATGCGCCACCCTGTATATATATATATATATATATATAGATTAAAGGATGTTCTCTCTTTGTCTTATATTCTCTTGGTTTCGCTGAGATCACATCAGGTGTTTTTAGCTTGAAGGAGAACAGGCATCATAGTATACTGAGCTTCACAACGTAGGACAAATACTGTCAATATGTCAGTTTTGAAGTTTCCATTCCATTGTTATCTTTAATGCGTACAAAAACACCTTTAATGTTCTTTTACCACACGTTAGAAATGTAATTTACATTATTGAATTTGTTGTCAAATTTGATCTGATTAAAGTTGGGTTTTAACATGTCATACATTAATATGTGATTATGCAGACTTAGTCTCATATCTGCTGTTGCAATAGAACTCCTAATCTCAAAACAGTCTGGAGTGTTTGGCACTCTTTAAACGATTGGTTTTTATAAGAAAATTTGTAACTGTAGATGAGACCGTTCCTCTGAGACAAAACAGCAACCCAAACAATAGACTGCCAAATGAGAACCTACACTGAAGAAGGCCTAAACAATTCGATTTACCGGGAAAGTTATGGCTTCGGTTTTCAAGCTAAGGACGTTCTTTCTGTTATTTACCGTAAAAAAATAAAATAATTAATAGACAATGAGTCTTGAAATAGTACCTCACGCCTCTTATTCGCTGGACCTGGCTCTCGGATTATATAGCTTATTACGAAATCTCCAAAAATATCACGTTGGTCAGAAGTACAGATTCAATGAAAAGGTTATTGATGCCACGAATGGGATATTAGAACATCATTAAACCGGGTGGATTTAACTTGAAGGGAATTATGTTGAAAAAAAGTAAATGGTTATGTGTTATACTTTTGTGTTTTTCGCTGGCATGTCAACACTGTAAATAAACACTAGGAAATAACTGCATATTTGATTTAGAAATGATTTTGCAGTAGTTTTTATAGATTTTAAAGCAATTTGATGTTTTTCGATTAGTGACGCTTGAGTGTGATATAGATTTCATATGATTTTAAGAAAACGAAAGTTTTGCATTTTAAGAAAATCGCGAGGGCGGGCTGCTTGAGCTTTCCAAGCTCCTTCAGCCACAGTCATGGATTCCCAACATATACACAATAAGTAGATATGCAAAGTAGGATCAAGGATAAGGGCGGCCAGAATAGGATCGGAAAGAACGGAATTAGGGTTTTAAGTTCTGAGGGAGAAGAAACTACCCCAACAATCGCCTAAATAGCCGCACATGGTGTACGTATACGCAGTTACCATGCCGCTATATGTGTATGAGGAAAACCCCGAAAAAACCTCATGCAGGCTACACGGTTACGAGAATTGAACCCATTTACAGGGTGTCTGGGAAAATGTGGGAAATCTGTCGGATTCAGATAGAACATGAAAAAGTAAATGACAAGTTTTTATAAAATTTGTTGCTACAGGCCCTCCCTACGGAGATATGTGAACCTGAAGGACGCCGCCGGACATCGTTTTTTTTGCATAACTTTTAAAGTATTAATGATAATTTAATAAAAATTTAATATGACGGAAACTAGCAAGGTCCGCTTAAAATAGTGTTCTTGAAACTTATTTAGCTCTTTTAGTTTACCAGGGGCGGACTAAGCTTTACACCTTAATGCTTACATTTTTAAGACCCTGTATGATAAAGACATAAAAAAATGAAATCTGGGTAGCTTCAACCTTGAGCTAAAAAAAGGTACTCTTGTTTATTGTCGATAAAATGAAACGTTTTCGAGAAACAAAAATAATAAACGAATTCATGTTTTATTTTTAATACAATGGACAATGACTTCTTGATAACACTTGCAGTTTTATTTTGCGTCCTTAACCCACTAAACCTTGGAACAATTTTTAAATAATTTTCATTCACATGATTAATTGTTCAGGTTTTCTCTAATTTATTAACAATGTTTTTTTATAAAATTTCCAAAAAAACACTGGGTTACTGTTTTTTCAATAATTTTGTTAACGTGCCTCCTAGAACACCACTGCATTTTCTTAAATTTTTGTATTTTTTCGTATTAAAATGAAAATGAAACTCTCCTGTTGTTTGAATGACATTCGTATCGCACTTTGTTATCAAGAAATCATTGTCTTTTGTATTAAAAATGAAACATGAATTCGTTTATTATTATTTTTCACGAAACTGTTTCTTTTTATAGACAACAAAACAAGAGTACCTTTTTTTAGTTCAAGATTGAAGCTACCCAAAGATATTTTTTTAAGTCTATCTTGTAGAGTGTTAAACACTTAAGCATTAAGGTGTAAAGGTTAGTCCGCTCCTGGTAAACTAAAAAAGCTAAATATGTTTCAAGGATACTATTTTAAGCGGTCCTATTGCCCATCGTATTAAATTTTTATTAATACTTTGAAAGTTCTTCAAGAAAAACCGATTTCCGGCAGCGTCCTTTAAGTTTACGTATCTCCGTAGGGAGGGCCTGTAGGGACAAATTTTATAGGAACTTGTCATCTTATTTTTTCATGTTCTATCTGAACACATTTTCCCGGACACCCTATATATATATATATATATATATATATATATATATATATATATATATATATATATATATATATAATAATTCCGGCCCAAACATTAATTGACCAGCGGTGTTGATGATCAACAGGAATTATAAATCTGGGATTCTCAGTATCGTAATAATGGAAATTATGTCTATTAACGTATCCATTTTTGTGGAAAGTAGCTTCATGAGTAAATAAGATCGTGCTAAAATAGTTGGGTTTTTCTAAATTTTTATTTATGGCCCAATTGCAAAAGTTTAATCTATTAACGAAGTCATCCTCGTCTAATTCTTGTGCAAGTTGGCCATGGTATGGATCATATTTATATTTTTTTATAATTCTATTAACAGATGTTTTTGAAACTCCAACTTCTAATTCCAATTGTCGGCGAGAAACGTGAGGATTTTCAATCACGGATTGAAGAACTAAATGTTCATTACCTTCGTTAATTGCGGTTCTTTCTCGTTCTAAATTGTCTTCGTAATGAATACCGCCTGTTTGCTCGAAACGCTCTTTCAATCTTGCAAATGTTGAAACTTGCAGGTGTCGTGCATTTGGAAATTTTTTCTTCTTTCGAAAAATTCATTTTGTAATTTAGGAAGTAAGTATACAATACTACACAAATATTAGCATTGTTTGACAAGTTTGATTTCTCATTTGTTTTCGTTCATCTTTTGTTTTACGCTCTTTTGATTATATGTTTAATTTTACGATTAATCGTTTAAAAACATCTCAAATATCTCTTAAAAATGGTAGTTTCATACAATATTTATTATAATTACAATTTATGTATTTCAGTAAATAATTTTTTAGTTTCTTATGTATCCACAGCTTGCTTTGACCGACTAATTTTACTCTTCTTCAGTGTTATCAACGAAAAAAATTGAACAAACTTAAATATCTCCGAAACTATTAGAGATAGGTATAGAACATATTTAATAGAGATTAAAGCCGATTAATACACGAAGACAAGGCATTAAAAAATATAGGGTGTGCCATTTAAAAAATGAAGATATAGCATTTTCAAATTTATGTTATTGAATTAATTTTTGTGATCACTCTGTATATTGAAATCCAATTTTGATAATAGATTAAAGTAAGCTCATGTATGAATAAATTCTATACCAAAGATTATTTTTTTATCTTTAAAAATAATTGAGATGCGCCTACTTGAATTACTGCATAAAAATGTCAGTTTTTAGTTAACTTTGCAAATATCACTAAAAATTGTAAGATTTAGCTTGTAAGTAATTCTTATAAAATTAATTAAGTAATTCTCTAAAAGATGTAAAATTATAAGGAGAATCGAAAAATAAAATAATATATAGGGTGTTCTATTTAAAAATCAAAAGTTCTATATTGTACCGCTTTTATATTACACCCTGTAGAAACCGAACTATTTTTAGATTATGCAGCTTATAAAAATAGACAACTTTCGTATTTAAACTTATCTTCTAAGTTTAATGGCTAAGGAGCTATCGACCGAATACGCACTATTGGGACACTATATATATATATATATATATATATATATATATATATATATATATATATATATATATATATATTAGAGTAAAAAGACATTTTTGAGTATGAACTCGTGTAATAAATGAAACAAATATTGTGTTATCTACGTTTCTTTACTACCTTTTTCAAGCTTGTTTATTTTATTGCTTGACACTAGACGTGATACTACTTGATTTATATTACAATTGATCACTGCTAAGTTAGGTTGCACTCCGTAGTTGTTAGGCGCTGTTCTTTTTCTTCTTATTAATAGTTTCCATATTGCTAGTATTCGCGATCCAATGTTTGTTTATAGCCAGTTGTCTTTCTTCAATTTCAATGGCCTCTCTTGTGATCCTTTCTTGTAAACTACATGCTGTTGCAAGTAGTCTTATTCTATCAGTATTGATGCAATGGCCTGTTTCTAAATGGTGTGTCGCTAACGAGTTAGATGTGAAGTGTTTCTTAATAGGTAGTTTGTGTTCTTGAGCTCAAGCACTTAGTTTTCTGTTGGTTTGTCTGATATAAGAATTTTTACAGTCGTTGCATGGAATCTCATATATTCCATATTCTCACCATGTATTTAACCTTTCGGTTTTTTAACAATCGTTGGATAGGGATATATGGTTTAAAAATTGTTCTAAATTATGATTTTGAAAATTTCTTTGCAATGCCATCGGTTACACCTTTTATATATGAGAACATAACTACTTTTCTTGTTTCATTAGCATCATTATAACGTTTTGCTTGATTTTTTAAGACATTCTTGGTAATTGTTCTTATTTGTCTTAAAGGATGCCCATTTTGTTGTAGCATCACGGTTAGATTGTTGTTCCTCTTTTTTAGATGTATTGTCGGTTAAACGTATAGATCTGATTATTAAAGTCTTAATAACAGCATGTAGTTGGGAAGGATGGTGAAGTGAATGTGCATTAACGTATCGATTAGTATGAGTCGGTTTTCTAAATAATATGTAGCTAAATCTGTTTTCAATTTTTGTAATCAAAAGATCTAAAAACGGTAAACGATTATTAGTTTCAATTTCCATAGTAAATTTAATATTAGGGTGGATGTTATTAAGATGTAAAAACTTGTTTATATTTTGTAATACGTGAGGACATACAACAAACGTGTCATCCGCATAACGATACCAGCATTCTGGTTTGAATGGAGATGAGGCGATAGATTTGTTTTCAAAATCTTTCATATAAATGTCCGCAATTTCAGGTGAAAGGGGTGATCCCATCGGAGTTCCATCAACTTGTTTATAAAACTGTTCTTTATATATAAAGTATAAACTCAATGCTTAGATTGTAGAATTGGAACTTTTGTGAACAAAAATGTAACATCAAAACTAACTACAATATCACTTATTTCTAACTTAATGTCTTTAAGTTTACTTAAAAAGTCTAAACAGTTTCTAAGAATAAGAACGTATGGCGTGAATATGATTTTTTAGTTGTACTCATAAGCGGCTCGTTTGGGCGGGGCGGCATAGCCATCTTTCATAATTGTAAATGAATTCGTTAGTTAATTTTATAAAAGTATGATTAACACATGACAAGGTTAAATGGATTTATTTCGAAAACGGTGCGTCGTAGCGACTTCAGACAAGAGGATCATTCTTTTATGAAAAAATCGAAATTTTTTAAATTTTATGTTAAAATTGCGAAATTGACGTTTCGGAAGCGGACTCTGCTTTCGTCATCAGGCTTAGTCCTGAGGACTGTTTTCGCACTTGAGTCGAATTCATGTTATATTTAATTTTTTCCCAAGAACTTGACTACTCTCAGATTCAAACTTGGTACCTTTCACTTACTAGTCTGACACCTTTACCGCTGAGCCACTGAGTAACCCAATACATATTTTTTAGAACTATTAAACTTTTTCGTGGTTGCTCAGAGAAAATCATGTTCACGCTATACGGTTGGGAATATTCCACTAAATAAATGTACAGAACGATATCATTTAAAGGGAAACCATTTTGAAGATATTTGAATTAAACCGATGTTAGGGCACCGTCTTCCAAGAGCTCCAGCTCTCTTAGGAACTATTTTTTATTAAGATAATTTACGTTAAATCGACATAAAATCAGCTCTAGAATCTGCAGTTTTCTTTTGTGAAAAGAGTTCGTGGACACTGTATATATATATATATATATATATATATATATATATATATATATATTGATGTAATAAATATCGATATATTGATAATAAATAATAGTATATACTTGGGGATAGAGTTCAAATGCTTTTTAATTATTGTTGGCAAATAAAATAAATAACTTTTTTAACTTTTAATTATTATACAAATTTAAATCTTTTTAAATCTTATTCGTGAAATCAAAAGAAATTTCATTTCACACATGGAAATATTCATGTCAATAATTAAATCGTTATTTGTAATTAATAGTTTCAATGTGAAACAGATTTCGTTGGAATTTGCACAAATTTCGCATGCGTTGCGTCCTTGCTAACTTAAATAAATGCAGCCTGTCAAAAATTTCACCAAAGGATCTAAAATTAGTGAGTACAATTTTGATTTTCTTTAACGTAAAATTATTATTTTTATAATTACACCTGTTCATTGACTTTTCAGATATTGATACATGTTGTCGCACGTATTTATACACAATCAAACAATAAAACATAAATACAGGACATCAAAAGAATAATCAATGCAATAGTTGGGTTATGATAGAAAAATTTAACTCACATGTGTTGTTGCGATTTTCAAAGAATGGTCACGTTAGGCTTGTTCCATATTAAACATTGGACGTAGACTTCTTTCCATGTATCGATGATACTGCCTTGCTGTTGAAATTGGTGCTGCTTATATTCCATAACTTTATCCAAATCCATTAACTGGTGATAAATCTTTCTCGTGGTAAATACGATGTACAGGGTGTCCCAACGATAGAGTAAAGTAAGTTTATGCTTAACTAGAATTATTTGTGTAAATATTGTATGGACCATGGGGTAGAGGTAAGAAGTGTGCATTTTTTTAAAATATTGGAAGTTATACAGGGTGTGCCAGAAAAGCAGGACGTGAAACAGTATGATTTTTAAATAGAACACCCGTATTTGATTTTAGTTTTAATTCTACGTGTCCATACAAACATATTTTGTCATACAAAAGATTGGCTGAAAGTTTTAGTTCTTGAGATATTCGCGTTTAAAGATTATTATGGTCATTTTCGTGGGTTGATGAATGGGCAATTGTTCCGTTATTTCACAATAAAAAAAATTGATATTTCGTGTGAAAAATGAGTGATATTATACTAACGTTTAGACCGAGTAGTATTTCTAATTTTCTCAACAGGGTGTTTGTTATAACCATTCAAATTTGAAAATTCTCAAATTAAAAAATCAGTTTTTTTAATTGCACACTATATATTTTTATTTCATTTTATTCGGGATTAAAAAAACTATCATTTTTGTCAAATATATCCTATATCTATCTTTGATAGTTTTCGAGGAATTTTTTCACACTAGCTACTTTATTTTCGATAACATTGCATTGCATGGATCTTGGTAGCCATGGAAAATAATAATTGCGTTACTAAGATACAAAGGTTTCCTACTTGTCAAAATAAACACATATTAAATTTGTCGTTTTCGCATTTAACTTGTTATCAATTCTTGTATCAATTATGGATTATTCGACAAATGAATTAATTGATATGATATACGTGTTGGGCGAGGCTGAAAAAACCCCTTTATTGGCACAACGAATCTACAAAATGAAATATCCTGAACGTCGAATACCTACTACTGTTGGCTTTTTCTTCATTAGCTGCCCTTTTATTAACAACTTTACGTTTGAAGTATTTAACACTACCGCTAGAATCAAATCTATCCATCAAATTTTCCAAGCCAACAGTAGTAGGTATTCGACGTTTCCAAAAAAAAATGTACGTACGTCACCCGATGTTTAAACACGATTTCGAAATGAAGCAAATACAATATTATCGACACTTATAGTCGGTAACCTTAGTTTTAAATTTTGTTATAGGTTAAAACAATTGTTTCTGAAATCTCAACTCTACGTTGATCGCGTTTCAAATCCGATAATGTTAACGAAACTTTTAACTTACATGTTAACAAAAACACTACTAGCACTATGACTTGTTAGTCACTAAAAATTACAAAAGCAAGAGAGTGAGAAATCAGGAGCAATTCCTTTTATACTTTTCTTATGGATACCAAATTTTCAATTTTTTTTCTACATTACACACAAAAGATCCTAACATTTGATTGGTCTAAACAAAATTGTTAAATTAACTAAAACATAAATGATGCCATAACTTTTTCAAATCAAATCTGATTTGCTTTTTAAATACATTTTTGGAATCAGGGCAACCTTCTGCATAAAAAGACACCTCACGTGCTGTGCTTCGCTTCAATAATTTACATTTTGACAAACTAATATCTAAATTTACTAATATCTAACAAATTTTATATTTTGCAACTAAACTAATTACATATTCAAATTCTACATTAAAAACTGTATAGGCATACAACTATTTCAACCCATTTTACCTAGTTTTAACAAAATTTCTACTTTCATACCTTATTTTTAGGTAGTTATCCCAACTTTTCTAATTTTACGTTTAGATTACATATTTACTGTTAATTTCTTTGTGAAAATGAGGGAAACCTACTATTATTTGCTTTTCTAATTTATTCTGAACTTATCTTATCCTATAAAAACTATAAATGTGTAAAATTCTTAAATATGGTACTTAACCTAACTTTATATAATTTACTTTTAAATTGCGTTTTAAACGTCTATATCACTTGAAATATTTATCTATTATGTTCTTATATATGTCTAACACAATCACTGTTTATTTTTACTCCATAGCTCATAATTTTGTCTTTTCACATTTCCATATTTTTGTATACAAATTGTAATTATATATTAAATATCACATTGCACAAATGTTGTTCATGTTCTTAGCTATGTTTCTAAGTCACTACCACTTCTTATGCATTTTTTAAACACTTTTTCTGTGAATTACTAATATACTGTGTTCGTACCATAACCCTATTTTATAGTTCGCAGAGTTTATGCATTGTACCTATTACTATACATGTTCTACGCATTAGAATTATCGTACTTCATGTAATCAATATCTGTCACGTGTTAAATAAATTGATTAAAATGTGAAATTACTTAAATATGTTAAACGAAACTAATCGTACACACTAATATGAATCGTGTTGACCTTTCTCACATGCTACTGGTATAGCTCATTGCTTTTATGAGTATAACAACATTGTGCATACCCCACAAAGCCTTTTTGTTACATCAAAACCATATTTTTATAATCGTATACTAGTTTTTTCTCATAACGAACTGTATACTTCTTCAATTTTATTTCAACTTGCATACTGTATAGAATTTAAGCTCGATAAGCTCTAGCCCCTTTATTATGCCCATTTTAACCATCTCAAATATATATATATATATATATATATATATATATATATATATATATATATATATATTGTTATTATGGGTTTTAATGGCATGTTATAGAAATTTTCTTTCCTAATATTGTAAATAATTATACGACTGATTTAAATTTATTTCATAGATATTTTTTAGAAAGTTTAATACTTTAGTTTGCCTCTAAAGATTAGAGATACTTTGTATAACTAGGTATATTTGATTAGAGTTCAAGGGTTGGAAAGATTACACTGGCGTCCTACGGTTACGATTTAAGTAAGCGCGCATTATAAGTTCAATATAGGGTTCGAGGTGATGCGCTGTTTAAGTGTATTCAGCGGTGTAATCCGCCTCTCAAAATTTTTAGTTATAAATATAGCTGTGACTACCGCTTTATCCATTTCTTTGTGTGTGTTTCGAAGCCTTTCAAACTCGATAACACCAATCTAGGGCAGGGTGGCGCCTATTATTTTACTACCTCTATTACGACAAACCCAATGCAAATATTTTGTTATAAACGCTACAAGATTTTTATTTTCCCATCCGTAACCGTTTCGACAAGTTTAGTTTGGGTTTTGCGGATATTCATGTCACAAAACTGAACGTCCATTTGTCTCGTGACAAAGTAACTAAAAACACAAAAGCGAGAAGTGGGTTACAGAATTGTGAGATCCTATCGAAAAATAGACGCCTAAGGTAAAAATTGAAACAGTTTGTTTTGGATAACAAGTTTGTGATTTATATAAATTTAAAAGCAATGGTGGTGTAAGTTATCTTCCTAAATAGAATGGAAATGAAACTTTCTGAATCGGTAATTATGTTTTACTGAACGAAGGAATTGTTTCTGGCTAACTAAGCTGATCACTAATCCAGAATTAAAGTATTTAAAATACTTAGCTAAATATTTTAAATATGTGTAATAATGGTGAAAATTTACATTTTCAGAATTAAAGTAATTTCAAAACTGGATATATTCAAGATGAAATTATTAATGGAATTCCCTAGAAACTAAACTCTAAAACTATATTAATATCATACAATAAAATTATTGTTCTTCCATTTGAATTTTTGCTATGATAGGTAATTATATCATTACTATGTGTTGCAAACACATTATGGAAATGTTTTATCCGTCCGTTCGTATGTTTGTCTGTACATAGTTTTTAAGCCGAACGGTTTGACGTAGAATGATGCAGTTTCCTGTAATAATATCACAAGACTCGTTGGTATATTCGAAAAATACTTGGCCGACTTGAGAACAAAATTAGTTTTGCTTGGAAACATCCCAAGCGGAACGCAAGGGGTGTTTCCTTAAAGCAATATCAATTTTGTTCGAAAATGAAGGAAAGTATTTGAATATACCGAGAAAGTTGAGTGGTAAATCTAGTCTTAGAAATTGACTTAATTATTGTAATTATAAACTGTACAATTATTATAAATTACCTCAGTTACCGTGCTTAGTTACTGTCATGACTGACATCTCACAGCTACTTTAAGGGAGCAATGAAAATACGAAATCGAAACAAGCCGTGTTTTCATGAAATACGTTCGTGATTGATTCAAATTTTGAGAATAAGCAACGCTGATTTGTTAATGTTACAGAAATGATATAATCTTTAAAATATTCCATGCAACACTAGTAACTACGGCTACTCCAGCCACCCTCTCCCTCTTCCACAGGTAAAGTTAGGATTTGTTTGAGGATTTTGGTTTCCCGGAAAATATAGAGGGGGCAATTTTTTCTTAGGTACACCTTTATGGTACTCAAACGAAAACCCTTAACGAAATAATTACTTTTTCATTAACTCTTAGCCCTTCATAAATGCCATACGATCACCCGTTGCATCCAACTGTCGCTCAAAACACTGTGCGATCAACCCCTTCCCCCCGAATGAGAAAAAGTTAATGTCACTTGGCCGATTTCGTCTTACCTGACAATAGAGGGTACACCTTCATGGTACTTTAACGAAAGACCTCGACGAAAGGAGTTTTTTGTATCATCCCCTCCAACCCCTTAGAAGCGAAATCTGTCTCACCGTGCAAAGCGACAAGTTTGTTCGATAGTTTTGGTCTTCCTCCAAATGAAAAAGAAATCCTCCTAGGTATGCCGTCATGGTACTCTAATGAAGGCTTTCACATCCCCTGCGTCCTTATCAAGATAAGCCATAATTCCAAAACGAGAGATCGTAGAATGTCATGCGACCACTCGTTGGAAATTTCTCAACAAGCCGCATGTGTCACGCCCCCTCCCCCTTTCAGCCATCTCTCGCGGAGTGAGTAAAGGTTGAACTTTTCTCGGCGGTTTTGGTCGGGGGATTAATGTAAATAACTACGGCTATCAGTATGACTGACTACGTCAAATTTCAAGTTCGGCATAGGAAGGGTTTGTAATATATTACTACACCCGACTTACGTCGGTTTATTACGATATTCATAATTTTCATTAAGTTCATTACATATAACATAAGTACTAATTGTAATGTTGCTAATAAATTATAACTGTAATCATGAATACGCAACATGTAACACTTATTTTAACACTCACCATCTCTCTTCATATTAACCTGAAGACATTTTTTAAATCGACATGCTTGACATTGATTTCGTCTGGTTACATCAACAATGCAACGACCATTTTCTTTACACACATATTCCAAGTTTCTGAAACAATTGTTTTGTAAAATAGTTATTTATTTAAGAGGATATTAAGATAGTCATAATTAACGCGGATGTTGTGGCTATCTTAATATCCGTATTAAAGACAAAGTTTTACCGAAACATGGCATGGTTGATAATATTTCGTAAGTTGTATCCTGGGTTACGGGTAAACAAGAATGCAACTATTTTACTATTGTTTGAGCAAAAATTTACACGTTCCACACAAACAGGCGTTTTATGGCAACTATGGTATTATGAAACCGTAACTATGTTTATGAAAATGCAAACTTTCACCATTATTACCCATAATTAAAATACTTTTTGGTTTTACACATATCTTTACGTTTTGATAACACTTACAGTTATGTTAGTATGTTTCAACATCTTAAACAATTCTAAAAGATTTTACCATTACTGAGGACGATAACTGTAGGTGTTATCGAAACGTACAAATTTATGTAAAATATAAATACAAAAATACACCATTAAAAACCCCAAAAAAGCTAAGTATTTTAATCACGTAACTATGTTATGAGCACTTTTAATTATGCCGTACGTAATAGGTAAGTTGACTACTGTATTAAGTAGACAATAATTGCCATGTCTCGATAATATTCATTTATTTAAGAAAGATATGAAGATAGTTATAATTAGCAAGGATTCGAGCTTATTGTGCTTATTGTGACTACCTTAATATCCGTATTAAATACAAGGCGTTATCGGAACATGGCATGGTTGATAGTATTTAGTAAGTTGTATTCTGAGCTACGGCAAAACAAATAATCTACTATTTCACTCTTGGTTACGGAAAAACAAATCGGCACTTTCCACACATACTCCCATACTATGATATTATGAGCACTTGCTATTATGACGTACATAACAGGTAAGTTAACTATTTTATTAGGTAGACAATAATAGCCATGTTTGGATAAAGTTGTTTTACGTAATAGTAATATACCTCCTGATACTTCTTTTGAAAAATCCTCGACAACCATCACAGCTAGCAACTCCATAATGCTTACCTGAAGCTTTATCACCACAAACTTTGCAAAAGGATTCATTCTTCGGTGAAGAAGAAACAGACTCATCCATCTGCAAGTATATAGATAAAAAGTTTTACTTGTTATTCTGATCATTGCTTTGAGTTGTGAACAATGTGTTAACAAAAATTAAACATTTCTGATCAACGTTACACGGTTGTAACCCTAGTCATAATAATATACATTAACCTTTGTTATGTAGGATTACAGTCGCGATAAAAATCATTATTAAGATGCATAGTTCATAGTTTATGGTTTATAGTGTTTAGAAATCGACTGGTAGAATAAGGTCGGTGAGCAACTAAAGTATTTGTCTTTCACCCGAATGACCCGGATTCAAACCTGGCTTAGGTAGCGGTTTTTCTAAAACTGAGAAAAACCAAAGCACTACTTCACAAATGTTTGACACGTTAAGATTTCTTACTGAAGATGGAATTACTTTAACAGGGCAAAATTTTAGTAACGGGTAATGCTAATAACCATTAGTAGTTGATGTGCATAGAGGTGCTGAACATTTGCGTTGTTTTCTAGATCTCGGCCCACAAATACAAATACAAATGTACATCTACTCCACTCACGGATAATGTAACTCACTGCCAATATTCAAACAAACTGATATGTACAGTCATTGGTTAAGGCACCGTAATGAACGGTGTAGTGCACCACAACCCTCCAAAGTAATTGAGTTTGATTTACCACGCTAAGAAGTAGAAATATACGGAATTGTACGGATTATCTTATTTACCTATGTATTTTTCTTAGTGAGCAACTGTGCTTAATCAAAATTAGCTAAAGTATCAAAAACAGTAAATAACGTCGTGGATAGTACCCGCATTTGTTGTTTAAACGGAATCGACTTGCATCAATAGCGGATTTCCCATTAGCTAAGTAGGCTCAAGCCTAGGGTCTCCAACCAAAAGAAACTTCAAAATAAATTACCGCGCCTTGTCGACTTTTCGGCTGTAGTTGCAAGTTGTTGCTAAGATTTATGTAGGCCAGAGTGAGTGCAAACATGTGCTCCATCTTCATATTTACGTAAATGTATACATCATACTCTTGGTCAATCGCAACGATTTTTTGTAATTAGTTTAACTTATTGTACTTAGATATAAAGATGTAGTGCACACGTAGCAAGTTGTGCATAAATCGGTCGACGGTATGGAATTGCTGCGAAGTGCTTTTGGGCTAGAACCTTTTATGACTACTAACGAGGCTTATCATACAACAAATGTCAGAAATACTTGGGCGTTGCATTTGGTGGTTATTGTTCTTGATTATCCACTGTCAGCTACTGGTTCCGTGGATTAAAACGCGGACAATGACGAGTATTTCGACGACTGTCATCAGGTGTGCGTTCTAAAAACGTTAATCGTGCCAGATACCTAGTAGCAAAATCGAAGTATCAATTATACGGAGATTAAGAATGAAGTGGGTATTAAATCATCTGCAAACAATCAAATTTTATATCAAGACTCAGGTGTAAAAGAGCTTGTAAGTTAAAGGATTCCACATCTTTTAATGATGATCAAAATAGGCGTGGAATTGGTGCAGTTTTGTTACAAAAGTGGGATAGGACATCTTGAAAACCAGTGCTGACCATTGTTACTAGAAAAATCATGGATTTACAATTATGGTCCCGAAACGAAGCAGCAATCAAAATTTTGAGTTTTTGAAATTGAGAATATGCCAATAAAAACGGTTCGGGCGAAACGTACAAACAAAAAAAGCTTATTGCTGCTTTCTTCAAAAATAATGCACTCCTTAACCGGAATTCTCCTTGAGACAGGTATACTGAAGTTTGTCTTCCACAAGTTTTTAGGAAATTACTCTGTAAGGTTCTAGCAAATTACTATGTGATCGTCGCAGCATTCTCTTACACTTAAATTATGATAATGCAACTCTCCATACGACCGGTAGGACATTGTTATATTTATATATTTCGAAAAGAACGACTCTGCTTCGGTAATGTTAAATCTAATTTTTGAAGATACTAACACAACCTATCCAAATGTGCACACTATTCAAAATTTAGTTAATACTATCTACCGCATAACTAACTGTGAAAATATTTTTCGAAAGTGGCTTATATTAAAAAAAACACACGTCGAGGATGTCGTATGAAAAACTAAGTTACCTATCGATAATATGTCCGTTGAAAACGATATGTCGCAATCGAGTTCATATGATGAAGCAATTCGTGTATACGTCTCGGTAAAATTTTTCTACATGAACTTACAAAGATAAAATACCCAAATTTCATTTGTTTGAAAATATCTAATTTTGTAGTAAAATGTACCTCGTTTTCCTTTAAATCCTTTCTTGACCATTTGTCGTAATATATAAAAGTTGAAGTTATTTAAAAAAACGGGGCACCATAAATTCAGATAGTTTAGGGTCCCAAAAAACCACTTTCCGCCACTCCCTGCAACAGACAGGTAGACATACACAGAGCTTAATAATGAATAGATTTAGGAATGGGAAAGTATCAAATAGTACATTACATTACTAGTATGGAAAGTGACCCATTTCACACGAGTGCGACAATCCCACGAGTGTGAAATGGCACTTTCTATACTAGTAATGTACGCTACTTTTCCGACGACCACAAATAATGCACTCTCCAAAAATAAAAGTAAATATATCTTTTGATTACTTTGTAAAGATCCAGCCTAACTTTACTAAAATTTTGTAATTAATTATTTGTTTAATTGCCTTACAGTAATCAAGTTTAATAAAGTTGCATAATATTAAAACCAATTGCAAAAGATTGCGCGATATTGCATCACAAATAATTAATTTTAATCCCCTCCGACGTAGATATCAAAAAGCATCAAATGCTCTTACGTCAGAGAACCCTCAGCCAATCACAGCCAGAGGACCCTTGCATAGAAGCCGGACCCACCCACCGCGCATTATCTGTAAAGACCGCGGCGCTACCGGAAGAAGTCCTCTAGCATCTAGAATCTAGAATCTAGAACCGATATCCAGACCGCGCGCGCCTGCCGTACTTAGTTTCGTTGTATACGCCGCCGACCTGTCGATTGCCGCATCCGTTCATCCTGAACCGTCGTGTATCTTTAGTCGCGTTACTTCGCCGCCGTCACCGGTAAATCAGCGTCATATACTCAAGCTGCTGGTTGAGATACGTTAAGGTTAACCGCACGTAAGTTTTATTGCACCACCTTTCTTAAACATTACACCAGACACCCAGAGAAACGAAGGGCTGCAGAGCCCGGGAGTTATCTCACCGTTCCAGTACACACATCAGAAGTACACGACAGGCTGTAAAGCCTGAAGTCACCTTCTGCAAACATACACACAAACCAGGACGTTGTTACTACGGGCTCTGACGCCCTGAAGTCAACTTCCATTTACTCCAGCGGCAAGAAGGGTATTCACTCTAATTCTACCGCTCCCCGGGAGATCCCTTTATACAGCAGGGGACGGGCTGGACCCAGAATCTTATAAAGGGCTCTCCATTAAACATATATTACACCTACAATACACCTACCACCAGAAAAAATTAGCAATACAAACAAGCGACGCCAAGACCTAGAGATAATCTCAATACCAGAAACCGTATTCTTAGAAATCACCCGCGTGATCCTCCAGTTAAATAAAGACGAACCCGCGGTGCGTTTACGTAATAAATTGCATCAAACGTGTTCCAGCGTCTCGCGAACCGACTACAATTTGTTAGATATTCTTCTAATAATATTCCTTAATAAAGGAAATCCGGTAAGATAAACATTCCTGTATCGCGAGTATATTTTCACGCAACGAAAAACTATCCACTATTTCGTTCCCGAAGGCCTGACTAATTTACCAGCATCAGAACAGATTACGAACATTATACGTGTAAATTCTCTCATTTTAACCCCGAGAATAATCGTGTACTTAAGACACCTGCATTCCCTCTGAAACAATTCACATAATTGTTTAATTTAGTTTACGCAATCCTAAAAGATCGTGTAAACCCGCCCCAGGTTAATTCGTTGACAACAATTAATAATAGAAGCAATTTTTAACAATAACTAACGTACGTTAGTTCGTGATAAACTCCGTCTTCCCTGTATTTAATAGGCAGAATAAGTTTCGCTTATAAGATAGTTATACGCATTTAACAATAACAGACGTTTTTTAATAATGAAGAATTAATGCGTCTTATTGCCGGGCATAAATAAATGTTATGTATTAATCAATGTAAATACGTTCTCAGTTAATTAAGAAATCCTGAGTCCATCCTGATCAGTTACAGTAAATAATCGAGCGCACACGAACAGTTTGCATTCAGAAATGTATAAATATTAACCTGTCCTTTGTGAAGAATTACAAGTACTGAATTCACATCTAAGTCTGAAAGCCAAATCACATATAAGAATAGTCATGCGCACCAAGGTTACTTTAAATTATTGATTTTTCTCTTTGACCTGCTTACAAACACCAGCGCGATCGTTGTCCCCTGCTTCTGTAATACGGAGAATATTACACAACGCCATCTGATAACTAGCACGCTACCGTTTACAGGGCCGGCCTAAGCGTTCGTAATAAATAAAAAAAAATCGTTATCAGTATTTTTGTCATAACACACTAGCAATTGAACCAACATTAATTTTTGTTTCCACAGAAACGTCTCAGGAGCCAATAATTCCACCACTACCGTCCACGGGGGACCAACCAAAACGGGGGCTACCAGGAAGGACACTCCGGTTAACCCACTATAAAATTTTTCTTGTTAATTTAATTCACCTAGTTTAGTATCTGATTATTTAGTTTTATAGGAAATAGGTAATATACGTTTAAAACAGTTTATTGTAATTATTCAAAGTGTACAGTGTTAAGCACCAAAATACGAGCCACCCCGTCTTGTTAAGACAAGACCCGATTTGAGCTAGACCGAGGCAAATTAAAATAAACCATTTTAATTATTGTAAGCAAAGTGGCTTACAACTTTAACTTGAGAATCTTATTGTTGATTAAATACAAAGAAGAATAACGATTGAATAATAAAAACTTAAAATGAGATCTACTTTGAATGGTAAAAATTGAAATTTATATTAATATTATTGCAATTCGTAAATTGTAATGGAGTTTGCGGTAAAGATTTAGAGATGTTTGTTGTCTCCGTTATTTGTGTATCTTGTACAGTATCTGCCTCGATATCAGTTTTTGGAGAAGGTGGAGTGAAGGCTTTCGAAGTACTGCACACTTTAAATATGTCAGTATTTAAAAAAAGCGACCAACTATTATTAGAAATGTCAAAAATACATCGACATTTATGAACGTTAAAATTAATGGAATTGGAATATTTCATTTTAATTTTGATTAAACACTTATAAATCATTTTTTTTAAGTGTTTTTAAGTTTAAACTATGATTTTCTTTGTGTTTTATGACATTATGCAGCACAATGGTTAGATAGTGCCAGGTAAAAAGTGGAATACTCTGAGATCAAGGTCAACATATTTAGTTGACATACATACCACACTAGAGTGATATTTTACTTTTCAATTCTAGAGTGATATTTGTGACTTTCGCAGTAGGTAATCTGTGTGTTGTATGTCATTCTCACATGTGGTCGTCGGAAAAACATTTTTCCGCTTAAGCTTGAAATGGAAACAACAATTACATTCAATGACAACAAGGACGTAGTTACTACCTATCAACCTCAAATGCCAAGAACTTTACTAACTGTTTTGTACAATCTCAAGGTGGAACAATTTCTCAAAAGGAGCAATATTTTGAAAACAAGCATCAAATCAAATGTTTCTTATACGACTCAATGTAGTCACAATCCCTGTTGAAACGTAGTTTGCCTGTTATACATTTGTAAATTGTACTTTTAGCCATTGTTAGCAACGCGTTTGCTAACGTGTATGTTCTTTTCTGGAAGCCCGCAAATTATTTCGTCTGTCGTTATTTGTTTTTGGATTAGTTTAAACACTAGGATCCTAACGTAGCTCCATAAGTCTTCTGCTTTCTGACAGATTAGTATTAAATGCTTTGAGTCTCCAATTTCTTGAGGGACAAAAGGGAATGATTCTCTAAGTCCCGCTTTTCGCAAGAGAGTTGTATCTGCTGTAACGGAAAAAAATCAAAAGTTCGCGCTAAATTATACGAGATTAGATATTTATATATTATTTTTCTGGATAAATAAATGGTTATTGGTTATTTGTATTTGAACGTAATTAATATTAAGATTAAAAGCTTGAGTTTATTTCAGTAAGTTACCTATATATTCAATTTGAAAATATTTAAAATACGCGGTATTTATGTGTTGGAAGGGATGAGACACTGTCATAGTAATGATGTGCAGTTTTTAAAACGGTCGCGTTAAGTAAGCGATCAAGGAGAGTCGCCTCTAGTAAGTAATCGGAGTTGGTTGAAAAGCGATTCCTGCAGCTTGATTTATGCTGCAATTAATATTGTGAAATTATAATGAAAATTCAGTTAGTATTGTGTTAAGAAATATAAGTGATATTTTCCTTATTAACGCGAGAAACAACTAAAAAGAATTAAAAGTGCAAATGTCAATTTGGCGATAACAAAAGATTGCGTAATAGTTTACAATAGCGTTTTAAGTGCGTGTTGAAAATGTTCTAAGTTAATGTTTTGATAGCGAGTGAAAAATGTACAATAAGATAATCGACCCATTGAGTAGATCGATATATAAAGTATAATAACTAAAAAACATTGATAATGAAAGTATGGTCTTCCGTAGCTCGCTTGCAGTTTGTTGCGCACTCCGTTTGTAATTAAAACTCAACAATTAAGTATAAACTGTATAGTGTAAATATATCGAACAATAATTTACAAAAATCAGTACATTGTGGGGAAGAAAATTAGAAGCGTATTCAGCTATAACAAAGATATAAGGGAAAATAAGGACAACAGAAGAGAACGATTCCAGAGTGTCGAAAAAGATCATCGGAAGAGCAGTCTATAACCTAGTGAAGCCTCTTCACCGGTGAAAGGAACGCAAGCATTACATCATCATTTTTTCAACAAAACTAAGTAAGAACCCTTTTTGTTTGTGTTAAAAATAAAACGTTTTTGTGTTTGATTTCTCGAAACTTTACATTTGACTATAACAATTAAATCAAATAAAATAACGTTTAATTCTGATCAAGATTTTATTTGTTATAATATGTTAGTTTTAAGAAAGTTATTGTAGATTATAGGTTTGATTTTAAATATGTTTGTAAACAACGTATTGATGCATTTTCGTTCAGATTTGGAATTTAATTAAATGAGTATAACGTTTGATTTACTTTTATTGCTAAAAATGATTAATATTAAAAGCTTATACAAATACTGCATATATAATTGTAAGAAGAAGTCAACGCAATAGGAATCCAGATAAATAAATAAATCAAAATGAGCATAATTTCGGTTAATGATAACAGTAATCGTTGCTTTATTTTAACTTTGAGCTAGCCGTCGCAACCAATTAAGAAAGGAATTCGTAAACGTAAATCTTAAACTTCATTTACGCAAACCGAAATTAATTACAGCAAGTAAAATTTAGCAAATGATACCTTTATAAATTGAACCCATTCAGTTTTAATAAAACGTAAAAAATAATCATTTCAGTTTCACAATACAATATTAAATTTTATCCAATAACGCTGAAATTATAACAGTTTAAAAGAACTCAAATCTTATTCTTTGAGCGGTTAATAAAAAAGTAATATCCAAGGGTATTAAGCCCGTGCATGCTAACCTAGCCTTAGCAAAGCGGCATACAATTTTGCTATCTGTTTCAAAGGTTAACTTATATCGTGTTTAATGAAATTCATCTGCCGTCCACTTTCCTGTAAACTTTGGTTCACTTTAATGCTGATTTAAGTTGTTCATTGAACAGTTTGAATTTTCTTATGTCCTTTCCTCTGAAATGTAATCTTTTAATTAATTGAGAATCTTGCTGTACTTTACTGATTGATAGAATTATAGCAGATTCCTCTGTTTGCTTACTATGATCGTTCTAGAACCACTTAATTGTTCCTGCTAAATTGAAATGTTTATATGGAAATGCGCATTTTCTCGAGATTAGGTACATTGTAATATCAATAGATTTTCTTGAACCCAATTTTCTTCGGACCATGTCTTTAATGAAATTTGAGCTATTCTAATTAGATACAAGTTACATGATATTTTGTAAACGACTGATTATATCTTCTATTATCATTGATACGATGGTACACGCCATTTTGATTTTCTTAAGGTCCTTTATCTTTAGTTCCGAAATGTATTCTCTTGATTTTAAACTTATTGAAAATTATATTCGTATTCCACTGTAGTCTTGGACTATAAAATTCTTCATTCTGTCTAATCGCTGACTTTCAAGTTGAATATACTATGCTAGAATTCATACTATATATATATATATTATTTATATAATATATCCCAATTTATATTCCATATGAAATCATTGATACAATTGGACGACGTTTACAGCGCACACATAAATTAAGTAATGCTATAATTTATCTAGATTGGCATCCTAAAATGTTGAAACATAGATTTTTCTTGAACCCAATGCGTATGGACCTATAAAGTTTATAAATTAAGTTTTTTAATGTTGGCTCGTATAATCAGTTGTTAAAATTGACAAATTCAAGCCAATGTCATTTTTCGGCATCAAATTAATTACAGATTTTGTGATTGATTTGGATAATTTTTTGGTTCTTAAACATGAAGAAGCAACCTCACAATAAATTGGCCCAATTTTATTCCCAAAGGCCATGTTACAGTTAATCCATCAATGTCTGGAGGACTTCTTTTGTTAAGGGACTTTAACGCTCTTTTAAAGTCTTGTTGTGTTAACGGAACGTTTAATGTTGCTTGGAATTTGTTGGACAATCCTGTAAGTTTTGAATATGGTTAAGTCCCCGTCTACGTAGTTCTGATTACATTGAAATTTGCTGTCAAACTGTTTTTTAACAGTTGAGCAAATGGATAAGGGTACGGTGACAATAATTCTATTATAATTTAATTCACGTAACGGCTTATATTCCATAAATTGAGTACTACTTAGCGATGGCCTATCAGAGGAGGCTAAACTTTCCAGTTTGTTCTTTTCTAAGATTTTTTAACTTTTTCTTTTGTACCAGTCTTGTACGTTTTTCATAATTTTCTTAGCCTTTGACATGTTTTCGACGGTAGAGTTTTTGAAGTTATGTACCTTGTTTATGTGGTTCTGTAAACTCATAAGTTCTAGTCGTTCAGTAGTTCTGTTCTGTTGCCTGTAGGGTGTGATTATATGTTTTAAATTAATTTTTAAACTACCCCACCATGATATAAGGTCACAATTTGGTGCTTTATTCGTAATTTCTTTATCTAAATAGTTGTTAATAATGTGGATCAAATTAGGGTCGTCAATCAGAAGGTTGTTGAATTTACAATATGCAGGTTGTCGAGAAGCGTCGTCTCCATTTAGTTTAAATACGCTAATCACTGCTAAGTGGTCTGAAAAATATAGTTGCTTTATTTTGTGTGTGTGTGTTGTGTGTGTGTGTGTGTGTGTGTGTGTGTGTGTGTGTGTGTGCGTGTGCGTGTGCGTGTGCGTGTGCGTGTGCGTGTGCGTGAGTGTGTGTGGGTATGTTTCTGCATGCCTGTGTGCACGGATGTATGTTAATATTCGCGATAACGGGCACATTAGAATTAACAAACCCAGCATTAGAGAAGAGGGTTTACTAGACGTAGTTTTTCTGTGTAGATACCTTTTTCAAGTTGGTACGTAACCAAATAAGTGAAAGTTAAATTAATTGAATAAAATTCAAAACCATAAAAAAATGAGTTTCTATTTTCAAAACAATTAACCACAGCACATCTTTCTAAAGTTCAAATCTTCGCCAAAATAATTCAAACTCTGCCAACCAATAAGAGCTCTCTCAAGGTACATCTACTTCTAATTGTTACGTCATTGTATTTAAGCTTGGAGGTGCCTTTATTTTCACCAGAGAGTAATTTTATTGAGCTTCAAAGTATTGTCATTTTTCTTGCATCCTACATTTTTTAGAATATTTTTCACACAAAATTACTGCTTAAACTAGGGTAAACTCCGTCTCTCCCAAGGTCGAGATTTTGTGATTGATACATCATAAGTATAAGTCCTCGGAAAGTTGCTTAGGATGGGGAAAAGGAAGAATCTGGTAACAAGAAGTCTTCGTGACTGAGAATAGGTCATTTTAAGTTTCATACAGATACGTAGCTGTAATACGTGTCGTTAATCACGTGTGAAAAATACGGTTTAGTCACGGTTTTATTATTTCATACATCTTTTAGTGTTTTTAAGATATCTTATTGTAGCAATCATCTTGTATAGTAGTACAAATTCAATTGAACAACTGAACACCAATAATTTGATAAATAATTATTCTTTTATTAGTCATGATTTATGTACAAATCTGCAAATTTGTAACATATTGTGTAATTACCACCTATAATGTAACGTATTATTATAGAAACCTGCCCTGTTATTATAAGCATGTGTATTAATGCAGGTGTAGCTTTAATTTTACTACTCCAAAGCTTAAAAGAAAGCTTGACAATAAAAATATAACAAAAACTATCATTAATTTCTATTAATTTATGTAACGTTCATGCAACACCACTTTCTTAAATATTGATAAAATAATTCTATTGTTTATGAACTTCGACTTCGATCAAAATTTTTTTATTGATAATCAATCATATATTTGAGGGAGGATTTAATAGATATACTGTTACAATGGTAAAGTTGTTATGTCATTTTACACCAAAAATTGTGAGAAAAAACAGGTGTGCACTTCTTTATCATCGATATTAGTTCTAATCAAAGTTACTGATTGCCTCATATTCAAGTATAACTAAATAATTATCTAAATTATAAGTTAATTTTCTAACTTTTGGGGTGCGATACCATATGTGACCTATGCACGTCACGTGACGGACACACTTCACTAAGTTGAATATAATATGGATGTTAAGGTATTATGTATTCAGATTTATTTTTAAACACTTCCCTTATACCATATTGTCGATCAAGTATCGACAAAGATTGTCTGCTGTATGCATAAAAAATGAAGAATAGTTCACCATTTCTATTAAGCTTTTTTTCAATTATTCTGCAAAAAACATATTCTTTACCTACTAAAGAATTTTTGAGGCTTGTTCCAATTTTCTAATTATGTTAGTGAACAAATTGTAGTGCAAATAAGTGTCACCCCATCTATAAGTCTCAATTTTAAATTTTACCCATCCACTCATCCGAAAATATTAAATCTATCACTTACAAAAGGCGACAAATTTAAAAACTGATTATTGTAGAATGACTCTCATTTTTTTTTTAAATATTGCTCTAATACCTGGATTATGCAAATGAAACGATAATTTAAATTTTTATTTATGAATAACTCATTTGTAATGGTAACATTATTTACAATGCCTTTCTGTGTCATTCAAATGATAATTTTTGTTAGAAGGGCACAATAGCAAAATTTTGTTGTGATTTAGTGTCTTAAAGTTATGTTCGGTCAAAAACTATACACTTTCCTCGGCCATGCACTAAATATTTTATCGTACCTACCGTATCTACATCAAGGAAAGAGAAGTATTACACCATATTAATTATTTATAGATACCTAAATATAATTTTCGCAAGATATAGTTGTTATATGATCAAAAACCAAGTAACATTTAATGGTAAGCCGTTGATATAAACTGCATTTGATTACCAATTTAACAAACTGATTGCTGTAGAGTTAAGAACCACGATGTAATCTAATGTATGTCATGTAAAATTACTACAACTTGAAATACTTTAAACAATGATACAGAGATATATAAGAGAACAAAATGATATTTTACTTTTATCGAGTATAGTATGAGCACGCATGTGACGGGTTGATATAAATCTGAAATTTTGGTCAAAGAGTTTTCGGAGATTCTGGACCGATCTAAAATATTTACAGCTTTCAGACACTTTCGGTTATATCAAAAATCGTCATTCAATTCCTTATTTTAAATGAAATGCACTTTTGGTACATCTTTGGATTCTACGTATTATTCTTGAGTAACCTTGATTAAGCTTGTGTTCTTGTGAAAATGAATATTTAACAAAAATTTTTAACGTTGCAATATGACTTCGAAAAATCTGTAATTTGGGCATAATTAGACCGAAAGAGCTTTAGTAGAGCATTGAAGTTTTGCCTAAAGTATTATAATACTTGTTTGAAATTTTATCAAATGTCTTGAAATATTTAAACATCAAATAATCGATTTTTTCTAAACGAACACCATGTATCCAAACACGCAGTATGATACACAATTAATTTGTGTAAAAATTACAACAGGTCACCCTACCAGCTTTTAAATTATTAGTACATATTTAAATTCCAACCCCAAAACGTCACATTATGATTGTTTTTAACATAATATTAAATACACATTAAATTAAAAAGTAAGCATTATAATAATAATAATTATTATTACTTTTTAATGGGTTTTACAACTGTTAATGAACACGTTACAATAAAATAGTTTTGTGTGTATGTAATTAAACATGCAAATAAATCAGATATGATGTTCCTAATGTATAGGTGGTGGCTGTTTAGAGGACCTGCCTATACATAAAGCATCATTGCATTAGGAACATCATATGTGATTTACTTGCATATTTAATTACACTTTAATGCATTCAGTTTGAACTGTAATCAGGTTTCCGCAAACTGTAAGACATAATTTCGGTTGATTGATTGAGTTTTATCTGATGATCGAACGTGATTTGTTTGAGATTGATTAATTAATTGATTTGTTTGTGCATGTGTGAGAAAAGAGAGAGGGGGAGGAAGAAACAGCATAGAGCAGGAGAGAGGTGTGCATTATCAGCTTCTATTATGGAAAATGTTCATTAGTCTATACGCCCCCTAGATGGCGCTAAAATCAATTTTTCCTCAAAGGGGCCAGGGCGCAGACCCTGATACAAGTCCTGCCTTACAAGAACCTCCTTATTATAATACAATTTTGTATGACGGATCGAAGGCCCACAGCTGTAAGCTTAAGTTAGAACAACATACAATTGCACCAAGGGGGCCACGATAGGGGCTAAGCTCTACACTTATCTTATAAGGTTGCGAAGCCCTACACGTGTCGCACAAGAACCTCCTTATTAGAAATACAACGTTTAGGTAAAAGATCATCCAATAGCATTTGGCCATTTTAAAGCAATAGGACCGATAATGTTAATAATAACATCTTATTAATTATGAAATTTCCAACAATGTATGTGTGTGCATTTGCCTAACCTCCAGGGGTACTGCTATTAATATAGTCAGAAGGACCTTAATACCATCAAAAATAACCCTAAGACCAGCTCCAAGTCCAAGACCTAGGTCCAGATCCAGCCCCCCAGCACCAAAACCAGTCCCTCACGTGAGCATGTGCAAAAAAGGCTCTAATTATGGTTGACCTCGAATAGAAACCATGAGGGTTGAAAATACGCATCCTATACGTGAGCTGTCATAAAATAGGGGTGAAAAAACACGCCCTACACGTGGGTGTGTAAAAAATAGGGGTGAAAATACACGTCCTATACGTAAGCGAGTAAAAATAATTAATTAATAAAAAATAAATAAAGATCATCATCATCTTAAAGCTATCAGATTGAGAATTTCCCCTAGGATAATTAATTAATAAAATAATTAAAGATCATCATCATCTTAAAAGCTATCAGATTAAGAATTTCCCTAGGATAAAATTAAAAAATTAATACAAATAATTAAAGATCATCATCATCTTATAAACTATCAGATTGAGAATTTCCCTAGGATAATTAATTAATAAAAATAATTAAAGATCATCATCTTATATTAATAAAAATAATTAAAAGATCACCATCTCAAAATAAGGGTAAAAAATACGGTCTCATACGTAAGCGTATAAAAAAATAAGGGTTGAAAACACGGTCTCACACGTGGATGTGTAAAAATAGGGGTGAAAAAATACGTCCTACACGTAAGCGAGTAAAAATAAGGGTGGAAAATGCGCTCTCCCACGTGGGCGGTCTTGTGACGTCAAAATCCAAGATGGCGGCGCAAGTGTCCGCGTACTACTATGGTCCGTGTGGCCAGTAAAGACAATTTTTTTTAAGATTCCTCAAAAACTACAAAAGATATTACACTGAGATTTGGTACACCTAAATGTCTAATTAAATACAATTAATCAGGTGAGTTTGAGTCAAATGACTACATCCAGTGGCGTAGAATATTGTAAGTTAATTAAAAAAAACGCACGCCCCTGGTTTTTTTGAAGAAATATTTTTTTGATAGATTCAACATTTAATTCTGCAAATAAAATCATACTTAGTATTTTTTCGATTCGGCACCCCGTTTTTGAAATATTTTGCATTGACATAAAGGGCCACATTATTGAATAAAAATCAAAATTTGTTTTATTTTACAAAAAAATAACGCAGTTAGCTATTAGGTACATTATTAAAGAGATATTGAAGCAATCAAAAACGAAATAATAATTATTTTTATACCTATTGTCCTCCTTCCTTTTGGATGCAAGCTTGTATTCTTCTTAGCAAATGAAACCTAACACGCTGAAAAATTTGTGGCATAGCCCTAATCTCATCGCATGCCATCTGTATGTGGTTCCAAAGTTGCTCTCGATTATCAATTTGAACAGAATAGACACGAGTTTTCAGATACCACCACACAAAAAATCCAATGGATTTAAATCTGGCGATCGTGCCGGCCACGGTACTTCACTTCCTGGTCCAATCAGGCGTCCAGGGAACAATGCATTTAAAAATTTTTTGTAGGTGAAAGGGATGTAAATTTTGTTCTCGGAAAGCTTTCCAAGACTTGCTATGCGACACACCAAATTCTAAACCTAACTGACACGTACTTATTGATGAATTTTCATAACCTCTATCTAAAATTTGTTCCTCAATTTCAACTGGTACACGAGCGTTTCGTCCGGAATTTTTCTTTCCTTTTAAACTTCCATACTCTAACAAGTTACGATGAACGGTTCTAAACGTAGTAGAATGTGGATATCTTCTATTTGGAAATCTTTGTTCATAAAGTCGAGCAGCTGCACGAGCATTACAATTAGTATTACCATAACATAAATGCATATCGACCAGTTCTCGTTTGGAATAATTCATTTTTTCACAGTAATTAGATACAAACAATGAATTACAAAACACGAGTAAATGCAACTATTTTAGCAAACATAAGATACGTAACTGTCAAATGCAAAGCAATCTCTGATTTATTTAATTTGGTTATTACTGAATAATGTAGTCGTTTATGTTAATGCAAAATATTTCAAAAACGGGTGCCGAATCGAAAAAATACGAAGTATGATTTTATGTGCAGAATTAATAAATGTTGAATTTAACAAAAAAATATTTCTTCAAAAAAAGCAGGGACATGCGTTTTTCTTTTACTTAAAGTGATTCACTTAACACATTCTACGCCACTGGATGTAGCCAGTTGACTCAAACTCACCTGATTAATTGTACTTAATTAGACATTTAGGTGTATCAAATCTCAGTGTAATATCTTTTGTAGTTTTTGAGGAATCTTAGAAAAATCTTAAAAAAATTATTTTTTAATCAACCTATATCTCGGTTAGGAAGCATTTTCGGAAAAGCGTTTATGATCATTTGTGTCTTATTTTGTATCATAGAATCTCCAGTTTTCGTTTGTCGGTGATTTTAAATACACCTGTATATATATATATATATATATATATATATATATATATATATATATATATATATATATATATATATATATATAATCAGTAACAACGCGTCAGTCTCTAGACACAAACATGAATTTTTTCAAAATCTGTTTGACATATAAGTTCTAGGTACTACAATCTAAAATTATTTGATTTATACAGGGTGATATACAAACTTGTTACTTATCAAAGTTATATTATTTTAAATGGAATACCCTCCTTTTAATTTTTTTTTTTGAATAAGGTGAAAAATAAGGTAGACTTTCATTAGAGTTCCCTATACCTAAACCTTACACTTTCCGAAATAATTAACATTTTTTGAAAATGTAGGGTTGTCAAAAAATTCAAGTATTTTTCGATTCAGAAAAGATGAGACAATCTAATCTAGGTCATCGTAATAAGGATATTTGGAAGTACGTATTCTGTTGTTTATTGTTTCAAATCATAATTTATAAAATACAAAGAATAACGCGTAAAGTTAACAAACTTAAAGGTTAAATATCTTTGTTATTTTAAATACAACGCCCAAGAAATTTTTATCGGAATGGAACTCTAATGAAAGTCTACCTTATTTTTTCACCTTATTTCGAAAACAAATTAAAAAGGAGGGTATTCCATTTAAAATAAAATAACTTTGATAAGTAACAAGTTTGTAGATCACCCTGTATAAATCAAACTAATTTTAGATTGTAGTCCTAGAAGGCTTACATGCTCCAAACAGATTTTGAAAAAATTCAGTCGTTTGGGTGCTAGAGACCGACACGTTAATGGTGACCCACCCTGTATATATATATATATATATATATATATATATATATATATATATATATATATATATATATATATATATATATACAGGGTATATTTAGATCTAGAAGGCTTACATATTCTCGCCCAAACAGATTTTGGAAAAATTCAGTCGTTTGGGTGCTAGAGACCGACGCGTTGGTGGTGGCCCACCCTGTATATATATAGACCTTTAATCATATAGATTAATTATGTTCTATGCAATTTTAATACGATGCGTAATTTAGCGGCAAAAAAATGTTAGTTCATTTTTTTTCAATATCTGTATAATGATTAATTTTATAAGAAAATGTGCAGACATATTTTTTAAGGAAAAATTTAATTCAACATAACTTTTCATTATAAAGTTTCTTAATATAAAGCGAAATAAGTGTAAAAATTAAATAAATACGATCGAAATATGAAAATGTAAAATTTCACCATTATCACACATAATAAAATACTTGTCTTTTTTTGGGTTCTTTAATTTGTATTTTAAATTATACAATCTAAACGATTCGATAACACTTACGGTTATCTTCGTCAGTAGTAATATCTATTAAAATTGTTAAAGATGTTGAAGACAATTTTGTCAAAGTTGAAAAATTAAAACATAAACATCAGCCTGCTATTAATATAGAGTTTGAGAAACGTATAAAGCCAACTATAGTATTAAATTTTAGTAAATAATAACTAGGTCATTAAAAATTAAATATTGTTAAACTGTCTTAAACATGACAAATCAGAACATTCTCTAACAGTCGAAGGCTAACAATAAAAATGTCAGCCAAAAAACACATTTAACAAAATTTAATCAAGTTATGATGTAAGTGTAAAGTTGTGAAAAACTTCAATTTCAAAATGATAGAAGCATTCACACATATAAATACTTGCAATAATTGCAAGTGTTATTAACAATGAAAAGCATAATGCAGAACGTTTCTTGTAATTATTTTAATTTTAATCTTAATTTTTCAACTTTATGCGTTTCTCAAACTTATATAGTAATAGCAGGCTGATGTTTATGTTTTAATTTCTCAACTTTGACAAAATTGTATTCAACATCCTTAACAATTTTAATAGATATTACTACTGACGAAGATAACTGTAAGTGTTATCGAAACGTGTAGATTGTATAATGTAAAACACATTATTAAAAACCCAAAAAAGATAAGTATTTTTAAATACGATTGAAAATGTTCAAGCTGTATCATCGATATTTTTATAGAGGCGAACGGCTTTGGAATTTTTTTTTAATTCTTACAGGAAGTTTTAAACGTCTGTTTGACATAGATTACTGTTTTTGTTTTTACAATGTTGCCTATTTCCCTAATGAACTTGTTACAAAAAAGTTGTTATTAAAATTATTTAATTTTTTTTAATTTCCATTTTGTAGGTTGGAAGGTAGTGTTTGGAAATTTTTATAGAAAAATCTACATGTCAAAAAGTATATACAGGGTGTCTCTAAAGGGTCTATACAAAATACTAGAACAAATTCCTGAGACTAAAATATGAGGATCTAGCCCAATTTACCTTAGTCCAAAAATTGATAGTTTCCGAAGTACAGGTTGTCAAAGTTATTATTTTTTTAAACTGTTTTTTTTAATATCTATCTTAATAATAGCAGGATTTGCATGAAATTTAGTACCTAACGGTTTTCTATGATGAAAAATCCAGATTGACTCATAGTTTTGATGTATCCTCCAGAGGACGATACCAGCAACACTTTGTTTACATTTAAAGCTCTACATTTTAATTTAATTTTGAAGCTTCGGTATATCAAATTTCGAGTCAGAAATTCTTATTTCCTGATATGTTTTCTTCATAAATATCTTGTAATGTCGCTTCGAGCAGCTGTTTCTGTGATAATCCAATTGAAATGTTTCATTGCGTATTAAAAGTCATCATAGCAACGACTAAACGTTATTAAATATTGTCATTAGCTACAAAAGTGTATTGTCAAACCATTCAGTCTTACAAGCCTTTATTGTAATTTTAATTTCCTTCTTCTATTTTTCGCTATGGTCGTACCCTACACTGACGTAAAATGACCGATATGATATTAGTTTATGGTTATTGCAAAGGAAATGGTCGGGAATCGGTCAGAAAGATTTCAAAATAGACGCGTTACAAACCATGAAGAATTTGCCGCTGTTGAAAGGCGTCTTCGAGCAACCGGTAGTTTTGCTCCTGCTATGGTTGATTATGGACGGAATCGTACTATTAAAAACAGCAGAGGTTGAGGAAGAAATTTTAGAACGAGTTGAAGAAGATCCGAGTCTGTGTAGTACACACATTGGTTTGGAACTTAGCGTTTTACGGTTGGATGCAGAGATGATGGATAGGATGCAGTTCAATTTTATCAGTGGAATTAATCTTTGTGTACATAAAAACGGGGGCCACTTTCAACATTTACTTAGAGTTTAATTGAACAATTTATAATTTAATAAAAGTTTGCTGTTTTGATAGTTTGTTATTCCTATTCCTCTTGTTCTTTGCCAGTTCATTCTTTCATTCTTATGTTGTTGTGTAAAGTTCTGATGTTGGTCGGTTGATCCTTAAACACGTTCCAAATTTCTTGGACCAGTCCTAAGTCTGGATAAATTGTGAAGGACGGCTATTATGAATTTTGGTGCGCAATGAAACTTTTAAATTCTATTACCACAGAAACGGCTGCTCGAAGAGCCATCTACAAAGTATACCTTTTTTGAAGAAAACATAGCAGGGAGTTTTTTTTATGAGTGTGGACCTGAACAAGCTAAATTTGGCCTATCGTGCTAAAGCACTCTGGAAAACTTAGGAGGATGGATAGAGGGATAATGAATTGCCAATAGATGCCTATGAACAGCTACCTTAAATTTTCTCATATCATAAGTGAGAGGAAAGCAGGAACTAGGAAGATAATTCCAGAGTTTAGAAGCCGTGTAGAAAAATGTGGATTGCGCCCGTTTGGTACGACAAGTGGAGATTTGTACTGCATACTGATGATGTGAATGAGCGAACCGAGTGTTTCTCGCAAAGATAGCCCGAGATGGTATCAAAAAATATAATTCAGCAGCACAAAGCACAATAGCCGATGTAATAACGATAATACAAAGAAAAAACTGAAACCATCCTTCTATGCTCAAGGGACTGTATGTGAGGAGTTAAGGACGGGCCATAATAAGCTTAATCGCTCTCTTTGGAATACGATCAACAGATATCGAGAGCGTATTGGGGAGCACTAACCCAGAAGTGAGAATTATATTCCAGATGAGGCCGAATTTGGGCCTTATACAGCAAAAGGAGTTGTCGGGAGGTAAAGTACTGCTTAGATCTGTACAAAAAGCCTATTTTACGAGCAGCTGTTTTGGTAGCTGACAGAAGATGGTCAACCCATGAGAGATTTGAAAAGACAGTCATACCCAACAGAGTAATAGAGTTTGAAAACTTAAGAACTGAGCCATTCATACTTACAACAGGAAATAATCGATCTTTGTTGGCGGGCACAAGGCAACACTGAGTTTTGTTAGCATTATATTTAACTAGATTATTGCTTCCCCATTCGAGAATACGTTGAATGTCTTTGTTGATTGAATTTGCTATTTCAGCTTTAATTTCTTGATTTGATATAGAAGGTGGATTATCGCTATGAGTAGACTGAGGTGAACTACAGCGAAGAGTGCTATCGTCAGCAAAGCAATGGATGGGGTTAGTTGTTGAAGAAATAAGGGCATTTATGTACGCAGAAAAAGTGTAGGCGCTATAACGGATCCCTGTGGTACGCCCGCAATAATGCTAACTTCCTTTGAAAAAAACCCATCAACTACGACACGTATTCGTCGTTTATCAAGGAAACTAGAAACCCAGTTGATGAGCGTATCATTTAACCCAAACGAGGTGAGTTTGGCAAGTAAACACTTATGCCAAACTTGGTCAAATGCCTTTGAGATATCTAAAGCGACTACAACTGTTTCACCGGACTGGTCTACTGTATTGTTCCAAACTTGGGTCACATATGAAAGAAGATCACCTGTTGAACAACATTGCCTAAACCCATATTGGTGGTCACTAAGGAGTTTGTTAGTTTCAAGGAACGTGAGCAGTTGCTGATTGATGGCTTTTTCCATGATTTTAGACAAAATGGAAGTGATGGCAATTGGTCGGTAGTTTGAGGGATCCGTCTTATCGCCTTTTTTGGAAAGGGGTTGAACACTTGCTAACTTCCATGATGAAGGGAATTCCCCAGAAGACATAAAGATCGTATAGAGCTTAGATAGGACTGATACTAGTTAGGGGGAACATTTATTTAAAACAGTAGCTGGGATACCGTCTGGGCCAGTCGCCTTATTGAGATCAAGCCTACTGATGATCGATTCCAAGAGCTAGTACCGAAAATGAATTGGTTTTATATCCTATGAAGAAGAGTTGACTAGGGCACATCTTTTCCAGAATCATTGAGACACGAGTTTGATGCAAACAAATCCACAAATACATTGGCTTTGTCTACAGAATCAGCAACTACCGATCCTTCAATAGATGTCAGGGGGGTAAATGAAGATGTTCCAAAGTTTTTACTAATGGCTTTAGCTAAAGACCAAAATTTACGACTACCTAAAGGAGATGTAGCTAGTTCATTGCATTTTCGTTGTTCCAACAACTTTTTAGTTTTAATGATGACAATTTTGCATATATTTCTAGCACCAACGTATTCTACATGACTGTCGACCGATTTATTAGATTTCCATTTAATGTAATATTTATTTTTTAAAGATATTGCATCAGCACAAGCCTTATTGAACCATGGTTGGGAACGTGAATGACCTATACGATACTGTTTTTTGGGAATGTATAACTCCATTCCCATGAGGATGACTTCAAACACTGAAAGAGCGATGTCCGAAGAATAGGACGACTTAAAACAAAGTTCGCGCCGTGGAAAGGTTGCAAAGAAATCCCGTAAATCACTCCATCGAGCTGACTTAAAACACCACAAGGTTCTATCGGTTTTGCGAACAACAGTGAAATTAGGTACAGTAGAAATGATTTTTATTAGACAATGGTCGGAAAGACCTAAAGGCGTAAGAACGGAAGTTTTATAAACAAGAGGGTTTGATGTAAGAAAGAGATCTAGAAGATCTGGAGTATGGTTAGGGTTATCAGGGATTCTTGTGGGTTCAGAAATCATTTGTGTGAGATCACATGAAATAGCAAATGTTTCTGCACTGTGATCAGCGGGATTTGTAGTAGATGAAAACTGAAGCCAATTAGAGTTATGAACATTGAAATCGCCTACAAATGAGATATCACAAGATGGAAACTGAGACAGGAGATAGTCAACTTTCATACTAAGGTAATCGAAGAAGTCTTGAAAGTTGCTGTCATTAGGAGACCTATAAATGCAACAGTAGAATTTTACAAAATTAGGACCAGAACGTTTAAACCAAATCACGTCAAAATTTCTATTTTCTAAGGAAGAAACTCTCTTGCAAGCAATTCTGTCCTTGATGTAGGCACATACTTTATATCGAAAGTTAGAGTGAAGGTGGTATTGAGGAAATTGCAAGTCGGGTGACTCGGAGCTTTCAGAGGAGACTTGTGTTTCAGATAGAAACAAAAAATCAGGATGTAATTGTTCAAGATGTTGGTGAATAGCATTAAGATTAGACCTGATACCGCGGATGTTGCGGTAGTGAATCAGAAAGTTGATACTTCCGATGACCGTAGTCGCTTGGGCCCTGCCCTCCCGGACATCCGAATGGGGCAGGATTTTACGTCAGGAATTTATTACTCTAGAAACCACAGCCATCTTATAATATAAGGGAATAAGAATCCAACTAGAAATTTGATATACCGAGGTAGAAAAAGTTATGGAGCTTTAAATGTACAAAAGGCTGCTGGTGGCACCCTCTGGAGGATACATCAAAACTATAATCAAATCTGGATTTCTCATCATAGAAAACCTCTAAGTACCAAATTTCATTGAAATCCTGTTATTATTAAGATAGATATTTAAAAAAGAGTTTAAAAAATATTAACTTTGACATCCTGTAGTTAGGAAACTATCAACTTTTGGACAAAGGTAAATTGGGCATCATATTTTAATCTCAGGAATCTGTCCTTTTACCCTGTAGATTCTAGGTATAGGGAATACGTACACTGGTTTAAAAAGAATTAAAAGACATCTAGCGTGGAACAACACAAGACCTTCCAACCTATAAAATGGAAATTAAAAGAAATAAAATAACAATAACAATTTTTTAAGCTAATTATGCAGCCTTTTTTATAATTAGTTCATTACGAAAACAGGCAACATTGTAAAAACAAAAACAATAATCTATGTTAAACAGACGTTCAAAATCAGATAGAGGTTAAATTACGCGTCGTATTAAAAAATTACATAATACATAATTAATATATATAATAATAATAGTAATAATCATAATGGTGTGGTTTATATCACAATAACGACTAATTGAATTAAAGTTGCGACAAATAGTAACGATGGGGGATCTAAACAATATCTCTGTTCAAGGTATAGGATAATGGATTAAGGTCTATACATTGTTATTTTTATATTTTTGAAATATACAGCTGTTTCAGAAATATTTGATAAAAATCAAAAACACCTCCTAACAAACCCTAATCTCCATCGCTGAATCCAAGATCTAATCAGCTCCCGGAGAAATGAAATCAAGCTTAAATACAAAATTTTAAGTACGTAGTTTTCGTTCTGGAGTTATCGTGGTCACTACGGTACATCCACACATACACACACATGCACGCACGAACGCACGAACGAACACATGCACAGAACTGTGATAATACCAAAAATGGTAATACTACTAAATGTACTAATTATCGAACTATTACAATACTGTCCCATGCACCTAAAGTCTTGTTAACGATAATAAAAAATAAAATAGACTAATAATTAGATCAAAATAAATTTGGTTACCGAACTGCGCGAGGAACAAGAGAAGCAATATTAGTACTTAGATCAATTATGAAAAGAAGATTGGAGCTGAATAGGAAAAGATACATTGCTTTCTTAGACCTAGAATAGGCTTTCGATAAAGCTGAACGGTCATGCTTATTCAAAAGCACGAAACAAGTCGGTGTCTGAAAGGTTTCTGGCTTCGACACTAAAAGTAAATGAGAGAATAAAAATATGACATAACATAACATAACCTTCACGCCATTCCCTTGCGGGGTAGGTAAAACAATCCCTGCCTCTTATTTATTTTTCATCCACAATCTTTCTCCATGCTTTCCTATTTCCGCATACCTTCCTAGCTTCCGCAAGATTCATACATATCCTTTTATTTTTAAAACTCCTTATCTTTCTTTCTTTTATCATACATTCTACTACATTCAACCAAATTTTACGCGGCCCACCAGACCCGGTCTTACCTCTAATCTCACCCTTGCGTTGTCTCAATGTGACCAAACCAAGGTAGTGTACTACTTTTATACCTATCCATCATCGCCTTTTCCACGCCACATTCCTTCATTATACACTCATTCTTTACCTTATTCCTTCTTGCTCAGATAAGTATAGAAAGCGTCAAAGTGAAGGAAGTAGATAAGTTTTGCTATCTGAAGTATCATCACGCGTGATAATGAGTGTTGTGTAGAAATTCGACAAAGGATTGCTCTAGTAAAGCAAGCTGTTATACATAAACAACTTCTTAGATACAATTATATGAGCCTAAGTGTAAGAAATACATTTCATTAAGATTTTCGTATGGAGTGCATTGATGTATGGTAGTGAAAATTGGGCAATGCTAAAAGATGATGTAAAACGTTTGAAATGTGGGTGTGTAGAAGAATGACAAAAACAAATTGGATAGAAAAGAAAACTAATTTAGAAACATTACATGAAGTTGGAGAAGAGCACACATTATTGAAGGAATTACAAAGAAGAAAACTAAGTTTGAGAGGACGTATCTTCAGACACGATGAATTCCTAATAAATATTTTTGAAGGTAAAATACAAGGAAAAAGAGGTAGAGGACGTACAAGGAAAGATTATTTTAAGGATTTGTATACCGCAATAGAATGTACAAATTTTTATGGATTGAAAAGAATGGCAGAAGATTGAAAAGCTTGGTTGCAGCGACAAGGCTTTAGCCCTTAGGTCATGATGATAAAGCACACGTGGAATCGATGGTTATACAGAAATGTTGGCAGGTATCGATTCCATTTCAATAGGATTTTCTATTTCATCGAGAATCCCATCTGACTCATTTGAAAGTGGATGAGTATTGTTGAACACTTGTTCTTTTGGTAGTAGATGTAGAAATTTGCGATTTCGTTGATACAATACTTTTAATACTTGCACAGGTGGCTCATGTTTATTTGTGTCATTCCCTTGAGTACGAAGATCCGAAATCCATACCTTTTTGCCGATATTCAATTCTGGGAGTTGTTTTGCACGATGACGCATATCAAAATTCCGTTTCTGGATTTCTCTTCTATTTTCCTCATTTTCAATGAGCAGATTATTAGCTGGGATGCATGGCAACAAACTTTTTGTAGGCAGAGTTACGATTTCACGCAACTTCCATCCCATTAACAATTTCGCAGTGCTATAACTATATTGAAGACGAGCAATTCGTAAAGCTAACAGCATTTTATATGGATCTTCACTTTTCTTAAAATGATTTTTAGAATTCTTAACTTGCGCTTCTATAAATCCATTGCTTTGAGAATACTTTGGTAAATTTATGTGATAAATTTATAATTTTACTAAATTGTCTACCATTGTCACTCCTGACAATTTCTAGTATACCATGCTTAGAAAAAATTGACTTGAGATGAAGAATTATATTATCTGAAGTAAGCTTCCCAAGCTTTGCAACTTCTATAAAGCGAGAAAAGTAATCAGCGACTATTATATACCAATCCTTGTGATTTTAATAAGTCAGTACCAGCAATTTGCCAAGGTCGCCGAGGAAATTCACTTGATATTAAAGGTTCTACATTTGTCACAATCTTGAATCAGCTCTTCTATTTGAATAAAAATTCCAGGCCACCATACAGACTATTTAGCCAAAGATCGGCATTTATTAATACCTTGATGACCGGTGTGAAGCTTATCAAGAACATGTCTACATAGAGTTTACTTGGTATTAAAATTCTCGAATCTTTCATAATGATATTTTCTTGAAGAGTAATTTCATGTCTACTACTCCAGTAAGGTACACACTCTTGTGAAATACAATGACGTTTCGGCCAGCCGTTTAAAGAATATTTGCGTAGCCCGCAACAAACAGGATCAGCATTTTGTTCCTTGTTGATTTCACACAGTCCCTTATTAGTTGATGGAAATTGTTCAATGACAGACTCAACGTACGCCAAAATCTCTTGAAGTAATTCATTAGAGCCAACTATTTTTAAGGGGCCTATTGATAAAATATCCGCAATTATTAAATTTTTCCATGGAGTGTAAATTATATCACATGAATATTGCATTAAATGCATTTTTATTCTTTGCAACCTAGGAGACAAACTATCTAAATTTTTCCGGCCCAAAATCGAAACCAAAGGTTTATCATCCGTCTCCAAAGTTATTGTTTTTCCAATAATATAATCCGTTTTCGGTTTATGCATATAGTTTTTCAGAATCAAAGAGTATGCGCGACGCAAACGCAATAGGCTTGAACAAGTCTTGGGCATGCTTTTGCCAAAGTACAGCTCCAAGCCCAAATGAAGAAGAATCCACAGATTACATCATATAACGACAAAACTGGCGGATTTGATCTTAACCTTTTCAGCTCTTTGAATGCTAACTCTTCTGAATTTGACCAAATCCACTCAGAATTTCCACGTAACAAGTCATACAAAGGTTTTGAAACCTCGGCTAAATTTGGAATAAATATTCCCAGGAAATTAATCATTTCCAAAATCCTATTCAAATCTATTACATTTTTAGGGCTACTCAACCCTAAAATTACTTCAATTTTACTCGGAACAGGTTCCACACCATTAGAAGACATTATATGACCTTCCTAAATTCACATTTACTTAAATTTAATGTCCAGCCTTCACTTTGTAGTTTAGCCAATACTATTTTAAGTCTTCTGTCAAGGTCTTCAGAATCCTTGCCAAAAATAATTATGCCGCCAAAATAAAATATCACACCTTCGATGCCTTTAAGTAAAGCACACATCTGCTTCTGAAATACTTCAGGTCCCAAACTTATTCCAAATAGAGGCCGTTTAAAACGGAAACGGCCAAACGGCGTAATGAAGTCAAATGCTTACTTTCAGGAGACAATGGAATCTGCCAAAACCCATTATTAGCATTGTGTTTGGTAAAAATTTGCGCTCCTTCGATCATATTCAGAGTTCTTTGTACATCAGGAACAGGATAACTTTCCAATTTAACATTCTTGTTCAATTGGCTCTACGCATATTCTAATGCGACCTTGCTTTTTTGGAACAATCACCATTGGCGCACACCATTCTGATGGCTCGTCCACTGGCTCGATTCCCTGTTTTTCACACATTTCATGAAGTTTTGATTTTAAAATTTTGATTAATGGTAAGGGCAAAGTCACAGTTGCATTACGTGCAGGACAACTTGACATTTTATGTTTTTCATCCTTACCGCACCACCTGCAATTTACATTAATTTTAGGTTTAGAATAATTATTTTTGCTGGTGCTAGTGTTCTTATTTTGTTAAAATTCTTGTTAAATTTCGAATTAGATACCCTATTAACTATCGTAAACTGAGGTATCTTTAGCTCTTAAGGGCATCTTTAGCCAAAATTTAAAAAAAATGTTCCTCGCGCCATAACTTTTGAACTACCGCCAATAAATTAATGAATTCTCGCGGTACCAGAAATATGCCAACACTGGATTCGCTCAGAGAAAGCGGTTTTTTTAGTTCACTTTTTTTGCCGCTAGTATAGTGCTGCTACATTTCTCGTGTTTTTCTGTGAAACCGTGCTCCTCAAACTTTCATGGAAGGACTACAAATTAGGTGAGTGCAAAATCTAATTCTTATTGTCTAGTGAAGGGTTTTCTCAAGTTTTCATCTTTCTATCTTCCTTTTATTTGTCAAAAAATGGTTTAGCCCACTTTATGGGGCAACTTTGTCCCTGGGACAAAGTTGTACCGATAAATATCGTATTTAATTTCTGTGTAAATTCAAGCTGGGATAATGTTGCCCAAACAGTTATTTTTCATAGGGAATAACGTGCCCAATTTTAGCTTATAGTTTGTTAATTAATGAGTAAACCGACCTGTTAAACTGTGTTGTTCAAAGTGTCTAATCTATTTCGAGTTTTTATAGTGATATTTTTGTGACAACTGCCATTTACCCAAAAAATATGTTTGTTTTGGGCCCCGTCTTTTGTTTTTAGAAAAAGTGCTCATTTTTAGACATGGGACAATGTTACCCAAGAGTTTTTTCTTAACCCTAGGTTCATAACGTATTCTCAGACTTACTCTATTCATAACCTTTCGTCACGAGTCCAATACCTTAACAACTTAAACACTGAGTTCGGGTAATTTTTGTTTATACATATTGTTCTAATAACATGTTTAATTTGCCAGTTTCAGTTTAAAATGCCGAGCACATACAAAAAGGAACTTGGAGCAAGACCATATGGGAATTATACGAAAGAACAATTATTAGAATGTCTGGCTGCAATAAGATCTGGTTCTATGACCCAAAGAGAGGCAGTAGCTAAGTTTGGTATCAGCAGGTCAACTATCAAAATAAAGCTGAAAGGATCACATTCAAAAACGTAGGTCGCCAAACGATTTTTTTCACAAGAGGAAGAAATGTCATTCGAACATCACATGATTAAGCTGTGTGATTTTGGATTTCCCATCGTTGAAATGGTATATTGCCAAAGCATACCTGGATAAGAAATGTGTAAGTCAGCCAATTCAAGAACAATCTTCCAGGGTATGATTGGACTAAGGCGTTCCTTGCCCGGCGATATCAAAGAGGCAAGAGCAGATGAACAAACAATTAAGGAGTACATTGAGAATTTGCACAGGGAGTTGAAAGACGTTCCTCCAGGTAATGGAATTACTATGAGATAAACCTCTCAGATGACCCTGGGTCCAATAAAGTGATTGCAAAAACAGGCTCAAAATATGTTGAAAGTATTTGCAACACTTCAAAGTCGGCTACCTCGCTGATGTTCTGCAGCTGGTGACCTCCTTCCACCTTGCGTGGTTTACAACGCGGAGCACATGTGTTCTGTGTGGACAGAGAATAGTCCAATTGGAACACGTTACAATCGCTCAAAAAGCGGCTGGTTCGATTCGGTATGCTTTCAAGATTGGTTTGAGTTTTTGTTCCTTCCAGCAACCAGAAATGTCAAAGGATCCAAGGTAGTCGTACGAGATAATCTCTCCTCGCATATTAACCATCAAGTCCTGGAGCAATGCGCAAAACACAATGTGCGATTTGTTTGTTTACCACAGTCGACCCTCTGACTCAGCCACTCGATGTTGCTTTTTTCCGACCAACTAAAAGAATTTTACGTGAAATCTTGTTGCAATGGAAAGCAACACACACTGGATGAACATACACAACACTCCCTAAAGACAAGTTCCCAGCCTTGTTGAGGGAATGATGACGAGATTACAGGAGAACCAGGTAGAGAACTTGCAGTCGGGATTCCGAAAATGTGGAATATACCCACTTGACTCAAAACCACCCGATTTTAATCGCTGACAAAGACATCCATTTCATCTGCCACATACCAAACAGCACACAACTTACCCAGCCACTGTACGTAGCATTCTTTTGCCCCTCTAAAGTGCTTGGTGTAACGTTTGGTTTGAGTGGAAGCAAACACCATATGGTATGATGCATGTTGTATGGCCGAAACAAGACTTGCCTGCTTTACTGAAAAAAAGTTTAGAGATAATGGCACCTCTTATCTCTACGAATCTTATAAGTGTCTTCCGAAAATATGGTATTGAACCATGTGATACGCAACCCTTGATCGCATCCATAACAAGGTTATAGATAGTGGTGTTGTGGGTGGGGCCTTCTTAAATGTTTTAGAAACTACAAGAAGTGAATACATAGATGATACGAGACAAATGAGGAAGAGACAAAAATAATGTTCCTTCTATTAAGAGTGTAGTCACAAACAGGTTGTTTCTGAAGAACCATCAGGGTCAGGAATAATTCACGTAGATAGCATTACACCAACAAGTCTTGAACAAACTAGTACCGAGACAAGTAATAAGAATGACCACATTTCATTACACGAGAAATCAGATGCTGACCCAGAAAGTGCCATTTTTGAGGTGCCCATTGTGGGTTTTTCATCACCACGTCGAGAAATTGGTTCTCATGTCTCTCGTCTTGTATGAAAGTTCCCGGGTATTATTACTAGTTTTGATGAAAACGGAGCTACTATTATTGCAATGGAGAATTTAAACAAAAGTTGGAAATGGTCCCAGGGAGTTTTTTCACAGAATAACGACTTTTGTTTATAAATAGAAACCTAAGTATATTTGCTTGTTTATTGTTAAATACTGTTTAAAGATTTCCTTTACAAAATGTTCCTAAATACATTTTCTTAAGAAAACTATTTTTTTCATTATTTTCGATTTTTCACATTAACCCTATCGTTGTATTATGATTAGTGTGATGTCAAGGAACATATTGATGGGTCTAACATTACATAGTCGCTGTTTTTTTCTATTAAATAGAACAGTTTTTATATAATGGTGCAAAGTTGCCCTGTCCAACAGGTAACTTTGCATCACATTTTAACAAAATAAAAATATCTGGTGTGGAACAATACACGACCTGACAACCTACAAAACGGAAATTATAAGAAACTAAATAATGCTTTTAAGATTGCTTTGAGTTTTTGTTCCTTCCAGCAACCAGAAATGTCGAAAGATCCAAGGTAGTCATACGAGATAATCTCTCCTCGCATATTAACCATCAAGTCCTGGAGCAATGCGCAAAACACAATGTGCGATTTGTTTGTTTACCACACTCGACCCGTCTGACTCAGCCACTCGATGTTGCTTTTTTCCGACCAACTAAAAGAATTTTACGTGAAATCTTGTTGCAATGGAAAGCAACACACACTGGATGAACATACACAACAATCCCTAAAGACAAGTTCCCAGCCTTGTTGAGGGATGATGACGAGATTACAGGAGAACCAGGTAGAGAACTTGCAGTCGGGATTCAGAAAATGTGGAATATACCCACTTGACTCAAAACCACCCCTGGACCGAACACCACGTGAAGAATCAGCAGTAGATGTGAATGCTGTAGGTGAGGTATTCTTGGAGCAGTTAGAGAAGAAGAGGTGTGACTTCGTGCAAACTGGTGGAACCCGAAAGAAGAGAAAGAAGGTCAACGTTCCCACTGGGAGAGCAGTCACTGCAGAGGATGTTAGATAATAGATCAGAAGAAAAAACGGTCTACGAAGAAATTGTCCAAGAAGAGAAACGCCTCATCTGATGAAGCTACGACTCTCTCCAAAGAGAAGATAGCCACTCAAGAACAAGAAATCATCTGACAGTTCTGATTTCGAATCAGCTGGTCTATCAAACTGTGTTCCCAAGAAAAAGAAAACAGCCACAGTACGAGTATGGGAGAGAACTAGAACCGGATCTTCTTCATCCGAAAATTCCGAAGAAATCGACAACGATTTAGAATTGTGTTTAGAATCTGATGGTGTAAGTGACTTTCACATCTTGAGGACCGCCCCTCTAATTTACCGACTATGCAGAACTGTGAGGTTGGAAATTATGCTGTCGATAACTTTGTTTTGGTTCGATACAGTGTAGAAAAGTACCCTGGCAAGATTCTGAAAATTGCTCCAGAGGGTTCAACTGTGGAGTGTATAGAGCGGAAATAGAAATTTTGGAAATGCCCGGAAAACCCTGATTGCATGACTTATGATTGTGCAGATGTATGCGTCAAGATCAATCCGCCTAGACTTATGTCAAAGAGACAACATTTCTCTGTCCTTTAATTGGATGTTTAATTTTTTGCTGTAAATAAAACATTCCATATTTCTGATTAAATACTTTTCCTCTTTTTTTTTGGAGCAAAAGTTGTTACCCCCTACTCTATACCTACTTCTTTTTTCACATAAAAATGAACACAATGCAGTTAGAAACAAACTGCTACATACAGTGACCGTCAGAATCGTGGTTGTATATGGAACAAAATTATTATTGATTCTTCACAAAATTTCATTTTTGATAAACATTGAAAATAAAAAGGTTCCTATTAAAACTACAAAAAAGCTGAAGACACAATTTAAAGTTTTCTCCTTCATTAATCCGAGAATTTATATCATTAAATATTCGCAACGCATACTTCGATTTCTTTTTAATTTATCAACATATTTTAGTCTCAATTTTTACAATTCACAATATACGCAAAGATGCTATTCTGGCGCTTTAACTTATGAAAACACTGAGGTTTAATAACATAGAAGTTTAAATGATCGCATTTTAATGAAATAGAACTGTATTACATTTTACCGGATATACAACTGGAAAACCTAATGACAAAACAATGTATAATCCTCGATCATGGGGCTCCAAAAATCCATCCAAAATTGAAAACGTTACAGTATTCTCTTAAGGTAAAGACAGAACAAAATTCAAGATGAGCTCTTTTTTTAGGAAAATTTTAGTGATACTACGTTAATGAAATACTAAACAAATTTTTTATCAAAAACTAGGTTATGTTGCCAAAGCCTCCACATACACGCACACGTACACTTTGTTTTGGTTCAATACAATGGGGAAAAGTACCCTCGCAAGATTCTGAAAATTGCTTCAGAGCGTCCAACTGTGGAGTGTATGGAGTGGAAATTGAAATCTTGGAAACCTGATTGCATAACTTATGATTGGCCAGATGTATGCGGCAAGATCAACCCGCCTAGACTTATGTCAAAGAGACAACAAATTGGATGTTTAAGAGTATGTTTGATGTTTTTCTGAAATAAAACATTTTTTTCAAAATAAAACATGCCATATTTCTAATTAAATACTTTTTCTTTTTTTAGGAGTAAAAATGGTACCTCCTATTCTATACCTACTTATTTTGTCACGTAAAAATGAACACAATATAGTTAGAAACAAACTGTACATTGGCCCAATATAATTCAAAGATAAGATTTTGAACATTTTCTAGGTGAATTAGATGTCTCGGCCAAGTAACTTTAGCCCAAGATTTAAAATTCGTGTACTACTCGATGTGAGTCCACAAATGTGTCAGTTTACGGTACCTACTGAATTTTATCTAAACGTTTCTTGCTGTTTTTTAACAGATTCCGATTGTCTAGCAGCTGCGACAGCTTTTCCTAATGGTAGTGCAGCATCCAGTTGTAATTTCTCAGATAACTTCTTATCTCTAATACCAACTACAACTTGGTTTCTAATAGCTTCATCAATAAACCCAGTAGGAAACTCACAATTTTGGGCTCGAGAGTGCAGTACAGTTACACTCTCTCTTTCCTCTTGAAACCTAGTATGAAAGCAATAACGTTCATAGATAACATTTCTGGAGGGTACAAAATGATTCTTAAATTTATTCAACACTACCAGAATTTGACTATTAAAACGATTGCATAATAGCTTTAGCTTGTGGCCCCATTAGATAAATCAACGAGTTTACCTGGTCATTTTCAGTCTTTTTATCCAGACCTGATGCCCTGCGGAGCTTCTAGAATCTTAATTGCCAGTGCTCCCATTCATGTGCTTTAAAGGAAAAGGCCTCTGGTGCTGGTATTTGATTCACCGGTAGAAGTATTGTTTAAAGCTGTGGATGCTTCTTGCATGCTTATTTTTCTTCTTTTACGCTGCCACCATGTATAATTAGTTCAATAAGCATTCTAGTTATGGACTGCGAGTGATATTTATTAATTAAAAGAAATGACATGCTATTCTAACATTATGTAACAATCAACTCACTACTAAGAAATAACAAGTAAACTGTCTATATTTGAGCCCACTAATGTATATAATGTAAAGCCATTCCACATAATAATAATAATCAACAATATATGGCCTATGTACAACTGCGGCCAGGGAAAAGTTACCACTATCATTTTTCTATTGTAATTCAATAGAAAATCATTGACGTACGAACCTGATTAAAATGAAAGTGCATAGGCACTTTTTAAATTATGAAGCATTTTCAAATACTTGCATTATGATACGCCATTGTAAATGAACGTCATATTGACATAAAAAGTCCTTTTACTCTATTCAAAAATTTCGAAAAACGATTTCTCGATAAATGTAAGTGGTAACTTTTCCGTAGCCGCAACCGTACATTTGGAGTAACGTATATTAAATCATTTTCAGTTATGCTCAAGAGAAAGTAGTTAGTTAAACAAACTTCCGTTTTAGTTGGTAAATGCAAAGGTAAAATCTAGTGTAGGTATTGATCGGATTAATTGAGACTTTTTCTTAAGAAAAGCTCTGTCAATATTTAACTTAGAAATCTATTCGGAAAAAATTAGAATTATTTTTCATATTTAATACAATTATATACCGTAAGTACCCATTTGTGTCAACTTGACTACTTTTAATAACTTGAAAACAATGTGAAATAACAGCTTAGCTTACATTATTTAGAATACGTAAGCAGTATACTTATAGTAAAACTGAAAACACAAGATAGCTAAGTAGCTAATCTTTTAGTATAATTACGTATATAACAAAGCAATCCTAGCTTTGATTATTTTTATAGAAAAATACAACTGAAATAGAATTTGTGTACGTTATTATACATTTCGTATGCATAAACGCATATTATCGTTTCAGAGATATACGATTAGGGTCATAAACTACAATAGTACAACCGATAAATAAATCATCTCTGGGTGGTCACATCGTGAAGCGTAGACGCCATTTTGCTGGTCTCGTAGTCACAAACACTATGAATATTTAAATATGAGAATTAGAGCACCCGTTCTACTTTAATGAACACGAATTTTTTTAATACCGCTTGAATACTTTTTTTTCTTTTCGGTAAAACAACTCCATTACTTACTATACAAAACAATATAGGTGTGTAAATAACTTTTGCAAAGCTAAAAATATACATTTGCTAACGGATATAGGCAATAGCTATAAAAATAGTTTACTTATTTATTTACTTATCTATACAATAGAAACTGCTACATACAGTGATCATCAGAATCGTGGTTGTATATGGAACAAAATCATTATTGATTCTTCACAAAATTTTATTTTTGATAAACATTGTACATCTCCTTTGAAAATCAAAAGGTTCGTATTAAAACTACAAAAAAGCTGACCACACAATTTAAAGTTTTCTCCGAGAATAATAATAAATTATGAGAATTTATATCATTACATATTCGCAACGCATACTTCGATTTCTTTTTAATTTATCAACATATTTTTTACAGTTCAAAATATATGCAAAGATGCTATTCTGGCGCTTTAACTTATAAAAATACTGAGATTTAATAACATAGAAATTTAAATGATCGCACTTTAATGAAATAAAACTATATTACATTTTACCGTATATACAAATGAAAAAATTAATGACAAAACAATGTGTAATCCTCGAACACGAGGCTCCAAAAATCCATCCAAATTTGAAAACGTTACAGCATCCTGTTAAGGTAAAAAAAGAACAAAATTCAACATGAGCTCTTTTTTTAGGAAAATTTTAGTGGTACTACGTTATTGAAATACTAAACAAATTTTTAATCAAATACTAGGTAGAGTAAAATCAACATCGGAAGACACCAAGCTGCGCAAAAAAAGTGACGTCAGAGTGTAAAGCTCAACAAAAAAATATACGTTTAAAAAAATAAAAGTTTAGGTTATGTTACTTCGCGTTTGTTGTTCAAGAATACAATTTTAGAAGTAAAATTTTTGAAATAATCATAAAGTAAAATAATATTTTATTGTCATAGTTACAAAATCTAGTTTTTTTAAAATACATTTGTTAATAACAATTAATCTCCTGATTTTGGGCCAGATTTAAACATTGGCAGAGCATTATTTATAAAGCCCATTTCACCACCTAAAATAATGATAAATAGCAACATATTTACGTTATAAAATTAAATAAACATGTGTATATAACTGGTCGTCCTGCTTTCCGATAATTAGTGATCGAACGTATATATGCACAATGCAAAGAACGTATTTCATGTCGTTCTATTATAATCTAACGACGACCGGGTGTTTTTTTCCGCCTACACAAAACCCAAGATAAGATATGATTAAAAATTAATCAGTAAACTTACCTGAAGCTCATTTATAAAAGTAAACTTCTAAATGACGTTTTCTTTCCCGAATATCCAACTGTTTCGTCATCTTTAATGAGGTTATAAATTCCTTGGAATATTACAAAATAAAATGTTTATCCAACTGCTTTTTACCTGAATTGATACTTTTAAAGTTTTTGTAATTGTTCCACACAATCTTGCGAGCGTCTTCAGATAACACATGGCGTTTTCTTGCTTGAGGTGCTTGAGCGTTATGAGATATACTTGCGTCGCACATTATATAAAGAACTAGATTTGGTTACATTAATATAACATGAAATTAATAATTAAAGTAACTTACTTATAAATTCAATACAGGCAGCGGATAGTTTTAAAATAAACTGTTTTATAGAATAAGTAATAAACAAATTTGATACGCCGGAAAGACAAAGAGGTTATAAACAAAAGTTGGCAAACGATCAGCTGGAAAGTAACGTTTTTAGAGCGCACAGTACTAATATCTGTGTCATTTTCCAATCATTACTGCATCTTTATCTAGTTTAAAAATGCGTTTCTGCGCTGGTGTCTTCCGATTTTGATTTTACTCTATGTTGCCAAAGCCTCCACACACACACACACACACACACACACACACACACAACCTTTCCGAAATGAGACTCTATTGATTCTATGAGTTGCATTTATTTTTTGCGATAATTGTCGATATCAGGTGCGAAATGTTCCGATAGCAATACATTTTTTCTAACTCTGACACTGGCATTCGGTCCCACTCACAAATTTACAAAGAATAGGTTCGTATACGCTTTTAAGTCATTTATTAGCGTCCAGAATATTTATTATCGCGTATTATCTGAAGGTAGGTTTGTGTAGTAAAAGAAAACAATGTTGTCTATGTGAGACAAGAGTGTGTTATTAAGATCGGTGAGTGGTATTTGAATTTGTTCCGTTTTAAGCCTATCGGTGATGGGATTCTATGTTTTCTACGTCAATTGTAATCTGGTCAAGGTGGCTGTACTGTAGTCTATGTATGCTTTGCAATATTTCTTGTTTGAAAGAAGCGATGAATTTCAAGTATCTTTCTTTAGTTAGGGATAGCCTGGTGGTATGAGAAAATATTTATGTGTGTTCCATGGTGTTTTTGGTGGCAATTTCTGACATTCTACGAAGTGCTATTGTATATCTTATCTAGAACTCGTTTATCGTAGGAAATTAATTAAGAATTTTGGTAAACGTGACTTCTAACTACGTTATGTCGTCTTACGATTGCAGTTGAATCCTCCGATATTTTAGGCTAACGTAAGCAATGGTTTGTGTTGGTGGTATCCCAAGATTTGGTTGCTCAATTACAGGATTATCGGGTGATTAGGTAAGTAATTGATCGTACGTAAGATAACCAACAGAAACTTCGAGTTCGGTGCACCTAGGAATATTGTGAGCTTAGATGAGACCTGGTATGAAGATTAAGACGAAACCTTGTGATACGCCCGCAGACGGTAAACATGGTTAGGGTGTGAGCTGGGTGACGAAAACTGGTAGATCTAAAAGTGACGTTTTGTGTATCAGTCCAGCGTGTCAAATCTTGCTAAAGGCATGTTTAATTTAAAGGAAAACTAGGAGACAACAGTTTCGGTGACTTAATGCTTTGGAAGTGTGGATATAGAGTTTAATAAGATGATCATTGTATGAGCAATTTGATCTCAAGCCAGATTGATAAGATTCTTAGCCTCCTGGGTAGGATAGTTTTTAGGGATAAAACTTAGGAGGGAGATGGATCCATTTCATCTGCCACACACCAAACAGCACACACCTTACCCAGCCACTGTACGTGGCATTCTTTCGCCCCTCAAAGTTGCTTGGTGTAACGTTTAGTTTGAGTGGAAGCAAACACCATATGGTATGATGCATGTTGTATGGCCGAAACAAGACTTGCCTACTTTACTGAAAAAAAGTTTAGGGATAATGGCACCTCTTATCTCTACGAATCTTATAAGTGGCTTCCGAAAATGTGGTATTGAACCATGTGATGCGCAACCCTTGATCGCATCCATAACAAGGTTATAGATAGTGGTGTTGTGGGTGGGGCCTTCTTAAATGTTTTAGAATCTACAAGAAGTGAATACATAGATGATACGAGACAAATGAGGAAGTGAAAAAAATCAATGTTCCTTCTATTAAGAGTGTAATCACAAACAAGTTGTTTCTGAAGAACCATCAGGGTCAGGAATAATTCAGGTAGATAGCATTACACCAACAAGTCTTGAACAAACTAGTACCGAGACAAGTAATAAGAATGACCACATTTCATTACACGAGAAATCAGATGCTGACCCAGAAAGTGCCATTTTTGAGGTCCCCATTGTGGGTTTTTCATCACTACGCCGAGAAATTGGTTCTCATGTCTGTCGTCTTGTATGAAAGTTCCCGGGTATTATTACTAGTTTTGATGAAGAAGGAGCTACTATTATTGCAATGGAGAATTTCAACAAAAGTTGGAAATGGTCACAGGGAGTTTCCTTATAAGATGGTGTTTTTCTCTCACAGAATTGAACGACTTTTGTTTATAAATATAAACCTAAGTATATTTGCTTACTTTTTGTTAAATACCTACAGTTTAAAGATTTCCTTTATAAAATGTTCCTAAATACATTTTCTTAAGAAACCTATTTTGTTCATTATTTTCGATTTTTCACATTAACCCTATCGTTGTATTATGATTAGTGTGATGTCAAGGAACATATTGATGGGTCTAACATTACATAATCGGTGTTTTTCTATTAAATACAACAGTTTTTATATAATGATGCAAAGTTGCCCTGTCCAACAGGTAACTTTGCATCACTTTTTAACAAAATAAAAATATCTGGTGTGGAACAATACACGACCTGACAACCTACAAAACGGAAATTATAAGAAACTAAATAATTTTAATAACAATTTTTTTTAATAAGTTCATTACGATAATAGGCAATATTGTAAAAACAAAAACAGTAATCTATGTCAAACAGACGTTTAAAGCTTCCTGTCAGATAGAGGTTAATAGACATCTAGATACTAATGTAAAAAAAATCCAAAGCCGCCCGCTTCTATAAAAATATCGATAACATAGTTTAAGAATTTTCAATCATATTTATTTAATTTTTACGCTTATTTCGCTTTATAAAGAAAAGTTATGTAAATTAAATTTTCTTTAAAAAATATGTCTACATATTTTCTTATAAAATTAATCATTATTCAGATATTGAAAAAAATTTAAGTAACACTTAAATTTACCTTAGGAATTTTGTTGCCGCTAAATTACGCGTCGTATCAAAACATTGCGTAGAACATGATTAATTTATATGATTAAGGTCTATATATAGGTATTTCTATATCTTTGAAATATACAGCTGTCTCCTCCTGACCGCAAATGTACTATTGATAGAAAGTAACATTTGAATTAGCACAGCAACATATAAAAACCGCTTATTTTAAAATATACCCCTGTGGCGCAATCTATTGGAATATTTAGAAATTGCAAAACCGACAACACGTGTATAGACTCATTTGTTTTGCAACATTGGCACAGAATAGTTGTAGTGAGCGTATCTGGCAGAAAAAAGGTAAGAATAATCTTGTCATATGTATTCAATCATAAATAATTTTCATGATGAGCCTGCAATATCGCAAGTATTCACACATACCAAAGCAACTTGACTAATATTGCAGGCTCACATTCCATTAATATAAGTAATTTGATTGCAATCTCATTATATTTAGAATTTACATCAGTTCTACATACATAAACACAAAATTTACATCGATTGGGGCTTGAGGCTTGATGGTGCAGTTGGTTAGCGCGGTACTCTTGAGATTTTGATATCTTTATTAATTTCAACTGAGTAACTATTGTGGGATTTTCCGTCAATGAATTTGATAATATTACCAACTCTGTTTATGAGGGCTCTTTTAGTTCTAGAGAGCTGAAATTTTTCTGGTTTATTCTCTATTGTGATGAGATTTGTTGTCAGGTTTGTTAATAGGTTGCAGTGGATTTTGTTTCTATGATTCTGGTAGTAGTTGATTAATCACGTGAATCCTAAGTTGTGGAAAAAACCATTCATTCTGATTTCTTTTAGTTGAAGTCCCTCGGATTGGGTTATTAGGACACAGAGTTCTATAAAGACATATTTCTTTAATTTCTCTTAATCTTTCCTACGTTAATATTAGCTTGCCTATTTGTGGTTTCACGAATACCTATTATTCTGTTTTTGTTAACTGAAGTTACAATAACTTTACCATAGTAAGAGGCGGTGTTCTAATTGTCTGACGTGTAAAGTAAACAGTGGGTTTTTTAACTTTATTTCCTTTTTTTAAGATCGTCATTTTTGTTCCTTTTTCCATTTATTTCTGATAAAGGGTTTCGTAGAAGAACATAATCTCGTCTTTACGTTTTTGGTTGTAACAAATTATTATAAGAATTCAAATCATTGTAAGAGCCGTGTAATAGCGTAAAAGGGTTATATCCGGTACTGGAATGAACCGACTGACTGAGTCACGATGGCAGTTGATATCGAGTCTTTAGGATCTTCGTTTCTATTTTCTACTGTTCTTATGTTTAATATTTCTAGCAATTTCGAATGAACTCTTTCGACGAATGAATTAGAAGTAGAATTTTAATCGGTGGTGAAATGTAAGTTGCTTTTAAGTATCGAACAATGTTGGCCAAAAATTTGTTTTTCGTCACAAGCTATCTTTATGGGGATAATTATATATGAAAACTAGTGTCTATATTTGTTTAAAACGGTTACTGCTGTGGTATATTTAATATAGTAATCGCGGGAGTAACAGGTAGACAGGTCACTTAGAATTACATCACTAATAACTTTCAAAAAAAGGGTGTTCTGCTACACAATAATTAATTATTTTATTGATAGTGGTTTTCATGTTGGGCCAATAATATTTTTGTTTGGGGTGATTATACGTTTCATTAATTCCGTTATGGTTCTTTTCGTGATATTCATTTTTCAGATATTTTGATGGTAAACATAGGGCATTCTGATGAAGTATATTGAGTATTATCGCCGTCTTTTTTTGTTCATTCTGTTTAAGGATTAGTCTTGATATATTTTTGGCAAAATAGAAATTTCATCTATTTGGTCGTTGATATTATCCTCAATAACCTCGCTCGTGTTTATTTCTATACGCGACAAGGCATCAGCAAGCTCGTTTTCCTTTCTTTTTTATACAAGGTTTTATTATCAAATTCTTCTAGTCTTAATCGCCATTTCACCAATCTAGAGTTCGAATCATTCAAAGAATATAGCCAGACTAATAGTTTGTAGTCTGTTTCTATCCAAAATTGTCAGCCACAAAAGTATGGTCTAAATAATTTTGTTGTCTCGATGATACCTAATAATTTGCGCTCTATGGTAAAGTAATTTCTTTCAGTAATGTTTAATGTTCTTGAATATAATCTATAGGTTTCGAGTCTTGAGAAAGTACTCCTCCTATAACTTTGTAAGGTGCATCTGTGCAAGCATTGAAGGTAATCGAATAGCCAGGGTCAGTTATGATAAGTGCATCTGTTAATTTGAAAACGTTTATATAGTCAGGATCTTCCGTTACTATATTTATTCCTTTTTCAAAATGTTTGTCATGGGCCCTACAGTTCTCGCAAAGTTTTGGATAAACCGTCTATAATACTCGGCCAATCCTAGAAAGGCTTTAATTTCTTTGACTGTCCTTGTTAGCGGTTAGTCTTGGATTGCCTGTATTTTAGTTCGGGGTACATTTTCAAGGCATACTACTTTTCTTAAAAATTTCGATTTGTCCAGTTGAACTTTAAGTTGAATTTCCTAAGTTTGTAAATGTTCATTTTAGATGTGTTATATGTTTTTGTAAACATTTCAATGAGATTGGTCCACATAAAAAAGCAAAGGGCCGTTTTCTCTACGGAATCTTTATTCATTATTTCTGAGCTAAATCGAATGTTAAAAAGTAGACACTCATGTATAAATCATCCAATATTTCCTCGATCCAGGATAGTGAGTATTTATCCTCAATAGTTTTTCGTTTAACTTCCTACAGTCGACAGCTAATCTCCATCTCTTCTTTCCACTGGCGTCCAACTTATTTGGGACTATCCACGTTGGTGGGATGTGCTAGGTCTAATTATCTTATTGTCTAAGATTTTCTCTATTTGATTTTTAGATGATATGGACATCTGGATGATGTATCGTACAAGGATAAACCACGCGTTGTCCTCATCGAATATATAACTGCGATTGTAAATGGCCAGTCTTAATTTTTGTTACATAGTACATCTCAATATTTGTTGCATAAATTTATTGTGTAAAATTTTTCTTCTAGGTTAAGATGTTCTGTTCTAGTAGACATTTCAGAATTCTCGGGGTTTCCATGGATATAATCTATTTCTACATCGGTAAATGGTTTAACATCAAGTTGTTGAAAATTAATGCCGATAATATTTTTGCATAAGAATTTAGCATAATCCCTCTCTCGTGCATGCTAAACATTCGGGTAGTATAAGATTATCGTTTATTTTTGTTTCAGGTAATACTGAACCTTCAAAAATATTTTCAGGAATTTGAGTTTTATTTCCTATAGTCTGATAGAAGGGTTTTAAATCTAATGGGTTTAGTTGTAAATAACAAGGAATTTTTGTTAGGTTTACCTTTAAAAATTGGCTTTGGTAATTAATAGCCTTTTCTAACTTTTCGCTGCCTAGTAAGGCGTTAAAACAATCGTGTCGTTAAAAATGAGGAAGTAAATACTTTCTTTTAAACCGTATTCTTCTAATAACGGGTAAGAGGTACTTGAAGTGCTTGTCTGTCCGAATTAATGCTTTTGACCGTAAATTAGGCTGAGAAGTGTCACTTCTTGTAGTGAACCTGTACGTTTGATCGCCGAACAAAGTGAGTCACAAAAAGTCACTTCTAAGCCGTCTAAAATATACTATTATTTTTCCAAACGCTTGCAACATCGTTAATATTCTGATTTTGTAACGTAAATTTAATGCGTAGTTGTAGTTTTTTCAGCATTAAAGGTATTTTCAATTGATACTCATTCTCAGCACAGCCTAACTAGTTAAGCAATGAAAAGTCATTTTTATAACCTACGTAGATCGTTAAATTTTCGCAAGTCAGAAAGTTTGAAAACGTATTATATCATTATATCATTGTGGTAATAGGTTGTATCAAGTATTATAGTGTGTGAGTGTGTTATGAGTGTGTGGTGTGTGTGTGTGTGTGTGTGTGTGTGTGTGTGTGTGTGTGTGTGTGTGTGTGTGTGTGTTGTATGTTGTGTGTGTGTGTGTGTGTGTGTGTGTGTGTGTGTGGTGCGTGTGCGTGCTGTGTGTGGTGTGTGTGGTGGGTACGTGGGTGTGTGGTGCGAAATATTTAGAAATGTCATAAATAGATTTGTATATTAAATTCACATCATAAGTATAATTTACGAATAAATAACAAGTAACACATTACTTTATACACAATGAAAAGATTTTTACTGGCTCTAGGAGAATACCGGCTTACGTAACCACACCAATAAACTTCTACTGTCGCCAGTAAAAACCTATGTACGATGCAAATACCATTACTGCCGGTTAAATACAATCAGGCGGCGGCGGAAAAATGTCAAGCTATATGTTAAATTTCTATGACGTTCTTTTTTAAATACGTTTAGGATTAATAATAAAGTGAAATGCTCCAAGAATTTTGAAAATTTAGAATGGGAATTGTTATAAAAGGTAATCTAGATTTGCTTGTGGTTATTAATTTTAAATCTAGATTTTGTTCTGAGACTTCTATTCAAAAATTTTCTGTAGTAAGGGTGGTCATTTTACTATGATGGTCATAAGTATTTCCTTCTTGTGGTTCTTCTACATGGTAAAGTTTTTTCGACACAAAATTTCTTGGCCCTGTCTTCATCTGAAAATTCACAGTAGTTGATGAATAATATCAATCAAATGTTCAAATTTATATTAATATAAATCGTACGATATCCATTAAATACGCTGATGTAGAATCGTATATCAGCGGCACCTTGATAAGACGGTTCTGTTTGCTTGTTATCAATTTTCGCGAAAGTCTGATGCTCGGCTCTAGCTACAATAAATTATCTATTATTGTATACTGAAACTATAATATTTCCTATTGTAACGTGTCTACTACATGGTAAAGATATGATGTGCACAGGAAGTCTAGATGATCTAGTCATCTTATTAATTATCGTAGTTGATGAATGTGTAGATCAGAAGTTCAAGTGATTGATTAGTACTAATCTGCAAACATGTAAACACTCTGATGAATCGTATATCTGGAAACTTAGCAAGGACGGTTGCATAAACTTCACTCAATTTTCGCGAAGAGTCGATGCCGAGTTTCAGAATATTCGCGTATAAATAAATTGTTAATCTAGCGTTTATATACTATTCGTGTTAACGGAAGTGTATGTTGTCACAGGTAAGTTGTAATTAGTCATCTTAGTGTAAATTATCTGTTGATATGTGTAGTGTCTAAGTGACTATTAGTACTATCATGCAATAAGAGACATCGTTAGACTTTCTGGAAATTAGAATGTACATCTTTATCTCATTCAAGAGGCAGGAGTTTCAAATATTCGCGTTACCATAACATGTTAATCTAGCGTTTATATCATTCTTTAAAGTGATTCTATTGTAACTTATACTAGCTGTCAATTATAGTTATATGTAGTTCTTGACCTATTTAGTTTCATAATAAGAGATCAGTTAGACTTTAGTTAGTTCAGAACAGCGATCGGTTGAATTACATTATCGTAGTGTAGTAGTTAAATTTCTTTTATAAAAAATATTCGAACTCGTTAAATTTTTGGAAAAATGAGTGGTTTCAATACAGAAAAAAAAGTTTTAAGTGGCGCACAAAAATGAAAACTTCGTAAGGACAAAGAACGTATCATTGATACTAAATATGCTAAGTTGGGCACTTTTTTTTACGAAAACTGGTGCAAATATATCCACTTTAGTGAATCTGAACAGTCCCCATCTTCAACTAAAATACACAAGAACGAGATGATTTAAGTTCAGTTATTATTGAAAGTGATAGTGAACATATTTTACAACCTGGAAAAGAAGTCGAAGCAGATGCAGATTGCGAAAATAAACAAGAAATGAAAATAGAGAAAGTTAGTAGCGACGGCCTTTTATACAGAAATGTCCGTCGATACCACGTTAAGGCAAAAAATCTTAAAATTAGGCCCGTGTCCACCAGAATATGGGTTCAAAAAGGGTGCAAAAGGAAGAAGCTTTTCTTCGTCGTATTACAATTTCGCTACCAAGACGGGACGGAAGGTGGAACGAAAATGGCTATGCTATTCAACTTGTTTGCAAGCTGCTTACTGTTAAGTATGCTGGCTTTTTGCTGACAGGAATAACATTCATTTTAAAGATGCCTGGTGTAAAGGTGTTAATGACTGGCAAGGATTGTCCAAAAAAGTTAAAGAGCATGAACATTCTATAATTCATACATAAGCATATCGCGCTTGTGACAAAAGCATTTGGTATAGTAATGATTTATCTGCTGCATTTCCAAATCAAGTTCTATCTCTGAAAGCACAAAGCATTTTGCAGAAGACTTGAACAAGCTGAAAGCGATAAAAGAGTTGGGTGATTTTATAGTAATAAAAAATACGTGCGCGGCATTATGTTTATCGGATCTATGCACTGCTATATTACTATTTTTGACTTTACCGGTTACTGTTGCGATGGCGGAGAGATCATTCTCAAAGCTAAAATTGATAAAGAATTATTTAAGAAGTGCTATGTCCGTAGAAAATCTATGTGATTTGTCTAGATTATAAGTATCTGAATAGTCTTATACATACTTCTACTTTGGATGATTTAATAAATATATTTGTAAAATTTAGGCGTCAGTTTATTATGTCTTACATTTTAATATCTCAGATGTCTTATACTACTTCTACTTTTAATGTTCGTTGTAAATTATATCTACAAACCCCAATAAAACTTTTATTGATTGTCTTTACATCCTTTAAAGAGATTTTTATTTAATGATTGTGGACCTGTATAAATTATATCGTACTAAGCACTCAGAACACTTTTATTGATTGCGTATTAGAGGTATCCTTTGAATTTTTTTCAATAGATTGCCTGGACCTGAACAGTGCTTAAATTAGGCTCTATCATGCTAGAGCAACCAGGAACACTTAGGAGGATGGATCAGAGGTATAATGAATTACCAATAGATGCCTATGAACAGCTACCTTAAATTTTCTCATATCATAAGTGAGAGGAAAACAGGAACTAGGGAGATCATTCCAGAGTTTAGAAGCCGTAGAAATGTGGATTGCGCCGTTTGGTACGACAAGTGGAGATTTGTACTGCATACTGATGATGTGAATGAGCGAACTGAGTGTTTCTCCAAAGATAGCCGAGATGGTATCAAAGAATATAATTCAGCTGCACAATAGCCGTTGTAATAACGATAATACAAAGAAAGAACTGAAACCATCCTTCTATGCTAAAGGGAATAATTTGATTGATGAACACTTGGGGGTCCAAGTTGAATTTTGCGGGGGGGGGGGGCTCATAAATTTGCATTACGCCACTGCTGAGGGATTAATATTAAAATGTTTGTTCCTCATACAGAAATTAGCTTGATTTGTAAATGATTGTAATTTCTAAAGTGAGTTAGACATTTTTCCAAAAATCACGTTGGAATAGGATTTAAATAAATCTGCGCGAAAGGTATCTTTATTTGTATAATGCAATATTCTACATTTCAAAAAATCTTGATCTGGTACGCTAATATTAATGTAATCTAAGATTGGTTGTTATTATTGGTTTAATTCTTTCATCATAACTTTCTTAGTTTTAATTAAAATTTTGAAAGCACGTCATTAAATCATTAAAAATATTGTTTCGCTACGCTGGTCTCCGAATCTATTCAAAAGTGCTTGTTTTAATTGAGACCAAGTCGTGCAGTTACTTGTCGCTAAAGTTTACCTGGCTGCTCCTACTAATTCTGAACATTATAATTCAAAAATTAATTTATTACAAGAACTTTGTTTTATCGTCCTTATCGAAAGTAGGAACACTTTTCCTGGGAAGATTTATTTTGGAGAAATTTGCGTTAGCCATACCTACATTTACTTGAATTTAAATTTTCAATAGCTGCTCTATCTCTAACATAAACGTATTATTCTGAATAGTACAGTTAAAAGCAATGATACATGATTAGAGGTCTAGAATAATGAACTAAACACAAATGTAAACAGCATCACTAAAAGGTATGCGAAAGGTGGTTCTGCATTATTTTTCACCAGGTTGTGTAAACTATCATGGGTACCAGATGGCTCCGCTTGTTAAGACATACGGGAAGGTGAGTTTTTAAACTTGCTTAAGTGAGTTGGTTTTCTTGATAGCTAATATAATATTGAAATACACCGGTTAACTTCTAAAGGTTTCCGTTCAGCTATCCTACCGACTGCGAAAATGAAGTTTGTGATAATTACAAAGATATTTTTTTTATAATAATTTTTATTAAACACTGTTAAACTTTTATTCACGATTAATTTAATGATTGAGAAGAGTTACCACGCGTACAGTAGGTGGTAGTCAATTTAATAAAGATACGACATTTCATGGATGTGTGCACAGCGAAACGCTAAACTAATGCGAATCCAAATAAGTAAAAATAATTAAATGACAAAATACCTACCAATATAACACAACCGAAAGATGTGAGTATTGACTATATTATCTATTACACATAGGTACCTAATGGGAAATCACTTACATGTTTCTTTTCGCAATAGTAAGTATGTAATAATATTTATCACATTCGTAAATTAAGTTCTCCACTAAAGTTACAGATCTTAATTTATAACCATATAATGCAGAAATAAAATCAATGAGCTATGCAGAATTTATAATGAGAATTTGAGATACAAGCAAGATATGCAGGAAATCACACCTGAATATGTATTACATATTAGCCATTTATGCAGCGAGTGCGTGAAAAAACTCTGCATCTGCTACTCAGAAGCACGTGCTACGACAAATTGTTTGAAAGTGAATTTTTTAGTTTATCCAACTCAAACCCATTCATTATATAAAAGCTTAATAAATAAAACGAAATAAAATTATAGAAACGTAGTACTTACAATTTAACACAGATTCGTAGCTTTATGTTTTACTGGCATGTAAGAATCTGCCAATGAACGTCAAACAACTGATAAGATTTTCATCATGAAAAATTGTGATCACATAAGAGTGTGTAGGTGTCGTAATACTAACACGTGACATCTAATAAACTCCGCCTACACCCCCATAGGGTTAAAAGATCACAACGCTTGTAGGGGTAAGTTACCCCGCGATTGGTGATTTAGAATTCCGTGTAAAACTCGGTATTGGTCAAAAACGACTTTTGTTCACCCTTTCAAACTGTGTAAACATTATTTCCATTATAATCAAAATTGTTCGGTTAATACAATACCTAAAAAAACCATTAAGAAAACGTATTATATTCAAAAATATGTATGCTAAAGGTAAATAGAGTCATCTACAAGAAAAATTAGGTCAAAATTTCACTTCATGTACTAAGAGGACGTAATATAGCCTTAATTAAAAGAAGGAATTTCAAACCAGGATTTTAACTAGCCCTGTTTTACAAATAGATTTATTGAATATAAAGTATATTCATACTCTATGTCGTGCCTTTTTAAGATTTGTAATCAAAGCAGCGAAGTGCATATTCTATGTAGAAACTTTTATTAGTATAATGTACTAAAGAACAATAACACTTTTTGCACATTAAATAGTAAATACGTTCAGTGAGCATTTATCTTGAAGTTTGAACAGCCTGTTTCACAATATAGAAATAGTGCAGGCATACATGGTTTCGCACTATATTTGAAACCAGTACAAGCGATTCTATTATTGCAATAAATGTTATGCTTAACTATTGAAAACATCACTAGCCAATAACTTTTTTACACAAAGTTCGTACTTAACTGATAAAATTAGCATACATAAGGTAAATTTTTTTCGAAAAGACGAAGTATCGGTTTATCTCGGAGAAAATACAACCTGGAGCTTATTAACTTTGAACGTGCTATGATTAGTTCACTCAAGAAACGCCAAGTCTTGCATTGAGGAGGGCTACTACGTACATGCTATAAAAGAAGTGTAACTCTAACTAAAATGACACCGAGCTGGTAAAGTAGTGGTGACACGACGTGCTTAGCATTCCGGAGGTAATGGGTTCGATTCCCGTTACCGTCAATTTTGTATGAGGTTTTTCAGGAAGTTTTCTTCATACACATGTAGCGGCATGGTCACTGCAAACACGCACACCATGTGCGGCCACTTAGGCTAATGCAGGGGTAGCATTTTCCCCCTCAAAACCCTAAGTCCGCTCCTTCCGATCCTATCTTGACCACCATGCCTTAATCCTACCATGCATTATACGTAATGTATGCATATGTATGCTGGGAATCAATTATTGTGGCTGAAGGAGCTTGGAAAGCACAAACAGACCGCTCCCCCCACCCTTGGGGAGGGAATGAAATATGTGGCCTTTCCTTTTTTTCAACTAAAATGGCACAGTTACAAAACGATGAATATTATATTTTAATGAAGCAAAACAAACAACTTGACTAATATTAGTCAAGTTGCTTAGGTATGTGTGAATCCTTGCGATATTGCAGGCTCACATTCCATTAATATAAGTAATTTGATTGTAATCTGATTACATTTAGAATTTATACCAGTTCTACATACATAAACACAAAATTTACATCGGTGGGGCTTGAACCTTGATGGCGCAGTTGGTTAGCGCGGTACTATGGCAAAGTACAAGTTGTAGGTTCAAATCCTACTCGAGGTAAACTTTTTATTTATGTATTTAATAAAATTAATAATAATTTTTAGTTACATACTTACCTTTGAACTTATTCGTTCATAACAAAGACTTATAATAATAATTATGTTGTTTATGGATATTAATATTCCTGATAATAAAAAAATAAAATACACAATCTGGTGTGGAACAACCCACAACCTTCCAACTTACAAAGTGGAAATTCAAAGAACTTTAATAACTTTAAATACAATTTGCTAATTGAGTGTGCATGTGTGTGTGTGAGTGTGTGTGAGTGAGTGTGAGTGTGTGAGTGTGTGTGTGTGTGTGATGTGTGAGTGTGAGTGTGTGAGTGTGTGGTGAGTGGGTGTGTGAGTGTGTGTGTGTGTGAGTGTGTGAGTGTGTGAGTGTGAGTGTGAGTGTGGGTGTGTGGTGAGGTGTGAGTGTGTGAGTGTGTGAGTGTGTGAGTGTGTGGGTGTGTGAGTGTGTGTGTGAGTGTGTGGGTGTGTGAGTGTGTGTGTGATGTTTTTTTTTTTTTTTTGTGAGTGATTGAGTGTGTGTTTGAGTGTGTGAGGTGTGAGTGTTGGTGTGGGTGGTGTGTGTGTAGTGTGTGAGATGTGTGAGTTGTGATGGGATGTGTGAGTGTGTGGGTGGGAGTGTGAGTGTGTGAGGTGTGGAGATGTGTGGTGTGGGGTGGAGAGTGTGGTTGAGTTGTGAGTGTGTGGGGTGATGTGTGAGTTGTGTGAGTGGGAGAGTGTGATGTTGTGAGTGTGTGGGTGGTGTGAGTGGATGTAGGTGAGATGTGAGTGTGTGTGTGATGTGATGTGTGATGTGTGGTGTGTTGAGGTGTGTGGTGGGTGTGATGGGATGGTGGGGTGTGTGTGAGGTGTGGTGGTGTGAGTGTGTGTAGTGTGTGTATGTGTATGAGTGTGTGAGTGTGTGAGTGTGTGAGTGTGGAGTGTTGTGGTGAGTTGTGTGAGTTGTTGTGTGTGGATGGTGTGTGTAGTGTGAGTGTGTAGTGTGGTGTGAGTGTGTGATGTGAGTGTGTGAGGGTGTGTGTGTGTGTGAGTGGTGTGTGGAGTGTGTGAGTGTGGGTGTGAGGTGTGGGAGTGTGTGAGTGTGGGTGTGAGTGTGTGGTGTGTGTGAGTGTGAGTGTGGTGAGTGTGTGAGTGTGTGATGTGAGTGTGAGTGTGTGTGAGTGTGTGGTGTGAGTGTGTGAGGTGGAGGTGTGAGTGTGTGGTGTGTGTGTGAGGTGTGGTGTGGGGGTGTGTGAGTGTGTGAGTGTGTGAGTGTGTGAGTGTGGTGGGAGTGTGGTGTGTGAGTGTGGAGTGTGTAGTGGTGGTGTGTGAGGTGAGTGTGTGAGTGTGAGGTGTGAGGTGTGGGTGTGAGTGTGTGAGTGTGTGAGTGTGTGAGTGTGTGGGTGTGAGGTGTGGTGTGGAGGTGTGTGAGTGTGTGGGTGGAGTGTGGAGTGTGAGGTGTGTGGGTGTGGAGTGTGGTGTGAGTGTGTGAGTGGGGGGGGGGGGGGGGGGGGGGTATGGATTGATTGATTAGTGTGGATTATAGTGGATGTTATTATTTGTAGTGGTGTGATGGTGTGTTGGGGTGGAGGTGTGAGGTGAGGTGTGAGTGTGGAGTGTGTGAGTGTGGAGTGTGGGTGTGTGTGTGTGGGAGTGTGAGGTGGTGAGTTGTGAGTGTGGTGTGTGGTGTGGTGGAGTGTGAGGGGGTGTGGTGAGTGTGAGGTGTGAGTGTGTGGTGTGTGGTGGGGTGTGAGTGGGTGTGGTGTGTGTGAGTGTGAGTGTGGGAGGGAGTGTGTGGGTGGAGGTGTGGTGGGGGTGTGAGTGTGTGGTGGTGTGAGGGGGGGGGGGGGGGGGGGGGGGGGGGGGGGGGGGTGGGGGGGGGGGGGGAGGGGGTGGGGTGTGAGTGGGTGTGTGGGTGTGGAGTGTGTGAGTGTGTGAGTGGGGTGAGGTGGTGTGGAGGTGGAGTGTGGGGTGTGTGATGGGTGAGTGTGAGTGGGTGGGTGGTGTGAGTGTGGAGTGTGGGGTGTGAGTGTTGAGTGTGTGGTGGGGGTGTGGGTGTGGTGTGGGTGTGTGAGGGTGGGTGTGAGGGTGGGGGGGTGTGGTGTGGGTGGGTGTGTGTGAGTGTGGGTGTGGGTGTGTGGTGTGTGAGTGTGGGAGGTGGGTGGTGGTGGGAGGTGTGAGTGTGGGAGTGTGAGTGTGGAGTGTGAGTGTGGGTGGTGTGGGAGGTGTGGGTGTGTGAGTGTGGTGTGTGTGGGGTGAGTGTGAGGTGAGTGTGTGAGTGTGTGAGGTGTGGAGTGTGGGTGGGAGTGTGTGGGGAGTGTGTGGAGGTGTGAGTGTGTGAGTGTGTGAGTGTGTGAGGTGTGAGTGTGTGGAGTGTGGTGTGAGTGTGTGAGGTGATGTGAGTGTGGGGAGTGTGTGAGTGTGAGTGTGAGTGAGTGTGAGTGTGAGGTGTGAGTGTGAGTGTGGTGTGGAGGTGTGTGAGTGTGTGAGTGTGTGAGTGTGTGGTGGAGGTGTGAGGGTGGGTGTGAGTGTGTGTGTGTGTGGTGTGTGTGAGGTGTGAGTGTGTGGGTGTGGAGTGTGTGGGTGTGTGGTGTGATGTGTGGTGTGTGAGTGGTGTGTGGAGTGTGTGAGGTGTGTGAGTGTGTGAGGTGTGAGGTGTGAGTGTGTGAGTGTGAGTGTGAGTGTGGTGAGTGTGAGTGTGTGAGTGTGTGAGGTGTGAGGTGTGTGAGTGTGTGGTGTGTGTGGGTGTGTGAGTGTGAGTGTGAGTGTGTGGAGGTGTGGAGGTGGTGTGAGTGTGGTGAGTGTGAGTGGGAGGTGTGAGTGTGAGTGTGGTGTGAGTGTGTGGAGTGTGGTGTGTGAGTGTGGTGTGGGTGTGTGAGTGTGTGGGGTGTGAGTGTGTGTGAGTGTGTGAGGTGTGGAGGTGTGGGTGTGAGTGTGTGAGGTGTGAGTGTGTGTGAGGTGTGTGAGTGTGGAGTGTGTGTGTGAGTGTGATGGTGGGAGTGTGGAGTGTGTGAGTGTGTGTGTGTGGGTGTGAGGTGTGAGTGTGGAGTGTGTGAGTGTGGAGTGTGTGGTGGGGTGTGAGTGTGAGTGTGTGAGTGTGTGGTGTGTGAGTGTGTGAGTGTGTGGGGTGTGTGAGTGTGAGGTTGAGTGTGAGTGGTGAGTGTGTGGGTGTGAGTGTGTGAGTGTGTGTGGTGTGGTGTGGAGGTGTGGTTGGGTGTGTGAGTGTGGGTGTGGTGTGGTGGTGTGTGTGTGTGGGGTGTGGGGGGTGGGTGTGTGGGGGGTGGGGTGTGGTGTGTGGGTGTGGTGTGTGTGGGTGTGTGGTGTGAGTGTGGTGTGGGTGGGAGGTGTGAGTGTGGGAGTGTGAGTGTGTGAGTGTGAGTGTGAGTGTGAGTGTGTGGTGAGTGTGAGTGTGTGAGTGTGTGAGTGTGTGATGTGTGAGGTGTGGGTGTGTGAGTGTGTGAGGTGTGGAGTGTGTGAGTGTGTGAGTGTGTGTGAGGTGATGTGGGTGTGTGAGTGTGTGAGTGTGTGGGTGGAGTGTGTGAGTGTGTGATGTGTGAGTGTGTGGAGTGTGTGAGGTGGAGTGTGGAGTGTGTGAGTGTGTGTGAGGTGTGGTGAGTGTGTGAGTGTGTGAGTGTGGTGGTGAGTGTGGTGTGGGTGTGTGAGTGTGGTGTGTGAGTGGGAGGTGTGAGTGTGTGGTGTGAGTGGGGTGTGAGTGTGTGAGTGTGGGAGTGTGTGAGTGTGTGAGGTGTGTGAGGTGTGGGGTGTGAGTGTGTGTGGAGTGTGTGAGTGTGTGAGGTGTGGAGTGTGTGAGTGTGTGAGTGTGGTGAGTGGTGTGTGGAGTGTGAGTGGGAGTGGGTGGAGTGTGGAGTGTGGTGGAGTGTGTGAGGTGTGAGTGTGTGGAGTGTGTGAGTGTGGTGTGATGTGGTGTGTGAGTGTGTGAGTGTGTGAGTGTGTGAGTGTGTGAGTGTGGAGTGTGTGAGGGTGTGTGAGTGTGGTGTGGAGTGTGTGAGGTGTGTGAGTGTGTGAGGTGTGGAGTGTGTGAGTGTGGAGTGTGTGAGTGTGTGAGGTGTGTGAGTGTGAGTGTGTGTGAGTGTGTGAGTGGGTGTGAGTGTGTGAGTGTGGAGTGAGTGTGAGTGTGAGTGGTGTGAGTGTGTGAGTGTGTGGGTGTGAGTGTGTGAGTGTGAGTGTGAGTGTGAATGTGTGAGGTGTGTGAGTGTGGATGTGTGAGTGTGGTGTGAAGCGTGTGAGCGTGTGAGCGTGTGGTGAGCGAGTGAGCGTGTGAGTGTGTGAGTGTGTGACTGTGTGAGTGTGTGCGTGTGTGAGAGTGAGGAGAAGAAAGAGTAAGATGATTAGTTTTTATAAGTTTGTAGCACTGAGTTGCAAATATTTAAATTCTAGTCTAGATAAACGTATTCTGCTAATGTGTTAATGATAGCACAATCAAACATCCAAGCTAATAGTCTACAGTGCTTCTTGTATCCTTGGAAATCCACAATATACATTTCATCGATACGTAGATTTCGACATATCGCGTAACAATGAAAGTAAATCAAAAAGTCATATAGAGCTTTTTTTGTTATACCTGAATTATAATGTCCATCTTGAAAACTCATATTCGTGCGTAATCGGGCCTTTAGAAGATTAGTGCTTTAAAGTTGCCCAGGTAACAACGAATTTACTTCAAATTTTGAACAGTTATAAATATTCGTGCACAAATAGAACTAATCTTTACTTATTTAAATGAATATGAAACGTACAATTGCTGTTGTTTGAAATATCCTCACTGTCAGACATTTGGTAATGCACGAAATAACAATTGCTAACCTTTTGTATCGCAACGATTAATTACACAGGATATACTTCGTAAAACTGATTTCAATTTGCTTTTACTTCCATATCACCGATGGGAAGTAATTTCTTACAATTTTCGCATTGTGGCCCGGGTATAATAAAAAACAGCGTATAATACACGTGTATAAGCATTAAAGGCTTGCGTATACACTTGTATTATAATATACTATTTAAGATTTGAAGGAGTTGAATACTTATTGAATCGTATGTACCAATTAAAACAATGGACTAGCTTTATTTATCAACCGATCTAAATGAATATTCCCCCAGATCCTCTATCAAGTTCTAAACTTGATTCAATCCGGAATTTTAGTTTAATCTCCATCTTTTTCACAAGGTACGGTCCACACACACCTACGCACGCATCCACACATCTACCTACACACACGCACGTATCCACATGCACACACTCGCAAACACACACTCGAACACATGCACGTATGCAACCACACTCCCGCGCACCCCCGTATACCGTTTCTATCATACCCTTCCTTCTACGTATACACGCGAAATTTCAAGAACCACTTTTTCGGATGCAGGGGTCTCAAGACATGTAAACAAATCACAATTTCCAAATCTATTTTCAGGTGTCACCATAAAAATTGTCTTTACACATACGCATTTTACGTAGTCTTTCTAATCGAACGTATACTATTTTTTTGCAAAGTTCAGACTACACAGGCGCACTGACGTGCACGAATGTGCAGGAACACAGACGAAAGGCACGCGAAGGGGCAGGCACGCAGGCACACGGGTGTGCAGATGAGCACAGGCCATTAAACACACCAACTAACCCACCCATCTTCACAAGCAGCACACGTGCACGCGCAAGCGCAGATACGCACACATACAGAATGTTTTTGCTCAATGTGGATGATAAAATATTTTTCCATTTTCAAAAACCTTGTCAGAATTTTGTTTGATTTCACGAGTTGATCATGCATTTTCTTCCTTTTGCGCAAATTAACTATTTTCAGTGTTTCCGTTGTATTCGTTGCATTTATTGGATACCCGTAACAAATAAAAAGTATAAAAGTAATGACTAATCATTTTGAAACTTAAGTATTGTTTATATTATGGTGAATATTTTAATTCCATAATCAAAAATATTTTAGAGGAGATACTTTTCATTCCGAAATTTACTCTTTATCAACTTGGTTCCTCTAGTTACTTTATTCTAATTGCATTAGTGACGCTAATATACTACTATGGCTAGATGGCAAAAAGTAAGTGCTATTTTAATAATTATGAATATTAATCGTAATATTGAAACTACAATTTAAATAATTAAATTTCGTTATATTATTATTGCCGACAGAACTTTAACTTAAAAAGTACAGTGGGTTTCAAAAATAACTTTAAAAGTAGAAATTATTAAACACTGTAGATGTGAAGTACAATACAAATATGTATATTGTGAAATAAGGTTTCCTATCAACGCGTATCATACTCTAAAATATAAATAAACTCTATCAGCAACAGCTGTATCAAAATCAAGATCAGTTAATGTAACGCCAAAGTTGAAAGTAGAAGATGAGTTGAAGTGGGCTGAAAGTAAACAAGGGCCGTATGTGAGCTTCGAACGTCAAAACCACTAGCACTTGCAGTTTTGTTAGCTGATTTTAGATCTGAAGTATATACAAACTTAATGTCACAAACAGAACTAAATCAAAACCAAAAATTATGAGCGGTTATTAACAATTAATTTACTATTACAAGCAAGATTATACTGTTTTAAGTGCTAAGAGTGTCGAAAGAAATTTGAGTAAAATCATTTTCCAGTCTGTCCTTTTTATCAGCTGTGATCTTGGCAAGAAACCACGACCACGAATTGCTTTTAATTGATTTCCGATAAAAGGTTTCCGCGTTTAACATAATAGCGGTAAAGTGTTGACATCTTTTTGGTGTGAATATCAACACATGCGGTTCTTTTCGAGACATTCCCTTTTTATATTTATAATGCGAAACGTACTTCTCATTTATTGTGAACTAATAGGGTAAATATTTATTTAGTGTCTAACCAGAAATAATTTACTAAAATAATATCTCTTTTGTGTTTTCGATACATTCCTCGCCAAAAGTGAGAAATAATTTCTGGTATTAAGTTCACTTATAGAGATTACCCTAAGGTATTTCACGAAGTACCATAAATGACTAAAATTTCTCTCTCAAATGAATACGGGACGGAAATGTCAACCAGCTGCTCTACTTCCTACTTTTCAAAATCAAAAATCTGTTATCTCAAGAAATCGGATTTATACTTGTATTTATGACTAACAACGTATCGGTTATAAAGTGAATACAAAAACTAGAGTAATGCACGTCATAAAATTGATGACGTAATTCTTAGGCGATATTTAACACTAGGGTTAGGAAATATAGGTTCTGAATACGTACGAGGGATAAGCTGCAATTATTGAGAATTGAAAAATCTAGTTACCCGTGCAAAACAAATTGTTGTTTATTAAATAGTGCATTATTTCATCTGTCAATTGCAGTTTAGCTTGCAATTCGGTTGAATAGTGTCTGAAAAATAGTCCATAGCTTCTATTGTCGAAAAATGGAATTATCACGAGAGAACTTTCGGATAATGATTTACTATGATTTCAAGAAAGGTATAAGCGCGTATGAGTGTGAGGAAAGTTTAAAGTCGGCATTTGGGGTTCACGCACCATCATTAGCTACTGTTTATAGATGGTATAAAGAATTTGAACGAGATTGCAAGTCGGTGGTACACAGAAAAGGAGCTGGCCCTCCTTTAACTGCTGTTAACCCGAAAACATTGCTGCGGTGAAGAAGATGGTGGAAGAGGACAACCGCATTATCTATGCAATGGTAGAGTCCAATCTTTAGATTTAGAACTTTGAATTTACCTTCATTAACATGCGGGTCTTAACGTTTCCGCTGGTTACGGGCACTAATGGGATAACTTGAGATCTCACTCAGTATAAATTATCCACATTATTAATGTAAATATTATAATGGATTTCAATCCAATTATGTTTACTAATTTTAGTTAATCTTGATAATTTTAACACTTAAATGTTATTTTAATTTATATTATCTGTCAGAAGATGGGAACCATAGATATATATATATATATATATATATATATATATATATATATATATATATATATATTATATATATGTGTGTATCTCAGTTTTCGAAACGTCATTATGTATAAGTTTCTATAATTAAATCAAGATTTCAACTGAAACCACATCTTTATTTCCATGGTTGAGGTTATTTCATGTGAGTTTCTCTACTTTTATTCTATGTATGAAGAACCGACTTCAGCATACATCTTTTCATTATTCATTAGAGTAGATATACTAGGGTGATCCTGTCTCGCTTTTGTCACTAGATTTGTCACCAGATATGGAAAAGTCACCTGAAAGGTCACTAGATTTCAAGGGTGGTAACATTGTCTGCTTCAAGGTCACATGTCAGGAAATTTTCAAGGTTAGTAAAACTGTCGAGTGCCTTCAAGGTCCCCGCTTCAAGGTCGCTCTCACTGTCAAGGTGCTTAACGTACACACACCCCGCTTCAACGTCAAAGTTTATTCTTAGTATTTCAAGGTTACGTATAGGGATCAACCTTCTCGTCAAGGTCACACATTCAGGGTTCAATTCGGGGTATATAGGAGGATGCTCTTCCACCAAAAAATCAAGGTCGACTCTAAATCAAATTTTGATGAGAAATTTCAAGGACAACGTTCATTAATATTTTCAAGGTCACGTCCCCCCATCAATTCTAGGAAGTTCATTGACCTGTCCCAATCCCTGAGGTGTTATTACAATTCTCAGGGGGTGTCATACAGATTGTTGTCTACGCTAAGCATGTTTCAAGGTCATCATGCAATTCTTGGAAGTTTACTTTGCAAGATCACGCCTCCCGGCAAAGTGCATTGACCTCAAGTGGTTCCGTTTCCCAAATACAGATAGACGTTTCCCAAAGACAGATAGCCGTTTCCCAAAACAGGAATCTGTTACCCAACATAGATAACCGTTTTCCCACTATTTCAAAGTCGCACCTCTGAGAAAAGAACAAAGGCGATCCATTGTTCAAGTAATTCTTGGCTGAGTCAGGGTCATAATTCCTAGAAATCACCTGTAGGGCTATCAAATAGATTCTGTATGGCTAAAATGTATTGGTATCAATTTTCAAGGTCATAAGTCTTAGAAATCAACCTGCAGGGGTATCCCAATACATGGCCGGGAAAAATATATAGGAAGATGCTCTTCAAGGTCACGTATACTATAGAATCCACTTTAGGTCAATGTCACGTACACTTTCCCTGCATTTGCTTCAAGGTCACACCTCTGAGAAACAAACTTTCAAGGACAAAGGCATTCCATTGTTCAAGCAATTCTGGCCAGCTCAGGGTCATAATTACTAGAAATCACCTGCATGGGGTATTCAAATAGCCTTTTCAAGGTGTGGGGGATCCTACTTATCAGGGCCAGGTCACCAAACTGGTTGAGACCATGTGTCGAGAAATGTTCAAGGTTACATTTAGTAGCATTCCTAATGAATGACGTCGCTTGCCTTTCAAGGTCACGAGCAGGATACTAATCCGACTTTGTCACTAGAAATCAGTTTTCAAGGTTAAGCTAAACGATAGGTCAAGGTGTTCCTATATTGGCGCTCCTCAAGTAGCGAAATAAGCATGGATTTGCATGTCTAAATACCAAGGTCACCTGTAGTTTCCAGCTACCCCAACCATTTAAATGTCAAGGTCACAATTCTGAGAAATGTGAAAATAGAATTTTCATGGTCAAGGGTGATAAAGTCAAGCTATTCGAGGTTCTTTTATTGGCTCTGCGTCGGCATATGTAGCATCAAGGTCAAAGAAGTTGTATGTTGATTCTGGACGAATTTGTCAAGGTCAGGCTAATTTTGCCCAAGTCAAGACCATGTGTTAATTCCTAGAAATCAATGGCCACCTGTAGAGGTATCCCAATCTTATTTGATAGAAATACAAGGGTCAAATCCTAACAGGAAATTTTTCACCAAGAAAATCGTCAAGACCACACTGTTCGAGCAATTCTTTTGTATAAATCTTAAAAGTTATTACAATTCCTAGAAACCAATTTTAAAGGTTGTCTGCGGGGGTATTCTTAGAAATCAATTCCCAAGGGTAACCGTAGGGGTATTCTTATAATGGGTCAAGTTCATTAAAGCTGTGAGTCGTCCATTGAAATTTTTCAAGGTAACACCGTTTTGACGGGAAATTTTCGAGGTCACCAAACAATTCTTATAATTTAGTCGTCATGGTCATATGTTAATTCCTAGAAATCAATTTCCAAGATCACCTGCAGGGGTATCATATTACAATTCAAACAGATTGTTGTTGTCTATGCTAAAGTAGGTTCATGGCTAAATGGAGTCAAGGTCAAAATTTACTGGTATCAATTTTCAAGGCCACCTGAAGGAGCAATTCTTAGAAATCTAAACGGTTCGCGGAATAAGTGTTTGTTGAAGAAAGGTTATTGAATATGCTAAAAGGCAGGTGAAGGGTTCCTGTATTGGCACTCTTCAAGGTCAAATGGCAAAATAAGCATGACTTTTCCCCTCACCATTTAAATTTCAAAGTCACACCTCTGGGAAATCTAAAAATAGGATTTTCAAGGTCAAAGGTGATACATTTTCCTTATATAAATCATAGTGTGTTGAGATCAGTCGGTTAGTAACTTGTCAAACATGGAATTAGGAGGGTTAAACCAAAGCACCTATTGCGAACTCTATAAAAATATATATGATCTGGAGATATCGAAAAAATATAAAGTTATTAATGTGACAGTAATTAATACGAAGTATGGTGAACGTATAGTGTTGGAAGCGGAGGACTTTAAATGTGTATTACCTCAGCGCTTTTAGGAGTATTTCAAAGAAGAAAAGCGAATTGAAGAATTTAAAACGCTGCTAAATACAAGGATGTGTTCATGAGTAGTCTGGGTGCAGTCGGAAAAACAACAAACATAACATTTAGTATCCCCGACCATATGTAAACATGATTTAACTAGAATAATTTTATATGTATCGTCGGAATAGGAAAAATGAGCCTAATTGACATAATATACAGGGTGTTCGCGTCAAAGGAAACTTATGCATCGAATTGCGTGGTTTAAGTAAAGTAGATTCAAGATGTTATAAATGCTAAGTATAATATTAATTCACATAACACTGTATGGAAATATCATCATGCTTATCTAATGTATAGCATTTACTAAAAATAAAGTTTTTATGATCACAATTTAGGTATAAATACCCCACCTATCCATCTAGTCGAAAATTTTAGCATTCCTTGCAGGTTACATTCTTAGAAATAGCAAATAAGCGTTCCCATTGCTCAATTTTAACAATAGTATCAGTTCGTGGAAACAAGAAGAATGATGGGGTTGTTGTCTATGCTAATATCAAGGTTCTTGTATTGACTAAATTGTTGTTTGTAATAATAAAAAGATTATGCTTACATGGGTTCACACCACTGTCCTAACCGCCAAGATGAGGTAGTTTCCCCGAGAACCGGATGCGGTTCCCAAAGACAGATAACCGTTTCCCAAAACAGGGGAGCCGTCACCCAACACAGGTAACCGTTTCCCCGGAAAACAGGTGAAATAGCTCATTCATCGTAGCTGAGGATGTAGATTTCACCAGCTACCTCCACCATTTGCTTCAAATTTCAAGGTCACACCATATTACAATTCTGAGAAAACTAAAAATAGAATTTTCAAGGTCCCTATCCTGTACGACCTTATCCGTATTTTAACCTTGAATGCAATTGGTGTATCTATATAAGGAGAGTGCAATCATAATGAATAATTTTATGGTAAACCTAAAGTGCTGTGAAGAGCAATTAGATATTAGTTAATATCTAATAATAGATGTTGACACTTGCATCAAAGGAAACTTATGCTTCGAATTGTGCGGTTTAATTAAACTACACATGCGTTACTGTGCATTTAAAATTCTGAAACTGTTCCAATCGATTTTGAAAATTGTGCATGTTTTGTGAGTACTCATAAGTAGTTAAAAGTTAGGTACAGGGTCGCGCTACAGAGACGATGCCCATTTTGTGTTCAAACCACCATTTCCGTGGCACTTCTTAGATGTGGAATTTCAACGACAAGCTACCTGGTTAATCAACAATCATCACTGCATCAAATGGGGATCTGGATATACCTCTTTCCACATATACTTCGTGAACTAATATCGGTAACAGATGATGTTTACGTTAAAGGGCGAGAAAAAGCTGATTACATTCGAAAAATATTGAAACCGCCAGTTATAGAGATTGAAGAACAACCGATTTTACCAAAAATGAAAACAACTTGTTTCTTACATACACAAAACACTTGTAATTGTGCTTTGACGAATGTGCTCTTTTTGTACAATGTAAGACAATAGCAGTAAAAGTTTTTTGAAATTGTGTGTTGATAGGGTTACAAGTAAAGGGGAAAAGTTTGTAATATTTACAATAAAATGCAATTATATATTATTTTAAGAGTTTTATTTCATGTAAAGCTACATCCTCTGATGCAAACTATTCCTATGGTTATACCCCACCCTATCCATCTAGGGAAACAATGTTAAGGAATCAAGTCAAATTTTAGCATTCTTAGAGGTAAAATTGTTGGAAATAGCAAATAAGCGTTCCTATTACTCAATTCTAACAATAGAATCAGTTCTTGGAAACAAGAGAGTTGTTGTCTATGCTAAACGTATATCAAGGTTACTGCATTGCTAAATATTATGCTTACAGTATCTTACTATCTTAACCACCAGCAGGAGATAGTTTCTCTAAAGCAGATAACCGTTTCCCAAATGCAGATAGTCGTTTCCCAACACAGCTAACCCAGAAGCAGTAGTCGTTTTCCCCCACAGAAAACAAATTGAACCGGGTCGTGCAGGGGTAAAGTTTATTGATCTGAGGGGGTTAAAGTTTATTGGTTCGAAGAATGTCATATTCTTAAAAATCAACTCATGGGAAGGTTGTTGTTTATGCTAAAAAGGTTGAGTGGTGGCTAAATAGACTCAACTTTTGCCGAAATTCTTAGAAATTTGGAAATAGGTCAAGATACAGATAGAGGACAGTTTTTATATTATAGAAAAGCTGAATAATCCGCTTAAGTCACCTACTTTTAGAGGTAGCTTTTCCAATACATGCTGAAATAAGTCAACAGGGGTTATCGTCCAGGAGGTGGTTTTTAGCAAATTCTAAACCGTTTTCGATGAGAATGACTTTTTGAGGGTCTGAAAGCTGGACAGAAAGCACTAAGTGCGGAGGAGTGAGCGATTGGAGACGTTAATAAAGCCAGTAAAACTCGATTTAGAGTGTTATATAATGAAAACAGAAAATGATGAAGCTGTGTATTAGCAATAAGGAATATGTAAAAATAGTGTAGTAAAGTAGAAGCATGAAATGTTGAGAAGTATGGTGAACGTATAGTGTTAGAAACGGAGGAGTTTGAATGTGCATTACCTCAGTGCTTTTACGAGTATTGAAAGAAGAAAATTTAAAACGCTGCTAAATACAAAGGATGTGTTCATGAGTAGTTTGTGTGCAGTCAGAAAACCAACAAGCATAGTGTCCCCAACGATATGTAAACATGCTTTAACTAGAATCATTTTATAAAGAGTGTGTTTATTGATGACCAATGTCAAAAAGCTTCTGTAGCACTAGTTTTTCGGTACTATTCTATCCTGGTACAGTCAACCCATCACGGTTAAACGGTTTCTTATTGTCTTGGCATATCTATGTTTGAGCGCCGGAACTTTTGGAAAACGTCTAGTCATTAGTACTGAATACTACCGTCCTAGGATTTTATCCGATTCAACCTTCTCCTCCAGATGGGAAGGTGATATATATTATGTACTTTAATCTATCGAAACACTGAACTGGGAAATATGGTTTGATAGGAATTAGTTCTAGGAAATCTTATGTAAGGATTTTCAGGGAACCAACACATGGTCTCGTTAAAACAACTAATGTAATCTCCCATAAGGAAATAGAACCCCTTTCCCAAGCTGACGTACGTTGAAATCGGCTTTAAAGAGCGAAATTGGACAATATACAACGTATAAAGAAGAGTATTCAGATTTATTGGAAAAGAACAAACAATGGCAGAGTTTAATAAATTTCGTTATATATATTAGAAAATATGGACTCGTTGTCTTTGGCTAGAAGGAAAATATTAAGAAAGGGTTGTGTGTGTATTTGTGTAATGTTTCCGTTAGTTAAATAACGTTTATAAAAAAAAATGTAGTTAGCTATTTGTGTGCGTAAAAGTGCTGTAAATCTAAATGACTCCTAAATTAGCAAAAAATTTGATTAAATTACAGATTGGTCGGTTTTAATGCAGATCGCTAGACCCTGAACGGATCTAATTTACTTGTAAGTGAAAGAAACGTGATTGATTTTCTATCAATAAATGGAATTTATGCTAACTCAGTAAAAATTCTGTTATTATTGATGCGTTATAATGAAAAAATACAATGACTTTGCTTTGTATAAAGGGAACTGTAGGAGATTTGAATTAATTTCTCGCAAAGTATGGCCTTTTTGAAAAAATGCATAATTATCGAGATTTAGCCCAAATCTTAAAAAATTTACCAAATTTGGACGTTTCAAACCTCAGATTCATGTTCAGCGTCCCGAAAAACATAAATGTGATTAAGACTATACCTAAAATTTCAGCCCCTATTGTTCCTAAATTGACTAGCCTTGGACTATATACAAAGTATAAAAGAACAAGCAATGACAGCTATATAAATTGCAGTATAGAAAGAGAGTTAACAATGTATAGATTTGATGTACTACGCCTAATGTTTCTATCAATTAAATAACATTTATATAAAGTGTTGTAAATCTAAATGATCCCTAAGTTAATAAAAAAATCGATTTAGGTATAGATTTATTGGTTTTAATGTGTGCAAATCGCTAGACAAAGAAACGTGATTGGTTTTATACCAATAAATGGCATTTATGCATATGTTAACTAAAATTTCTTATATTAGTAAAGCGTTATAGTGGTTTTTCATTGTTTAAAGTAATATAAAAGGTCTGCTTTCTTTATGTCTATTTTAAATCTATACATTGTATATGATAACTAGCATGTTGTCAAAATGCGAATGGAGAATGTCAATATAGTTATCTGAGGGAACAGAGTTAGGTATTAAACAGATTAGCTATAGAAATAAAATTGTGTTATATATTGCAATTAGAAAATATAGACTCGTCGCACATGTCTAATTATTGGTTAGAAAAGAGAGTTAACAATGTATAGATTTAAAATAGACATAAGAATTGTAATGTTGCCTAAATAACATTTATATAAGATGTTTTAATCGCCCCTAAATTAATAAAAAAAACCGATTTAGTTATAGATTTATTGGTTTTTACGTATGCAGAACGCTAGACAAAGAAATTTGCTTATTTTTATATCATTAAATAGCTTCTCATTATTAGTAAATTTTATAAGAGGTTTTCTTTGTTTTAAAGGGGATACAATAAGCTCGCATTCATGTAGATAATGTAATTTTAAATAAATGGTTTTTATTATTATTAGGCGTTAGAATGGGTTTTCATTGTTTTAAATCAGTCTCACATTGTTAACGGTGATATAATTAAAAAACAATGTACCTTAACAATTAAGCAAGCCATTTATTGATATAAAAAGAAGCAAATTTCTTTGTCTAGCATTCTGCATACATTAAAAAATCACTCACTCCTCCGCACTCACTGCCTTATGTCCAGATTTTTCAGACCCACAAAAAGTCATTCTCATCGAAAACGGTTTAAGATTTGCTAAAAACCACCTCCTGGACGATAACCCCTGTTGATTTATTTCAGCATGTATTGGGAAGCTACCTCTAAAGGTAGGTGACTTAAGCGGATTATTCAGCTTTTCTATAATAGAAAAACTGTCCTCTATCTGTACCTTGACCTATTTCCAAATTTCTAAGAATTCCGGCAAAAGTGGACTCAATTTAGCCACCACTTAACTTTTTTAGCATAAACAACAACCTTCCCATGAGTTGATTTTTAAGAATATGACATCCTTCGAACCAATAAACTTTAACCCCTCACATCAATAAACTTTACCCCTGCACGGCCTGGTTCAATTTGCTTTCTGTGGGGGAAGCGACTATGCTTCTGGGTTAGCTGTGCTAGGAAACGACTATCTGTATTTGGGAAACGGCTATCTGTCTTAGAGAAACTAGTTCCTGCTGGTGGTTAAGATAGTAAGATACTGTAAGCATAATATTTAACCAATGCAGAAACCTTGATATACGTTTAGCATAGACCCCAACCCTCTTGTTTCCAGGAACTGATTCTATTGTTAGAATTAAGTAATAGGAACGCTTATTTGCTATTTCCAAGAATTTTACCTCCAAGGAATGCTAAAATTTGACTTGATTCCTGAACACTGTGATTTATATAAGAAAAATGTAACACCTTTGACCTTGAAAATCCTATTTTTAGATTTGTCAGAGGTGTGACCTTAAATTTAAATGGTGGGGAAAAAGTCATGCTTATTTTGCTATTTGACCTTGAAGAGTGCCAATACCTTAACCTACCTTTTAGCATAGACAACAACCTTTCTTCAACAAACACCTATTCCGCAAACCGTTTAGATTTCTAAGAATTGCTCCTTCAGGTGGCCTTAAAAATTGGTACCAGTAAATTTTGACTTTGACCCCATTTAGCCATGAACCTACTTTAGCATAGACAACAACAATCTGTTTGAATTGTAATATGATACCCCTGCAGGTGACCTTAAAAATTGATTTCTAGGAATTAACACATGACCTAAATTCTAAGAATTGTTTGGTGACCTCGAAAATTTCCCGTCAAAACGGTGTTACCTTGAAAAATTTCAATGGATGACTCACAGCTTTAATGAACTTGACCCATTCTAAGAATACCCCTACGGTTAGCCTTGGGAATTGATTTCTAAGTATACCCCCGCAGACAACCTTGAAAATTGATTTCTAGGAACTATAATAACTTCTAAAACTTATACAAAAGAATTGCTCGAACAGTGTGGTCTTGACAATTTAATTGGTGACCTTGAACACATGACCTTGACTCACTCGAGAATGCTTGGTGACTATTTCCCGCCAAAATGACGTTACCCTCAAGGATCACTCGCACCTTCAATACCAATTCTAAGAATAAACTTTGCCCTTGGAGAGATAGCAGGAATTGCTTGGTAAAAATTTCTTGTCAAGATTTGACTCTTGTATTTCTATCGAATAAGATCGGGATACCTCTACAGGTAGCGATTGATTTCTAGGAATTAACACATGCTCTTGACCTTGACAAATTCGTCCAGAATCAACATACGACTTCTTTTCTAGGAATTATGACCCTGACCCGACCAGAATTGCTTGAACAATGGAACGCCATTGTCCTTGAAAGTTTGTTTCTCAGAGGTGTGAGCTTGAAGCATATGCAGGGAAGTGTACGTGGCCTTGACCTAATGCACTTGCGGGTTTTCCTTAATAAATTAATAAGTGAAAACGAGAAAGTGGATTCTATACGTGACCATGAAAAGCATCTTCCTATATATCTTTACCGGCTATGTATTGGGATACCCTGCAGGTTGATTTCTAGGACTTATGACCTTGAAAATTGATACCAATACATTTTAGCCATTGAGAATCTATTTGATAGCCCTACAGGTGATTTCTAGGAATTATGACACTGAGTCAGCCAAGTATTACTTGAACAATGGATCGCCTTTGTTCTTTTCTCAGAGGTGCGGCTTTGAAATGGTGGGGAAACGGTTACCTGTGTTGGGTAACAGATTCCTGTTTTGGGAAACGGCTATCTGTATTTGTAAAACGGAACCACTTGGGGTCAATGCACTTTGCTGGGAGGCGTGACCTTATAAAGTAAACTTCCAAGAATTACTTGATGACCTTGAAACATGCTTAGCATAGATAATAATCTGCATGAGGCACCCCTTGAGAATTGTAATAACACCTCAGGGCTTGAGACAGGTCAATCAGTTTCCTAGAATTGATGGGGGGCTTGACTTTAAAAATATTAATGAACGTTGTCCTTAAAATTTCCCATCAAAATTTGATTTAGAATCGACCTTGATTTTTTAGTGGAAGAGCATCCTCCTATATACCCCCAATTGAACCCTGAATGTGTGACCTTGACGAGAAGGTTGATCCCTAACGTAACCTTGAAATACTAAGAATAAACTTTGACCTTGAAGCGGGGTGTGTGTACGTTGAGAACCTTGGCAATGAGAGCGGCATTAAAGCGCGGACCTTGAAGCGACTCGACAGTGTTATTAACCTTAAAAATTTCCTGCTACGTGACCTTGAAGCAGGCAATGTTACCAACCTTGAAATCTAGTGACTTTTCTGGTGACTTTTTCCAAATCTGGTGACAAATCTAGTGACAAAAGTGAGACAGGATCACCCTAGTATATCTACTCATTAGTCATAGTCAATTTGGGATTTAATTTTTAAATAATTGAGTTTCCATACGTGATAAATATTTTATGTAAAATAATTTTAACCTATTTAATTCATCCATTTCTTGAATTCTCTCGTAAACGCTTAACTATCAGTTTATGAAATTAATTGTTAAAAGGGCTCTGCAGTATCTAATAGCAGTGGACGATTTAGGAATCGAGGCGCCCGTAGGCACCATATGCCTGAAGGCCCCTCCCAAGACCTAAAAATATCCAAAATTCCAAATAGAAAATAAAAGAGCATTAATTTTTACATACTTATTAATAATGAAAATAATAAATAAAACATAAACAAAAGTCAAACTCCAAAGACAATCGTCACAATAATGAACACCAAACTGCAAAAAAACATATAATATAAAACCTTCCCGTATATATACGTATGTATAGACTTACTATGCGTTCAGGTTTGACCGGAATTTGTCCCTGCTTCACATATAGGTCCCGACTTCCCGGTCGCGTAAAGCCAAACGCCGGTAAATAACACAGCGCTTTCTTTATTGAAAGATAAGAACATTTCTTTGTATGGCAAATTTATTAATTAAAATTTAAAGTAAAATATTTGGTGTGGAACAACACACTACCTTCCAACCATTAAAAAATTAAAAGAAATGAAATAATTTTAATAAGAATTTTTTTAGGATGCAACCTCTTTTATAATAAGTTCATTGCAAAAATAGGCAACATTGTAAAAACACAAAAATAATCTATGTCAAACACACGTTTAAAGCTTTGTCAGATAGAGGTTAATAGATAGTAGATGGTAACTTAAAAAAAAATTCAAAACCCGTCCGCTTTCAATCGTAGTTATTTAATTTTTAAACTTATTTCGCTTTATATTAGAAACTTTATAAAGAGCACAGTTTCTTATACAATTAATCATTATTCAGATATTGAAGAAAGTAACACTTAAATTTTGCTTAGGAATTTTTTTTGCCGCTAAATCGTATCGAAAAATTGCATAGGAGTAAAGGACATGATTAATCTATATGGTTAAGGTCTATACATTAGTGTTTTTATATCGTTGAAATAAACAGCTGTTCCCTGTTTGAAATATTTGATAAAAATCAGAAACAGCTCCTAATAAACCCCCTCTCCGCCGCTGAATTTCACCGCAGACACGCCGACGGACACGCAGACAAGCACACAGGCAGACAAGCAGACCGACACGCAGACAGACAAGCAGGCAGATACGCAGCCAAACACACAATTTCAATTCAATTCAATTCAATATATGTTTATTTTCCAATAATCGATATTTTACAAAATCGTATTTTATCGACATTCCTCCAGGTGTACAATCAACGCCCTGTAGAAATGCTTACATTCCTAAGTCATTAACAATGCTCCTTAACTAGGGTAGGGAAGGGGCTCGCCGAGCTCTGGGGTAGTGTTAAACCCTGTGCAAACAATCCTGAGTCTAATAAAGAACACGCTGCTCCGCTTGTTTCCTCCCTCATCTTGCCTATATTAAGATGTTGGGGTCGTCGCCGAGGCGGCGGCTCCCTCATCTGTACTCGCGCTATTCCTCGCCCTTTAATTAAGGACACAGCAGGTGCCTGTGTACGGGCTATTCGTACCCGACCTAAATCGTATTTTCTAAGATGCGGCAATCGCATCTGTGCGTAAGCTAATCCTACGCCCGTTCCTACCTTCTTATCTTTAACTAAGCTCCCTAGTGGCAGCTGTCCGCCAGATAATCCTGCAGCCGCCTATTCCTAATTTAAGAATTACTCTAAACCTGCTCAGATGCAGGTTGTGAAGCGGGCTGCCCGCTTCCCGCCCTTAGGTTCCTTATCTAAAGGCTGTAACGATATAAACGGGTGGTAGAACGGGATTACAGATAAAGTTGGCCTTTTTGCCCCGACTAGTCAGCGTATGGAAATGGGTATGATGTTGATAAATTTTGCACATCCAGAATAGTAAATCGTACGTAAGTCAAAGTAGGGGATGAAGACGTAATCAGATCGGTTTAGGGCGCCAGAATGTTTGGTAGTCAAAATAAGGGACGTCGTGCCAAAATTACGAGTACATAGCGTGTCTAAACATACAAAAAACATACGCATACCTACCCGCAATCAATCCCAGGTGTACTGGACAGCAACTCAGCAAACCACCTGAAATAGGGCTTCAAAATAGCACTACACGCCTGTCAAATAAAAGCGTGTTAATCACTCAATAATGTTACGTTACTTTACTACACCTCAGTGTAAATAATTAGGCATTATATAATAATCAAAACAAAACAAAAAATCACCTTTGTTGAATGCACTCTAAATGAATTAATAATCAACTAGAAGTAAAATAAAACACTGAATAACATGAACGCTATTACTCAATAAAAAAAAACTGTCACTTCGTTACGTTAAAACTTAAGTTCCTAAATTACCGGTAAACTTGCAATTTGCAAAAAAACTTTTATGTAACACAAAAGGGTTTTCACAGAATTAAAACAATTTTATAAAACCTAAATAAAGCTGTAATAAGATAAGAAAACAATATACATGTAAACATACGATAATGCGAATATAAAAAAATAACAAATGCTTAATTGGCGACGGAAGGTCTGGCCAGAATTCTGCGTTACGCCGTACTAAAATTGTTTAACATAAATATTTCGTGGATTATTTACCCACTACTTCAGGGTCAATTGCCCTTTAATACTAAGATGAAGGGTGTGAAGGCGAAGCGTCAGAATTATGATTAATTACAATAAATAAACCAAAGCAACAACTTAATTTAAAAGATACACTACTCCGCTTTCAAACCTTCGTTAACAAAACAAATAATTCGAAGTACACACACAAGAAATCTCGAAAATACTCAATAAAACACAATGTTATACTACCTTACTGTCTAAATGGGCACCTCTTCTGTGTTACAACAATCGAAAATGAACCAGGTGATCGATTACTGCTACTACGGATACGGAATCTCCCTAGTCTGACACCAGATGATGAGTGATAAGGCTGACTATTTGTTTTTGCACTCAAACGATTCCTTGATTGAATCTCGGTAAAATGTTACTGCATTAATTAAAAAAAACTTCTTTTAAAATAGTTAATTGTGCGCTCAACTTGCTCGATAACTTTTATCTTTTAAATAGTTTTCTTTACACTACCAATCCAAAAGGTTATTAACTTTATTTATATAAATATAATTTTAATATTCTGCGAAAGTTTCTTTGTACTTCAACACGCCCTGCACGGCAATTAAGTGGCACTTCAAGAACGTTAATTTAATAAATCCGCAAAAGCGACATAAACCAATGAGGTCACAGAAGCACTAATATAACACGACGGTAATCTCTAGGTAACTTGATTACGTAAAATCGAAATCGGTACTAGGTCTAGTCCTTTGGTGATTGAACAATTTCACTTAAAATCCCTTCCCAGGTTTTCTTCAAAAAGTAGACAACTACCCTCACAACGCAAAAGTTCGTTCGTTAAACACCAAAAGGTCCAATATATCAACGTTCTAATCAACCCCTTAAGCCGTAACAACAAACGTCACCGTACTACTACTCGGGAGCGCTGTCAGTTTCAGAATACCAAATTATTACCAAAAATCCATCTTGGATTTTAAATCCCACCACTCACAAAAAAATCTCATTTAATTTAGTTCCACCAATTAAGAAACGGAAGGAGAAGATTTGATACCCCCTACACACAAACTTCGTTTTCAACCGTAAGGACTCGATAATTTTCAAAATTCCAAACGTCAGCAGAATCAACGTGGAAAGTATCTCTGTATTTTCATTTAAGTTCAAGCAGTTAGTCCCACATTCTATCTTTATGACTCAAAACCAACATACTCAGTATTAAGCTGAACCACTGCAATCACTCGACTTCTTGTCGCCAGAACGATATCAAATACATTTAAATCTACACTCTTTCTTTAAGCTACTTAATTTTACTAAACTTTCTATGAAATTTTAAGGAAATCAAACGAAATAAACGTTATTTAAACTTATATACAACTATTTACAAATGAAACGTTACTCAACATTCAATAAACGGGGAATAATAATAATGACAACAATCTCTCAAACTTTAAATGTATTATTACGAAAAACTCAATAAATTTAGAAACCAATTACCGACGATTTCAACCCTAATTCCTATCATAGTTAATTCCTTAAATTACGGAATAGTAATTCGCAAACAAACAAAAAAAAAACTTAAGCTCGAAACACCATCCTTAAAGGTCGCGACACACGTAAAACAGATTCATCCATAAAGCTCAACTCGACAGCAAAAATTTGACGGTAAATCGCTAGAAAATCGTGATCCTATCACAAGGCGTCACATGACACCTGTACGCGGCCTAACACTGCACCCTTTCCCTGGATTTCTTAACTAAGACCCCAATGTGAGTCCGAGTGACGGCTACTCCGACGCCCCGTGCCTATTTCTTAAAACTACCTTACGAAATATTTAAGAATCCTGGGCTTCCGAGCGTAGCCGACGGCCCAGTCATCTGTGCACAAGTGATGCTCGTGCCCTCTATTTAAACTAATATTAAGTATTTATTCTCCACGTAGTGGAAAGGGGCGGCTGTACGCGAGCGCAACTCGCGTCCGTATCCTTACCCTTATTCTACTTAAAACATCCTTCTCCCCAGAGTTGGAGCGGAGGAAAAGAAAATTTGTGCGACGGTGAAGCTTTCGCCCCTTTTACTTACTTAATCTACGTTCTTAAAAACTACTTAACTAGGATACCTACGATTTCGCCGAAACTAGAAAATCAAAGGTATCATACACAAGCCACGCCCGTGTTCGTTTACGCTAACTAAGAACACCGTCCTTTCGGTGGCAGGCAGTCGAAAGGAAGGTGTTTGTACACGACTGGTGTCGTACCCGGTCCGTACTCCCAAAGATCTGTGCACGGGTGAGGCCCGTGTCCTAGCAAACTACGACCAAGGATTCGCGTTCGCCGGCTACAGTCGGCGTCCGCGATCCCTGTGCGCGAGTGAGGCTCGCGCCCTTGAAAGTTACCTTTAAGGGTCCGCGTTCGCCGAATACAGTCGGCAACCGCGGTCCCTGTGTGCGAGTAAGGCCCGCACCCATACATGCATAAGGTACGCGCCCTTTCCGGCGACGGAGCTTATCATCTCCGTCACCGGAAAGGCGCCGCCTGTACACGAGTGAAGCTCGCGCCCTCGACGCTACTTATCTAAGTCGACGCCTTTCCCTTGAAGGAAATGCGTCGACTGTACGCAAGTGAAGCTTGCGTCCGGTCAAACCTACTCAAGCACTAGCACTTTTCCGTCATTTCGCAGGATAAGTTCACTCGCGGTCACACACTAGCACTTTCACACGTCGCCCCACGTCGCTCCGACTCCGTGGCTGCTCCGGTGTCCTTATCCGCTACTCCTTCCCGTCGATTCGCTGCCCTCGGAAGATCGGCGACGTCCAATAAAAAACTTGGCAACTTCCACTTGACCCGAAACGATGCCGTGGATGGACCTTCGTTCGCCCGTCGTTTCCTTACGGGCGATATCCGGTAGACGCAAGGATCGCGCCAACCCGCGACTTCTTCCGCCCAGCATCCCACCCACGGCAACCATTCGCAAGACCTTTACGTGGTTATCGGGGATTCGTTCCTTCCGCCTTTCTCCCGAGGGGGCCTACTCTAACACCGGAACGTAATTTAGATCCGGTGGTCCTTAACCTAGTTTGCGTGCGGCACTAGAAAACTTGATGCCGCACGCGCGCCTGCCACTGTCAAATCCGGTTCTAATCCAAACACACAGACACCCAGACACATACGCAGCCAGGCACGCAGACAGACACGCAGACAAGCTCGCTATACGATTTGCATTACAACATTCTCTTTCTTTAAATTCATGAAATCAGTAATTAGGAATAGTATAAATTAAACGAGGAAAATACATTTTCTTTAGTTGTGTATAAGTTATACTTCGTTTAGGTCATTTTTGTGCTTGAATAAAATTTAACACGTCCGGAAAAGTTTTTAAACGAACGTTGTCACGAGTCAATTTTTAATGTTTACGAATACTTCTGCCGAGAAAGAGATAACTTTAGCATTATGGGTAATATTGGGACAGTGTTCCAAAGAACATCCAGTGCTTTAAAAGTTTGTGATAAAACAATTAGAAAGATTGTTTTGAGCAAACGAACGGGCAATCCATTACCAATAATAATTAAGAGATTCCGTAGAAAATTTAAAAGTGAAGATATGCCCGAAAAATTAAAACATACAATAACGCTGCTTGCACATTACACGTTTTCGCCCGCACGATCAAAAGTTGCACGAGTATCGTGGTGTAGTTGCTTTCTCACTATACGATTTTAACCGTACCACTGTAAACTGTTGTAACCTACATAAACATTATTGTCTCCAGTTTTGTGGAAAGATTGTCACTATGAATCGGGCACAAATTATAGCTTGGTTACTGTATCGACGTCGGAAAAGACAAAGGCGCAATCGCCTCTATTGGGTGCATCCCAGTAACCAGAGACGTATGGAAGTGGGGTTGTTCTACACTTTATTTGAAGACCTGAGAAACGTTGACTGGAAGTTATTCAACTAATTTCGTATGTCAACTGGTTCCTTTGAGGAAGTGCACCGCAAACTGCAGAATGTCCTCCAATGGCAAAACACACAATTCGGAAATTGTATACAACCTATTGAAATGCTAGTTATGACTTTAAGGTAAGTATCTACACCGACTGTTTTTCTATCACTGTACTGTTGTATTTTATTGATAAGACAAGCTTAATAATTGTACGTTTGAATGTTTTTATTTTTTCATTAATACTTATTTTTTTTAAATGTTTTACTGAAATATGCTACAAAAACTAGAAGCCAAATTTTCAACTATGTAGTACGAAGTAGGTTTTTTAACCAAAACGAAGTATTTGGAACAGTTAGTACTAAAGGTCAACTAATAAAGCACTTGCATCAATCAGAAATGTTAAGTTTAATGATTTAATTATCAATACATATTAAATTAACAATGTGTTCTCATACATAGAAGAGATTACGTAATAAAAAAGATCTGTTTCTCATAATGTCCCAAAATCCATTTGATCTGAATGGGTGGATTCGCCTGAAGGTGTAGTCGGACTCAGTTGAAGAGTAGCTGTAACAAAAAGTCTGCAGGAGTCGTTGCATTATTGAGTGTGATTCTTTTGTTGATTGTGTACGATTAATGTGTGGTGGATTCTTCTCTGGTGTTGCTGGATTTTGAGGTTGATATAGATGATGACTAGGTAGAGTGTGATGTTAGTCAAAAGTATTTCAACTCTGATGTAGATATTGTTGAGGGGGATATGGGAGTTGTTGAGCCGGTCAGAATGATTGACGGTGAATAACAGGAGGTTGCTGAGGCATGTACGAAGAGGCTGAGTGATAAGAGGGTATCTGAGACGAGTAGTTTGTTTGGGGTTTGTTTATATTTTCTATAACGTTTAGCACTCCCATTTGAAACTGAAGAAATTCTCCGTCTGTATAATGCTTCAAGTGAGTCATCAAACTTTACAGAAAGACAATTTACTGCAAGGCTCCAGCCCATTAAGGAATTTTAATTCAACTTCATCTGTTTTCTTGTGTTTTCTGTTTCTTGTCTGATTTGGAGACGAGTTCACAGTTTAGTAGTACTATTATGTATAGTACTATCAGTAGTATTATTAGTATTAGGAAGAATGGCATCTTCCGCGATACCTCGAGGCTCCTCATCTTCTTGGAGCGTGTTCTCCATACCTTCCTTTCGGACATCATGCTATCAACCGTATCTCATCGTATACCTTATTCAAAAACTGCAGTTGATCTGAATACACGTACTTTTTGCGTTTTTTTTCCTCTGGCCCACTTTTTTTGACAGTCTTGGCTTCTCTCTTCGATAACAATCTCGAAGGTTGGTCATCTCCTGATTACTTCTCTAGCTGAAGATGTAGAAATATCAATTAATAAATGTTTTAAATTAATTTTCTTTTTTTTCAGATATTTGGCGAGTGGTTGTACTTTTACTGATTTACACTACAACTACAGGGTTGGAATTTCAACTGCAAGGAAAGTTATCCAGCAAGTCTGTAGAGCGATTTGGTCAATAATGCGAGAAGAGTGTAGTCCAACGCCAACTTGTGACAGGTGGGAGTCAATCGCTTCCGATTTTGAAAGTACTGCTTCTCACACTGTCTTGGTGCTGTCGATGGTACACATATACGACTGACTTGTCCATCAGATTAATTAACTGATTTTCCAGAGTTAACGGAGCAAGAACTCATTTTTTTTTACAGGATCGTATGAAATGTCTCAAGCTGTATCGTACTTAGCTGAGATGATGAATGAAGACGGAACAATCACACTCCATTATGTAAAAATCATACCTAATATTATAATCAACCAAACATATCGTTGTTTTGTTGATTACCAGCCAGATAAGAATTAATCGATATTGTTGTGATTGTGCTAATGGTAGGCGCACTGTCGGATGCTGCTCACATTGCAGCTATCATATATTATCTGTCTCACGCTCGATATTTGGCTAAAATAGTAAGACCTGCTGAAATATTGAGTCGTCTGTTTATTGATGAAAAGGGTAATGTTGAAGTAAATGAAGACAGTGACGAAGACTAACGTTACTCAAAAGAGTCTTTACGATCTATTTTGTATGAAATTATTACATTTAACGTCAACAAATTATGATAATTTTATTAAGCAATACCAATAGTATAAAATAATAACTTTTATAACCGAAATTTTGTTTTTATTATATTAAAACTGAAAAATTATTCCGAATAGTATAGAAAAATTATACAGTTTTCTTTAAATGTAATTTAGCATGGAAACAAGATTTATTTAACATCAAATTGCTTTGGTATGTGTGAATACTTGCGATATTGCAGGCGCACATTCCATTAATATAAGTAATTTGATTGTTATCTCATTAAATTTAGAAGTTACATCAGTTCTACATACATAAAGACAAAATTTACATCGATTGGGGCTTGTACTTCGATAGCGCAGCTGGTTAGCGCGGTACTCTAGCAAAGTACAGGTCGTAGGTTCAAATCCTACTCGAGGTAAACTTTTTATTTATGTATTTAATAAAATTAATAATAATTTTTATTTAACATTCTTCACACTCTTAATTATTTTAAGTAGGGTATGTCTTAATTTTCTATGCTTTTCTCCATGTTTTTTCTCTAGTGAGTACGTATTCTTTGTAAAAAAATGGTGTTTTGTACATTTTACCATTTTACCATAAAAAAAGTATGTTTGTTTAAACTCAAGATTATAGAAAAAAAATTAGTTTAATTTTTGTCATATTGTTCCACCATAAAGAAATGGAAAACATTTCTGAGTGTAGAGGAGTATAAAAGACATTTTCTAACAAAATTTGGTGAGTAACACTTTTCAAAAAGGCGTTAAAACAAGATATAAATTTTATTTCTTTCGCTAAAAATCGGCTGTTCATCAGGGAATCATAAAAAAAACATTTTTTCATGTCTTTTACTCTTAAACATTAGGAAAAAATCACCATTCACTAATTTTCAATTTTACTATTAAAAAAAATAAAGTCGGCAACTGTTTAAGAAGTAAAGAAAGTAATTAAGAGCTGAAAATTTGACTGAATTATTTTTATTTGGTACCAAAACGATCCCCCAAATCCCAATAAAAAAAGCAGCGGGGGCAGATTTCCCTTATACATATATCCGGCTATACCCTTTGTTCAGCTTTACAGTTTTTACTATTTTTATTCATTTTTATTGCGATAATGAAGTTGAAACTACGTATATATGCGTTTTTTGGAACCATTTTTATTAATTCTGTAGCACCCCAGTCAAATATCTTGGTTAAAAGTCTCAATTTACATAAGAATGATTTCTTATTTACACACTATTTTTAATGCCTCAGTCAACTTGAAATGTTGTATCCATTAGTTTTTCAGTGTATTTCATGCATGTAAAAAATTTGAAATTAACTCTATTTAAACGACTAGTTTACTTAAAAAAAATTTAAATTATCCAGTATCGCAAATTTCATCACTCCAGCTCAAACGGTCTGACCGCCATCGTGTTTACATACGTACACACACACACACGCAACCCCCCGCCCCCGCACACACACACACAAACAGAAAAGCACACAGGTGCACAGATGCACAGGCACAGACACGCAGACGCGCGGACACGCAGACACGCACACACACAGACACGCATGGCACGCGCACGCACACACACACACACACGAACACACACACGCTCGCATACGCACATACGCACACACGCGCACACGCACACACACACTCACGCACGCACACACCCACGCACGCACCCACACACGCACGCACGCATACAAACAGGCATCATAGCCGGTCTTGGCAAAACTTTGAAAATCGTAAAGTGAGACAATACGTCGATTGCATAACCTTCTATACCTAAATATGTATATGTAGGTTGGAAGGTAAAAACACTGGGCAACGTCGCATAGGAATAGCAATTTTTAAAAGGAAACAGTTACTATGTATACGTTTTAAATTGGTTGTGTATGTTGTATGGCGCGGCAAAACTTTCAATCAATGGCGTGGGGGCTCTAACTTTTGTACTTATTATACGTTATATATTTCAAAACATAACATGTAATTAGATGCAAACAGAAAATTAAATATCTAACTAGTTAGGAAAGCGGCATACGGACCGGAGTTGTTACTCTTGTAACATTTGAAAACGTCTGCAGATGCGGATTTTCTATGAGTAACATGTGCAGGTGCGTGTACGGATATTAAAATATCTGGTGGGAACAACACACGACCTTCCAACCTGCAAAGTGCCAATTAAAAAGTGAAATAATTTTAATAATAATTTTTAGAGGATAATTATGGGTTCCCATTTTTAATACGTTCATAAACAAAATAGGTAGCATTGTAAAAACAAAAACAATAATCTATGTTTGGATGGACGTTTAAATTTTCATGTCTGACGTTAATAGACATGTAGATGCTAACTTAAAAAAAACTTCAAAGCCCACTTTTGTAAAATACTGATAATACAATTTACGCATTTTCAATCCTACTAGTATAGCTATGCCACTTCTGGCGCACTTTACAGTATTTACATGTCTCAAGGTCACGCGGTGCTGCTAAATTTAGCGTTGTTGCCAAAGTCACGCCAAGTTCATTGATCGTTTTCAAAATCAATGGTTATTGGTTGTATCACAGTTCTTCTCAAAATTTAATCAATTCGTGGAAACGGGAGAGTTCATTGACCACTTCAAGGACAAAGTTCATTAACCTCTGCGCGAGTCATATTACAATTCTTAGAACCAAAGTTCACTGACCTTTCCAAGTGTCCAAAGTTCATTGCCTCTAAGTGTATCGTATTACAATTCTTAGAACTCTAAAAAGAAAACCAGTTTGTGGAAACTTCTAAGATGACATTCATATGCGGAAATACAATTTTTCCGATCTCAAGAAATTGAAAATAAAATTGATTGGTCAAATGTAAACGAAGAAGAAGGTATTGACCGTGTTAAAGTCAATCGTATAATCTATGATCAACATTATGAATCTCTATCTAGCAATTTTGGTATTTATTACAATTGGGAATTGATTAAAGGGTATGGCAGAATTTTGAAAACTGTTATGATAGAGAACTACAACGGCTGTTCACATTCGATGCTCATAGTGTAGAAGAACTATTCAATTTAAAGGATATAAAAGCTATCGATTGGAGTTTCTTGAATCCTACAATCTAGCGTCTTTCTATGAAAAATGTATACAAGTTGCTAACCACCGTCGTCTTCGTGAGAAAGAATTCTATGCTAGTGATGATTAAACCCCGGAAAATTATGCATTTGCATATTTCAATTCTTTAAAAGTGCATATTTTATTATTTTTCTTTCAAAATAATATTTGTTAATCCCGTTCAAAAATTTAAATATCGAAAATTACGAAATTACTGATAACCCAACGTGTATTTTCGGAATACAAGTATTTTCTAAGTGAAAGAAGACAAGGTTCCCTTTTTGAAATTTAAAAAACTGCAGTTACTAAATGCATGAATTCTGATTCTTTTAAAATGGCTCCTTTTGTAAGAAATTGCTGTTTTCAAAGTGCATATTTTGATAGTTTTGAGTGCATAAATGCATGCATATTTACTAATTTTAAGTGCATAATTATCCGGGGTCTAGTGATGATAAATACATTAAAAATGTCATAAATGCAACGTAAAATATTAATTCACATAACACTGTATGATTATGGAAATTTTGTATTATCGTCTTGCATTTACTAAATATTATCTTAATAAAGCAATATTAATAACCATTTTTTTTTTTTTTGTCGCGATTTAAGTAAAAACAACCTGCTTTATCCATACAGGTAAACAATAATGTTAACTAAGTTTACTTTTTAGCATTTTTTGGTTTCACATTGTCTTGCACATATGGTATAAATAATTGGGGCCTGAACTGTTATCAGTTATTAGGACACCACCACCAGTTCTTAGAAAACAACCACCTGTTTGAGAGAAACGGATTCCTGTTTTTGGGTAACTATTACTAGTTTTTATAAACCGGTACCAGTTTTAAGGAATTCAGTACCGATTCTTGAGGAATCAGCTACATCGCCCAAAAGCTAAATATCCAGATCCTGCGGCGAAGGTGCTTCATCGATATTATAATAGTAATAGTAGTGTGTAAAAGAAACACATATCCAACTAAAAACCAAATTATTGATGTTGGTACTGATTTGTTGCAATGGTATCAAAATGATGTCTGTAACAAGCTATAAACCAAATTGAGGAAATTTGGGGAAAATAGGATTCAGGGTGGGCTTTGCATTAAACTTTACATTTAAAAGTAAACATTGCTGGAGTTTTCATCCCACTTCTTACGTGTGAAAGTGTTCGTACTAAACAGTTTCTTAAGGGAGATTGTTTTTGTTATTTTCTTAGACGTCATGCTGAGGATGTCAATCTTGGAAATATCATCGAGGATGGTTGAGTGTCCGATTCTAGATTACTTGTCCTCTCCAAGGATTTTAAGTCTGTAAGCCCCTCTTAACGCCTCAGCCTTGATTACACGCTGTAGAGGCGGTAAGTTAAAGAGGGTCTCAATGGCTGATATTGGGGTCGTTCTCATTGGCAAGCTAGGCGTTGGACCTTGTTAAGTTTCCGATGTTGCTGTGGGTGTTCAACTTGTGCCACCACACCAGGGAAGCCTACGTTGTGATCGGTTTGATCATCACAGTATATATCCTGTTGGGTCATTTTTGGAGATAGTCCCCACTTGTTTCCAAACGTTCTTCTACAAGCTGATAAGGACTTAGTAGCCTTGTTCGTTATGTTCTCTAGATGTGGCTTGAAAGTTAAACCTCGGTCTAGTGTGGCGCCCAAGTATTTAACTTCTTCGATTACCTGGAGATTTACGCCTTACATTGCTATGTAATTTAGCTTTGTAAGCCTTTTCCTTCGTGTGAAGAGAAGTAAGCTTGTTTTTGCCGGTTTAACCGACAGCCCTTTTAACTTCTTCGACTACCTGAAGATTTACGCCTTACATTGCTGTGTAATTTAGCTTTGCAAGCCTTTTCCTTCGTATGAAGAGAAGTAAGTGTATTTTTGCCAGTTTAACTGACAGCCTTTACTCCCAACACCACAGTTATACCAAATTTAAAGCCCCTTGTACCACAACAAATACGGTTTCCTCAAATTTGTCTTATATCACAATTGTTGTCATCTGTATAGCCTATTGTGGCGCATACTGCCTCACTCAGTTACCTTATCAGTGCGTCAACGACGAGACATTACAGAAGGAGTGAGAACACTCCTCCCTTTGAGCATCCCCGGCGGCGCGGGCTGCCATCGAGTCGTTGTTGAATGTTGCCCACACGTTTCCTTGTTTTAGCATGGTGTGTATCCATCTCCTGATAGTAGGCTGCATTCGCTTGCGTTCTGCAGCTCTTTCAATGGAATCTAGAGAGCTATGGTCAAATTCCTCCTCTATATCCAGAAAAGCTGCCATTCCAACCCCTTTGAAGGAGATTGCCTTTTCATCGATTTCCACAACTCTGTGTACTGTTACCTCATTAGATTTCCCTGGATGATAAGCATATTGGTATCTGCTGATTGGGTCTAGGTCTAGTACTGTGTCCCTTACATGTGTATCAATGAGTTTCTCTAAGATCTTTAGAAGATACGACGTCAGACTTATGAGTCTGAACGGCTTGGTTTGGTCGTACGAATTCCGACCAGGTTATGGTTTGTAAAAAGTAGCGATGAGTTTCCATTGGTACTATACGCGGACCTCGAAAGCATTTTAGAATAATGTGCAACTGCAGATGATCAAAACACACTTTTATGTGATAAAAATGTACCCTTTAGCATTGTATTTTACCGTAAATGCTCTTATGAGGACTCGTTATCACAGAATTTTCAGAAGACTGATTGGAATTAATTTAAAAAACAGGTTGATTCGCACCTTAGATGGATTCCACCTTTACCAAATAACTATTCTAGATTTTTGGGTGTCGTTAAATGAAATATATGTTAATTTCCAAAATAATCCTAGCCAACAAAGTGCTGATGAACTATTAAATTCGTTGAATGGCGAAAGAAAGAACAAATTGAATCACCTTATGGAAAACATGAATTTCACTCATTCTAGTTCTAGCAGTTGAAATTTATTAAGAAAATGAAATCCAAACATTCAGAAACAAAAATTAACCCTAACTCCGTAGAAAACAATTGTTACGAAAGAAAAGAAAATCTATCTCTCTAGGCGTTAATGATTTATCACAACACTTTTCTAACGAGGAATTAATTGGATGTAGTTATAAAATCATTGAAAACTCGCAAGGCTACTGGTTTTAATGGTACCTATCCTGAATTTATTAAACACCTAGGTCCTTTAGGACGTAATTGGCTTCTAATTTTCTTTTAATAATATCCTAAATAAAAGATTTATTCCAAGTGAATTTAGAAAGGCTAAAGTTATAGCTATTTTGAAACCAGGAAAACCAACAGATGATGCTTCTAGCTATAGACCAACTTCTTTATTGTCAGTACGTTACAAGATGCTAAAGAAAATAATATATCATAGAATTTCTCCAATTTGGAGGATGTGTTTCCTATAGAACAAGCAGGTTTTAGGCCAAATCACTACTGTGTTCAAGTTTTAGCTGTAACAACTTACATAGAGAATTGTTTTCAAAAACAATTGAAAACAGGCGTTAGCTTTATTGACTTGTCATCTGCTTATGATACTGTTTGGTTAGATGGATTATTTTTTAAATTATATACGTTTCACTTAATGGTAATTTAATCAAACTTATGGAAAATATGTTGTCAAATCGTAAATTTAGAGTTTTTGTTGACGGAAAAAGTAGCAAATTCAACACATTATATAATGCTTTACCTCAAGTATCAGTATTGTCTCCTCTGCTCTTTAATTTGTATACAAGTGATCTAGCAAATACAACATCTAGAAAGTTTATTTATGCTGATGACATGACCATTGCTTACCAACATAAAAGCTTCCACCAAATTGAAATTCCTTTAAGTGAAGATTTGAAGATTTTGAGTGATTACTTTCGTAAATGGAGATTATGTCCAAACCCATCAAAATCTGAAGTTTCTTGTTTTCATCTAAGCAATAATCAGAAGCATGGGCAACTTAAGAATGCTTTTAACGGCATGCTTTTAAAACGTAATTTTTATCCAACAATAACCTGTTGTTAACAAGTTACATACGTATTAAGTTTCTACCGAATGGAATTCATAACCCCTGTAGCTCAGTTGGTAGAGCACTCGTCTAGTCAACGAGAGGACATGGGTTCGAATTCCATTCGGGGGAATATTTTTATGTATACAAAATTTTCAATTTTATATTGTTTTTGTGTTTAAATACTCCTGAATACCTTTATTCAACTTTGTTTTTTTTTTTTCAATTTTTATAAAAAGTATAAAGTTTATCCTTGTTTTTTGGTGTTATTATTTCTTTGTGTTTGTAGATAGCAGTCAAATACGTTAATAAACTTGCTTTTAGATAATTTGTATGCATCATCACGTTGCGTTTTTCTCGGAAACCGTTGACCCTAGCGTCCTCAATAAGGTATACCCTTCGAACTAGAAAAGATAGGGAAAGAGATTTTGCTAGTCCAAAATAACTTACATGGTGTAACAAAAATGTTGTAACGGTTTAAATGATTCAAAATCGTCGCCTGTGGCATCTTCAAGTAGATACACCGAAATTGATAATAAATTTGAACTCATTATCCCAAAAAAACCCCGTATAAGAAAATTCATGAAATTAGCTGGAGGTATTCGAAAGATATTAAAGGAAATGTGATTTATTTTTTTGACACCCTGAAGCTCCGTTAGAATCAACTTTTGGACTAAGGTTAATTTAGTCAAATCGACTTATTTTAATGCAAATAATCTCAGTTAAGTATATATATATATATATATATATATATATATATATATATATATATATATATATATATAATAATATATATATATATATATATATATATATATATAATATGTATAGAGAGAGAGAGAGAGAGTGAGAGAGAGAGAGAGAGATGGAAATAAACATTTTGTTTCAACCAAGTTCATTAATAATAATACAAACTGTAGTATAAAGTAAAGTTTAAAAACACATACACAAAAAGAATTCCTCAAGTGGGATTTAAAATTTAAAATCAATCACGTACTATGTCATATGTGAAATCTGATTTAATTATAGTATCGTCAAAATGTACGTTTTGAAAGACGTTTAATGATTCGGCTATTGTCGGTAAGAACTTTTAAACCAATTGACGTTAAAAAGTATTTATCTGCAGATGTTAGCCGCAATGAAGGTTGATGAGTAATTAACGACTTACTGTAGGGATTATGTCATTTATCTGAATTTTTTAAAGATGGAATTGGTGCTTAATTAATTCTAAGACCCATGTTCTTTTAGTTCTAAGCTTACTGAGAATGGTTCACTTTCACCAAAGTCTATTCACCCTTTTGATTAGTCAAGTAAATTGTAATATTACTAATTACGTCGGTGTTAACTTCTAAATATTGAGTATTGCTTGGAGTTTTATCTAGACGATAACCTGGTGGAACTGAAACGTAAATCTCATATAACACTTTTGCAGGTTTCCCGTTTCCATAAGATCATTTTATAATGTTGCACTCTACGTGTAGATTAGTGTGTTTAAGTATTAGGATGTTTAAGGCAGACGTGTGTAAAATATTTGGCTCTAATATTTTAGACTCATACCGTAACATGCGACCAATGCTGTTTTCTTTAATAAAATCTCTCTAATGAACTGTTTATCTCACATTTAAGTGTATTGTAGTTAATAATTCCAGATTCATTTTACCATGGTAATTTAGGCATGCTATCTCTCATAAAAATATCAATGTATGGTACCTTTTTGGTGCATTTCTTTAAATCAATATCTGTTAACAGTCTTTGGGGTAATCTATTCAGTTTTTTGGTAACGATTTTAAGTATAACGCACCGCCACCAGATTTGTATGGTTTTAGATAAAGCGCTCCGCTTTTCTTATTCATGGAGCCTATAGCGATATATTCCATCATGCGATTATGGTGTGTTGTCTCTCCTTGCAATTTTTGACATTTTTAGCTTCATTGGCTGCTTCAGCAATTCCTGATGCGCCACCAGCTAAAACACTTATTGCCGATAATACTTCGAATAATGGAATAAGAAATAGTAAATACCCTTCTTATTTAGGTAAGAGAATTACTCTAGGGACTTTGATGTTTGTTTCTCCTCCTAAACTTTTTAACACACATTTTACCGTTGAAAGCGCCGACTTTATTGTGTTTGTGAAATTTCCGTTAGGTTTAATTTTGTTAGCTATTGTTTTTCGAAAATGCAATAAATTTCCACCATTGCATAACGATTTCTTCTTCTAATTGTATCGACGCTTGAACTCCATTCTAATTTTCTCATTGCTTTTATAGTGGTACCGACAGCTAAAGCTGTAGTTCATTCACCTAATGTTGCGTATGATGATTTAAAGCGTTCCCAGGCTGTTTCTTCTACAATTTGATCTGATTTATGTCTACTTTATATTTCTCTGTATTCTGTAACTGATATAATTTGTACCAGGACCACAATACCAGTAACCAGGTAAATGTAATTCAACAGGAAGTTTACTGACTAGAGTATTCACTAAACCACCTGCACTCTTACGCTTCTTAGCTAACATTGTTTAACTAGGTGGATTAAATAAGTAGGACGATAATACAATATTTCCATTAAACACAGTGTTATGTGAATTAATATTATACTTAGGATTTATAACATCTTCAATGTCTTTATAACTGTCATCATCACTACCATGGAATTATTTCTCACGAAAACGAAGGTAGTTAACAACTTGTATAAACTTTTCATAGAAATACACCTGATTGTAAGATTCCAGAAATTCCATCTAGAGCTTATTATATCCTTTAAATTGAATAGTTCTTCTACACTATGAGTATTAAATGTGCAAGACCAGCAGTTATCATAACAGTTTTCAAAATTCATATCCTTTAATCAATTACCAATTGTAACAAATACCAAGATTGATCTCAATGTTGACCATAGACTATATCTTCTTCTTCGTTTACATTTGACCAATCAATTTTATTTTCAATTTCTTGAGATCAGAAAAATTGTAATTCTACATATGCCATTGTAGAAGTTCATTCCATTCCTTCATGCCCAACACCACATTATTGTTTTGTTCGCAGTTGCCACACCCCATGCGCACTACTGTACTGCATCCTCTTTCTAAATGTTTCGCATAATGAATCTCGTTCGACAGTTTACAGTAAGCACAATCGATTAAGTATTCATTAGCTGCTTGTTTGCACACTTCTGATGAATCATCTTTCATCTTGTTTCGCTTCATTTTTATTACTACTACCATCACTATTTTGACAGCACCAACAGAACAATGTTAAATTATTATTCATATCATTACTACAACTGTGAGGGGTATCCATATATAACGGTGAATTTCTGAGTTTTGATCGTTCCAGAAATGATTTTATTGCTGATTGCATTATAATTAGATAAGGACTTGCGCACAATTGCACTACGACTAAAAGCTGTTTAAGAAATGATTGTGTTTAAATCATGCGTAATTTACATATGGTGGGGTTGTAGCACTATTATTAAAAACGAAATGTTACGCTTGTTGTTTTTCCCGCTGTACCTAAACTACTTATGAACACATCATTCATGTTTAGTAATGTTTTAAATTTTTCTATGCGGGTTTTTCTTTGAAATACTCCTAAAAAAGCGCTGGGGTAATACACATAAACTGTTTCCATCACTATACGTTCACCATATTTAGTGTTAATTACAGACATATCCAACATTTTATACTTTTTAGGCATCTCGAGGTCGCACACATTTTTAAAGGGTTTGTAATAGGCCCGTTGGTTTAACCCTGCTAATTCTATGTTTAATAATTACAAGTTGCTAACTGACTGATTTCAACACACCGCATTGCGGTTTATATAAGAAAAAGTATCCTTGACTAAAGTACCTACCAAAACAAGTTTCAGCTTGCCAAATACTCACCTTCGCCTACTTTTAGACAACTTTGACTTTGGCTCAATTTAGCCACTGCAAGAACCATTTAACCTTGATCTACATTTTAGCATAGACAACAGCCAGTCATCCTTCTTGCTTCCATGAATTTCTTCTATTTTTAGATTTTTAAGAACCGAGCATGCCCAAAGCCAGTTACATAGATTAGGAATGCTTATTTTGCTTAACATCCGGTGGATTATTCATTTCCCTCATCCAATCCTCACTTCCAGTCTGGGCTTGGCTTCTATTTTCAGATTTCCAAAAATGTACCAACCTCATTTTCACCTAGAACAAGGTTAACGAACCTGAGAGGTTCTAGGAACTGATTAGATTTCTAAGCATCACGCGATTCATGACTTACTTTGGAATTTCCTAGAACTACTTAGATTTTTGATGGAATCAATAAACTTTCGACTCTCCCCCTCCCATTTCCACGAGATCAATAACCTTTGGTTCTATTTTTAGAGTTCACGTCTCCTATTCTTGACTCACTTTTAAAGGTCAATAAACTTTGAGGTTTTCAAAAAATTGTTCTATTATTAGGTTTCCAAAAATTGTAATGACACCCCCTAGATCAATAAACTTAGTACCCTCCCGTTTCTATTTTTAGATTTCTAAGAATTGATAAAATGATGATAATAATGATATCCCTAGCAATAAACTTTGGTTATATTTTTAGACACCACGCTGCAATTTATATAAGAAAAATATGTCCATGACTTGAGTACCTACCAGAATAAGTTTCAACTAGTCAAATACTCACCTTGACCTACTTTTAGACAACTATTTCACTTCGACTCAATTTAGCGAATACAAGAACCATTTAACCTTGAACTTTTTTTTAGTATAAATACCCCAAGAGGTCAATAAACTTTGACCTTGCAAAGGTCAATGAACTTTGGTTCTATTCTTAGAGTTCATACCTCTGATCATCGATCCACTTTTTAAAGGTTAACAACCTTTGAGGTATTCAAGAAACAGTTCTATTTTTAGAATTGTAATGACACCCCCCTGTGACCTATACTTTGGACTCTCCCGTTTCTACGAGATAATTCTATTTACAGAGTTCTAAGAATTGTAATATGAAACCCCTACAGCCAATGAACTTTGGTCTTGGAAAGGTCAGTAAACTTTAATTCTAAGAATTGTAATATAACACAGTTAGAGGTGGCCTTGTAATGGTCAATAAACTCTCCTTTACTTTATACTCAGAAACTTCTAAATTTTTTGCCGCTAAATTACGCGTCGCATCTAAAAATTGCATTGAACATAATTAATTCATACACTTAGGATCTATATCATGGTTTTTTATATCACCTGTTCCAGATATAATTGATAAAAACCAAATCTGCACCTAATAAAAAACCCCCTTCCGAAACTGAATTTCTCATAAAATCTAATCAGCTCCAGGAAAAAATGAAAACAAGTTTATATACGACACATTAAGTACGAACGTGTTTTCATTCTAAAGTTATCCTGAATACTAACATATATCGACACATCCCAATACACACACGCGCACACCCACACACACACACACGCAAACGCATGCGCACAGGCAGACCCATACACTCACGCACACGCATACACCTACACACTTGCACACCTATACATATGCACACCTACACATACACACCTCCACACCCACACACAACATATACACAAACACATACTCACACAAAGTACACACACACGGAAGCGCCTGTAGGGCCACCCAGTAACCCACCCGTTCGCCCGCCCGCACACATACAAAAAACACATACACACAAATGCACAACACACACAACACACACACACACACACACACACACACACACACACACACACAAAACACACAAAACACACACAACACACAAAACAACCACAACCACAAGTACAAGTACAAACCCGTAAACGTTTAAACGCTCAAACGCGCACCCAGGCACACATCCCCACACGCACTCAGACACACGCACACACCCACTCAACCACACCCACACCCACGCTCCCGCCCGCACCCACACCCACGCGTGCACACACGAAAACACACACACACACACACACACATACACACATACACACACACACACACACACACACACACACACATATACATACACACACATACACACACACACACAAAACAACCACAACCACAAGTACAATCACAAACGCATAAACGTTTAAACGTGCACCCAGACCCACACCCACACGCACGCTGACACACGCACACACCCACATCCACACTCCCACCCGCACCCTCACCCACACCCACGCACGACGCACGCACACACGCACACCCACGCACGCACGCACACACATACGTGCACACGCCCACCCACGCACGCACACGCGCACGCACACACACACGCACATACATAGACACACGCACACACACACGCATCCACCCACCCACGCACGCACACACCCGTCCTCTCCCCCGCCCATCCACCCGCACCCTCTCCCGCACGCATGCACGCACAGACACGCGCGCGCGCACGTAACACGTACGCACCCACCCACCCACACACACACACACACACACATATGCACGCTCACACGGTTCATAAAAATGCTTAATTAAACTATAGTTAACATAAATATCTTTCTTAAAAAGTTAAGCAATGTCGGGCACGGTCAGTACTTTGAAGGGTGACCGCTTGGGAACACCGCGTGCCCATGTCTTTTTTTTCGTTTTAGTGTATTACCTATGTGACTATTTTTTTAGTTTTTTTTATAAATTAAATCATACCTAATTATTTTAAACAAATGGTGAATGAATTAAATCATAAATCTTGAATGTTAAAAAAATAGGTGTGGCATGGTTGATAAATCGATTTCAATATTTGACAAGATTCAAAAGTAGAAAATAATACTATGAAAAAATTAACTTTTTTAAAAAACACGCTTTTATTTGCGCATAGAAAGTGTACTAAAAAGGAGAAATAATTTTTTTCTTTGCACCAAAATGTTATCAAAAATCTTTACGGCTAAAAATAAAAGCGTGGGGCGCTCCTATTATAAACATGTGACGAAGAGAAATGAATTATGATGAGCGTCCCATGCTTTTATTTTTAGTCGTAAAGATTCTTGATCACATTTTGATGCAAAGAAAAAATTATTTTCTTCTTTGTAGTGCACTTTCTACGCGTGCTTTTTAAAAAAGTTTCTTTTTTCGTATTATTATTTAGACACAAGTTACACATTTTTGGAACAGAATCTGTAGCTTCTAGTGCGGCTTCTTTAAGATTATCCACTGCTTCATTCGGCCTTCGCCTGCAACTGGTGCATTCCTTCCTATTCCCAAGTCGGGAAAAGTTGTATCTAAATAATTTCGCTCTCCTAACGGTAGTACGTCGTCGTGCGTGCTGAAACCACTCCAGAATCACGCGAGTCTCCAAATTTACCTCATCTAACATATCTTCAAAATCATTTTATAGGAAATGAAGGTAACGCTCACGTGTTCAAGTCCCATCAAAACGTATGGACCAAGAAGTGTTGATCCGATAACACCACACCACGCATTAAACCGAAGTTTAATTTGTGGTCGTCTTTGTTCGACATGAAGCGGAATTTCTTGTGACCAGAGATGCTCGTTGTGCCAATTAAACGTCCCGCAATTTATAAATCTACCTTCGTCCGTTCAAAGTACCATAAATTTAATCTGTTACACACTTAATAAGCAAGCCAGATCATTAATTAATCTTTAGGGTTAACTATGATCAAAGTGGATCAAATTTTCCATGTATTGGCAAAAAAATTAAAGCGACTGTTATCTGCAAGAATGTTATGATTTTAGACGCGTATATAAGGTTGAAAGCAGCTCTCAAATTTACCTGTAAGTAATAGGGACCACATACGTGCCCTCTCAATGCTGCTGGTGAATTACATTCTTTGATACCATCTCCGGCTATCTTTGCGAGAAACACTCGGTTCGCTCAATCACATCATCAGTATGCAGTACAAATCTCCACTTGTCGTACCAAACGGGCGCAATCCACATTTTTCTACACGGATTCTAAACTCTGGAATGTTCTCCCTAGTTCCTGTTTTCCTCTCACTTATGATATGAGAAAATTTAAGGTAGCTGTTCATAGGCATCTATTGGCAATTCATTATCCCTCTATCCATCCTCCTAAGTGTTCCTGAGTGCTTTAGTACGATAGGCCTTATTTAGCCTGTTCAGGTCCACAATCACAAAAAAAAAAAAAAAAAAAAACCTTGTTTGAACTAATACAAAAATGTAATGTTAGTTGATTATCTAACAGATGTCATTATTTTGATGTTGATGGTACCCTTATTATTAGCGCCTAGAAAATCAGAGTAATAAAATGCTATAAATAATTCCTTCTTAACCTGTCATTCCAAAAGTGTGACAAGGAACAAAGTATAATTTGCCTAATGTTATTACAATTTCAAAGCTTGTTTTCAAAAAAAATATTAGCCTGATATCTTCTGCACGAATTATTTGATTAAAAACAGTTATAAAGATTAAAGGACTTACGAGGAGCCCTAAACACACACATAAAATGTTAAGTCCGCTGTGATCGTCAAGACCTCGTACAAATGATTTGAACAATTTCAAAAAGGTTTTCAATCGAAGATGAGGAAAGATTGGAACATCCTGTGACTTCGTACACAGAACTAAACATGTGGTGAAATGATTTGAACAAACAGAAAACTGACTATCCGAGAAATAGCTGAAAATCTGGATCGAATCTCTGATTCAGACATTGTGAGGAACCTTATAACATGGTATTAATCGTAGGTTTATGTTTATTATAAACCTAAAACCAAGCTTCAGAGCTCCTAGTGGAAAACATCCAGCTAACCGTGCTAAAGAAAGCACGGCATTCAAAACCTAACGTCGTCTTTTTCGGTTTGAAACGAATTGTACAGATAGATTTCAACCCTATGGGTACCACAGTAAACAAAATAAATGGTGTCAAAAAACACCATTCAAATGGTTTTGTTGTGCATCATGATAACCCACACAGTCACATGTTGCTTATACTATAGCTTTTGTTAGAAAAAAAATTTATATGCTTTCTAAACTGCCATATTTGCCTGATTTGTGACTTCTGGCTTCTCCCTACAATTGAAACTACGATGAAGGGAAAATGGTATGACACCGCAACGCAAATAATGGAACTCACCAAAGTGATGAGTTTAAAGAATGTGGCAAGCTAAGGGGAATACTTTGAGGGAGATTAAATCATATTTAATCAGACCTCATACAAGTCAACTATCAAATTAAAACACTGAAAATATCAAACATTTTTATTATTACTTTTTTTTAAGTGAAGTTTTGTACTGTTGTAACATTATTTACAGGTGCTAATTAGTAAACTATTTTTTTAATATCTGAAATTATGTAGGTATAATACTATAGGATGTTGGACACCTACGTGTAAAACTAATATTAAAATCAGACTCTGTATTATTACATGTATTCAATTACTATATATTAGCATTATTCAACTTTTAACTACTAGCATTGTACACATATTATAAGTAGGTCAAGAGTGGGTTACTTCTGGACTACGTGTACAGAAGCGTGCGCATTCTAAGTTAAACCACACACATGTAAACATTTCAACACTTCTCAATATAAAAAATATTGTAGTTGGGTGCAACTTTGCCTTACATAGTTATACACTTGATAACATTTTTTTTTCCTACGACCTCAGTATCCTCGCCCTCTATGAATCGTGATCCAGAAGTAAACCACCAATTTCTTACCTATAATATATACACAATGCTAGTAGTGATAGAAGTTATAAATTAATATTGTTGTAAATCAACTATTATATCAAATATGTATATTATATAGTAATGACAGAAGCATGTAATGAAACCAATTTCCTACTACTGTGAACACCAATACATAAGGATCAGATGTTAAAACATGAAGCTTGATTAACATGTCTCAAACAAAAAGAATTAAAATTTTTGATATTAAATGTGTATACTAAGATTTTGATTTTTTTTGTTTCATTATGAATGTATCTAAAATTTTATAATTCATGATTTATACTTATATAACTTGAAACAAAATTTAGATATATATGTACACAATCGTTGTTTTATCCTAATGTGGTAAAATATGAAGCAGCATCAAAGTAATAATTACCGTCAAAAACATTGTTACAAAAAAAAAACAGAACTTAATTCTTTAGAAATTAAACATTTAGATTCAGTGCTATATAGCTAAATACTGTATTTTTACATATAATCATGTAAATGTCATAATAATAATAAATTTAACCCTGAAGTTCCACATCACTAAGTTAATATGCTTAAAATAGGAAGAATACACTATTTTTTAAGTTATTGTATCCTAAAACAGTTACCATCCATTAAAAACAAATTTTAAATAAAATTTATATTATAAATTCACATTTTTAATATAATTTACAAATGAATAACAAATAATAGATATTTACATAAGTCAGGAAAAGGTTGAATTACTGTCAATGAGCCATAATGAAATACGAGGCACTTTGTGCCGAGTATTTTAAGCGTCAGAGTTAAGTGAGACATTTTACTGATGAGTTCATGTATATTATTTTTTCTGAAATCGTCAATTATCATAAAAATTTATTTGTAAAACTTTTAAGTATAAACATGTTCGATACATATCTAACAGTGCGCTTCACCAGTGCTCCGGTTACTGAGACGACCGAAACAATTAATCAAGTTTTTTTAATGTTAAAAATAAAAACCTTGAAAGCTTCTCTGTTCATGACTAGTGCGAAAAATTTAATTTTCTTGCTCCAAAATGTTTCCAAAAACGGGCGATTTCAGAATAAATATATAGCTTCTATTCTTTTCTTATTACTATTATATACTAAAACATTTCCTCAATAGTTTGTAATCTAATTATTTTTTAATTTTCTACGTGTTGTCATCACAATTCAACAATTTTACAACTGTACCCTTTTTATTTCTGTATAATTAAAATATGTTATAAAAAAGAACATCTCAATTGTTCAAAACATTATCACCATATTGCATTAGTATTTAAGTTGTTCAGCACATGTTTAGACCCTTTCAAAATATCAACTAATTCAGGAATTCATTTCTATAAAATATGTGTATTTTTATCAGTATATAATTTTTGACTAGGATTTAAATGGGCAATACTCTTATAGTTAGTGATATATTCCTTTACATTTTATGCAAAAAATATATAGATGGTTAATAATTTAACAGCAGAAAAGTAATTCCAATCTGTACCATTTACAAAATGAATAAAAGCTCAAATTCACTCATTATATTAGTAAGACCATACTTCAATTTTCATTTGTAACAGAATCAATGTAAATTACTGTTAGACAACATCTTTATTGTAGTGTTCCTGAAAGTAACTTCAAACTATTTAAGAACATTTGTTAAAACTGACTAATAATAATGAACTATAATACTTGTGAACACTAATCAAATGTAAGCTTAATTCAAATAATACATTAATAAATATAATAAAAATGCATGAAAATGTATATCAATATTACACAGTTATAATACAGTCTTAATAGCGTTAATTAATCTTTCTGAACCCTACCGCCGTTACCTAACTAAATCCCACATATTCAAAGATGGATCAGTACACAATTTCATTTTTAATTTAGCTCCTAATTGTATTCGATCCACACCCAAGCAAGTACCAGCTGCCATATTATAAATAGGTGTCTTATTCTGTAAAACAAAACAATGATTTGAAATAAAAAAAGATATAAGCATCTACATATAGTAGTGGAGCAAATTAGGTGTACTTGAAAATAAAATAAATATTTTTTTATAATTGAATGTAGACAATTAAACATTGGATGGTCGCACAAATGTCTATATAAAATATTAAAATTGTACACCCCGGACAACACTACCTACATACCTCTCCTTTATGTTTCCACTCCTGATTTCCCCCCATTTCATGGCATTTATATAAATATGGTAATGAGTGGCTTGATTGTAAACAGAGCAGTTGTTGTAATACTAGTTCACTTTTATCTGTTTCATACCATATCTATACAATTAAAAATCAGTACCACACAGTAAATTTAGTACATTTTATTACCTGATTTTTATTCTTCAAGCAAGTTTTTAAAAACAATGTACTTCCTTTAGTTTTAGTGTCTTTAGTGCTTTGAGCACACAAACTAGTATTGGACAATCTTAGTTGATAGTGATCAATATAATTACGTTTACGTGAATGCCAGGGTTGAAATTTATCCTGTTCCAGAGCAGACCATTTATTTTTTAGTCTAACATCTGTATCTGTAGGTAACGGTAATTCTGGATACACATTTTTAATATACCAATTGAAATCGTAACATTTTAAACGCTTCCGTAATTCGACTCTTTCAGATATGTCACCATAATTTACATTATTTGCATCAGGTCTTTCATTCATAAAATGATCTCTATAACTATCCATCCAAACATTGGCTACTCGAAGAGAATTATGCAACATCGTATCTTTGCCATCAGGATCTCCATAAGGTCTACGCTTTCTAAATACATGGCCAACTCTACTACAAGGAATGATATCCAATCGCCCTCCACACATCCAAATTCTAAATGATATTTCTAAATTTTCTCCTCCCCAGATATCCATTCCAGCATCATACTGTCCCAAATACATAAAATAGTCACGATCAATTGCAAATAGACCACCAGCCATCGTCGGTGATTTAATAGGATTTACAAAATCGAGTGGTTTGGATAGTGTACCTAAAATAATATGTTTATTAATGTTTGCGTCCTAGCTTAATGCGTGAAGTAAATTGTAAAGTTCAGTATAAAAAAAAACAGAGTCCAGAAACAGCAGTTCACCAAGGGTAATTGTCATTGAACGTTTAAGTTCAGTATGTAAATTCACGCCGATCTGTTGCTTTTTGATTACTGATACTACAGAAATGTAAGATACCATCGGAGAACCAACAAAACAAAAACTGAGTCCAAAAATTGTAATGGGTTCATATATTTTAAGAGTAGCGCAATTTCTAAATTAGTTTCATAATTTTAGGTTAGCTTACACACATTATACAACGTAGTGTTTAAGTTAAGCAGAATACACTAACATTATTTCTGGTTTAAAAGATTATGCTTATTTTTAAAACTGTTCCTACGAACATATTGAAATCATGTTGTATTTTTATTATTACATATGTACTTATGGTAATCATAGATATTTATGAAATACAATCATATTCTGTGAATGGGAAGATACATTTCTTAGGGTTGACACAAAGGAGATGGTAAATGCACACAATATATATATATATATATATATATATATATATATATATATATATATATTGCTATGCTTTTTAAACAAACTACAGCACTCCTTAAAAAAAATTAAGACTCTTGTTTGGGTTGAAATTTAGGCTCGTATGTTTAACTATAATTCATAAATACAAAATGCACAAATTAATTGTCAAATAACCACTCAATGCTCCTTCATTAGAGCTCACAATTGCCAGCGGATACCTGAACGATGTTGCTACCGGCCATCTAATACTTCTTTTTGTTTCTTTAAAAAAACCATAAAATATTCTTCAGTTGCTATTATTGTTTAGTCGTTAAATTAAACGTTAATCACTCAACTAAACCTTTTTTTTTACAAACTATACTGCTTAAGTTTGACTTTCCATTTTGTCGCGTAACGTATGTCTCAAAATTTTGGCACAAAATATTAGTCAATTTTATAAACAAATACGTTTTATTTAAACTTATAGCTGTCAAACATAATTAATAGACATAATTAACAAAATTGAGAACTAAAAAATTAAATGAAGTGGTCCGTGATTTTCAATGAGACGCAATTTTCTACGAACATCACGCGTAATGCCTTGGGCAGCTGTAATATCTACCTCTCGAATTTTTCTGTAAATCTTTCGTCTTAACTGTTTTTTATTTTCGGTTTGCCATCCTCCATCATACACTTTTCCATTCAGAAGTGCCCAAAATTCTTCTATTAGGCGGGCCTGAGGTAGATTGTCGTTTCGTGGTACGAATGGTGTGTTATGGGTGTTGAGCCAATTCTGAGTCTGGCCAAAACGTTATATCGTCTTCAGCATGTTGTTCATTAATGAACTCATTCATTTTTACCACACAGTTCTGAATATAGCGCAGACTGTCCAGTGCTTCGCCTCTAACACGCACCACATGAGGCCTCGATATCCCTCTTATAAAAATCCCGCATCAGACTTAAATTTTATCAGCATATTTTCCCTTTTCTTTATATTTAACATTCTCTGGGCAGTTTTCTATATCAGTATAAAAAATCATCGTTACCCTTAATTTCTGAGTGAAACAATTAAAAGCTACAGACTAAAGGAGGAAGAAACCCAAAAGATATACCGTCACAAATTACAAAAAATGATAAAAAGGGAAGAAGCTGAAAAGAAAATAGGAGTTGAACAAAAGTGGAAATATTTTAAGGAAAATATGATACTAGCAGCCAAAGAAAGCTGTGGAACAGTTAAAACAAGTGATATTCACCACAAAAGAATTAAATGGTGGACCCCAGAAATACAGCATACAAGAGTATAAAATAAGTACTATAGAAGTCCAACAAGCGGTAACAGAAGCTAAGAAACAATCATGGACAGAATTTGTTGAAAAAATGAAGAGTACTATACAGAAAACCATAAATTATTCTACAATATAATTAAACAGATAAGACGGAAGAAAGCCCGGAGACTGGCTAACTTAAAAGACAAAAAAGGTAACATATTAACGGATGGGAAACGGATAATAAATAGTTGGAAACAATACTTTGAGGAACTAACTGAAACAAACACTGAAGAACAAAAACGAGAAATAACACTCGGAGAAGATAAAGAAAGGAACAATACACAACAAAGCAATACACAATAAATAAATGAAAAAGAAGTTATCCAAGCCATAGAAAAAGTAAAAACAGGGAAAGCAGTAGTGCAAGACGAGGTCACAGCAGAAATGTTAAAATTCATGGGGACAGAAGCAAGAGCAGTATTTACAGACCTAATCAACAGTATTATAAGAACAAAAGTTATACCGCAAGACTGGAATGTGAATATAATACTACCCATATACAAAAAAAGGATATGTGAGAGACTGCGCGAACTATAAAGGAATTACCATATCAACCACACCAAGTAAAATATTAACGAGAATAATTGAAAATAGAACAAGAGAAACAGTAGAAGACACGATAGGGGAAGAGCAACATGGATTCAGAAGGGGAAGAAGTACCCAGAACTTAATATTAATTTTAAGACAAGTAGGGGAGAAACTAGTAAGGAAAGGCAAAGATATACATATAGCATTCATAGATCTGAAAAGGTCTTTAACAAGGTAAGAAGAAGAGAAGATGAAGAGAGTAAAAGAAGACATGATAGAAATAGTTAAGTCACTGAACAGTAATAACGTGAATAAAGTAAGAACCCACAATGAAGAATCAGAAACTTTCAAGACAGAGATAGGACTAAAGCAAGGTTGTCTGCTAAGCCATCTACCATTCTCAGTCGTTATAGATAAATCAATCAAGAAATAAAAGGAAAAATGCTTTAACATGAAAATAGGAATGTGGAAAATGCAAACCATACAGCTCCAGGATGATATGGTTATAATAGCAGAATCGGAAGAAAAACTGCAGCATAACCTCAAGGAATATCAAAAAGAACCAAAGCAAATAAATATGGAAATAAATACAGAAAAGACAAAGACAATGATAATGGCTAACCAAGAAAAGAAACATAAGATAGAATTACAGGGTCAAACGTTAGAACAAGTAACAAGCTATAAATATTTGGGAACAGTAATAGAAAGTAACGGAAAAATACAAAAAGTATTAACAGAGAGAATAAGCAAAGTAGGTAGACTCTACAGTTACCTTAGGAATTCATTCTTAGGAAAAAAAGAGATATCAAAAGAAATTAAAACGCAAGTTTACCAACAAGTTATAAGACCCTCCCTAATATACGGAAGTGATTCCTGGGTTTTAACGAAAAGAAATAAAAGCCGTATAAAGGTAGCAGAAATGAGATTCCTAAGAAAAATCCAGGGAATCACTAGAGAAGACAAAATAAGAAACTCGGCAATAGTAGAAGAGCTGAAAATAAAGCCAATAGAGAAGATACTAGAAGAAAGACAATTAAGCTGGCTGGGGCATGTACTTAGAATTTTTTTTTTCATGGTTGTGGACCTGAACAGGCTAAATAAGGCCTATCGTGCTAAAGCACTCAGGAACACTTAGGAGGATGGATAGAGGGATAATGAATTGCCAATAGATGCCTATGAACAGCTACCTTAAATTTTCTCATATCATAAGTGAGAGGAAAACAGGAACTAGGGAGATCATTCCAGTGTTTAGAAGCCGTGTAGAAAAATGTGGATTGCGCCCGTTTGGTACGACAAGTGGAGATTTGTACTGCATACTGATGATGTGAATGAGCGAACCGAGTGTTTCTCGCAAAGATAGCCGGAGATGGTATCAAAGAATGTAATTCACCAGCACAATAGCCGTTGTAATAACGATAATACAAAGAAAGAACTGAAACCATCCTTCTATGCTCAAGGGACTGTATGTGAGAAGTTAAGGACGGGTCATTTATAAGCCTAATCGCTCTCTTTTGAATACGATCAACGATATCGAGAGCGTATTGGGGAGCACTAACCCAAAGGTGAGAATTATATTCCAGATGAGGCCGAATTTGGGCCTTATACAGCAGAAGGAGTTGTCGAGAGGTAAAGTACTGCTTAGATCTGTACAAAAAGCCTATTTTACGAGCAGCTGTTTTGGTAGCTGACAGAAGATGGTCAACCCATGAGAGATTTGAAGATACAGTCATACCCAACAGAGTAATAGAGTCTGAAAACTTAAGAACTGACCCATTCATATTTACAACAGGAAATGATCGATCTTTTTTGGCGGACATAAGGCAACACTGAGTTTTGTTAGCATTAAATTTAACTAGATTATTGCTTCCTCATTCGAGAATACGTCGAATGTCTTTGTTGATTGAATTTGCCATTTCAGCTTTAATTTCTTGATTTGACATAGAAGGTGGATTATCACTATGAGTAGACTGAGATGAACTACAGTGAAGAGTGGTCTCGTCAGCAAAGCAATGGATGGGGTTAGTTGTTGAAGAAATAAGGTCGTTTATGTACAGCAGAAAAGTGTAGGCGCTATAATGGATCCCTGTGGTACGCCCGCGTTAATGCTAACTTCTTTTGAAAAAAAGCCATCAACTACGACACGTATTCGTCTTTTATCAAGGAAACTAGAAACCCAGTTGATGAGCGTATCATTTAACCCAAACGAGGTGAGTTTGGCAAGTAAACACTTATGCCAAACTTGGTCAAATGCCTTTGAGATATCTAAAGCGACTACAACTGTTTCACCGGACTGCTCTACTGTATTGTTCCAAACTTGGGTCACATATGAAAGAAGATCGCCTGTTGAACGACTTTGCCTAAACCCATATTGGTGGTCACTAAGGAGTTTGTTAGTTTCAAGGAACGTGAGCAGTTGCTGATTGATGGCTTTTTCCATGATTTTAGACAAAATGGAAGTGATGGCAATTGGTCTGTAATTTGAGGGATCGGTCTTATCACCTTTTTGGGAATAGGTTGAACATTTGCTAACTTCCATGATGAAGGGAATTCCCAGAAGATATAGAGATCGTATAGAGCTTAGATAGGACTGGTACTAGTTCGGGGAACATTTCTTTAAGACAATAGCTGGGATACCGTCTGGGCCAGTCGCCTTATTGAGATCAAGCCTACTGATGATCGATTCCAAGAGCTTGTACCGAAAATGAATTGGTCTCATAACGTATGAAGAAGAGTTGACTAGGGGCACATCTTTTCCAGAATCATTGAGACACGAGTTTGATGCAAACAAATCCACAAAAACGTTGGCTTTGTCTACAGAATCAGCAACTACCGATCCGTCAATAGATGTCAGGGGGGGAAATGAAGATGTTCGAAAGTTTTTACTAATGGCTTTTGCTAAAGACCAAAATTTACGACTGCCTAAAGGAGATGTAGCTAGTTCATTGCATTTTCGTTGTTCGAACAACTTTTTAGTTTTAGTGATGACACTTTTGCAGATATTTCTAGCACCAACGTATTCTACATGACTGTCAACCGATTTATTAGATTTCCATTTAATGTAACATTTATTTTTTAAAGATATTGCATGAAAACAAGCCTTATTGAACCAGGGTTGGGAACGTGAATGACCTACACGGTACTGTTTTTTCGGAATGTATAACTCCATTCCCATGAGATTCAGATACTGAAAGAGCGATGTCCGAAGAAGAGGACGACTTAAAACAATATTCACGCCATGGAAAGGTTGCAAAGAAATCCCGTAAATCACTCCATCGAGCTGACTTAAAACACCACAAGATTCTATCGGTTTTGCGAACAACAGTGGAATTAGGTACAGTAGAAATGATTTTTATTAGACAATGGTCGGAAAGGCCTAAAGGCGAAAGAACGGAAGTTTTATAAACAAGAGGGTTTGATGTAAGAAATAGATCTAGAAGATGTGGAGTATGGTTAGGGTTATCAGGGATTCTTGTGGGTTCAGAAATCATTTGTGTGAGATCACATGAAATAGCAAATGTTTCTGCACTATGACCAGCGGGATTTGTAGTAGATGAAAATTGAAGCCAATTAGAGTTATGAACATTGAAATCGCCTACAAATGAGATATCGCAAGATGGAAACTGAGACAACACGAGATAGTCAACTTTCATACTAAGGTAATCGAAGAAGTCTTGAAAGTTGCTGTCATTAGGAGACCTATAAATGCAACAGAATGAACGTTGAAAGAAAAACTAAACAAGTGTATGAAGGAAGAACGCAAGGAAAGAACAAAGTAGGACGACCAAGAATACGCTGGGAAGAACAAGTCCGACAAATAGCTGAAAACATGGGCGGAAGTAAGGAAGTTATCTAAAGACAGGAAAATATGGAAAAAGAAAACAAAGGAACAGTGAAATGAAATAAATGTATTTAGTAGCAATACTATCAAACAATATAAATAAAAATATAATAATAGTAATTTTAAGACAAAATGTAAATAATAGGATGGAAATATTATGTACAGTCCAACACCTAAACGGTACAAATGGACTTTAAATTAAATAAAATAAATAAATTCATACATACCCTAGACGTTCAATCCGATCTGCTGCAGCGAAATTAGGCGTTACATATAGTCCCATTCAAAAAATACTAAAATAGCATTAAATGTGAAACTTAAAATTTGTTGCCGTGCAAGAAATGCAATTTGTAGACTATGCACGAAGAAATTTATTTTGCGAAAGGATGTTAATTCATTGTCAAGACCGTAATTTTCTAAAAAAAATTATTTGGAGTGATAAGGTAAAATTTGCAAAAGATGGAATTTTTAACCGAAAAAATTTACACTTTTGATCCAATAAAAATCCCCATGCACTGCGTATGAGGTCTTCCCAATATGCGTTCAACGTTAATGCGTTTTGATTATTAATGAACGATAAATACTCTTACTTCATTTACAATGAAAACCTAAATGAACAAAATTATTTAAACATTTTAAGAACTATAGTGTCGGGGTTTATGGACAATTTACCACTTAATCAGTATAGCTATAGATTATGCTCTTATCAACTTGATGGAGCGCCAAGGCATTGCAGTGGAGAAGTTACTAATGAACTATACCGTATGTTTGAAGATGGATGGATAAGGCGATTGGGTTTTTTTGAGTATCCTGCGAGATCGTCAGACTTAACGCCTTTAGACTTTTATCTTTGGGCTAGAATAAAAAATAAAGTTTATGCACGTGAAGTTAACAACAAAGAAGATTTGATAAACAGGATTCACGAAGCATTTGCAAGCTTAGAGGCGCAAGAAATTCAAAGAGCTACAACCAAAGCAGTCTTTAAAAGAATAAATATGTGCCTTAGAGTTAATGGAGAACATTTTGAACAATTACTTTAGACGATAAATTTGTTTTAAACATTTTCAATTACCTTGTCTGTACTTGTTACATTGTTATTACTTATTATTGTTGTTATATATCTTTATAAATTTAGCATTGTTAATTAGCGACTTAATGTATTGCTTAATATTTTGTTGCACTGTCTATAAGTGGCAAATAAATTTATTATGTCCAAATTTGAGTAATTATATTTTATCCTCTTCATACTAGCTTAATAACCAAGTCAACAGTTTACCACTATCCAATGTTATAACACAACTTAAATAATAAATTGACAAACACGCATAGATCAATATTTTAATTGTTTGTCTACACAAGTATGTTGGGTTTTAATACCAAAGCTATCTACTTTATTTGCTTTAACATTTTAATATCAAAAATTCAACAAAATTTCTAATTATTTAGAAAACGCATAACTTTAGGTATAGGAAACCTAAGTACCAATTGAAAGAAAATTCAAATCACATTGACTGCATTAATAACATACAGGATGTTCTATTTAAAAATATTGACTTATTTACATTCAAAGTTTTCTAATATAATTTTAATAAATACCAAAGATATTTGAATTTTAATATCAAGCGGTTACTGTAAAATTTTTCATTAAACAATTTATATCTTTAAAAATATAAATTTTAGGTATATGGTACTTTGAACAAATTAAACGTCAAATTTTATATACAATCTAAAAAAAATTAAAAAATGTATTACTCTATTTAAAATGAGCAAGAGGGCGTCTACTTCCGGTATAACCAAAGTGCAACTTTCTTGCAAATATTTTTAATTAGTAGGTCTTTTGACACCATGTCAGTTTTCAGAATAGTATATTTTTTCTTTCTCAAGTGCAAAAACAGTCCTCAGAACTAAGCGTGATGGAAGCAGAGTCCGCTTCTGAAATGTCGGGATATAAAAGCAAAAACTGTGGAAATAGGCAGATCGACTCAACTAACCTATTTTATGTGCAGTTTTTTTTATTATCACAACAATATGGAAAATTTAAAATTATACATAAGAATAGAAATTTAATGAACTACAAAGTGACAATTGTTGCTCGAATATGATTCTAGCTCAACGTCGTATAGGTTGGGAGATGCGAAGGATTTGAAATTGATTTTGGCCTATCGTATTACTAGCTACATTTATTCTCTGATGCAATTCTTCTAAATTATCTTCCTCAGTTGAATAGATAAGACTTTTCATATAGCCCCATAAATAATAATCCAGTGGGTTTAGGTCCGGTGATCGCACTGACCAGGCTATCAGTCCGTACCTGCCTATCCATCTCCTAGATAATTTGCATCTAACCAAGTTCGTCGGCTAGAATGAACTGATGCTCCATCATGCTAAAAATAGTGCCTTTAACGAACATGTAACGGAACATCATCTAATAAGTCAGGAAGTCCATTTTCTAATAAATGTACGTATTGGTCAGCATTAAGACGAGCCGGTATCTCAATAGGGCCATTTAATTGACTTCCAACAATTCCAGCCCATAAATTGATAGAAAACCTCTTTTAAAAATTGCTTCGTCTATCCATGTGAGGATTGACGTGCGCCCAATAATGTACATATGTTCTATAATTTCCATTAAACATTCCGTTTCTTGTAAACGTTGCTTCGTCGTACCGCAAAATACTGACACCTCAATTATTTAAAATCCATTAGCTAAACTGAATTCGAGGTTGAAAATCTTCTAGTTTCAAGGTTACTTTAGTAGGGAGCTCTTAAAATATTTGCAATTACCGTTGATATGGGTATATTCGTTATGGTACCAAGCAATCTTAGGCTTACTGTGGATCTTGTTCAATATCTTGAAGGGCATTTTCATAATTATGAGCTCTCATTAGCCGTCCTTGTCCCCTCACACGTTGAAAGGATTCATTTTCATTATATTATTAAGCACTAATGAAAATTTCCTATACCCAGGTACTCTACGGTTAGGTGATCATCGTCGATATTCTCGTACCGCAGCTAATGCGTTGCCATATCAAAAACCGTACACAAAATGCAGTCAGCTAATTCACGGTTTATAAGACCTTGCCTTTTTGATAACAGAAAACCAACAAACCTTTAGAAAAACGTTTTATTTTTGACAGTTCTAACAATTGTTTTGTTTTCATGGTAGCTATGTATGCTTTATTTGTTTTCCAGACCAGCTTGAAACTTGAATTATCCTATGCTCACTTTGGTATCGTAATCTTTCAATTTATTTTACTCAAAAACGATGCATACTAGCAAAGTGAAACAAGAATACTTTTTTTCTTGAGGAAGGTTAAAACTTTATTAATTTGAGGTAGTGATAGTAAAAAACTGCATATACAATAGTTTGGTTATTGTTTACTTTGCCCCCTCACTAATTTAAGACGCTCCTGATGGAAAAACCATATTTTTGATCTATTTTATCACTCAAAGTTTAGTGTATATACCAAATTTTAGACTTTTACTCCCAATGATTGAGAAAATACTAAGAATAAACCTTCCTTAAAGTTCCAGATTTGGGGAGTGTTCAGAATTAAAATGGATCAAGTCCAATTTCCTGCCTTTTTTAATATAATCGTTTTTGAAGGTATAGAAAACATTCTTTATTTCAGTAGACAAATGTATCAAATCACGCTTCACGTATTAAGCGGAAGGAGTCTGATTCCATTTGGTTTATGAAAAGTTTTTAATTCGTTTCAGAAGTGAAATGAGCCAAGTCCATACAGTTTACAGTTGTGCGAGACTTTCTAATATAAACCAAAGCTAATCAGTAAACCTAGTAGTTGTGAAAGCGATCTTACTGTGTTAAAGTGTAGTGATAAATCCTTGTTTTCTTACAATGGATGACAGTGAAACATAGTCTGGACCATTTCCACCAAGTGAATTCGATTATCAGGTCTGATCCCAAGCAGTCTGAAGGTATGGTTTAATTAGTTTTATCATTAATTTCAATGGTTCGATATTAGGTTATGTTTTCGTGACATATGTGTAAACATCAGCTAGTATATGGGGTTTGATTAAAAAAATGTATTCGCGTTTTTTATAGGCGATGAAGTTGTACCTATGACAAACAATAATCCTAGACCAACTCTGGAGGGTGTTGCAGATACCGTAAATGAAGATAATGTTGCTGCAGGTAGTTTTAAAACAAGAAAGCAAAAGTGTAAACAAAAGTGGTTGGAAGACTAATGTGAAAAAACAGAGACGAAATTGCGGTAAAGAATATATCTCATGATCAGAATGTAGCATGCAATTGCAAAAAAAATTGACCGCTAAAATGCAAGATCAGCGTAAGACAATTTTATACGAGGCTTGGTAATAGCACAAAAAGTTGCAAGAAAACGAATTAGAAATTGTCCAGATGCAGAAAAACCATTAGCACCGCCGGCTATTGTAAATACCTAAAACTGCCGTGACCGGTCATTTTGACCTCTGGACAAGAAAGGTAATTTTGAGATGTATTCGTTATATATTTTACACTTAATTGAGAAAGAAACATAAACAAACACATTTTAGGTAAATAATCATTTTAATTAAATAAAAATCAAATCTAATACATTTAGAATTCGGTACAGTTTTACATGCTGTATTACGCTCTACAGCTGAAACAAATAACGGTCTTTGTTACACTTCCACATTTTCCACAAACATATTTGTTACACATTGAACAAACGTCAGCAGTTTTATTTTTGTCACAATTATTAATTTGGCACTGATAACGTTTTTATTAGGTTTCGTTGAATCAGATGTTCTGGTACTTGTACCAGAATCTTGTTTCGAATCGAAATACTCTTTTCTTAGTTCCTCAGCTAGAGTGAAAATAAAGTCTCTTCTTTTTATTTTACTACCTACGACTACCTTATAAAGTATAAACTATCCAGGCGTTGATTGTGGCAAGATCTAAAATATTGTAAAACACATGAATTGGCCATCTACGTGATCCAGCTTTCGTAGAAAGTGGTCCAACACATGTACCCCAAACTTTGTTTCATTGTAATACAACACTGTCTCAGGTTTCTTCTTTTTGTCATCATCTATAGCCACAGTTGGCTATAGCTACTTAGCAATATGACATTTTTATTAACTTTGCCCTAATAAATTGACAAGGTGCTTTTATCATTTTTCATTACTGTGGTAGAATATAACTATGCCGTTTTATTCTTGATACAAATTGGTAATTCCTTTCTTGCTCGGTTCATTGTTCCTACTATTGTTGTGTTCTTTTTTGCCAGCATTGTCGCTAACTTTTGGCTGGTAAAAAAGTTGGCGGTAGTAACATTTCTACCCATATTTAGGAAAGGTCCCATTAATTTTAAAACAACATATTCTGGAAGGGGTTGTTGTTAGGACACATATCATCTTTTCCTAAATAAAGAAAACCATTCAGGAGATATTTAGAATTCGTATCAACAGCTAGCCAAAATTTTACACCAAATTTATCAGGCTTATTCGCCATATATTACGTAAATCTGCATCTAGCTTTATTAGGAAACAGTTGTTCGTCTACTGTAATGTTTGCTCCTGGAACATAGCAAGCTTTACAGTTACTAATAAATTTATCCCACATTTCGGGCGCCAAACCAAACTTATCACTAACTAGACGTTCTTTTCGTGTAGATCGAATATCAAATCTTAAAAATCTAATGATTTCACGAAATCGATTGCGTGACATGGTCTCACAAAAAAATTGCGGTCCCCAAGTACCAGACCATAAACTGTCAAGCTGTAATGTTCTTGCGCCGTACGCACCACGAGCTAGCAATATTGCAAGAAAAGCATCAAGTTCTTGAAGAGACAATGACCAGTTTGTATCATCTCCTAGTTGTCGTTTAGCTTCTATTTCAGTACATTTCTGAGTGTTTTAGCGTTGTGTTATCTATACACAATCAAAATGCACTTAGCACAGTGTTAGCAAACACATTTCTTTTTGCATAAGGAGTTGGTCCAGGAGTATTTCGCATAACATTGCTTTGAACTATACGGCCAACATAAGGTCCACTTGATTCCACAACTTCCCATATATCATCAGATTTGGATGATTGTTTACTCCCCACAGATAAATGCATGTAATTTTTTCGTTTTGGATGGTGTTCAACGTCATCACTAATTTCATTAAATGTACAAGGATCAGAAGTGACATTATTTACGCTGACATCAGATACTTCACGTTGTTCACTACTTTTGTCATCAATAGGAACAGCTTCATCACTTTCACCATCTTGGGAGTGGTTATTTGCTTTTTCGGATTCGCATTCAGATAAGCTTTCCAACTCCGCAAGATAATCTAAAGCCTGTTGTGTAAAACCGCTAGACGACCACATTTTTTTACTATGAAACTAACCCCGTAATAAGTACAGAAGTATCTCACAAGAACGTTCACTTGCAACTAATTTGAAATCTCAAAGTACTTGAATGTATAGATCTCTATAGAAACAAGTTATAACTGGCAGTTTTCATATCCTTACGTGTTACGAAGAGAACCCGGTTGGCGCTTGTGACTCTGCCCTCACTTCTCGGAACATGTGCACTTTTAGAAACTACCGGAAGTGGCGAATGTTTACATATACCATGTCGATATTTATGATATTCGAGTTTACACAAATCTTTTTCTACCAAAAGTAGTTTTTAATATATTTACAAAATAAACTAAAAACAGAATAGCAAGTAGTTTATTCAAGGAGCAACTTAAAAGAATGATGGTAGAACATACTTTCATAGTTGATTAAAAACTGTTTAATAATTATTAAACAGTACTATGACTCATCATAATTAATTAATATATAAAAAATAATTTTTACTTTAATAATAAATTGAATTACTTTATTGTGAATACTAGGAATGTGTAATTTGTTTGTTCTTGCAGATAACACTGCCAAATAGTGGAGTAAAATCGCTACGTTTTTCGTAACATTAACCGTTGTAACAATTTAAGCTTTTAGTCTAAAATTCTTTTTTGCATATACCTGAAATATGAATGATTGTAATAACAAGTCTGGAATTTTGAAAATGTTTACAGTTTTTTTAAAATAAAGTTAAAAGAATAAAATTATCAAAATCCTACATCTAAAACTTCACCCTGCGGCGAGCTATGTGAATTATTGAAAATTTCTATACATATATATCGAGTCAACTGTAGCCAGAAAACGTACAACGTTTAAACAAAAAAAATTAAGTCGTAACTTGAATAGTTACAAAAGTATGAATTTTTTTTAAAACGCGTGCTGTTGCCAAGTACGCCACTAGTCGCTCTCGGCACCATACCTTTCTAGAAATCATATGCATTAGCCTTATATCTAGAAATAAAATAAGAATACCTATAAATGTAGAGTAGCGGTGCTTTTCCTAAAAAGATTACAAAACCTCATTTTCTAAAATGTAATTTTTGAAATCGAAAACAATTAATTTAGTAAATATGATAATTAATCAAAATAAACTTGTCCAAAACATGTCGAAGCATCGACGTTATTATTATTCAAAAATTCACACAGCTCGCCGCAGGGTTAAGTTTTGGATGCACGATTTTGGTAATTTTATTTTTTCAACTTTATTTTAAAAAAACTAAACATTTTCAAAATTCCTGAATTTCTATTAGAAGCACTCATATTTCAGGTATACCGGGTCTAAATCAAATAGTAACTTTTGAACGGGTCGTTAGATTTTGTTCAAATTTGGTGGGTTATATTAGTGTCAGTTTGGGATTTTTTACGTAAAAAAACAATATGGCCTACTTTCGGTTTCACCGGAAATGACGCAAAAGCTGAAAACACCCTGTATATTTTTACATATTTGGATTCTAGTGCTTTAAATACATACAGTTTATCTGTCAAATGTCAACTCGGGCGCCATTTTAATTTTATTTTTTTAAATATTTTTTTAATTTTAGATCATTATGACGTCATCTAAATTAAAGATAATAGACGTATAATTACCGCCACAATATTATTTTTCCTAATAATTAATTTTTGTGAAGTGTGTTAACGATCAAATCTAAAAATTACCGTTTTTTAACTAAAACTCACTGTTCCCAATAGAAACATGCATGGGCCACCCTGTATATTAAATAGCTCTTTCAAGTACTAGTAAAACAATGTGCATAGTAATTTCCTTAATTCCTAAATAAAGCGGTAATTTTTAATTATCTAATTTTTATTAACACAACATGCTCCTGAAGCCGACTCTGTCAAAGTAAAATGGCGTTTGAGTCGGCATTTGGCAGATGAACTGTATGTAATTGAAGCCGTAGAATCCAAACATGTAAAAGTATACAGGTTGTTCCATTTAAATTTTGAGCTTTTGTCATTTCCGGTAAAACCGGAAGTCGGTCATATTGTTTTCTTTATGTAAAAAAATCCGAAACTGGCTCTAATATAACCCATCAAAACTTTAACAAAATCTAACGGCCCGTTCAAAAGTTACAGGGGTGGCCCTATTTGATTTACACCGGTATGTATGCAAAAAAATCATACTTTCAGATTAAAAGCTTAAATTGTTACAACGGTCAATGTTAAGAAAAACGTAGTTTTTCTAACTCGACCTCAGTCGCGTTTAAGCACCATTAGCAAAGTTCGCTCCTACGATTTTGATAATTTTATTTTTGTAACTTTATTTTAAAAAAACTATAAGTTTTCAAAATTCCTGAATTGCTATTAGAAGTGCTGATATTTCAGGTATATGTATGCAAAAATCAGAATTTTAGATTAAAAGCTATTAATGTTAAGAAAAACGTAGTTTTCCTAACTTGACCTCAGTCTCAATAAATGAACACAAACCACTTGCCGGCTTTTTTGCTGGTCGACGTGCACACAGGCCGTCTAGAAATAATAAATCTATCACGATATGACTATCCTTTTCCGTCTTCTTACTGTAATAGTAAAACAGTGCACCGCCCTCTTCGATTTTAAGTCTTTGTCTACCGTTCAAAACTCCTTAATATCTAATCCTACACAAGAATGTTTGCAATAAATATGTAACTATAAAAAATCAAACTATAAAGTCTTTAACCCTGTATTATGAAATGTAACCATATGGATACATAAAGTTATAAAGGTTACTATTCTGAACATGTAATGTATACGTACTATTACACTATGATCCCGTATGCTTACAACGTTATATTTATCAGGTTTTGACTTTGGGAGACATCTATTAATTTTTTCTAGAATTTTTTTCCAATATGGCATCCATACGTCAGTTGCTTTATTGTGAGTGTTATAGTGGGATGTAATAACTAACAATTTTATAGGTAACAATAAAATATTTATGTTGTAACTATAGAAATATGTTAATTCTAGACATCATGTTTGCACATGATTATAATAATTTGAAATTGGCGTAGCCAAACATCGTTTGGTTACAGCTGGTTTTTTTTTATTTTTCAGTAACTTTTGCTGTGGAAATGGAGCTCTCGATCGATATAAATCGTTTTTACGGTAAAACAAAGAATACTATAGTTGTTTTACCACCAGTGGATTCTGATTTGTCTGATTATTCAGGTACTGATGATGAAAATGTGAATGACAAGCACAATAATGATGAAGAAATCCCTTCAATCACTCTCTTAGGGAACATTATTGTAGATGAGACTGATAGTGAGGAAGACGTACCTTCAAATGTTTCTTTAGAGAACAATATTATAGATGAAACTGACTTTAGCACAGATAACGAACATGAAAGTCAATTATTCAACGTGATGGACAAAGTAAGTACACCCTGTACTTCTCGTTCCAAGACAAATAGAACAGTGCAGAAAACTCTACAAGCAAGGTCATCAAAGCTTAGTCACAAGATTTTACAAGCCTAAAACAACCAATCTAAGAATAGAAAGAAATCTAAGGCAGCAGTATCACAAGCATGAACATCGAAACTTGTCCAAAATAAGGCAGAAACCCAAACCAAACCTTGTAAAGGAAACCGAAAAAAAGCCAAGGTAGCTAAAGTAAATGAACTTCCTAAAAAGAAGCGAAAACAAATAATACCGACATACAATTGGGTAAAACGCGATCTGCCACAAATAAATCGCGAACCTAAATACTTTGCATGGAAGACACAATACTAACGCCTTTGGAGTATTTTACAAAATTCTTTTCTTTATACCTTATTGCCCGCATTTTAGAACAAATTTGTACAGCATTCAAATAAATGTTGTGAGTATCAACAACACAAATGTAGAAATGACAGATTATACTTCCTTGTTTCCTTGATTACTGGAGTCCAAACACAAGAATAGAACATGTGGCAAGTGTTATGTCTCTAAAACGTTTTCAACTTTTACGAAGATACATTCAATATGTGAAGTCATATATTGAAAGATACATTCAATATATGAAGAACAAGCCCCATAAATGGGGCTACAAGTTCTTTATGAGATGCGGGGTGTCAGGAATTATATATGACATCATTCTGTATCAGGTAACTGCTACATTTGGTATGTTAGATAATACAGAAAGCGTACTAACTATTGAAGAGTGTAAACTTGGTGTTGGAGCAGGTGTAGTCATTGCTTTGTTCAAAACAATCAAGAACCCCCAAGCTAGTGTTATTTATTTCGACAACTGGTTTTCTAGTGTTCCCTTATTTCATCACCTAAAAAGAAATCTTAACATTGCAAGTTTGGGTACCCTCAGAACGGAGCGAACTGGTCCCTGCAATCTTAAACCAGACAATGTGTTGAAGAAATCAGAGAGGTTCTTATAACTACAAAACAGAACAGGATAAAGGTATTATTGTTACCAAATGGGCAGATAACAAATGTGTGCTAATTGGCAGCACAATTTACAGCATAAACCCTGTAGGGACCATGAAAAGGTATTGCAAAGAACAAAAAAAGAAAATTAACGTCCCCTACCCAAAAATAATCTCCAGTTATGGGAGAGGGGTGGACAACAGCTTGGTCGGTTTGTACACATTGCCTAGAAGAGCAAAACATTGGTACTTTTCTATATTTACATACCTTCTTGATGTGTCTGTGGTAAATGCTTGCCTTGTTTATAAAAGAGAGTGTAGTCTACATATGGAAAAATCAACTCTGCTAAAAAAATTTAGGGCCGAATTAGTGAGTTCACTTGGCCATACAGGTAAAGCTCCAAAACTGGGACAACCGTCAAAAGACACCACACCACCTCCTTTGATTCGACATCCTGTCATTCCAAGGCCTGATATAGCAAAGCGAAGGGATACTGTTGCTCAATGGCCCATACATAGCACTAAAGGAAGGTGCCGAAATTGTACTCAGGGAACATGTCGAATTATGTGTAGCAAGTGTAAAATGTGACTGTGTATCAATGAAAATAGAAATTGTTTCATTTCGTTTCATAATAATTAGTTATACCACTTCTCAAGTAATATAATGTGTTACGTAATCGATTCAATAAATATTTTGGAGCAGTTTATCATAATTTGGACACTTATTTCGTCATCCAAAATCCTTAAATCCTATAAATTTGCAGAATTTTAAATAACTTAAAAAATAGGTTGGACTAATACAGGGTTAATGCAAGGTAATATAAATGAATAATCATACAAACAAGGAAGAACACCCATTTAATTAGTCTTGTAAGTTCCATTATTTATTGGGATTTGTATTGTTTACATAAATACTCTTTAATGAAAATGCTTACTTTCTTTACTAATTTGACTCATATTTTTAATCATACAGTAACATTCATTTTCATTCATTTATATATAAATAATGTTTATAGAGTATGGTGTTTTAATGTTTTGTAATTTGAAATTACATCTTTAAAAGCAATTTTCTAAAAGTTACTATCTAATGTGACGTACAATACCCACTTTTACTTTTTATCTTAAATACGTACCAATATTGTTTGCTTTCAATAGAAGGCAACACATTTAAATAAATATTCAATGATTTGCATATGGCAAACTAAAAGCAAGACAGATTATATTCTTAAAATTATGCACAAAGCTTCAGACAATGTCAATGCAAAAATAAAAGTTGGGTAAATGTAAGAAATTTCTACTGTACATGGTAATAGAAGCATTTCACAGCTAAGTACAAAATTTCAAATTAACAATGTTATATAAACCTTCAGTTTTCTGTATAGTTTGGATGAACGAATACCTAAATAACAGAAAAAAGTATGAAGACCTATGTACAAACCTGTTGGTAAATTTTCCCATTTAAAATGCAACCCCCAATTAAATCCTCCACGAACTAATGGACTAGGTGTGTAAGCAAATGTTTCGGCATTTATACTATCAATCACAGGAATTGCAACATTGGATCGATTATTATGCACTCTTGCCAGTAAAGGTTGAATCCAATCCACATTCACTTCTATATGGCTATCCAGAAATATTAATACTTTTCCGCTTGCTTTATTAGCACCAAACATTCTAGCTCTTATTAAACCTTCTCTTCGTTCTGTTTTAAACAACTTCACTTTTGCTTCACCTCACCATTGTTATTTAAAAAACTTGTTAAATCAGAATGCAAATTAGATAAATCACTATAATCATCTACCAAAATAATTTCAGCCAACAACTCTATAGGTGTTCTATCTAAAATTGAATAAATTGTTCGTAAAAGTGTTGCATAGTGTTCATTATAAAAACAAATTACTATCGAAGCATTCTGCATAATCATTGGGTATATGATATCCTTACATCTAAAATAATAACTGTTACACAAAGATAAGAACAGTAAATTCTTTTACAATTTGTTTCTTGTATCGGGTAGTTGACGATGAAAACTTAACTTGTTGCTTATAAGAACATTAAATGCATGCAATTTGAATCCTTCATCACGAATTTGCCTATCTTCTAATGTTTTTACCATTCCCAAATCATTTAAAACTAAAAATTATATAAACAGAATGTTAATAAATTAGTTATATAAAATGAATACCTGCTTCACTTCTTTTAGGTTTCTGAATGGGTTGTAAATCTTGAAGCAACCCATCACTGTTCACATAGTTTTGGAGTCTATTGTTGAAAGGAGAATACTTCTGTTTAGGTGTATCAGTAATAGGGCTAAGTTTACTGTTAGAATGTATAGTACTGTAAGTAGGATTGATTCCATACAAGTGAGTATTATTAAGCTGCCAATATAAATATAGTGAGATGGTCCAAGTGATTGAAGCAAAACCAATTCCGTACAAGAATGATTTATTAATGCTAACCATTTTGAATACCACTATTTAAACAAATATTAATTTCTGGTAGATAAATGCATTTTCAGAAACATTTAGGTTATATACTGCGTGATCCAGATCCAGATTAAGGTTTGTAACTCCGCTATGGTCATATTGTTACCAAAAATGTATTATATAGTCGCGGCAAACTCTTTTCCAATGTGGGGATAAACGTCAGCGCTTGACATTGTTGCCAAACGTATGAAATTCGACGTCAACATAATACTTAGGTTATATTGTTTACATTTATTTTGAAAATTAGTTTTTGATGGAAATACTCGTTCTCAACTAAGTAACAATACTTTTAACAGTTCTTACAAATGACACAAGGATTTTTTATGAAAAGAACAGTTGTTTTTATAATAGAACAATGCAAGCCACACGAATCGAAAATCTCAAAATGTGGAAAACGTCAAAATTAGAAGTTATGTGTAAACAGAAGAGCTGACAATATTGTAATTTATTCGGCAGTTCTAACAACCAAACAACGTGTATTTCACTAACATAGATATATCATTTGTAATTATCAGGGTTATTATGGAAGTTGGTATGTTAAGTTCGTCTCTCTCTAACAATTTCACCCCCACAACGGAAAAGATTTTGCCGTGACTTTAGCACTGGAAAGTGTAAGGTTGTTTATCAAGATTTTCATCCGCTGGGGTCATGAGCGTTCATAAATAGTAAATACAAGTGAGTGTTCTGTGGTAAATACCATAGAGAACCCCCCTATGGTAAATACGTTAGTGTTTATATCGTGGTAAATACATATGCATGAACTTTTATAATTTGCTTCCTTCTGTTCTTGTCGTTTTATTCGCCTTTTTCAGGACAAAAACTGCACATGCTTGATTGATTTATCTGGTAAGTAAATAAATACAGAGCTCTGTTTAGAATAAAAATCAAATGCGAATAATTTTACGTTATAATTGTTAGTGTCATGTTTTGGAATGAACACAATAAGTTTATTTTCGGTCTGAGTAAGGAGATGAAGGTAGTGTCTGGAAATATTCGCAAATTTCTTTCTTCCAGGAATTCCAACAACAGTTCACCAACATTTACACTGCATGTTCACGACATTTCATAGCAAGTGAGTAGACACAGGCATTCATGTTTTGTAGTTTCTGTGACATAATGCCTATTTTGTAGGCAAACCAGCAAAACTGGGAATCTCAAGCATTAATATGGGGTTTATCCAAAATTGCAATTGAGAAAACCAAAAGTTTTAGTGGCTGTTGATACAAATAATGAAGAGCAATCCAATATCAAGGCAGATGTTGATTAGCACTTCGGTTGGCTAATGAAAGGATTTACAATCTTCAAAACTTGTTAAATAAGTATAAGTTTACCATATAGGACTTTGAAAACGATTCATCCAAATGCATGTTTTTACACAGGCACAACCTGTGCCCATTTAAAAGCATATAATTTTATGGAGGAACAGATGGCAATCACTCCTTGTAGTGTTAGATAACCTTCAATAATTAGTATTGACACTTATGAAACTTAGATTGAATCTTTTGTTCACCGATTTAAGTTATAGACTTAACATTGACAGGTTAACAGCTAGTAGAATATTTTTCAAAATTTTGCATGTATAAATACCTAAAATGCCTTATAATTTAGCCAGAGCGTGAAATTAAAAAAAAAAAACTATGCACAGATGTTTCCAAGTAAATTTCGGAAATTCCGTATGTCATAATTAATTGTTTCGAAATTTTTTCGAAACGCTGACAAACAAGCAGGCTGCTTCTCAACATTTTTCTAAACATAAACATCATAATACCATAAAATTTCTTATTGGTATAACTCCAGAAGGCTTAATGGTTATCATTTCAGAAGAATGTTCAGGGCATTGCAGTGACAAATTTGTTACTGAAAACTCACATTTTTAGATAAATTACTTCCAGGAGATTGTTTTAGCTACTAGGGGGTGTTTAATTACGGAAAGTGTAGCACTTTATTGTGCAGAAATAAAAATGCCAGTATTTTTAAAGGAAAAAAGACAACTTTTGCCAAAAGATATTGAACAAACTAGAAAGATTGGTAATGTTAGGATTCATGTAGAGAGGGCGATTGGGTTATTAGGCCAGAAATATAATATCGTTGCCGACACTGTACCAGTGTATTTTATGAGTAAAAAACAAAATGGGATTCCTGTCATAGACAAAATTGTTACACTATCTTGTACATTAATCTCAGTCCAACAGTAAACCCTTATTAGAGTAGATAATTGTAATGGGTTAATATTGTATTGTCATTAATAATATGTAGAAAAAGTTTTTATTCCATCTTACCGTAGATATTCATAAAACTTTAGCCTTTAAGATACCTACTACTGTAAAATACATAAAAATGAATAAAAGTTGATAGTAATAATAAGTTTTTAATTCCTTTTTAGCAAACTCCTATGAAGTAGTAATAATGTGTCAAGTTTCATCATTCATACTTTAACCTACATGTGTGGGAAGTTATAACTCAGTGTATTAATTAATTAATGTATTTGCTATAATGATGGTTATGATTGAATAACATGCAAGTTTTTTAAATTCTACACAATTTACGAGTACTCTAAAATTAAAGAACATGAATGAAAATAACTGAAAATAGATTTACTAATAAATTTTAAATGTGACAGCAGTTTTCACAAAACCATTTATGGGCAGCCTCTTCATCCTAATACATTTTATTGAGCAATATATATTTCTACAAAATATTAACCCACCATTTGGCTTTTTACACTTGGACAAAATATCACAAGCAGATAGATAAGATGGCAAAATAGTGGAATGAGGAATTTCAGGAGCAATTTAATTGTTACCTTTGCAATCATTCTTTTGTAGTCGTAAAATATTTGCCCAATAATTCGGTCATCACTGCGATATGGAAAAATTCTTTTGCAATTTGGCTTTCCGTTATCCAGAACTGTTCATGGAAATATACTTGTTCATTGAAGAATGAGTGTTTGCTCCAAACTACAAAGTCACAATACTGTTTGTTACTAACAGCCATTTGCACCTGGTAATAAGCATGTTTGTGATCTAGGTTAATTCCCTACACCCTCGTTCTATCTACATTCTACATGTTTTAAGCAAGCATTTTTTAAAGCAGCAAGTTCTTCGACTGTGGTGTCTCGAACACAGAATGGACACTTCACTTCAAGGCATCCTTCCCCACAATTCACCAAGGAATCTGGACTTGCTACTAAAAATGGCATATCTTTATTGATAACCAAACTAAAATTCACATGTAGTCATCATGTACTTCCTGTAAGAAGCAATGGCTTCTGTTTCACGTTTACATACATCAGCTGTTGGTTTTGAACTAAAAGTTACAGTTCGGGGATGACAGATTCCTTTTAATAAATTGATGGAAGGTTTTATGACATTTGTTTTGCATACTGCTTTGAATTTTAAAGCGGTTATTCGTTACTCACGATATAAAAACCATTTTTTGCAATTGTCCTCTTGTCAATTCTCAATAATATGACATGTTTCACTAAATAAATGTCTATTGTTTATCCAATTTTGATTAACTTCAATGGTTTCTGCAAATTTTTGCTCAAGAATAAATTCATTAAAAGGCCCTCAGCACTTTCTGTATGGTTTATGTCATAACAGTACCGCGCTATTAGGTGCAAAACAGCTGACTTAATAATAGGTATTTTATTAATTTCACTAAGAAAATTTTCTAATTTATCTGTAATTGGATCTGCTATATCATCGTAATCTTCAATTTCTGTTTTCTCACATTCTGCTGCCTTTTGATATGGTGTATGCAAACAAGGTAGCTCCTACATGTCTGCAGCAGCACAGTCACAGTGAGCACATAATACTTTGCCATCGTTTTGTACCACTATCCATAAATGAACAGGTAGCAAATTCAAACGTTATGAATGCATGATCTGTAAAATATATAATAACTTAATTTTACAACTTTAAAATTGTAGTCTTTACCTTTGACAGTACCAGGGTTCTGGTCACTCATATTTTCTTCGTACAGAGTACTTTTACCCATTTACACTGAAACAGTTTGTAAGCATCCAAACTCTTGTAAGTTCGAAATCCACTCTGTGTATAGGCACTTTTAGTAAAAACTAAATAATTAACAATATCAAAATCGGAGACCTTTGGAAAGTTTGTGATTTCAGAACTACTACTACGAAAATCAACAAATCGATGTAAAATACATAACCGTCTATGGTTTAATTACCCTCAGTGCAATCAGCTCATTGCAAATAACGTCAGACGCCCACGCCCTATTTATGTCCTTTGAAATTTTGCTGTATTCATTGTTGATCATAAACTTTTGAATTTCCGCCCAATCAGTAATAACCGTATGTACACCACTGGAAACAGTTGGGATCACTAAATGAGATAAGTGGAGAATAGCTTGTTTGAAGTAAGCGGACCACTTCGATCTGGATCACCCTGTATTTAGGGAGAGGGAGAAAGAATTAAACTGAAGTTAACATTAAAAGGTAATTTGAAATCTAAGTCTAATTATTTTAACGCGTTTATCAAATAACTATTCAGGTTAACCCTTCGGAAATAGTGGTTTGATAATAGAAAAAAAACAATCATCTTGCGTTTGAAGTTCGGTTACGGGTGGTAGGTTCTGAGTAGGTGTTTTTAGGGGACGTTAAATGAACAGCTTAATGAATATTATAAGATGTGCCATTAGTCAAGGAGGTTGCATTTGTCTTCTTTAATAGATGTTTCCAAATAGGTTGAAGTCGTAGGCCATCATCACGCTTATTGAGAGAATTCGGTCGTTTCTCTATTTCAATAGCTTCTCGTATAACGCTTTCATGTAAATGACATATTGGTGCTATTAATTTTATACTGTTTGTATCTATACGATGACCAGAGTCCAAATAGTGAGTGGCTAGTGAAGAACTGCCTAATTTGTGTTCTTGAGCTCTAGTAGATATTTTTCGGTTAGTTTCTCCAATATAGCTCCTACTGCAAGGTACTTCATAGACTCCGTGACATACACCAAAAATTTTTTCTTTAGGGTTTCGTACTAGTTGCTGAAGGGTAACATGGAGTTTAAAAATTCTTCGGAATGGCTTACATGAATTTTTTGGAAATACGACCTGTCACTCCTTTTAGTTTTATATATGGTAAGACAATTCGTTACTTGATATACGCGTTAAAATAATTAGTCTTAGATTCCAGATTACCTTTTAATAATTTCAGTTTAATTTATTTTTGTATTTATTTATATTAGTGTTTAATCAACCTATTCCTGTACATATGACATCTTGTCAAACAGTCAGTTTGTCTTGATAAAGGTAGCAAAATTAAGCTACCGAAATGTAGACACATAATTTACCTTAAAAATACATGAGTATATCCGAAAAATGAGTCTTTCATTTCATAACACTCGTGGAAACTTAAATGAATATATCTATATATATATATATATATATATATATATATATATATATATATATATATATATATATATATATATATATATAATTGTCAATGTCTGTTCTTCTTAGAGTTCTTTCGCTGGGTGTATTAAATTTACAATACTTTTGAAGAAACGATCGAAAATTATCGTTTGACAGTTTTGATACGGGTATATTTGATGTCACGAATGCTCGACATAAATCTTGCCTGAATTCTTGCTCACTTGAAATTTTGGCAGCACTTTGATGTTGACGGTTGCTTTTTTCCTTCAGATGTCACTTTGTCTCGTTTAGCCACATGTGGTGCAGTTTTAACATGCTGTTCTAAACATTTTCTCAGATGCAATCTACAAATACGAAATACCATATGTAGAGCAAATTTTTCAAATAACATCTTTGAAAAACCAATTCATATAGTGGGTATCACCTATTTGTCACAGGGTGTAAAAAAAACGTATGTTTGCTTCCATATTATGGGAGACCCTGTATATTTTAAAACATGGAGATTACTTTAATTTGTTTGTAACTTCTCAAATCATATTGGATTATAGGGTGGGGCAAACCTTGGTCGTAGTTCTATAACTCCTTTGATATAAAACTTAACAATTTTTTTAAATAGAATCGGACAATGGTGGACTAAAACACGTATTCTATAATTATTTCCATGTATAAAGGATAACCCAATAATAAATTACGCAAATATAACCAACTTTTTAATAAAATATTAAATGAACGACTTTTTTTATTTTTTTAGAGCCATTATAGTTACCGCTACATACCCCTAAAATATGTTTTTTTTTCTATTTTGCGTGTTTAATATGTACATTATGACACTCAAACGCGTGTTTTAATGTTTGACTTTAAAGTTTAGTAACCTAACATTTTTTTTCTTGATGTTGGTATGTAAACTAATGAAGTTCTTTATTGATGTATGTAAACGTAAATGTAACATAACCTATTCTTATTTGAAATGTGTATATATCCTTTGTATTGAATTATTCCAGATTAATGTATTGCAATGATTAAGATGACCAAAGCCGAATATGGACGATTTCTCTTTTTTATTGTGTTTCAAGATAAAGCGTCAATATGCTTTCAGATTAAGCCGATTATACCTTTTGCGTAAAATATAACCTTCATTTAACCATGTTAACTTCACTTGAGTGTAAATGATTAAGTTTACATAGTATAGTGTAATTTTATTCCGATTATAATGTATATAGTATACAACTTCTATTGAGAACATATTTATAAGGTAGTTTGAAATGAATTAGTAACAAATAATAGTTTTAATACTCTATATTTGTATCGAACTCAAACAAACAAATACCACTGTTGCCAACCTACATTCAAAATTATGAAACAAGGTGACAAATGGAATTTACATTTTTTCAAAATTTTCAACACAAATACGCAAAATAGAAAAAATAGTATAAGAAACTCGTTTCATAAGACGCTTTATCGCATGAGTCCAAGTTTAGAAAACGACCCGCGCAGCGGGGAGTTTTCTAATGGACGAATAAAAACGCGTCTTATGAAACTTGTTTCTTAATATACTATTAATTATCCTGCCCAATTCTAAGAAAAAAAAAATTCTTTTATAAATTTTGACTTTTTACACCCCGTTTTAAAATTCTAACGTCAAAACCAAGTCAGTTTCAAATTTTTGAAACAGGGTATAAAAGGGTAATTTTTTTCTTCGAACTAGGCTGGATTATTAAAAAAAAATTTTAGGGGTATGTAGCAGTAACTATAACGGTTGCAAAAAAATAAAAAAAAGTGGATCATTTAATTTAAGAAAAATTAGATGATTTGCATAGTTTACTATTGGGTTACCCTGTATACATGAAAATAATTTTAGAATGTGTGCTTTTGTCCACCATTGACCGGTTTCATTCAGAAAAATTGTTAAGTTTTGTGTCAAAGGAGTTATGGAACTACGACCAAAGTTTGCCCCACCCTGTATGCCAGAGGCAAGGGACACTCTTTATACCGAAAAATCCTAATATTTGAAATCTAAAAAGTTACGTAAAATACATCTTATGCATATTTAATAAACCCTCTTCATGACACACCTTGTACAGCTTGTTTTTTTGGAAACATTTTGTATTAGGTTGAAAAGTCTGTATAGCTTTGAAAATAATAAATTTGTACTTACAATTTTGCTGCAGACTGAGCAGAATACTTTTCCCATGTCCATAGACAACTCTGGCAATGGTTTAATCCACATAAACACTTTGATACCACTTGAAATTTTAAATAGACACACTCGCACACATCAAAATCTAAATTTAAATTGACTCTAAAATTGTCGACACAACTTTAAAGAAAACTTTTAATAATTATGTCCCTCCTCGTGCCTTTCAGTTTGGCAACAAATAAAACGTCCCCAACGGTGTCGGGTAATTCTTAGTACTTGGGTTTAAGTGAATATTTTAAACATGAACAATGAACAACAATACTATTAGGATTTACCAGTATTTACTATTGTCCTATTTTCTTAGAATTTTACCTGTTACATGCAAAACAACACAAATTCAGAGCTTTTAAATTTTACTTTACTGGCAAGAATAAATATTAAAATGTTTTGGTTAAATTGTATAGCAATTGTTTGTAAAATTCTTACAGATATGCTAAAAATTAAAAAAAGTTAAAAATATGAAACATTCGGAAAAATTTCATATAATATGAAAAATATGCCAAATTTCATAAAAAATATTTACCATTTAAATAGGTAAGCATAAATTAAAATTGATACAATAATGTATTTGTTTTTAATTGATGTAAGTACTACTTTATCAATACTTAGCAAATATTCCGCTATTAATCCTTTACATATAAATACACACATATATTATAAAAAAACCCTAATATTAGAATTGTTCCTTATCTTTTTGCAGCCTGAAGTATTCATACAATGGTATGGTCTAGAATTTTCTTAATTGGATGCACTGGTTTACCATATGTGCCTGCTGTGAATCCTCCTTGATGTATTCCATTAATATTTATGATGTACCAAATTTTCTTTATGATGTTGGAATCGCCACCAATTTTGCAAAATTGCTTCTATTTAGAATCGGAGAACTTAGTTTTATTTTCTGTATTACATGCAACATGTATATGAATTCTACAATACTGGTAAAATGATTTAATTATTTGTTTTAATTTAATTTTATTGAAATTAAATAATTTACGTTCAATTTTATTTATGTTTATTATTAAAACAATTCATATTAACGTAGAACAATAATGTTATACACTAAGTACACTTTTCGATTTTAACAAATGAAACGATTTATTAGGTTAGAAAATTTCAGTCGAACATGTATTCACCGCGGTTCAAATTTAGGTTATGAAAATATTCTCGATTGTTTATGCCAACTCTGAGTGATACACGTTCTACCTTCGAAATTCTAACAAGAACTGATTAGTGATATGACCATCCAAACAAATGCTCTGATTGCATAATCCAATTTCTAAATGTTAGTAATTTTACAAATAATTTTCTTATATCTATTACTGACTTAAACTAAAATTATCTTTAAAATCTATGCGCAATTCTCTTTATTTTGATACCCCACGTGCTATATTTTTCATAACATTCAATATTTTATACAAAAAAAACGCCATTTTGTACATTGTGTCAATAATGAAATTTGACTTATATTTAATTAAATGTATTTTTCAGGTACAAAATAAGTTCATACTCGGATTCTACACTCCCAAAAACATAAGTCCACATACATTTCTAGTCTGGCTGCACTAAATTTTATGTTGCACTTTCCAAATGTACGTTCTTCAAACAGACCTGCACTATTTTGCACTCACATCCATTTATTTCACATATGATTGTCACTCCTCAGAACATAACTTCATCTAGACTACTCAAAGTAAGTATTTCTCATAATAATTGTTCAATGCGCACACTTGTGTTTGTATAATTTCAATACATACTTTTTAACGTTATCGTAATCACTGTTTTTCCTTATAAAACTATCTAACACACTTCTTATCTAATACAGACTATTTTTCCTTTTTATTATTGTAGCAGAGCATACTACTAAGTAAGGATTTTCCATACATAATTGAATTCTATGAATGTTATCAACGAAAATGCATAAATTATGCCTTCCGAAGCATGTCGAACATATGCAGTATGAATATTCTCCTATACAACCTTTATTTATTTGAGGTTACTGTTGACTAGAGTTTATTTAACGTAGAATCTGATGCATGATTACATATGTGCTTATCTATTGATTATTTTAATTTCATAAATGTAGCGATATCACACCTATGCTTCCTACTGAAACTATCCCACGATTATTTCTGTTTTATTATTGTTCTTATTTTTATATACAATTATTACTATCACATAAACGTATCACCTCAATATACATAGATATATATATATATATATATATATATATATATATATATATATAGGCCATTTGGGAAAAAACGCCCTACGCTATAACTCCGTTATCTATTATCCGATTTTAATAATCCAAAAAGTTTTTTAATTAACTCTGAAAATACTACAAACAAGCCTATTTTGAAAAAAAACTGATAATGCGCAACCAAATTGTTATTTAATAAAAAATACAAACACAGATCTTATGCTAGACGTTTCTTAGCACAAATTTACAAAAGAAATAACGTAAATTTCTTATTACTTGCTGCACTCAGCACGATATTCACCGCATATGGGGTGTTGACAGTGCGTGCAGTAAACGGTTGTAATACGCCTTAGGCGAGCTGGATAATAATAACCTATTGTGTGTTTTGTTGGTAGAGACTTGAACATCCTGTTCAGTTTGTATTTTTAGAATATTTTTGATGTCGAGACGAAGTTGACGAGGTAAACCTTTATTATCCAATCTGTGATCCATCCGTGGTTTTACAAAGAACAACTTAGGTCAATCGTAAATAATCGGAAATTCCTGTCGTGAAAGTGGTTTTGTCTTGGGTTTGAATTTCTTATAACAATGTATAGGACATGTTTGAGCATAACTGGTCGAAGGTATCAGCTTCTGCTTTTTGTAACTTGTAACTTGTTATTATTTCTGGCTTTTTTCTGTTTTCATCAATATTTGGTGTTTCATGCATAGTAGATAATAGTAATACTAATTGGTTTTTCTTTGGCATAAATAATACCAGGGTTTTGTTTTTGTCGAAACAAAACATCGAAGTCATGGGTTTTCTATTTCGACAATCAAGCAACTCGGGTGGAATTCTTCTAAAGAAATAGAGGTGAATCAGTTGTTTACCGTGATGTTCCTGTTACTGCCATATACTTACTGTGCTAGTTCTTTTCCAAAACATGTGGCCAATGGTAAACCACCACTGTCAGTACTTTTTCCCAAGTACGAAATTGCATCTATCATGCACTTAGTGTCACAAAGCATGATAATTTTAATACCATAGTTTTCCCGTCTATCTTGTCTAGTTTCTTTATTATCGAATCGTAAACAGTTTACTAAAAATATAAATCTTGCGCAACTCATAGCTGCCGTGTATAAGGAACCAGAAAGGACAGGATTGAACATTTGTTTTACATTTAAGTAATCATCCTGCTTTGCAGCAGATAATACCAAAATTCCTGAAAAAGCCAGTAGTTCCTCCTGTGTCGTTTCAGCCATTGTTGAGCTTATTCGCTCATAATCCTGTGATTGTCGCCTAATTGTTTCAATTGTTTCAAATATTTCCTCAAAAGGAAGTTGAAGAAGCAATCTACAAGTCCTTTGCCAAGCCCTTACTGCCAGAAAAATGAACCAAATTTCTCTTACAAATCCTACGCGACTTATGAGGTAAGACAGATGACCATTTATGTCCATTTTACCCTTGCGACTATTTTTTTGAATAACTAGCGGTGGCACTGTTTTCCATTTCCACTTCATCAGGCAGCATAACAACAGCATTTGCATTTTATAATGTCGTAGCCTCATTTCTATCTTCGTCCTCTTCAATCTTCAGAATCAGTCACGTAATTCAGGTTTTCCATTTTCTTACGAATATCCTGATCTTCATCCGAACAACATCTTCGATCACAATCACAATCATGAAATAATTCACAGTCATTGTCGGCCCCATCCATTATTTTTTGAATGTCTGTCTGGAGCTCTGTGCCAGTAAGTAGTTTCTTTAGAGACATGTTTTGCTAAAATATCAATATTTCTTTGTAGGCTGTAATAAACAGAACCAAAAACGCTTACGAAATGACTGAGAAAAATTTACCCTAAAGAAAATTATACGACACTACTAACGTATCGTAAATTTTACGACGGCACTCTCAAATTATAAACTCCCAGATAACATTCTGCCACACCGCACCACTAACACACACCTAATGACTCAGAACGATACTGGAGGCACCAGGATGCCGACACCAACCGATTATGCATACATGTATTATTTATATTACCGTCGTCTTATCACAATTACTCAAATTTGATTATTAACAAGCTTGTTAACATAAGCCCACCAGTATGGCTTAGCTTAATTTGTGTTTAGAGGCGAGAACGCCATGACAAGACCACGCCTCTGAACACAAAGAAAGCTAAGTCATACTGTTGCGCTTATACTAACCAGTTTGTTAATAATCAAATTTTATTACGCTTTCATTTTGAGAAATACAATTTTCTTATTTTGAGAATACAATTCTCTTTTTCTTATACAAATATTACTCAAGTTAAACGTAATATTTCCCACGTTAATCAAATTTAATAATTTGCATCCCATTACTGCACTTAAAGCTGACAGTTTCCAAAATTTGAATTGTTTACACAAAACTTGATGTGAGAAACTTTATTTCCAATAATTTCATAAGAAACATGATAACACAGTGGTTAATATTCATCTTATTTTAAATTTTATGTTCAAATTCATATTTGAAATATTTCTTACGGACATATCTCGTGTGTACTACTACTTTTATCATTTTTTGTAAATAAAGAGTTATCTTCTTACGTATCTTCCGTGCAACTAAAATGAACCCTTGATACTTAGTGCTTAAGTATAAATATTAATGAAAAACAAAAGTAAAAATATGAGTCAGTGACACAATTGGTTGTGATGATTAGATAAGATTTGCAAAATAATAGATTTAAAAAAGGTATAGTAGTAATATTAAAGATTTAAACACTTTGCAGTTCAATGACAAATTCACAAATATCATATTTATGTCTCTTTACGTTTTATCTTTATACATGCATTATTTATAATAGTCGTCATCACAGTTACTCAAGTCCCCACTGTGCGTCTCCTTTTTTTTTATATTTACAAATGGAGGTATTATTATCTCGAAAAGAAATGCGAGATCACCAAGGGATCGGAAGCATTGGTGGCGACAGACGGGTCTCTGGATATCTTGGATGAAAAGTTTATTTACAAAAAAATCAATACATTTGGTTTACTTTATATTCCACGAACTTTGGTTTTAAACGATCCAAGAGCTCGTATATAAAAGGACGTTTCTATAAATATATTCTGAGAATTTAACAAAGGGCTGATAACACGCTTTTATGAGTACAATGACTGTATATGTCGGTCAGCAGGTGTTATTGATATCGGCTTGTTTGAAATGCATTTACTAATGTTTTCCGTTATTTATTTAGTAATCTGAACTTCTGGGTTTGCAATAACTACTTTTACGAAATTTTATGCTTGCATATTTATTAAAATAGATCATGGAGTTTATATTATATTTTCTATGCGCTGAATTATTTTTATTGCTTAATGGAAATAACATATTATACGGAACGGGATTCTCCTTGAGAAATTTGATCAGGATTTCTCCTTTATATAAAATACGCATAAATTTAAGGAATTTAATTTCTCCTTTCAGGAAGTAGATTTGAAAACTGTATGTATTATCGCTTCTCAGAAACCATACAGGAACAGGAGTATGAAATCGGAATTTCTATGTTACAGAAAGTTGTTTTACTTTCTTAAAGAACTGATTTATTAATAAAATACTTATCTTTTTTGGGTTTTTTGATGGTATATTTTGGATTATACAACGTTTCGCTAACACTTACAATTATCTTCGTCAGTAGTAATATCTATTAAAATGGTTAAATATGTTGAAAACAATATTAATAGATATTACTACTGACGAAGATAATTGTAAGTGTTAGCGAAACGTTTAGATTGTATAATTTAAAATACACCGTTAAAAAACCCAACAAAATAAGTATTTTATTATCTGTAATAATGGTGAATATTTACATTTTCATAATTGATTTATTCTTTCGGAAAATGGATTTTAATACTTTAATACGTACTCTGGATACGAACTACAGGCTGTTCGTATAAAGGACCGTAACTGGATTTAATTCTGTATCTGGGCATGAGACGCAGGATTTCTCGTGTTTACGGACTGGAATACAGGGTGATAACGGTCTTAGTCAGGATAATCAGACAGGAAACGGGTTGCTGGAGATTATTAGGCAATCTTTTGTCTGCAAACCCCACTGGCTTCCCATTTCGGTCGTATTTATGTTAGGTAATTAACCAAACGAGCGTACGCTCTATTGGTTAATTAGAAGGAAGCTTGACCGAACAGGTCTACGCCTTTCGGACAAACAAAGGTAAAGGAAATACCTCTACAGGCATAGACTATTTTTCAGGAATACGCCTAAAAGCAAAGAGGAGGATTTTGTGGAATAGGATAGGTTTGTGTTACGCGGGCTTACGCTCCAGGTAAGTGTTATTGTACAGGTATTGCGGTGTCTTACAGACAAGATCGAATTATGGTCTACCAAAGGCAGAAAAGAAATCTTTCTAACAAAAAACTGTCCGGATAAAGGTGATAGAAAATTTATAATTTAACCCCCAAAATGGGTCGTCACGTAGAAGTAAAATAAACTCGGCGGTTAAGTAGGCCGGTGAAAACCTCAGGACGGAAGCGGCGGTATAGGACAGTTACTTCAGGACGGAAACAGAAAGATAAATGAATGCTTCAGGACAGAAGTTAACAAGACAATTAATCTCGCCTCGCGGTTCTACTTATATCGTCCGCGCTTTAACGTGATTGGACGGTAGAATGGAGATTGTGCTTTGGTGGGGTTCTTGCGTCGAAATCTAAACCAATCTCTGAATGACGGAAGGAGAGGTAAAAATTAATTATTAAACTACATCGGAGTATTTTTCTGTAAAATAAACAGATAAATTAAAATAATTAAATTGCGGTACATGTGAAATTTTATTTCAAAGAATTTTATAAGAAATGTGATAACACTATGCTTGATTTTGATACATAAATTTATATGTGGAATATATTACTAATATCAGTTTTGTTACTCAGAAGTATTACCTCTATGAGTAATGCATTTTAAAATAGTAGGTTTGATTATTTATTACATACAAGACAAAAAATGATATATTTATTTATTTTTTTTGTAGAATTTCTTTCTTCGTGATTCATTTCAAACACTTCTAAAATCCACCTTGATGCTAGTACTACTACTACTTTTACCATTTTTGTTAATAAAAAGTTATCATTTACTCTTTCAAAACGTACATTTTGACAATACTATAATTAAATCAGACATTCAAACTTATCTTCAGTATGGAACTTCTAAATCTGAACCTTCCACATTTTCATTCAAAGTCAAGATCTAATTATGACTACTTATGATAACTTTATATACCTTGAAGGCAGGCGTGAGTTCAAAAAATATGATGAGAAAAAATCATGCAACTTCATCAATAATTTTCAAATCCGATATGAGCTAGATGATCAAAGAGTGGATGTTGGAAGATATCCAGAATTAAGTTATTCATTTTGAGCTGGTAGCGTAGTGGTGACACGACCTGGTTAGCATTCGGGAGGTAATGGGTTCGATTCCCGTTGCCGTCTACCTTGTATGAGGTTTTTTCAGGGGCATGGTCACTGCGTATATGCACACAATGTGTTAATGGACTTTACTGATGTTTACCAAGAATATCTATTAACACCTGTTCTTAACCATGCCTAGATCATATAGAATACTTTCTCAAGGGTAGACTTCTTACTTCTAGATTATGTTACTTATACATGTGTTTTATTCCTGTGAGAATATTTTTATTGAGTCAGTTCATCGTACCAACAATCACTTCCACAATTAAAGATATCAAGAACTATTATTACTTAATTCATGGACCTGTGTCAAATTTCAGACATAATACAAATTTTTTTTTTGAGCTTAGTTTAAGTTTTCTGTCTAGGTAAAGTATAATTCAGAGTAATTTTACATTAAACTTTTATTTAGAAATTGTGTTTCTCTTAATGAATTGAGGTAAACTTTTTATACATATTTACTTTTGAACTTATTTGTTCATAACAAAACTTATAATAATTTAATATCAGTCAAGTTGCTTTGGTATGTTTGAATCCTTGCTATATTGCAGGCTTACATTCCATTAACATAAGTAATTTGATTGTAATCTTATTATATTTAGAATTTACTTCAGTTCTACATACATAAAGACAAAATTTACATCGATTGGGGATTGTATCTCGACAGCGCAGTTGGTTAACGCGGTACTCTGGCAAAGTACAGGTCGTAGGTTCAAATTCTACTCGAGGTAAACTTTTTATTTATGTATTTAATAAAATTAATAATAATTGTTAATTACATATTTACCTTTGAACTTATTCGTTCATAACAAAAACTTATAATAATTTAATATTAGTCAAGTTGCTTTGGTATGTGTGAATCCTTGCGATATTGCAGGCTCACATTCCATTAATATAAGTAATTTGATTGTAATCTCATTATACAGGGTGTTAAAAAAAGATGGCCCTGTTGCTAGGATAGGTAGAACACTTAAGAATAAGTGGGGTTTGCTTATTAAAAAAATTTCGAAACGGCATCCGTATTCAAGATACATGGTTTTAAAAAAATGTTTATACACATTTATTACGATTAAGTCGACATTACTGGCAACACTGTAATGAAATTTTGCATGAATATGTTTTGGGAGCTGACAAATCCCATGAATTTGTTTTTATATCTGGCTCTCATGGAAGGTGCTAGTTACACGGTTCGTACGGAGTTGTTTTAAACATAAGTTTTTTGAGGTTCGATTTTCTAGTCCAAATTTTAAATCAACTTAAACATCATTCCATTTTACAGCAAAGAGGTACTATTAGTAAAACTCGATACTGTGTACCGTTTTCGGAATATTTTGATTTGAAAATGAGGAAGTAATAACTGAAGCTGGTATAAAGTAAGTATTCTTATTAAAAAACAATAACATTATTCTAAGGCTAAAGTTATTAATTAAACAAAGAATCACAAGAGGAAAATTAAAATAAATTTGACTAAAGATAGGAAATATTCAATCAGTTAGAGTGAGTAACTTTAAACAAGTGTTGGTAATGTGATACCCTTTTAACATGTGGGTTCACATCATATCAGTAGTGTGCATTATGAGAGCTAAAGATTCCTCGTCGGTAAAAAGGATACATTTAAAAAAATTGAGATTGAGGGCTGTCATTTCTTGTAACGTTTCACAAAAATCTACTCTAACCGGTAGATCGTCTGGCAAGAGCTCTTGGACTTGTCTGTAGTAATACGGATGTAGCTGCTGCTCCTTAAGTATCCTCCAAGTACTTGCAGAAGACGTATTTGTACGTCGTGCCATATTCCGTACGCTAACTGTTGGATCTTAATCAACTAAATCTAAAATGGTATTCTCTTTCTGAATAATTCTTGTTGTTCTGGGCTTACCAGAATATATTTTTTTGGTTTCACATTTACAAGTTTCTCGACAACGTCGTTCCACGGCTCTAAACGTTCTTTTATTTGGTAGGTTTCTTATGGGAAATTTTTCTGCTTAACGCGTAACCGCCGCTCTAGCGTTTCCTAAAGCTCGCCTGGTCGGTGTATTCAATATCTGAATAGATTTTGATTATTAATTAACGTATTAATCAAGAATATTAAATGTTATTGACATTACCGTCTTAACTATCAATAAATGTCAGTTTTCCATGGTTAATTGATAGCATTTTCAACACTTACGCTAACTGAATATTTCATGTTTTTAGTCAAATTTATTTGAATTTTTTAATTGTGATTCTTAATTATTAACGTTAGCCTTAGAATAATGTTATTGTTTTTGGTTTTTAACAAGAATACTTTATACCAGCATCAGTTATTACTTCATCATTTTCAAATCAAAATATACCGAAAACGGTACACAGCATCGAGTTTTACCAATAGTACCTTTTTGGTGTAAAATTGAATGATGTTTAAGTTCACTTAAAATTTGGACTAGAAAATCTTACCTCAAAAAATTATTATAAGTTTTGTTATGAACGAATGTATTTAATAAAATTAATAATAATTTTTCAAAAAAGTTATGTCTAAAACTACTCGTTACGAGCCGTGTAACTAGCGCCCTCTATGAGAGCCAGATATAAAAACAAATTCATGGGATGTGTCAGCTTCCAAAACATATTCATAAAAAATTTCTTTACAATGTTGTCAGTAGTTTCGACATAATCGTAAAAAGCTGGTATAATTTTTTTTTTAAATCCTGTATCTTAAATACGGATGCCGCTTCGAAATTTTTTACTAAGCATACCCACCTTATTTTTCAGTGTTCTACCTATCCTTGCAACAGGGCCACCTTTTTTTTTAAACACCGTGTATAATGAGATTACAATCAAATTACTTATGTTAATGGAACCTTGTTTTGAAACACCCGGAATTAGAATTTACATCAGTTCTACATATATAAAAACAAAATTTACATCGATAGGGGCTTGTATCTCGATAGCTCAGTTGGTTAACGCAGTACTCTAGCAAAGTACAGGTCGTAGGTTCAAGTCCTACTCGAGGTAAACGTTTTATTTATGTATTTAATAAAATTAATAATAATTTTTAATTACATATTAACTTTTGAACAAAACTTATAATAAGTTAATGTTTTAGTTTAACATTTTCTAAAGTATAATTCACAGTGATTTTACAGTAAAATTTTATTTAGAAATTGGTTGTCACATTTGAACGAATTTCGATGAAATATTTCGATATTTATTTTTCAAAAGATATTTCCATCAGCAAAAAGAATACTTCTACGTTTAAGTCACAATCAGTTTAATAACATTTTCATTTAAACGTAATTAGGTCCCCAAATTATTTTGATAGCCGTTTTGAAAATAAAGCCTACATGTTTTTAATCCACGTGATCCAAGTGATGATAAGTTTCGTCATCGTTCAAAAGCATTAAAAGATGTATGGGTTCTCTGTCACTTTGCTGATTTAGTCAATACAAAGGTTGTACCCTCTGTATTTTATCTTTACGCAACACAAATTTATTGAGAGATTATTTAATTTTTTCAAATTTTTTTAAATAGTTATTTTACTGGGAAACTCAATTGAATCATAATTTAAATCGTGACTGAAATGCGGATAGCTAGAAGTTCAATCTCAATTCGGTGAAGCTAAATTATTGTCAAATCAACGAAACAGCTTCGTCGCCAGGATCTGAATATTTACCTTTTGATTGATGTAGCTGACTCCTAAAGAATAGGTACTGATTTCGTTAAAACTGTTAAAACAACAAAAACAGGCAAAAAATAGGAATCCTTTTCTCAGAAACAGGTGGTCGTTTTCTAAAGAACTGGTGGTTTCCTAATAACTGTTAACAGTTTAAGCGCCAAATTACTTTTACCATGTGTGCAGGAAAGTGTAAAACCAAAAAGTGCTTAAAAAGTAAACTTTGCTAACATTATTGTATACCTGAATGAAGAAAGCAGGGGGTCTATACTTAAATCGAGACAAAATAGAAAACAAATTATAGTTATTAGTATTTCTTTATTAAGATAATATTTAGTAAATGCTATACATTAGACAAGCAGGAGGATAATACAAAATTTCCATTAAGCATACATTATATATGAATTAATATTAATTATACTTTCCATTTATGGCATCGTCAATGTCTTTATAAATGTCATCGTCACTACGATAAAATTCTTTCTCACGAAAATGACGGTAGTAGCAACCTGCTGTATACATTTTTTCTAGAAAGACGCTAGATTGTAGGATTCAAGAAATTCCAGTCGATAGTTTATTATATCCTTTAACTTGAGTAGTTCTTTTACACTATGAGCATTGACTGTCAAAATTCTGTCATATCCTTTTACAATTCCCAATTGTAATAAATACCAAGATTGGTAGATAGATTCATAATGTCGATCATGGATTATATCTTCTTCTTCGTTTACAACCGCTCCAGAAATTATTCTTTATTGCTGCTTTCATTACATCTTCAAATGGTGAAACTGTGGCACTACTACTATTAAAAACAAAATTTTATGTTTATTGTTTTTCCAATTGCCCCTAAAGTACTAAGGAACACATCCTTCATGTTTAGCAATGTCTTAAATTCTTTACTGCGAGTTTGTTCTTCTTTGAAATACTCACACTGCGGTTTATATAAGAAAAATGTGTCCTTGACTTTGAGTACCTAACTACCAGAACAAGTCTCAATTTGTCAAATACTCACCGGGACCCACTTTTACACAACTATTTGATCTTGACTCAATTTAGTCAATACAAGAACCATTTAATCTAGACCTACTTTTTACCATAGACAACAATCGGTCGTTCGTCTTCTTTGTAATATGATACCTAGAGGTCAATAAATTTTGACCTTGAAGAGGTCAATAAACTTTGGATTTTACCGTTTCCATCAACAGATCTATTCGAAGATTTCTAAGAATTGTGATATGATACCATACTCACCTTGACCTACGTTTACACAACTATTTGACCATTTAACCTTGTCCTACTTTTCAGCATAGATAACAAACTGTTATTCTTCTTGTTTCCACGAACTGATTCTTTTTTTTTACATTTATAAGAACTGTAATATGAAACCCCTACAGGTTAACAAACTTTGACCTTGAAAATTTCAGGCTCTATTTTTGCTCTCACCATCACAAGGCAAAGCAAGTGACCTTGAACTGGTCCAGAACCAGCCCTATGTCACTACTGACAGGTTCGTTGGCTTGCACGTTCACCACTTAATTTTTGGATTTGGTAATATCTTACGATCATATTTATTTAACACCTCCAGAAAATGAAGGAAGTTTGAAAGAAAGAATTAGTGACGGTTGTCGTGAAATACGTCCTATAATTTTGTATTGAATGCAACCTACGGAGTATTAAGAATGTGCCAGATGTGTATTCAACAGGGTGGCGATCGATTTGAACAATACTTTTAAATACATTTATTCAATACATTTTTACAATACATTATACTATTATCTAACCATTAAATGACAGTTAACGCATTGTATTAATATTACGGTTGTTTTGCATGGTACGCTCGAACATTTTGTAAAAAAACAAGTTAATATCTATAACTATTTTTATTATTTTTGGAACTGAATGTTAAGCAAAAATTAATTTAATACATATCGTTAAATTAAAAAAAATCTTTACCAAGAAAATAAAAAGACATAGGTAGTCATTTAAAAATAAATAGTTGATAATTATGGACATTTTTTGCCTGTATATATATATATATATATATATATATATAAATATATATATATATATATATATATATATATATATATATATGTTGAAGGGAAGTAACAGCCGTTAACAACGTTAAGAGAAAAAATTATTAACTAATTGCTTAGTATTATCAGGGCCTGCGGCTAACTAGGGTCTTAATACATTCTTTGATATCTGCCGGAGCGTTTATTTTGTTCCTTTATCAAGGAATCTAGGTTATTTTGTGAAAACTAGCTTATTGTGCTTAATAGATGATTTTACAGGATAAATTTTGATTAACATTCTACTGTCACTAATTATTGATGGTTACTAAGTCCTGATGTTACATTTTTAAAAGAGAATTTAAAAATTTTTATATGACAAGCAACATGTGCTTGCATTAGTGTAATTTTTCTGTCAAATTTGGTTACATTTATTTTACTTACGTTAAGTCACTGAGATATATTAAACGCGGCAAATTTGAATTATACAAAATGTTAAACTAATGGTCTTCCACATTAAAATTGAGTATATATGAATATATTGCTGAAAGCTGTTCTTTATCTGATTTATGATTCATTGAATTACCTTCTTTTTTTATATGGCACATGTCTAGAAATAATCGGAATTTGTATAGTTTTTCAAAGTTTAGAATTTTAACATTTTTGAAATCTGGTAGATAATTAAGTGTTTTACTGTGAGTTGAAAGAGAACAACTATTGCTTTTTTGTCAATTTTACCACCACTTCTGTGTTGTGTAACTCTATTAAGTAGCCATTGTGACGTGTGTCCTGTGTACACTTCCATGCAATCAATGCATGGGATTTGGTAAATAACATTAGAATTAAGCAGCACAGGAGTAGCATCCTTGACTTTGAAAAACAATTTGTTGACCGGTTTTAGATTATATTTACTAATTTTTATGTTGAAGACCTTGAATACATTTGTAATTTTGGGTGTTAGATTTTTTATGAATGGTAATTTACAAAATCTGGTGTTGCTCTCTTCTGGGAACACCTGACTATTCAAAACTGCTCTAGAAGTTCCTGTTTTAAAGATTAATTTGTTTATGAAGGTTACTGGATAATTGTTTATGAACAAAATTTCTTTAAGTTTATTTAAATATTTCTGGATGAAAGTTGGATGTGATATTTTTATAATTCTATTTTTAATTCCTGTAATATTATTTTTTGTTGTAATGGGTGGTAAGAAAATTAGTCGATGTAACGACCTGGTGACGTTGGTTTTTGATACCAATCAATGTAAATTGTATTATTTTCAGTTCTGAATAGTCTGGTATTCAAGAAAGGAACACCTCCATTGGTTTCAGTTTCTACAGTAAATTGAATATGATTATTAAATTGGTAGAAACAACTCAATCTCATTTAAATTTATATTACGCTAATGCTAGCGTTTTATCTTCATTTGTCAAACATATAAGTCGAAGTTATATTAAAAGTAATGTTTAAAATGATTTTTAATAGTTTTCTATTAAAAACTTGTAAAAATTGAACTATCTTTAGAAAAACTCACAGTGCTTGTTATAAAATTGAATTCTTCCGATATTGGTAAAGTTACTGCCTTACAAAAGACTTTCGTCAAGGAAACATAAAATTTAATTAGTATCAATAAAGGCCCATCGCATTTTTTAATAAACTTTAGCAATTTTTGAGATATTCACAATAATGTACTTTATTTTATTTTGCCACCATAATGTTCTTTATACGCCTCCAAATGCGGGCGTAATGTGGTCTTTATAGCACGGAAATGTCATTGTTGCTAAGCAGCATGATTGACAGCTGACCCATGACATGATATTTCACGTAAGTTGAAAGAATAATTGAAACAACAACCTTACTATACAACCTTTATTAATTTAACAGTAATAATATTAATAGCAATATCACAGTATCTTAGTAACAACAAATTAGTCTTTGCGTTTTCACCTTCCATTTTAGAATGCAAATTTTTACAAACAAACAGTACCTTAGCAACAATTTAGAATATCACAGTATCTTAGTAACAACAAATTAGCCTACTGTCGACTTTATTTCACTGCATTTGCATTTAAACTTGCCGAAAATACTGAATCTTTAAAATTTTGTTCCATTTCATGGTGCAAAAACAATAAACTTAGTACCACGGCATAATGAATTATGGCTTTCTGAATAAAGCCTCGCTTCGCTCGGGCTTTTAACTTCCTCGAGCCATAATCTTCTGTTATGTGGAATAAATATCTATTATTTTATTTTGCCACCATAATGTTCTTTACACCTCAAATGCGGGCGTAATGTGGTCTTTATAGCACGGAAATGTCATTGTTGCTAAGTCATGATTGACAGCTAAAGACATGACATGATATGTCACGTAAGTTGAAGAATTATTGAAACAACAACCTTACTATACAACCTTTATTAATAAAAATAATAGTAATGAAACTTATTCTTTATAAAAATTGAAAATACAGTTGGATGGATTTGAAATTATAACTCCAGATGAGCCAACACCAAAGCTGACAGTTCCTTCGCCGTTTTGGGGTATACTTATAGCTGCTGTACCAGTAATGTTCTGAGCAATTTTAATTTTATTTTGCAGAGAATTCTCTACATGTGATTCGGCTACTTTATCCGATCGCCATCCACCAAGCTGCTTCAGTACCCTTGTATCACCGCCGCTTTCTGCAAAGATCGTCGCCGCACTCCTGCGAAAGCAGTGCCCTGTGTACTTGTGGGCAGATTGAGGAACTCTGCTATTATCCTCGGAATTTTGCCTAAGGTGTTTTTCCCAACAGTCTGAGCACTACATTTGCCATTATGATACGACAAAAACAAGCTGTCAATTTTAGTATGTTCCGGTCGTAATGTTGCATATTTTCGGTATAAAGAGACGTAATCAACCAATCCATCGCTTGGTACAATTGTAAATTGCCTCGAAGTATAAGTTTTGGTTTTTTTGATCTTCACTAATAGCACTGATCCCTCAGTTGTTACGTCCTGTACAGCCAAATCGTGCAGTTCTTCGCGACGACATGCTCCAAAAATACCAAAGGCTGTGACAACCTATAAAACGCAATAATTTTTATAATGAGAATTGGAAAAAAAAACTAAAATCGTTATACCTTAACTAACAAGTACGTATGATCAGGCGCCTTCAACATGAATTCTTCAAATTGATGCCGTTGCAATACATAGGACTTTTTAGCTTGATCACCTACAGAATTATTCTTCATGAATTCTGTGAGCATGGGAAAACGAGATATATCAACATCTTCCTTCAACTTGAACATCTTTTTCAATTTAGAATATAAAGACCATAGTGACGACGGCTTATAGATCTTTGACTGCAAAAATAGATATTTATTGAATAGAGATAATTGACTAATGTATATATACAATCCCTTACCATTTGAGACAAGTATGCCATCACAACTTTTTCATCACATTTTGTGGACACATTTTTTGTGCTCCGCCACGCGCAAAACTTTTCGTACTCTTTTATGTATAAATATTTCGATTTACTTGGAATTATTTTTGCCTGGGCGGCCTCGAATTCATCTAAAATTTCTTGTGAATAAGTTTTTGCGTTTTTACCTTCCATTTTAGAATGCAAATTATTTACAAATAAACAGTACCTTAGCAACAATTTAGCAATATCACAGTATCTTGGTAACAACAAATTAGCCTACTGTCGACTTTATTTCACTGCATTTGCATTTGAAAACTTGCCGAAAATACTGAATCTTTTTAAAATTTTGTTCCAGTTTCATGGTGCAAAATAAAATAAAACATTGTATGTACCACGGGCATAATTGTAGATTATGGCTCCAAGAAATATAAAAGCCTTCCGCTTCGCGTCGGGCTTTTAACATTCCCTCGAGCCATAATCTTCTGATTATGTCCTTAATACATAAATATCTATTAATGTCCTTCTATAAAGTACCTAGTACCTTTATTTGTAAATAGATTTTAATCAAAATTTTACCTATTTTTTAAGTTACCGTGGCTACACACAAGCACACGCACGCGCACGCGGTCGCGCACACCAAATAAAATAAGCAAGCTAGCTAATATGTAAATACGCAAAGATAGTGGTCAATCAAAACAAATAACAAACGTCATCAGACGTATATTTTGAATTTGGCCTTGGTATTTTTTAGTAATTACTTAATACGCATCCTGAATTACTGGAGTTATTTAAATAAGTATTAAATTATTATAAGTTTTGTTATGAACGAAAATAAATATGTAATTAAAAATTATTATTTTTTATTAAATACATAAATAAAAAGTTTAGCTCGAGTAGGTTCAAATCCAACTCGAAGTAAACTTTTTATTTATGCATTTAGTAAAACGTTATGAGTCATTAGCATGTTTCCAAATACCTTTACCCTGTTTTGAACGATAAAACCATATTATATACATCTTATAAGCATAAACGAAGATAATTAGGTTAAAGCAAAACTAAAACAATGTTTTATTGCACAAAAGTACAACATTAGTTAACAAAATGAAAAACAACTGTTATATTACAAATTTAAGTAGATGTTAGGACGATTTCAAGAAACTCTTCCTGATTTCTAGAGATTATGTCAATATGCTGTCAAAAAGGCCTTAGATGTAGGGATACTTTTAAGAGTTATCCCTCCAATGGCACCTTAGATGTTGGAGTTACGTTTTACCAAAATTACCCTAGATGCTAGAGAAATTTAAAAAAATCGTCCTTAGGACGTTAAGTATTTGCGCAATTTTAAGAATCTTTCAAAGAGCTCTAGGTGTGGAGGAAAGAATCTTAAACGTTAGATCAACTTCAAGAATTGGTTAAATAATCTTAGACGTTGAGACCTTCCTCCTTTTAAAAGAACATGAGTTGATGGGACAATTCCAATAATCTGGCAAAGGACCTTAGACGAAGACACCAGATTCAAGAAAATTAAAGATGGTTAAAAAAAGGGATAAAGAATTAGAACCTGAAAATAAAGGATAAAAATAAGCGATAAAGTAAATAGGTATTAAAAAAATAATGAAAGAAAAAAAAAGAGAGAAAAGGGATAAAAATAAGAAAACGGAATGAAAAAGGGGATAAAAATAAAAATTAGAATAAAATAGGGAATGAAATTTAAGTGTGGTGATAATTGTGTTCTACTTGCTGGCGCCAAAACATCCTAACGACGAATCACTCTGAAGCCAAAACGCTTCATTCCAGTAGTTTAGTGTTGCATGACCTTTTAGCTTTATCTCCCAAGCGCCCAAACCTTCCATTATATTTTACGCTTATTTTTATTAATCCTTAAAAAAGTCAAATATGTGCCAAGAAAAAACAAACCTTTTTCGTTGAATAACGTTTTTTGTTATTTCTGATTTTCAATTTTCTTAATTAATGTATTATGCACAAAGACTTATGGGACAGCCTAGTAATAAAAGCAAATCCAGTATGTTATTAATTGAACAAAACAACTAAAAGTTCTATTCAAATTTGTCGTGCTTCTGAGAGCGGGCGATTAATTTTTTCGGTTCAGCAAAGGTACATAAAGATTAACTAGTGCGTACTACTAAAATTCATTGTATTCATAAATTCGTTGGTAAACCGAACCTGCCGAACGTAGACGAGAATAGAATACTGAAACGGATCCTAAGAGTTAAGATATTGAGATAATAATTAAAAAGGAATTTTAGAACATTCTAGAGACTAGAATTTCATAATATTGTATCATCTTTATATTAGTATTATGAGCCAACAGAGAGAAGGCCTTGTCTAGACATTTCTATTTCTGAAATTATATAGAACATCTGCATTCCTATATAAAGTAAACGCTAAGTAGAGGGTATCAGTCTCTGTTTCATATGAGTTTCATAGAGGTAATATACAGGGTCCAGGTCCCGGGTATGTTTAAAATCGTTGCAAGTGAGGCGACGGCCTAATATTATTTTTATTTACTAGTTTTCTTAGTTCACCTGTTACATAGACAGTTTATTGTGTAATTAATTTAGTGTACTATGCAAATATGAGTAATTTAAGTTCCTTTGCAAATTTCTCAAAACGAAGAAACGAATGATCGACATCAAGCTCATTTGCGGTGCCACAGAGGCAGACGAATCTAATAAAGATGGAAAAGTCAGTCACAGTAGTAATACTGCCATCAGTGTCAACCAGAGCCAGAATTTACCGAATCAAAAGATATTGGAAATTTTCTAAACAAATCCGTTCCAGAAAAAGCAAATACAATAGAATAGCTCTAGGTTCCACCACCATCATACACGATCCCTTTAATTGATAAGCTTAACAATAAAAAAACTGCAACTGCGGTTTCAACATAGGTGATTGACACAGTTTAACTGGCTTTGTACTACGCTAAAGAAGAAGGCGCGTTCTGTACATACTGTGTATTCATTGCTACAACTGGAGGAGCTGGGGGACAGGCTTTGGGTGCCTTGGTTAAAGTAAAAATGGATAACTGTAAAAAACCCAAAAAAGTGAGTGTTTAAGGTTTTCTTATGAAAGCGCTAAGTCATAGCCATAAGATGAGTTCACGAGTTTACATTCTTGTTATTGCTGCAAATAAATTAAGTATTCTCTTTTTGTACGTATGTAGCTTCAGTTTTGTGTAATAACGTAGCTAAAAAGTCGCCGTATTTGCCGAAAATTAAATATAAACTACTATTTTTTTCAAAACTTTCAATTTTTTGTTTTTTTTTACATTTGTAGATATTCACTGCGCATCAAAACAGTAAATTTCAAAAAGATTTAATGTATGCTTATGAAAATTTAGTCAAAATACAAAGCGAGATTCAAGATAGTGTGATAGATTTAATTGATGAAAACAAAATGGAAATTGAAAGAAATGAAATAATTTTAATGATATTTTTTTAGGATAATTACGCAACCTCTTTCGTAACAAATCCATTACGAAAACAGGCAACATTGTAAAAACAAAAACAACTATCTATGTCAAACAGACGTTTAAAACTTCATGCCAGACAGAGGTTAATAGACATCTAGATGCTTTTAATTATAACAGGATAACTATGCAACCTCTTTTTTATAGGTTCATAACAAAAACAGGCAACATTTTATTTCCGTCATAATGACGTTTAAAACTTCATGTCAGATAGACATCAATAGACATCAATACATGTAAACTTAAAAAAAAAAGGCGCCGCTTCTGTAAAATATAAATAATACAGCTTAACCATCTTCGTTCATATTTAATTAATTTTTGGAATTACCTCGCGTTATATGAAGAAAAATGTTGAAAAAAAATTTGTTTAAAAAATGTCTACACTTTTTATAAAATTAATCGTTATACAGATATTGAAAGAAATTGAACTAAGACTTAAACTATGCCTTGAAATTTTTTTTACGATAAACACCCACCCACACACACTCGCACAGACACACACACACACACACACACACATGACACAGACACACAACACACAACACACACACACACACACACACAACACACACACACACAGCACAGCACACAGACACAACACACACAGACACACAGACACACAGGACACACAGACACACAGACACACAGACACACAGACACACTGACACCCAAACACACAGACACACAGGCACACAGACACACAGACACACAGACACACAGACACACATACACACAGACACACAGACACAAGACACACAGACACAACACACAGACACACAGACACACAGACACACAGACACACAGACACACAGACACACAGACACACAGACACACAGACACACAGACACACGACACACAGACACACAGCACACAGACACAGACACACAGACACACAGAGACACACAGACACACAGACACACAGACACAGACACACAGACACACAGACACACAGACACACGACACAAGACACACAGACACAACACACAGACACACAGACACACAGACACAGGCACACAGACACACAGCACACACAGACACACAGACACACAGACACAGACACACAGACACACAGACACACAGACACACAACACACAGACACAAGACACACAGACACACAGACACACAGACACACAACACAGACACACAGACACACAAACACAGACCACAGACACAGACCACAGACACACAGACACAGACACAGACACAAGACACAAGACACACAACACAAGACACACAGACACACAGACACAGACACACAGACACACAGACACAAGACACAGACACACACACACGACACAGCACACAGACACAGACACACAGACACACGACACAGACACAGACACACAGACACAGACACAACACACAGACACAAGACACACGACACACACACAGACACACGACACACAGACACAGACACAGACACACAGACACAGACACACAGATACACGAACAGACCAGCACACAGACACAGGCACACAGGACATACACAGACACACAGATACACAGACACACAACAGCACACACACACACAGACACAGACACACAGACACACAGACACACAGACACACAGACACACAGACACACAGACACACAGACACACAGACACACAGACACACAGACACACAGACACACAGACACACAGACACACAGACACACAGACACACAGACACACAGACACAGACACACAGACACACAGCACACAGACACAGACACACAGACACACAGACACACAGACACAGACACCAGACACACAGTCTCAGACACACAGACACACAGACACACAGACACACTGACACACAGACACACTGACACACAGACACACAGTCACACAGTCACACAGACACAGCAACACAGACACACAGACACACAGACACAGACAACAACACAGACACACAGACACAGACACACAGACACGACACAAGACACACAGACACAGCACACACAGCACACAGACACACAGACACACAGACACACAGCACACACAGACACACAGACACACAGACACACAGACACAGACACACTGACACACAGACACACAGTCACACAGGCACACAGGCACACAGGCACACAACACCACAGAACACACAACACACACACACAGCACACACAGACACAGACACACAGACACACAGGCACACAGGCAACACAACACACAGACACACAGGCACACAACCCACAGACACCACAGACACACAGACACACAGCACACAGACACACAGACACACAGCACACAGACACACATACCACAGACACACAGAACACAGACACACAGACACACAGCACACAGACATACAGACACACAGACACACAGCACAAGACACAGACACACAGACACACAGCACACACAGACACAGACACACAGACACACAGACACACAGACACACAGACACAGACACACAGACACAGACACACAGACACACAGACACACAGACACACAGACACACAGACACACAGACACACAGACACACAGACACACAGACACACAGACACACAGACACACAGACACACAGACACACAGACACACAGACAACACAGACACACAGACACACAGACACACAGACACACAGACACACAGACACAGACACACAGACACACAGACACACAGACACACACACACAGACACACTGACACACAGACACACAGTCACACAGACACACAGACACACAGACACACAGACACACAGACACACAGACACACAGACACACAGACACACAGACACACAGACACACAGACACACAGACACACAGACACACAGTCACACAGACACACAGACACACAGACACACAGACACACTGACACACAGACACACTGACATACAGACACACAGTCACACAGACACAGAGACACACTGACACACAGACACACAGACACACAGACACACAGACACACTGACACACAGATACACTGACACACAGACACACAGTCACACAGGCACACAGGCACACAGGCACACATACCCACAGACACACAGATACACAGACACACACACACACACACACACACACACACAGACACACAGACACACAGACACACAGGCACACAGACACACAGACACACAGACACACAGACACACAGACACACAGACACACAGACACAGACAGACAGACACACAGACACACAGACACACATGTTCTAAACATGTTATAATAGCTATAGATAGCAAAGCTAGGTGTAAAAGATGGAATGATGTTTTGACTAACTCAAGAGGAAAAATCATGAAAGACTTCTTAATTGTAAATGATCTTTTAGTTGTAAATAATAATCATAATATTCCAACGTTCTCAACTATTAGAGGAAAAAGTTGTATTGATTTGACTGTTGTGAACAATTTTGCGTGTAATTATATTATAAATTGGTGAAGAAGAAAGTTGTTCAGATCATTCTTTAATAAGTTTTAGTATTTCTAATGTCAATCCTGTTTATATTAGTGATAAGAACTGTAATATTAGATTTATTGTTAAACAGGAGGATTGGAAAGAGTTTGATCGACATTTAACTGAACAATTTTGTAACCATTTAAATTGTGGATCCGTTAGGAACCTAGATTTAGAGTTAAGTAATAAGGTCCACAGTACTGTTGATTTTGAAGAGTTTATAAAAGAATACAGTAATGCTGTTAATGAAGCCTGTATACGATCCTTTAGAATTCCTAATTCAAGAAAAATATTTAATAAATACAAATCTGTTCCATGGTGGTCTGAAAATTTAACATCACTAAGAAAAAAATGAACGCGTGTAGAAGAATATATCAAAAACGATTTCAAATGAAGAGTTAAGAATGCAAAGAAAATTAATTTATCACAATGAAAAGCAAAAATATCAACGTATGATTAATCAAGAAAATTGAATTCTTGGAAAAATTTTGTAACTTAATAGGAGACATAAATCCTTGGAATTCTATTTACAAAATTGCTGCAGGAAAATTAAAAAAAAATGTTATATTAAGTACAGTTTTAAAAATTGATGGACAATTTACCAATGCTGATAACACTTTTGATTATATGATGGATTATTTTGTCCCAAAGGATATGGTAGAAATTGACAATAATTATCATAAAAATATTAGAATAGAAATAAATGAGAGATTAGATGAAAATAATGATTGTGAGTTTAATAAATTAGAAGTTAAAGAAATTATTGATAAATTGAAAAGTAAAAAATCACCTGGCCCAAATGGTATAACTAATGAAATTATGTGTGAGGTTTTCAAAATGTTCCCAAATTTTATAACGAGCATATACAACAAATGTCTTAAAAATTCTTATTTCCCCAATGAATGGAAAAATGCATTAATTATCCCGATTTTAAAACCAGGTAAAGAAAACTCTAATGATGTTTCTAAATTTAGACCTATAAGCCTTTTAAGTGTAGAAGGAAAAATTCTAGAAACATTTTTCAACAGAATTATACACAATTTATATAAAAACAAATTACTAAATTCAAATCAATTTGGTTTTATTCCTCAAAAATGTACTTTAGATGCTCTACATTTGGTTAGAAATTTTATTAACAAACATCTCAATATTAAAAAAGATGTTGCTATAATAAGTTTAGATGTTAAAGGGCCTTCGACTCTGCATGGCGGCCAGCAATTTTTAAAGAATTAAAAGATATGAAATGTCCTTCTAATTTATATTATTTAACAAAAAATTATTTCTGTGATAGAAGTGCTACTTTATACAATAATAAAAAAATTATTAGAACTATAAGTAAAGGATGTCCGCAAGGTTCATGCTGTGGACCTGGTTTTTGGAATCTACAGTATAACTCTTGCTTAAATATTAATTTTACTAAAAAAACTCTAGTAATTGCTTTTGCTGATGATTTGTTAGTTTTAGTCAGTGGTTCAAACTTTAGGGAAATTGAAAACTATAGCAATATTGAAATTCAAAAAATTATTAACTGGGCAAATAATAACAAAATCACATTTAATGAAGATAAATCTAAAGTTTTATTTATAACAAAAAAAAGATGTAAAAACGTTACAATTAACATATATCTAAACAATATTGTTTTACAGCAAGTTCATTATTTAAAATACTTGGGTATTTTATCGATAGTAAATTTAATTTTGACAAACATGTTGATTATATTACAAGTAGTTGTTTAAAAGTGATTCAAATATTATCAAGAAACGCTAAAATTAAATGGGGTTTAAAACAAAAGCACTAAAACAATATATAAAGGTGCAATTTTACCTTTATTATCTTACGGAGTTGCTATAGGAAACAGCATTAAATAAGAAAACAAATAGAAAAAATTGGAAAGAGTTCAGCGCTTAATAAACATTAAAATAGCAAAAGTTTTAGAACTATTTCATACGAATCTTCTTGTATAATAACAGGCATTACTCCAATTCTTATAAGTTTACGGAAATTGCAAAATTATTTTACATTACACGGAATATTGGAAATAAAGATTATTTATTTGAGAGTCCCTTAGAACATCATTTTGGATTCATCCAGCTAAATATATTAAAATAAAGAAATTTAATGAGTTCGACAATCATTTGTATAACTATAAAATTCATTGTTATGGTTTCAAAGAAGACCAAATTGTAGCAGGAGTATTTATTGTTGAAAATTTATTTATTAAATTTAAACTTAAGTATCAACTAAATCAATATTGTAATGAAGAGCAAGCTGATTTATTGGCAGTTTTTAAATCTTTAGAAAGAATTCAAATGCTTAATAACATTAATTATGAAGATAAAACTATTTTAATATATACATATAAAAAAAAAGTATTAAATGTTTTAAAAAATAATCAAAATCATGGCCACTTAGTTGAAAAAATTAGAGCAATAGTAAGCAATTTAGAGGAAATACAGTGGAACATTCATATTTCTTTATATACAAAAGTAGATCAAAATTTAGATTTAGTAAAGTCCTTGGCAATTGCGTCAAGTAATAATGTAGATTTATTTAAATATAATAACATTTTGAAACCACAAATAAAAAAAGGATTAGCTTATAAGAGTTTAGTTGAATGGGACTTAGAATGGAAAAATAGTACAAAAGGTATAGATACGAAATCTTTTTTCCATCGGTATTCAACCGAATAAACTGTAAATTTAAAGAATCTGCAAATATGACAACAGTTTTAGTAGTCATGGAAGGTTTAAAGCATATTTCAAACGATTTAACATTATAGAAGATTCTGAATGTATTTGTAATTTAGGAGAGCAAAATATTGAACATTTAATATTTGATTGTTCAAAGTTAAATAGTGAAAGACAAGAATTAATAAATAAAATTTTAGCAAAAGGTGGAATTTGGCCAGCTTCAAAATCTGACTTAGTAGAAAATATTTATTTCACTTTACAAAATTTATTAATAGTATTCGATTTGAAAATTTATGTGTAGATAATTCTATTATACATATTTTATTACAATACTAATAATATAGTTTTATTAGATATTACAAACAATTGTTACTAGGATTAACATACTGTATAAGATTGTATATTCTGCATTTTAAGTTAATAGTTATTAGTTAATATTCATTTTCTTATTATTTTATTCTATCTTGTAATCTTTAACACAATTAACAAATTAAGTTGAAAATAGTTTTAGTATTATTATAGTCAGTTGTAATTATTTTAGGATACTACAAATTGTAATATCGTATAAAGTAATTATCTTGTGATTGCATAATTATTATCCGATCAAGTAATAATTGATTTATACGTTAAACATATATCATTACTATTAATTCTAATACCATATGTTTCTACCTTTTAGGCAATTTAGTAATTTTAAAATAGTTATATTGGTTATATTATGTTACATAAATGTTTAAGGCATGTAATATTAATGTAATAATGGGGCATGCCCAATAAAGAAACGATTAAAAACAAAAAACAAAAAACACAGACACAGACACACAGACACACAGACACAGACACAGACACACAGACACACAGACACACAGACACACAGACACACAGACACACAGACACACAGACACACAGACACACAGACACACAGACACACTGACACACAGACACACTGACACACAGACACACAGTCACACAGGCACACAGGCACTCAGGCACACATACCCACAGATACACAGACACACCCACACACACACACACACACACACACACACACACACACACACACACACACACACACACACAACACAGGCACACAGACACACAGACACACAGATCACAGACCAGACCACAGACACACAGACACAGACACACAGACACACAGACACACAGACACACAGACACACAGACACACAGACACAGACACAGACACACAGACACACAGACACACAGACACACAACAGACACAGACACAGACACACAGACACACAGACACAGACACAGACACAGACACAGACACACCGACACACAGACACACAGACACACAGACACACAGACACACAGACACACAGACACGCAGACACACAGACACAGACACACAGACACACAGACACACAGACACACGACACACGACACACAGACACACAGACACACAGGACACACAATACACACAGACACACAGACACACAGACACACAGACACACAGACACACAGACACACAGACACACAGACACACAGGCACACAGACACACAGACACACAGGCACACAGACACACAGACACACAGACACACAGACACACAGACACACAGACACAGACACACAGACACAGACACAGACACACAGACACACAGACACACAGACACACAGACACACAGACACACAGACACACAGACACACAGACACACAGACACACAGACACACAGACACACAGACACACAGACACACTGACACACAGACACACAGTCACACAGACACACAGACACACAGACACACAGACACACAGACCACAGACACACAGACACCAGACACACGACACACAGACACACAGACACACAGGCACTCAGGCACACATACCACAGATACACAGACACACCACACACAACACACACACACACAACACACACACACAGCACAGCACACCACAGACACACAGACACACACAGACACACAGACACACACACACACACACAGACACACAGACACACAGACACACAGACACACAGACACATAGACACACAAACACACAAACACACAAACACACAGACACACAGACACACAGACACACAGACACACAGACACACAGACACACAGACACACAGACACACAGACACAGACACACAGACACACAGACACAAACACACAGACACACAGACACACAGACACACAGACACACAGACACACAGACACACAGACACACAGACACACAGACACACAGACACACAGACACAGACACACAGACACAGACACACAGACACACAGACACACAGACACACAGACACACAGACACACAGACACACAGACACACAGAGACACAGACACACAGTCACTCAGACACACAGACACACAGACACACAGACACACAGACACACAGACACACAGACACAGAGACACACAGACATCATGGTCGATGTTGGCTAAACTTGGCCAAAAGTTGTAAAATGACCTAATAAGTCGATTTAGCCATAGTGAAAAAGAAGTCAATTGCATTACCTTCAAGTAGCACAAAATCGAGCTAAAATCAAGCCAATAATAGAAGGAACACTAATTTGTGGTCGGTAGGAAATGTGCATTCGAGGAAACTTAAAATAGATGATAATTCTGCCAACGAAGGCAATTTTTGTGCAATTTTAAAATACAGTGCTAAGGGTGATAAATTATTAAGATAGACATTAGAGACATCAAGTAAAAGAGAGATATATTAGCCCAAAATCCAAAATGAAATTGCAGACAACATAAACAGTAGATGCTAAATAAACAAGGATAACAAAAATAAATGAAGTGGGGGCGTTTTCTGTTTTAATAGACGAAACTGCTGACATTTGAACAAACGAGAAAGTACCTCTATGTGTGGGAGATGTGGACCAGGGATATGATGGAGCGAGTAATATGGCGGGAAAATTTAATGGCGTTCAGACGGTCGTTCGTCACAATTACCGTAATGCCATATACGTAGAGTGACCTGCACACTCTTCGAATTTAGCAGTTTCAAAAGCTTGCAAGGTACAACAAATAAGAAATTGTCTTAATATCATTGAAGAACTGCACGACTTTTTTAATGCACTAAAAAGAAAAAATATTGAAGAATCTGCTGAAAATCCTTCAACGAAAACCCTTAAACGATTATGTGCGACACGCCGGACTTCTAAATACGAAGCAGTACAGGTTTTCTTAGAGCTATTTAATTATGTCATCGAAAGCTTAGAAGAAATATCTCATTGGAAAGATTCTGGTGATGCACCTATGTTACAAAGTAGTCTCTATGGTTTTATGTTTAAGAGAATTACGCCAAAATGCTGGAATACAATTTGAGGTTCTGTTTAGTAAGGTTAAGGTGTAAGCTATAATTATACATGACGTTTTGTTGTTGTTTTTATAATCCATATAAATTTTAGGTTCTTGCTTCAAGTATTGGCACCGAGATAAAATTAAAAAGAATAGTTTCATGACAAAAAAGATCGAGCGAATCCTATGGTTTCGAATAATCCAGGTCTAGAGTGATCAGTGGTCAACTATTTTAGGATTACCCTTTACGTGCCATTTATTGATTTATTTGTTAACCCACTTAATGTAAGGTTTACTAACTATAAAAAGAAATTTCGGACAGCGATGAGTAAAACGAACTTTTAAGTATATATATATATATATATATATATATATATATATATATATATATCTTATGTACCTAAAATTATTTTAAAAGCTGAAATTAAATTGTGGCATAAACAGTTAAATAGTAGGTACTGTTCCAGAAATTAAGAATACTCGTCAAGCTTTAGCAGATTTGGAACTTTGTAATCAGCAGGCGGACCTAAATGTTTTTAAATTATTATTAATATTTTGTACTCTGCCAGTCTCCACATCCACTCCGAGGAGAACTATTCGACCTTAAAACGAATACAGACCTATCTTAGATATTCAAACTCACAGAACATACTTAATGGGCTGGCAATAATGTCAATTCATAGGGAGCTACCCATTTCAGAAGACGAATTAATTGAGGAACTTGCACGGAAGCCAAGGCGAATGGATTTTCTATTATAATAATATTTATTTTATAACGTTATGTAAATAGTAGATTGTATTATTAGGATTAAAAGTGCCACTTTTTGTGACTAACAATTCTTTTCATTGGCGAGGCGAAGCGCAGCGTAGCCGAGCTAATGAAAAGAATTGTGTGTCACAAAAAGTCACTTTTAATCCGAATAATACATACTATTTTTTCTGCGACCGAAAGAACCGGATTCAAAATAGTAAATCAAATTACTAAAAAAATTAATAAATAAAATCAACTCCTGTTGAATTTTTGTTTTACATTTTATTTATTTCCTCAAAGTGACACGTAAAAACTCCTATTGAAAATTTTCTGATTGAAAATGTTTGAAATGAATGAGAATGAAGGCGATACACCATTAGAAATTTTACAATGTGCAGAAGAAGTAGTATCAGATCTTCTGCCCGTTAAATCTAAAGACGTATATGAATAATATACCTATATATAGAATATATATATTATATGATAAATTGGTGTAGCGAGAAAATGTAAAATCATTCACGGAAAGCGTACTATTAACATACTTCTCCGAATTGTCTAGTAAAATGAAGGCTTCTACCCTCTGGTCGCAATATTCTATGGTGAAAGCAACACTATGTTTAAAAAATGGTATAAATATCGAGAAATTTTCAAAACTGCGTGCCTTTTGAAAAAAAGAGAATAATGGCTATATTCCCAAGAAATCGAGAATTTTTAGTAAAGAACAAGTGAATCGATTCTTGAATTGTGCTAGTGATGAGCAATATTTGATGACGAAGGTTTGTTTTAGTTTTATAAATCGAGTATTATACGATAATACATTCAAATGTTTGTAGGTTGTATTAATTTTGGGTGTTGCTGGAGCCTGTCGCTGCGGCGAGTTTGTACAATTGAAGATTAGTGATATTGAAGACCTTAAATCTGGCGCTTTATTGATTAAAATTCCTTACACTAAAACTAATAAGGCTAGATAATTTACTGTGATCGGTCTTCGCCCTATAAACTTTGCAGAACCACGTTTTTTTTTAAATATCAAAATGGAAAATCTCATCGGGTAGTACTAGGACTTCATAAGATTAGCAGTGGTCCACAAGAGGTCGCTAAATTTTTAAATTTATATTATCCGAAATAATTTACAGGCCACTGCTTACGATGAACTTCTGCCACGCTTCTAATAGATGCTGGTGGTGACCTCACATGTCTGAAAAGACATGGTGGTTGGAAATCTGGCACTGTGGCAGAAGGTTACGTAGAGGATTCCTTAAAAAATAAAAGTGACGCTGGGACTGGATCAACCTAGCACTGGTGCAACTAACAATATTACCATAGTTGAAGAAACAAGTAAACCTGTAGTTGTAGATGGTCAAAATCAAATTAATAATTATTCTAAAAAGGACATTGCAGGCTTATTTAATTTTCAAAGTACCTCAAATTGCACTTTTCATATTAATATAAATAATTAATTTGCAATTATTGTGTTCGTAATTTTTTTGACGTCGTTTAATAATTTTGTAGTTGTTTTAAATAAACATTAAAATTAAAAAATTTATAGGAAGTAAAAGTGTTTTATGGCTAGGAACTAAAAGTGTTGCCTGAGCAACAAACACTTTTTTTTATTAGTAATAAGAACATCAACTTCAATGACAGTTTTTGGTATTAGAAGTGACTACTTTTAAGACGGTCTCAGAAAAACAAATTCTTATTAAAATTTGTAGATTACACCATACTTTTTATATCCTGCGTACGCCAATGGAACTTTTATTTCTACATAGATTAATTTTGTTGAGAACATATAATATCTTAATTAACCACGCATTAAATTAAATTCAATATTATGTGCTTATATATCACCATAGTTAGTATCATAAATGGCCGTTACAACTTAAGTATATAATATTAAGAAAATAAATGTCAGTCCATATTTCAATTAGTGGCTGATGTACATTAGTATTACACAAGTTAATTAAACGAAATATCAAACATTAAAAATCAATTTGATTTTAAGATAAAACACATCTATAACAGCAGCAGAACAATAATCCATTACCTGTAGGTACTAATAAAAACGTTTTAAATGTCATATATTGAACCATCCCTAGAATGTCAAACGAGTAAAATATCAAACACAAAAGTAAGGTTGAATTTTTGTAATGAAAGGTTGTAAAACGTAAGTTTAATTAAAAATAGATTAAATACGCCAATGAATGTATCAAAATAGTAATAATGAAAATATATTTTATGACATCAAATGGAAACTGACCAGGTTAATTCATATCGAGTGTGAAATAACAAAAGCTAAATGCAAGAATCACTGAAGTGTCGCATATGAAGAAACTTTCTTATTTAATTTTATATATAGGTAAATGTGGTATGAATAATTAAAAATAAAAGCAACGTCGGTTTATAAGTTGGTTTATCTGCATACTGATGTAAACATTATTTATTCTATTTAAAGTATATTTTAGAGACGTCGCGGCGCTAACTTTATAGTTGTCGACCCAGTCGCAACGGCGCTTCAGTAAACTGTAGTGAATCGAATATAAGCCAGGTCGGGAATTTAGACGTTTTTGTCACAATCTCTAATAATATTTACCTGAAAAAGTGTCGCTAAATGTATGTTAACGTGATAAAACGTGTTTATTTTGTTTAAATATAATACATTGTTAACAATATTCGTGATTCTCTAAAATAATTATACTTCCATAAGAAAACAACATTAGGAATTCACTTATTTACAAAATTGGTGTTACGGTGTTATTACAATTTCTGTTATTTAATACAATAATATTACATTGGAATAAAGCCAAATTTTGTTGTATTTTGTACTATAAAATAATTTGTACACCTATAAGGTGCAGTGGTTTCTAAACATGTTATTTTTACATACACTTGGAAGTTGTCTAATAGTCCATTGCAATTATTATTTCTGTAATACTAAGTACTATCAGTACTCTACGATTATGACTTTGTCTAAAATCATCAAGGTCGTTTGTATTGATTTGTAAACGCAAAAAATGAGGAAGTATATTTTTTTATAATCACGAATATATACGTACTACATAATCCAGTTCCACAGCTATTGCATTTGGTGATTATTAAATGTTGTTAATCTTGGAAGTATAATTAACTGTGATGAAACAAGTGGAACCGTTAATATATAAACGTTTATTAAAAAGATTGTGTTATATTTTGTGATGATGGCTTAAACACCGCCAAAACGTCGTCCCGAAAATCTTCGTGGCGTAAACAGCCACGTTCAGGTGATTGATTTTTTAATATTATATTGATAAAATTGAATTAAAAATTTTATTGCTAACATACACACACTTTAATTTTACTTATACAGTTATCTAACAAATATCTTTCGCTTCGGAAGTTTGTTGCAAAAGCAAATTTAAATAAGTGAACGGTTTACTTAGAAACAAACGTTTGTTCTTACGAAAACATAGTTAGTAGTCAAAGCTAACGATTTAAATTTTGATTAAACGAAATTTAATTATTTCAAATCAATTTCAAACATATTTTCACTCATTATTGTCAACTCTGATATATTTGCTTAGTATTTGCTTTCTATTCTATTAACACAATAATTTTGTTAAACAGAATAAAAAGTATTAAATGGCCATTGCATTTTGAATTCTAAATACAAACCACAGAACCCGAATACACCTAAACGTATCAAACGCTTGCTTAAAATAAACAATCAAGCTGCTCACTATTGTGCGGCAAAATATACTTAACCTTGATGTGAAGCAACACACGACTTTCCGAACTACACAGTGGCATTTAAAAGAAATACAATAATATTAATATTATTTTTAAGATAATTATCCACCCCATTTCGGTTTTTAAACACGATAATTTCTCATTTTTGACCCGCCATTTTGAACTTTTTATTTTTGACAAATGATTTATTCTTAGCGATCTTAAAACCCCAATACCCGACTTTGCACTCTAAAACGGTGCGCCACTGACAGTTTTAAATTTTTTATTTAGATAATGTTTTACAAATTAACAAAGTTGCAAAATTGATCATTAGCCCACAATAGCGGAATTTTAGTCACATCGGATAATCCCCCATTTTTGATCCGCCATTTTGAATTTTTTAATTTTAACAAATGATTTATACTTAGCGATCTTAAAACCACCCAATACCCGACTTAAAAAATCGGTTGATAAATTAAATAAACACGATAATTCCCCATTTTTGATCCGCCATTTTGATCTTTTTAATTTTGACAAATCATTTATACTTATCGATCTTAAAAACCCCCAATACCCGACTTTAAAAAAATCGGTTGATAAATAAAAAATACACAACTTTGTTCCTTAAAAACGACGCGCCACTGGTTATTATATGTTTTTTTATTTCGAATTTAAATAAAAAAGTGTTTTTTTAATTATGTATTTGAAGCACTGAATTTTTTTAATTTTCTAATTCCCTAAAAATGCCCCACCACTGGTTGGATTTTGGTCATTTACGAACTTGACCTATGGCTAAGAATTTTTGTACCTTATTACTTACCAATACACACACAGACACACAACCAGACACGAGGTTTTCTTTTCTAAAAATGTGTTTTGCGTTTTGTTTAGGCCACAAAACGTCGAGAAATGTAAAAAAAAAGTGTTTGAAAATTTAAACCGATTACATAGCTTTCTCTTTATACGTACGTATATGGGGAAGCAATAGGTTGATAACGAAAATAGGCAACATTGTAAAAACAAAACAATAATCTACATCAGCTAGACGTTTAAACATATAGATGCTAAAAAATTCCAAATCCGCATACAATTTGAGCATTTTCAATCCTACTTAATTTTTAAACTTAGTTTGTTTTATATTAAGAGACTTTGTAATAAATGTAAAATTAAATTTTCTTTAAAGAACATGTTTACACATTTTCTTACAAAATTAATCGTTATTCAGATATTGAGAAAATTTGAATCAACACTTTAAGCTAAATTACGCGTAGTACCAAAAAATTGCATAAACAGAATATTTATATGTTTAAGGTCTATACGAGGGTAAATAAAGTAAGTGAGACTGATATTTTTACAGTCAACCTGGCAACACTGTAACTCTTTGACAAGTAGACATATGTTTAACTGAACAGCTGATAAAACAGTGAGCATTAATATTTTTAGTCTATAGTTGTCAAGTGATATGTAAGCAAACTTTTTGTAAAACAAGTTTTTGTTGTGCGTTCAAAATGAATTAAATAAATTACGAACAACCGTTGTGTTAAACTCGGTGAGAATGCTACTGAAACGTTTCAAAAATTGAAGAAATCATATGGAAATGAGGATTTGTCACGAGCTCAAATTTTTAGATGGACGAGAATCAGGATGACCAATAACGGAAGACCAATAACGTCAAGAAGTGATGACCATGTTGACAAAATCAAATATCTGGTGCGTAATGACCAACGATTAACTGCTAGAATGATTGCAGTACAACTGAACTTGAACTATGCCACAGTCCATCAAGTTTTGAAAAATGAACTGAAAAAAGTTTGTGAAAAATTGGTTCCTAAAAACCTCAGTGATGAACAAAAAGACAAGAGAATGGATATATATATATATATATATATATATATATATATGTTTACCGAGAACTCGTTCAAATACTGCGGAAAAGAATTGCCCGTGTGAGACCTGCCATCAAACACAACTGGATGCTGCATAATGTCAATGCACCTCGTCACACTGCACTCTCAATTACCGAGTTTTTGACAAACAAAAACATTACCGCCCTCCTTAACCGCCTATTCTGCTGACTTAAGACCATGTGACTTTTTCCTGTTCCTGGCACCTTTAGTAGAAGGGATTACAAAAACTGTAACCGACCAGCTGAAGGATATACCGGTTTCTGAGTTGCAGCACTCCTATGAAGAGTAGAAAAACCGATGAAGCGTTGTGTGGCTTCCCAAGGGTACTATTTTGAAGGAGATAGAGTCCACGTCTGACTATATTGTAAATAAAAAGTGATAGCGACCTAATCTTTATTTACAGACCTCGTATGATGGAATTTTTATATCTTTGAAATATACATGCGTTTCAAAAATAACTGATAAAAACCAAAAACAGCTCCTAATAAACCCCCTGTCGGCCGCTGAATTTCTCCAATAATCTATTCAGCTCCAGAAGGAACGAAAACAGGCTTAAACACGAAATTTGAAGTACGTCCGTCTTGTCACTCACAATCACACCACACACACTCACACACACACACACACACACACACACACACACACACACACACACACACAACACACACACACACTACAAACACACACACACCCACACACACACACACAACCACAAAACACACCCACACTCACACACACACACACAGCACACACACTCACACACACACACACACACACACACACACACACACACACATACCCCACGCACACACACACACACACACGCACGCACACACACAGGCACAGGCAAAACTTTGCCAAGATGTAAAATGAGCTGATAAGTCCATTTCAGCGTTAGTGAATACTAAAAAAAAATGGAATCTCACTCGGGACATTTTTAGATTTTTGCGCCCTGTCCATATTTTATGATGTATCCCGTGTAATTTAACCTTTAGTTGGACATCTTGACTGAGATTCAAACCACGAATTAAATTAATTGATCTCGAAAACGGCGAATAAAGCAAGGGATCTCGTAAATTAACTTGCTGCTTTCAAAATTAAAGTACCGCGCACCTACGACCAATTGTTCTCCAAAAATTCGTAATTTATGCAAATTTTTAGACAAATCATTCAAGGGTAGTTTTCCGAAAAACCGAGTTAAAATTGTTCCTAGTTTTTGATGTATCTTCAAACGTCGCCATAAAATTGAAGCAACTTTTGTGTGACGGAAGGGCGTACATTGTATACAATTAAATATCTGTTGTGGCCAGCACATGACTTTCTTATGCTTTTGTGGTTTGTTCTCGGTGGCTCTACAAATATAAAATTTTCAATCAGTTTTTTGCGAAATGATATCTAGTGTAGTAGGTAATGTGTAGTAACTACGTATCAGGCAAAACTGGTTTGATTATTGCTCAAGCTTAATTACCTTTTTACCTTCCAACCTACATATACATATGTAGGTATAGAAGGTTATTCAATCCACTTTTTTCACTATTGCCAAATCAACTTATTAGCTCGTTTTACAACGTTTGGACAAGTTCCGCCAAGATGGGCTATCATATCTGTATGTGAGTATGTGTGTGTGTGTGTGTGTGTGTGTGTGTGTGTGTGTGTGTGTGTGTGTGTGTGTGTGTGTGGTGTGTGTGTGTGTGTTGTCGTGCGTGTGTGTCGGTGCGTGTGTGTCGGTGCGTGTGTAGTGTGTGTGTGTGTCGTTTGTGCGTGCGTACGTTCGTGCGTGCGTGCGTCCGCGCGTGCATGCGTATGAGTGTGTGTGTGTGTGCGTGTGTGTGTGTGTGTGTGTGTGTGTGTGTGTGTGTTTGTCTGCGATTGATTGTGGGGACTTGCACATACCAGGAACCAGGGCTGTGGGGACATTTAAAATTGTGGGGACATACACACGTCCCCACAATTTCTTTTTGAGTTTTTACGCTTATCTGGTATTCCATCATCATCCTAATTGGACCAAAGCTTTCTTAAGCCTCCAGTGTTACTATAATTTTTTTTGTCAAGCAGGGATTAAAGACTACGTAGGAAAAGTAGAAAAACCGAGGTCCTCTTAGTTAATATAAAGTGCACGAGTTGGACATACATTAATTGTGGGGACTTCGTATTTGTGTATAATTGGACTGATTCGTACGCCCTCTGGCGGCCGTTCTATTTTTAGCAAACCTTACTCATAATGAGGTGGGGGCGGACGGAGGAAGTATCTGTTGACATTCCTATACGCTTTCGCAATAACATAAACAGCGACATGGATTATAATGCATTGTTGCCAGCGCACTCTCATTTCATTCGGTCATTTGCGTTCAAATGGAAACGGTTTTTTTTTGTTGCAAGTATAATTCATCACTCATTGGTAGGATTTCACTCATCATCATGTGAGGCAAAACGTTTACTCGACTTCTATTTGTAATATTTAAATGAATCTATCGATATGCAATTAGCTTAATTAGATTGGAGGCCTCGCATTCGGTCACTATTTTATGTATTAGTACGTATTTTTTTACAGTGGTACATAAAACTAGGTATTTCGTCCTTTTATACATAAAAGTACGTATTTCACCAGGAACATGTCTTCAAAAAATTAGCCCACCTACGTAAAATTCTGTGTTGTCAATGATCCACTCTGCGAAACAAGGTGAAAGAAAATACACCATAAAAATATGCTTGAATCGCATTTCCTAGAAATATGGGTAGCCTTACTTTCCATTTTATCTTTACTATCTTTCCATCGTATAACTTCCTGGGTAACTAAAATGATGAACTTCTTCCAGACTCTCATTGTCGACTTGTGTTTTTCTCCTAATTCTATGTTCACGCACTCAGTAAAGTAGAATTTCGGTTGTAAATATTTAGATATAAAATTTTCGAAAACTGATATTTAAAGTTATAAGTTTTTGTTATGAACGAATAAGTTCAAGGTAAATATGTAATTAAAATTATTATTAATTTTATTAAATACATAAATAAAAGTTTACCTCGAGTAGGATTCGAACCTACGACCTGTACTTTGCTAGAGTACCGCCCTACCAACTGCGCCACCAAGGTTCAAGCCCCAATCGATGTAAATTTTGTCTTTATATATGTAGAACGGATGTCAAATTCAAAATATAATGAGATATTATATATTTAAAATGTATAATTTTTTAAAATTATACTTGCATTATGTGTGCTCATATATTAGGTATGTACATATGTACTGACCATCAAAAATTCCGCATTAAAGGAAAAAGTTTTCAATACGAAGGTTTTCAAAGTTTAAAATTAGTCTAATTAGAAGGGCTGGAAAGAAAATACAAATGGACTAAACAAAAGTTGTCACATGATGAGGTATTTATTAGCCAAGACAGAAAAAAACTTGAAAAGTTGTTTAAAATGTAATTTTCTTAGTGCAAAAATCTGGTTCAAAGCTTTAAAGATAAATATACTAAAAATTACATAAATAAAAAGTTCACCTCGAGTAGGATTTGAACCCACGACTTCCACTTTGCTAGAGTGGCGCTCTAACCAACTGAGCTATCGAGATAAAGTTCCAATCGATGTAAATTTTGTCTTTATATATGTAGAACTAATGTAAATTCTAGATATAATGAGATTTCAGTCAAATTACTTACATTAATGGAATGTGAGCCTGCAATACTGCAAGGATTCACACATACCAAAGCAACTTGACTAATGTTAAATTATTTTAAGTTTTTTTAATAATAAATATACTACATTAAGCCTACCAAGTTTCTTTTTAGCTAGTGTCCTCACTTAGACAACTATAAAAAGAATTTCTACAAAGTGAAAGTAATTTACTAAAAGGGATAGATTATAGTCTTTAAAAGCTATATAAATAGATACAATTATCAATGAAAAATATTTCTCCTTGGAAGCACCTCAAATCAAAAACGTAGCATTTATGCAAAAATTGAAGTTACTTTTTGGTAAATAATAAAAATCTAAATTACCAAACAACTTTATCTATTATTTCGTCCATTGATAAATCTTTATAGTTTTCACACAAAAAGAAGTTTTGAGATGTTGGTTTTGAAAAGATTAAAACTCACTGTAAGTTATGCTGAATAAATTACTATACTATACTATACTATACTGTACTGTACTATACATACTACTCCGCGGACAACTTCCGACTCTTACCTCATAGATTGACAACGGTACCAAAAAAACTACAAACATTAAATTTTTAGGGGAAAATCACGTTGGTTTTTGGCAGATGGGTCCCAGACTCCCAGTATGAAAATCGGACAATCTCGAAGGTTTAAGTTTTCTAAGACGTGAAGTTGGGGAAAAAGGTAGAAGGACTAAGCATGAATTTAGGTAAAATTAGATCAATATTTACTCCATATTTAAGTTGTGGATGTATTTATAAACTTACCCGTTTGTTGCGATTACATTTTGTTATATGATTCTTTACGCAGAATTTAATATCTAGCCACGTTCTGTTATCGAGGACACTGTAGGCGTTCTTCAGCTCCTCAATTTGTTTCTTTCCAGGGACGGTCTCGTTTTTATTTCTGTCCTAAAGAAACTTGTCACTGCCTTGACTTCTTCACAACTCCATGGTTTTTTAATACATTTTTTGCGTCTTCTAACAGGGACTGGGATATCTGAAAGTGTTCGATTCACATTGGAAAAAATCATATTGTAATATTTGTATTTTCTCAATTATTTTTAACTCACAAGAAGTTTGAAAACGTTTTACCTGACTCATCTCCTGATATTCTGCTACTTCCTTTTGGTACTTTTCGTTTGGTCCTTTTGGTTTTTTTATCAATTTTTGGTTTATGGTATGAGATGCTCTAAAAAGACGCAAAAAGGAAGTATATTTACCGATACTAAATTAAAGAAACTTACAGGATTCAGCTGTTCTAAATTCCTTTCTCTTTCTTCGATAAAATTCTCCAAGTCATCACTACTTGAGTCTGAGACAGGTCACAAGACAATTATTATTTCTGAATTTGTGAATACCTTTTGATGGCAACAAGTATAACTTCCTAAGTTTTCTTTGAAGTACTGCCTATTGCAAGGAACGTCGCGACGCATCTTTAGGAAAATTTCTATGCAGAAATCCGTTTTAGCCTCCCCTGATTCAAAATCTAGTTTCCGTTCAAATATGTATATATATATATATATATATATATATATATATATATATATATATATATATATATATATATATAGGTGTAATAGAAATATTAAGTTAGTTCTTTAATACCTGTACTTTTGAGTTCCAAAATGTTGTTAAAAGAGTTTTACGCTACAGTTGCAAATTCAGAAGAAAGTGCCGTGAATTTTCTGCAGCAACATCATCTTTTAAATGACGATGTTCAAAACAACCCTTGTCACAAATGTGGTTCTGTAATTCAACGGAAGACATGGAAATTAAGAAATGGAGAAGCTACTCCAGTGTTTCGCTGCCCGAGAAAAGGATGTTAAATGACAAGAAGCATCCGAGTAGGAAACGAATTTTTCTATTACACAAGTTTAAATAATAGAGTAAATTGCAACCTGACGTTTCAAATCTTAGAATTGGTCTATATGTTTATTATGGAAGTGCATTTAGCAACAGCCACTAGTTTGACTGAACATACCATAAATGATTGGTACAATATGTGTCGCGAAGTGTGCACCGAGATTGTATCAGTAAACCGACGAGGACCCTTCCAGATAGACGAAGCATATTTTTCTGGTAGAAGAAAATACTAGCGAGGGCGAATGTTACAAGGTGATAGAGCTTCTGAATCTGAGGACAGTGACGCCGAAATACAGAGTAATCGAAATCATGGAGCAAGAGTTGATGAAAAATGGGTGTTTGGTTTGGCTACCAAAACCGAAGCGCGGTATTTTCTTTTACTTCGATGAGATCGAGCAACATTGCTACCAGTTATTACAAGAGAAGTAGAACCTGGATCGACGATACATTTTAAATCAAAGGGGTTTTATTCACCACATCGTGAACTATGAAGTGAGTTATGTGGACCCAGACACTCTGGCTAACACCCAACTTATAGAAAGATTATGGCTTGATATAAAATTTATATTTTAAGAAAGATCATCAAACATTGGATTGTCTTTTATTTCCTTTTTTCAAGGTATATACGAAAATATTGCCGGTGGAGCACACTGCAGTAAAATATGGGGGTAGAGCGCACACATGCAGTTATGAAGTTAGAGCGCATACTTCACTGGCACCCAATTTTGTTTCATGTCCCCCTGACCCCAAAACTATTACGACCGCATTTCACAACAGATTTTCTTCGAATTTTTCACAAAAAGAGTTTGGGCCAATTGCTCGTCTAAGTTTGCAGATGGAATGTGTCAGGAAGGGGACAAGGGGCCCAAAAAAATTAACACAATTTAAAAAATGCGCAACGGCGGCACATTTTATCCAAGCTTTGCAGGTCACTATCTTGGATGTATCCGAAAATGGGGGGGGGGGGTGCTGGAGTAAAAAAATTTTTAAAGTATAAGAAAATCATAACGAATTTGAACCAAACTTTAGAAAAAGATTCGTTTGGTCAATACTTTGCACTAGTTAGCAAGTCGGGACATCGAAACAGGAAGCGGGGGGTAAAATCATTAAACAAAACTTAAACAGTTGCACTTCTTAAGGGATATCAATGAAACTTAATCAATATTTCTGGATTAATATCCTGGACGGTTTCGTAAGTAATAAGGGGGAAGGGTACGGCGGTAGTGGGCGCTTTCAAATAAGTCTTATCCAAACCTTGCAGTAAAATGTCATTTGTTGAGGACACGGTTACGGCCGCAATTCCCAACGGATCTTCTTCTAATTTTCTACAAAAATACTTTGGGCCAATAGCTCGGATAAGTTCGTAGATGGAGTAGCAAGGAAGGGGAAAAAATTAAGTAAATTGAAAAAAAGGTTCATTCAAAATAAAAAATTCGAAACTTTATATCTTGGGTCAAATTTAACAAATAAAACAAATTAAATTGAAAAATTTTATTTGTCTAGCCCCAACTTGATTTTTTAAACATATGAAATAGATCTGTCTTGTACGGCTGATGCCGGAGGGATTTTTTATAGTTACAGGCAATTTTTTCACAGGTTTTTCTCCTGAAAAGTTTCAGGGAGTTTTCAATGTTATGCTTTTTATTGTCAATTCTGTTTTAAGCTATATAAATTACTTAGCTGGTATACTTAGCAGCTGGTATGGAAATGTCGTAGGTTCACGTTTTAATGAAATGGGAGGTAGGATTTGAAAGATGTTCTAAACTCTATTATTCCAGTTTTTGAGTCTACCTGAGCGACTGTAAAAAACAGCTATGAAGAAATTGAAATATCCACAATTTTGTGACATTGTGGATAATCAGTTACCGCCACAAAATATGGATCCTATTCTATACTCATTAATGTAATATCGTGCGAAAAGTATGGAAAGAATGGAATAAAATTTGCCATTTTTATGTCGTTAAATTTAAGAAAGAATTTTCGGACAGGTCAAGTTTTTATTCTTAAATTGACACCTTTCGCTCAAAATTACACGTTTTTGTTTAGTTAATTGGCGGCACATGAGGGACCAACTTGAAAATTCTAAATGGCAAGAGTCAAATTTTATACTTTTTTTAGGGTCTCTTTAAACCCAAACCAATAATGTGTTTCTTTTTCAATTCAGATTAATGAAATAAAAACTATGTGGATTTTGGTATTTTCATCAAGACAGTTGTTTTCTATTTATGAAATTATCAAACAATTTTCTACTTACAACCGCAAATAAACAATGTAAATAAAACATATCATCTAACGAAACGTTCAAAATGAGCTCCACCAACTCCCAAAAACAGCCAAAGGGTATTCAAATTCGTTCAGACCATTAGGAATAACGTCTGGTATAATTTGCCAAATGTTTTGCTTAATCCTTACCTTTAAGTCATAAGCGTTACAAGTATTTCGCTATTTATGTGGAATCTTTATTTAAGGTTTTAAGGAAACAATTATTTGATAATTTGACAAAAATACAGAAAACCAATATTTTGCATTTACTTTTTTTTGTGTACTGCCATATACTAGAAATTATGATCTCTTGGAGTAAAAAATTACGTAGTTAAAATGTTTGTCCCTTCGGATCTCCGAAAACGAACAACTTGAGGGGGTGCTATATCAAAATCTAGAAAGAGGTCTGAAATTTAAAAAAAAATTAAATTTTTAAAGATTGATCGGAGATTTGAGAAGTATGATTTTCAAAAATCGGTGATTTCTGAAGCGGCTACTTCGCCGTAATACATATAGGGTCGGAGGTAACTGACTCTTTGAGCCGGCACGCAACAAAGTTACGTGAAAGTCGGTTTCCGATAACGTCTCTCCCCCTCGCTCTCCCCCAGCACCAGGACGACTTTATTGATAGTTACTAGTAGCCTTAAGACGTTGAGCCCCTTGAGACCGACTTTGACGTCGCTTTGTTGCGTGACCCCTAAAGTAGTCCTTCACAAACGGTACAACTTTCGTACAGGAGATTGGTAAATAAATCAAAATATGTGAGATCTATGTGTATAGTAACTCTGGCAACACTGGAGCGAACTACATGCTCATTTCAGATAACAGACGAAAGAAAACAAAATATCATATTACTCTTACTATAAATAGATTTAACGACCGTGTAAAATGTATTACTTGTGGGGACTGTGTATGGCTTTACACACGGTTGGAAACAAATTGATTATGAGGACTGTGTGAAAGTTGGTATGTACTGCATTAGGAGTGGGAACATTTTTTATACACAAACTCGATCTGCATTTCTTGTGGGGACAGTGTATAATAAAAGTACGGTTTGCATTATTTCTGGAGACTCACTTATACACCTAGTAGAAAATGCATTAAAAGTGGGGACTGTGTATTACTAGGTATGGAATGAATTAACTGTGGGGACGTCCCCACAACAGAAAATTGGAGTGTATCTGCTTAAAAGCGAGTGTATCGAAAAACGGAATATATTGCCGTGATCAGCGCGATCTAGCGGTCAATCCTACCGGTGCAGATTCAAAGTCCCCACAAAGCGGGTAAAGTTCCGGGTCCCCACAATTCATAAGGAAACATGTATGTGTGTGTGTGTGTGTGTGTGTGCGCGTGTGCGTGTGCGTCTGCGTGTGTGCGTCCTGCGCGTGCGTGTGCGCGTGCGTGTGCGGGCGTACGTGCCTGCGTGGTGAGTATGTTGTGTGTGTGTGTGTGTGTGTGTGTGTGTGCGTGTGTGTGTGTGTGTGAATGAATGTTAGTATCCACTCCAAAACGAAAACACATGCGTACTTAAAATTTTGTATTTAAGCTTGTTTTAATTCTCCTGGAGCTGATTAGATTTTGGGAGAAATTCAGCGGCGGGAGGTTTATTTGGAGCTGTTTTTAACTTTTATCAAATATTTCAAAAATATAAAAATACCAATAATAGATCATAATCACATGGATTAATTGTTCTATGAAATTTTGTATATGACGCGTAATTTAGGGGTAAAAAAATTCCTAAGGTAGAATGTAAGAGTTAATTTTTTAAAGAAAATTTAATTGTACATAACTTTTCTTTACAACGTTTTTTTTTATGTGAAGCGAAATAAATATAAAAATTAAATAAATATGATTGAATGTGGTTAAACTGTATTATCGATATTTTTATAGAAGCTGGCGGCTTTGGAATTTTTTTTAAGTTAGAATCTAGATGTCTATTAATCTCTATCTGACGTGAGGTTTAAAACGTCTGTTTGACATAGATTATTTTTTTTATTTACAATGTTGCATATTTTCATAATGAACTCATAAAGGAAGCTGAATAATTATCCCCAAAAAATTATTATTGAAATTATTTTATTTCTTTAATTTCCATTTTGTAGGTTGAATGGTTGTACGTTGTTCCACACCAGATATAGTATAGTTGTCGTAGTGGCCAATCCTGAAATAGATTTCTTTTTTAATACTGCGAAATTACATTATCTTATTCAGGTGGTTGGAGAAAAAATAATTTTTGGAAGAAAGGAAAACCCCAGTTAACAATAACCGGGTGGTAATGTTCCGCGTTTTACAAGAATGTTATATATTTAGAATTTTTTTATTGATATCATTAATTTTTTTGCGCTAATAAATAGTAACATGTGGACTTGTAAAAAATTCAAATTAATTTAGATGTTACTATTATTATTCAAGTCTACCATCGCCTCATAAGTTTTGTTTATTTACGGGCAAAATATGCAAAAATATATTAAATATATATTAATAATAAATAATCACGGGTTGTAGAAACTCTACTTATGCGCTTAACAACGAATTAGATTCTTAATGTCATTGTAAGTGAATGATGAAAACAAATTAATATGAGGTAACATTTTTCAATATATTATTATTGCTACTTTTTTATTTCGTTAAAATGTATCTTTTAATATTTATTATTTGTTGTGCCTATTATGAACAGATGAGTTCCCTCTACATTTAAAGGAGTTTAGTTGTTAAGCTTGCATGTACTTTAATGTACCCTTGTTAGTTTGAAAACAATGTGAAAATGTAAGGTCAATCAGTAAGAATTTTCATAAAGTAAAGCGATTAACGCTTAGTGGAAAAGAATAAAAAAAAACCTAAGCTCCCCTGTACCAATTAAGGATATAACTAAGTTTCGTATCAACGTGGTTTAACCCTGAACGTTATTTTGAGAACCATTTTAGCACAGTTTGTGTATCCTGTTCAAGGATAATGTGATAAAAAGTCCTCACTACTCTCGCCACTCCTGAATCACGCTTGATTGATTTTTGGCCCCGCCTACTTGCCATGCCTGTCTTCTTTTCTATCCTACCTTACAACCTCTATTTTTTGTCATCTTCTTTTTCCACAAGTTTTTCAACCTTACCCAGGGCTACATGTAAGTTATTGCTGCTTATTACATCTCCAAGTGAACCATGGAGCTTATTCGCCAGAGTTATTATGTCGATAAATTCCTGCATCGTTTTATAATATCGTCAATCCGGTTATAATATCGTAGCTACAGTATGACATACAAGTTTTAAGCTCAAAATAAGTTAATCCAATAGTTGTATAGCTATACCAGTTCTGACCCACACAGGAAATTTACGTGTGCACGAGAGACAGATAGATAGGGAATTACAGTCAGTGACAAAGAGAGAATGTGTCAAGGCCACGCCCTTTATGGCGGGAAATTCAAGATTATGCGGTGCGACCTCTTCAAGGTCAAATTTTATTGAATTATTACGATTCTTAGAAATCTAAAAATAGAACCAGTTGCTGGAAATCCCCATTTCAAAGTAGGTCAAGGATAAGAGAGATAGAAACAGAAACAGACACAGTGATTGTTAGAAACCTAAAAATACAACCAGTTCAAATTTCATTGCCTCTTCAAGATCCTTGACTTAGACCAAAGTTCACTAATATGGGCTAGATGTTGATCTATTTTTAGAAATCTAAACGGGAGGTGGTCTTAGTCCAAAGTTCGTTGCCTTCCTCAAGGTCACCAACTAAGAAACAAGCCCAAAGTTCCTTGAACTGGACTAAAATAGGAAATTTACGTGCACGAGAGACAGATAGATAGGGAATCACAGTCAGTGACAAATAGAGAATGTGTCAAAGCTACGCCCTTTATGGCGGGAAATTCAAGATTATGCGGTGAGACCTCTTCAAGGTCAAATTTTATTGAATTATTACGATTCTTAGTAATCTAAAAATAGAACCAGTTGCTGGAAATCCCCATTTCAAAGTAGGTCAAGGATAAGAGAGATAGAAACAGAAACAGACACAGTGATTGTTAGAAACCTAAAAATACAACCAGTTCAAATTTCATTGCCTCTTCAAGTCCTTGACTTAAACCAAAGTTCACTAATATGGACTAGATGTTGATCTATTTTTAGAAATCTAAACGGAGGTGGTCTTAGTCCAAAGTTCATTGCCTTCCTCTAGGTCTCCATCTAAGTAACAAGCCCCAAAGTTCCTTGTACTGGACTAAAAATAGATAATCAAGTTGTAGCTGGTTTGTGCGCATGAGTTAAAACTCTGTGTATAAATGCAAATTTTTTGATCTAACATTTATATACAGGGTGGCCCATTAATGCGAGGAAGTCCAATTTCTCGTGAATTATGAAATATGGAAAAAATGTTTCAAATAGAAGTTTTAGCAATTGCAATATTGCACATTTGTAAAATAGTTTCAGGAATACAGGATACTCTGAAGGGTCGAGGCATTTTAAGAAGATATTTTTATAAATGGCATCGGCAGTATGGTTTACATGGTCGAACTCACCATAGCGATCTACATACGTCACTATATCTTCTCGAGAAAATTTTGCCGAGTTGCCAAGTTAATGTCAAAAATATGAAAATTTACTTAAAATCGCTTGATCATAAACGAATTACATAGCAGTTTACTAATAAGATCTTAAGCAAAATGTTTATATAATTACAAAGACAAAGAGTGTATAAAATGTATGGGACAAGATAAAATGTTTCATACATAGGGTGTTTATTATGAAGGCGCACAAGATCATCACATTTTAACGGACCAACCCTGTATATTATTCCATGCTTTTGTAAAGCTACTAAATCCCTTCAATTTATGTATACTCCATATGGTCTTTACAAGTAGTAGTTTCTGAGAAATTATCCCTTTAATGAAAATAGAGTAGAATAGAAAATCACAAGATATACCAAACAAGACGTCGAAAAACTAAAGAAGCACACGGAAGAAATATGGCGTAAACAAGATGGAGGAAAAGGCAAAAATCATACGAAAACAAGATAGCGTTAACAAGATGGCGGAAAGTCAAAGAGACAATGCGAAAACAAGAATGGGGAAAGCCACGCGGAAACAGGAGAACAAGTTTCAGAGCCCAGGAGGAGTCATATAGGGTACTTTTTCAAATTTTCCCTCCATAACAATTACAGGGATCTAACTCCAATTTTAAAATATTGCGCTAGATGGAGCCACGATCTCTAATACAAGAAACTCCCCTTCGTTTAAAAATACACAACTAAATGGCGCCTCAAATAAACGAACAACGACAAGCAGAATACAGACGTTAAACCTCCGATCAGTAGGCATTTGCCCCAAAACCGCCAAATAGGCTTAAGCCAGCCCTCAAATCAAAGCACAGAGCCTCTAGACGAAGTCTGAGGACCAACCTGAAGCCAGAATATGAAAGTGAACTTAGTCTGCTCTTACACAAACCACTTGTTTCAAAATTAACTTTTTCGAATATTTACAATAGTGGTAAGTGCCTTTTTGTTTTATTTACATTATTTAGTAAACGTTACATTTACAACTTCCAACCTCCATTTCGTATTACAACGATGGTCTTTTCATGTATGATGACCGTAATGATCTGTATTTAAACTTTTATGACCAATTACATCAGCAAGATATCCTGGGAAATGTCTGCATTTATCGATAAATTATCGACATCGGATTACTACCAACAATATGGTGCAAGGTTGTTATGTGATTTAACTCCATGTGACGTTTATTTGTGTCTTTAAATAATACTGTTTTTAAAATGCCATTAAATACTCTTGCACAGTTACGAATTCGTGAACAAATTGTTGAAATAAATATAGATCCTCATATTTTAGAAAACGTTAGGAACAATTTCAAACGAAGAAATGTGTAGAAGTGTGTGGGAGATATTTTCAACATTTATTATAAATAACATTTAAATTTACGATTAATAAATTATTTTCAACTTATGTGTACATTCGGCTACAACTATTGGTCACATTTACTTTTTAATTTTTGCAAAATGTATTTTTCATTTTTAAAAATGTAGTATGTAGATGGTGTTCGTTCTTCAGTGCGCCATTGTGGTTTTCCGATATTTATTAGTTTTTTTGTACATACCCCAGCTTATAAGAAAACAAGTGGACTATAGTTAGATTATCAGGTACCAAGTAAGGCATTTACCTTTATTTATAAACACATACACATATGTAAATTAAATATTGCTCAAATGTTACCTCGAGTCAAGGTAGGTTTCATTCAAACGGGTATTAAAGATGTAAATAACGAACAAAACTCAACACTTAAGGGTTGTGCTTAGTTCAATAATTATGATTACAACAGGTAATCAAAGAATGCAGATTATATCTACATGAATGCAGATTTCATTATTTGATTAATTGCTTCATAATAAAAAGCATTTTGGCACGTGTATATGATGTTGAAAAGCTATAACACAAATCGTAATTGAAATTAAACATGTTACAAAATGCTGTAGCTACTTACCTAATTTTATCTTTAAATAAAACAATTTATTACATGTGCATCATAATTCTTCCATAACTGGTTTTATTCCATTTTATTCAATGCACTCTTCAAATGAATCTAAGTAAAAACTTATGTTAAAATAAAACTAAATATAATAATAAATAGGTTTGATTAAATTTTAAGTTACGTAAGGTTACACAACTACTTAAGAGTTGTAATCTGATGGCAATTCCGAAATAAGTATAAAGTAGCGCCGGGGAGTGATGTCTCATGGCGGACTCGAGAATGAGGATATAATTATTCCTGTGAAATGCATCTGTTTCCCTTTATCTTAGTGCGAAGTTCCCACTTAAAGAAAGACGGGTTATAATTTATACGTCTGCTATATATTTTAAATGCAGGACTTAAAAACGTATGTCGATTCTAAAGTCAAAGCACATGACGCTGTCAGATGTCTTCTTGGCTATTTAACCTCAAATTATTCTTCGTATTTCGTTTCGTATAATCGCATCGTGTTGAGGAATTAGTTACGATCCTGTCTTTTTGCATGAGACGTGGATTTTTAGTGGAGGAAGCGTTCGAAAATCATGGCATGATAATGATTTGAAAAACACAAAAACAAACCGCTAAGAGAAGGGAAACGGTAATTAAAATAGTCCGATTTGTTAAAAATATTTTTAACCGAACAAATTTTAGTTTTATCGTACTGAGTGCTGGCAACAAGGATGGTTTTATACCTAATTCATTATTGGTATTTTCCAGTAAAAGTAAGACAGCAGACTACCACGATAATATGAACGCTGATTTATTTCAAAATGGTTTCAAGAACAGCTTTTACCAAATTTAGAAAAACCAAGTTTGGTAATTCTTGACAATGCCAGTTATCATTCTACATTAGTAGAAAAATTACCTTCAAGTAGTTGGAAGAAAGAAAATCTTCTTCAATTTTTAAGAAAACACAACATTCTTCATTCGAATGATATGCTGAAAGTGGAATTGTTACAAATTGCCAAGGATTTACAAGTTCCAAAAATATATACAATTGATGAAATCGCTCATCAAATTATACGTTTACCTCCGTATCACTGCCAATTCAGCCCCATCGAGTTAATATGGGCAAATTATAAACAGTATTACAACAAAAACGTTGGAAGACAGGGTTTCAGGGACGAGAATGTTTTATCGCTATGGAAGGATTCATTAAACCAAGTAACTGGAGAACTGTGGCAAAAGTGTATTTTACATGCGGGAAAGGACATGAGTCAGTGGTGGGACGTTCAAAAAAGAGCTGAGGAAAGGCAAAACCTTTACTAATCAATGTCGGAGAGTCGAGTGAAGAGGATAGTGAAAGTGAAGGTGATGACTTTTAATTATAAGATGTCCATTATTTGAATTTAAAGCAAAAATTAGAATCTTAGTTACTTTACAACATTGTAAAGAATATTATATTCAACATATACCTCTGTAGCTGTACTTAGGTTTACATTTGTTTATATATATATATATATATATATATATATATTGACAAACTGTAAGCTGAGATTTTAAAATCGGTTATATTATTAACTAATAATAAATCTCATTTTTAACATCCAATGCAGTGTATTTATTTGTGACAAAATCAGTTATTTATAAGTGGCTTCGATAACCAAATTACAGTCTTGACTCTTTTTATGCAGATCTGTCGGCTAAAAACGATCCTCCGCAATTAACCAAACTTTTCGCACTTCATTCGGGCACTGCCTACTGCTAGCTAATTCGTTTCTTATTGAAAATTATTGATACAATTAATTTGTAAAACAGATCCAAAACGAAATTTTGTAGACTCGGCCTCGGTTCTGATAATCGTTTAAAGTTGTACAATATATTTTTATCATATGACTACCCACACTCTGTGGACTTTACATGCCAGAATAAGTGCGAACAGACCTTAAACGAAATTCGACTTTATTTATACGAGTGGATGGGGATTTTTAAGACCTTTAGGATGCTAAATCCCGAGATATTCGAACAATAATTTTATTTAAATTTGACAGCGCGGCTTAAATTTGAAAATAACCTAGAAACATTGACGACGTTTTGTTGGTATTCGAAATTACTAACTATATGAACCAATAACGGCATACGTTTTTAAAATCTTAAACCATACTTTACTAAAATATGAGTCATAAGACACCTCCCGCCGGCCCGACTACAGGACATACTTTTTCTAACGTATTTGTCGTTGAATTCAAAGACCGCATGATTATAGGAGCATGAAAATTTGTTGGAACTAGGTAAATAAATTTATGACGTAATCGGTTTTTTCGTTGAATTGCCTGTACATATATATATATATATATATATACACACATATTTTTACAGCCATGTCCGACGATAGGGTTTTTTAATGTTAATTTTTACATGCAATTTGCCATTCAAAATTAATTTTTTATGACAATTTAACTCGACAAATTAATGAACAAATGCTGCAAAATGTGTAAAACCACTAGACAACACTTAAATAAAAACGGAGGATTTTTTGAGCATAAATTAAAATTAAGACATTGATAGTTGCTTTATTTCTTACATTATTTGCTTTTGTTATGTTTTGTAATCATTTCTTTGCTTTCTCTTTTGCTTAAATAAAATTATAGTTTCTAAGAGATTTTTTCATAAAAAATTAATTTTGAATGGCAAATTAAATGTAACTAGGTAAATGCTAGTGCATTACAGGACTTTCTTGCAAAATAATAAAAAATATATAGGGTATTTTTATATCTTTGAAATATTCACCTGTTTTATAAATATTTAATAAAAACCAAAAACTGACCATAATAACCCCCCCCCCCCCCACTCCGAGACTTCCAGACAACATGGCCGATCTTGACGAAACTTGGCCGAAAGTTGTAAAATAAGCTAAGTCGGTTTAGCGACAGTGAAAAGAAACTCGATTGCATAACCTTATATACCTATATATGTACCTATATTTTAGATTGAAAGTTAAAAATAGATATCTCGCTTATCTTTCAAGATAACTATGGACTGTTCCATATCATTTTAAAGCAAATTTTGCTACCTTTCAAATAAACTAAGAATATTTGTATGTTACACCACCAATACGGAAAAACCGGAAGTAGTATTTTCATCGGGATAATGTCATTTCATTAGCGCAAATAAACAGAGTTTATTTCCAAAATCCCAAGTTTGTAACCAAAATAGTTAGAAAGTTATAACAATTTCAATATTAAAAAGTCATATCTCCTATACTAGTAGCTTTAGAAGAAGCAGGTTAGTTGCATTCATAAGAGTGGTTGGTTGCCTAGAAAATATAAAAAAAAACAAAAAATGCTTGGAGAGAATTTTGAATAAATCAGTTTCGAATAATTGCTTAAGACTGGCCCCTTAAATGTAAGCAAATTTATACCATAATTTATTACGTAAAGAAATCTCTTTAAAGAACCTTTGGTTAACTACGTGTATCTATTTCTACAAAAAAAAATGTATATGTGACTGTAATTGCGGCCATATTCAATTTTGAAAATTTTAAAAAATTGAAAAAAATTGCATTTCATGCGAGTTATTGATGATCTGAATTTCAATATTCACACCCTTATTTTCACCTCTATAAACCTATTGCGTTTCAAACCTTGTTTTGTCGACATAATTGTCTCGTAAGTCTTCATTTCAAATTTGATCAAAATCGTCCGTATAGTTTCGGCTGGCATGCACACACAGGGAGTCGTAAAACATCAAAATAACGATTTTTTTTTCGACGTTCTTGTTTAACAAGAAAGTAAACATTAACATTAAAAAACCCTATCGTCGGATTTGGCTGCAAATCTCTAGTCCTAGTTATAACTCAAAATCTTGTTACCTTTATGAGTAATACATTTTCAAAAGTGTGCCCTTTTTTCGTTCAAAATTAAAATAATTTAGTAACCGTTAAAGTTGGACCCTTATTACGCTGTACCAAAAGCAAAAACTTTGGGTCACCGCGCCCATAAAACCCACCCGGTATATATATATATATATATATATATATATATATATATATATATATATATATATATATACGTCTCCAAGATAATGATGAACAGAATGGAGATACGAAGGCAGTAAAATTAGAGAAAAGTTGTATAATTTAAGGCATGTTCACATGTAGTTAACATACGTTCATTATTGTTTATCGTTTCCGAGATTTAAAACAAAATGCGATTTTTGAGTTTTTCTTTTTTTTTTTAGTTCCTTCATTTATTTTAAAGGATTTTTGTCAACCACAATTATGGCAGTACGTTTATTACAAAAATGAGATAAGTATCTCTATTTACTCGGTTATCAAAAAAGCAAGGACCATTTACATGTCTTCCTACGATTCCTCCCCAAACGTTTAAAGACCACCTGGGAGATTTCCCTTGCAATGAAATGTAGCCTCGTCGGAAAACGAATACATAATCAAAAAAATGTGGCTGCTCCTGGACTTTATTAAGCACCCATTCACAAAACACTCTTCTTCCTTCAAAATTGTTGCCTTCAAGTTCCTGTAGAAGTTGAATATGATAGGGATAAAATTTATTGTTTCTTAATATTTTGGAGAAGCTGGACTGGCTAATATCTAACGCTCTATTTAAAATTCTTGTGCCAACATGTGGATTTTCGACTACATGTAGCAAAACAGATAATGTATTTTCTTCATTTATTATAGCTTTCAGTAGTTCCCGCTGTTCATACATGACTGTCCCGCCTGCTTGAAATGAAAGTTTAAATCTAACGAATGCACGACAGTCGGAATGCCTTTCGTTGGGATATCGCTGAACATAAATGCTAGAGGCTAAGAAACCGTTACCATCACTCGCTACGATACAATAAATCATGTTAATTCTTTCTTGTTTTGCAAACTTCATTTTATACAGCACAAACCGTATTTATAACATTTAACAATAACAACAAAAAAGACGTTTACAAATTGTTGCGAAGTTGTTTCAGACAGATCATTTTAATAATAAACGTCAAATACGATTATCTTTCTAGATTAGAAACAAATGATTAGGTAGACAGTAATCTCCTTAATAACCTTAACAGCGTTCTTTTTTTTCTGAAAAAGCATTGGATTTTATGTTAGTATAAAAAAATGTACAGCTTAAATAGTGACATTTTCACACCCAACTGTCAAGTCGGGCATCTTAAGGACATTGGAAATGGAAATAACCCCACAACGGTTAAAGTTAGGAATAAAACCGTATTATCAAAAAGAATGTACCCGTTATTGGATGCAAAATTATATCGGGTGTTCCATTTAACAATTGTGAGTAAAATGACAATTGGCATAAGTCAATCACCCGGTATGTTTTTTCTGAATTTCATCTTAATATTAATCCAAAATTGTTATAAGCAATCTCTAGTCCTAATTATAGCCAAAAATCTTATTAGGTCCATGAGTAATAATTTCCAAAAGTGAGCCCTTTTTTCGTTCAAAATTAAACTAATTGAGGAACCTTTAAAGTTAGACCCTTAATACCCTGCACCAAAAATCATCTACTCTTTAAGGTCTTTTCCGAAATGTAACGAAATGCCGCATGTTTCATTAAAAAACATAACTTTGAGTCACCACTGATAATTGGACCACCCTGTATATTGGAAAATGTTACAGTGCTCATGTTTTTTTACAAGTTTTATGTTTAAAATTTTTATATATCTGTAATAGTATAGGAAGTATGGACCGTAAAAGTTCACACTGTATGTATGTATATATACTATATATATATATATATATATATATATATATATATATATATATATATATATATACAGGGTGTTCCAGTTTTTGTAGCAGGACTTTAATAGTCGATAGAGCTTTCAAAATTAAGACAAAAGTTCATATACACATAGGTTGCCAAACGCTTAGTTTTGGAGATACAGGGTTTCAAAGTTTTAATTTTTTCAGTTCTTTAATTTACCTTCAAAACTATTCAAATAATAAATCCATATTTAGTACACATATTACACTTCTTAAACTCAATATTAAGAGTAGTTTAACGTTTATCAATATCTACAGGGTAGTACATTTTCTGGGGTGGTACACCCTTTATCCTCCCCGAACTTTTTCATGCGACAACTCTAACTCTTAAAAGCTAGATTGCCCATTTAATTTAGGAATTTTTTTGTCTTCTGCTTTTTTTTCGAAAAATGCATAGTTTTTGAGATAAATTAGCTGTAATCCATGAACAGCTTCCAAATGGTAAGTAAAGAACGTCAGATCCTCCCGCAAAAAATAATGTGCCATGAAAAGAACAATAAAAAAAAGAATCAAATTATGTCAATTCTCACGTTGTTTTTTGTCTCTTAATAAAAAGTAGTACTCCACTGAGTTTCTCTTAACTTTTCAGTTGAATTAGATAAAGGAAAAATAAAAGTAAAACAACAAAATAAATATTAAAAAAATACGTATTTATTGGAAAAAATTGGAAAGAATTTCTATTTAAGATTTTAACAAGAACGAAATAAATAAATTAAACAAATAAACTTAACCTATAACAACAAAACAAAAACGCTATCGTAATAATAAATCAATTTAAAGAAACTGTTCAAAATGTGAACCAATTTGTTGAATACATAATTCACACCGACAAATAATTGCACGTGGAATATTAACTAAAAATTGTCTTATTTCATTACACGCATCCCTAATCCTATTAATGAGTTCATCTCTTGTTGTCACAGGAGTTGCATACACCCTTACTTTTAAATACCCCCACACAAAAAAAATCTAAGGGATTTAAGGGATTTAGGTCTGGAGACCTTGGCGGCCAGGGAATTGGGCGTGCACGACCGATCCATCTTCCTGGATAATGGTTGTCCAGCCAGTTTCTAACGATTCTGCTATAATGAGCTGGGCAACCATAAAGCTGGAACAAAGCCGTTCTTCGTAAATTTTAGGAATATGTTCCCACATATTCCCATGTTCATTCTCTAAGAATTCCAAGAAAGCCGCAGCATTCATCTGAGGTGGTAAAAGTAGGGCCCAAAAGGTGATTATTGTAAATACCTATCCCGACGTTCACACTAAATTATTGTTGGAAATGTCTCGGACGAACTACATGTGGATTTTCATGTGCCCAAACGTGCTGGTTGTGAAAATTTACCACACCACGGCGAGTGAAGCAGGATTCATCGGTCCATAAAACATTATTAAGAAGCCTGGATTGTTATTATTTTCAGCAAGAACCCACCGACAATACGCAACTCTACTTACTGCATCCCTGGTTGTAGTCCTTGAACAGGTTGTAGATGGTAAGGATATCGGTGATCCCGTCTTAATGTTCGGTGAATAGTAGTATTTGAGACTCCACCTAAAGCTACAAATACTCTTCTAATGCTAGTTGTGGGATCTCTGTCGAATTCACGCAAAATTCGTCGTGCAATATTTCTTTGCTGCCTACGATTATTATTTTGACGACCATGCACATTATTTAACCCCTGACTTGTAATTTGTTGGTGAACTCTTACAAATACTGAAGGATGCGTAGCTCTTCTAAAAGGAAATCTTTGCCTATATTCACGTCTGCTGCTGCTGAACTTCCATTTACAAAGCCATAAATAAAATGGATATCAGCTATTTCTTGATTAGAAAACAAACATGGCATTTTAAAAGATCACTTTTGCAATAAAATTAACACAATAAAATATGTAAATAAATTACATTCTTTCTTATACACGAGTCATATTTAAAATAAAACATGAGATTTAACATAATTTGATTTTTTTTATATTGTTCTTTTCATGGTACACTATTTTTTTGCGGGAGCATCAGACGTTCTTTACTTACCATTTGGAAGCTGTTCATGGATTACAGCCAATTTATCTCAAAAACTATGCATTTTTCGAAAAAAAAGCTGAAGACATAAAAGTTCCTAAATCAAATGGGCAATCTGGTTTTTAAGAGTTAGATGCGTCGCATGAAAAAGTTCAGGGGGGATAAAGGGTGTACCACCCCAGAAAATGTACTACCCTGTAGAACTTGATAAACGTTAAACTACTCTTAATATTGAGTGTAATTTGTGTACTAAATTTGGATTTATTATTTTAAATAGTTTTGAAATAAATTAAAAGGACTGAAAAAAAATTAAAACTTTGAAACCCTGTATCTCCAAAACTAAGCGTTTGGCAACCTATGGTTATATGAACTATTTGTCTTAATTTTGAAAGCTCTATCGACTGTTAAAATCCTGCTACAAAAACTGGAACACCCTATATATATATATATATATATATATATATATATATATATATATATATATATATATATATATTATTATAATATAAATGAATCACCAAATGTATTGTTAAGCGCAGAATTTTTTTAAATAATAGTTGAAGTCTGAGGAAGATTTCTAAGAAGAGGAAAGTTGGAAAAATCTCCCGGAAAAACGTGATAACCTCATTTTTCTTTTTAATTAATGCAACACAGCGCGCGCCTAGCCCTCGAATACTTTCTCTCACACACCGACTATCTGTCTCACTGCGAACGCACTAGGCGTGAGTAGATAACATGCATACTACATCATTCATCGGATCACCATGAAAGGGTGCGGGAGAGGGAGAATGTGTTTTATATTTGAACGCAGCAAAGCTCGCTGGGCACTACAGTATATGTGTGTGTGTGTGTGTGTATATATATATATATATATATATATATATATATATATATATATATATATATATATATATATATATATATATATAGATGGATAGGTGATTTCAAATTAGATGCCAACTTTCAAGGAGGTGTTAGTATGACTCATTTTTAGTCGATTGAGCCATATCCAAAAATCAACGGTTTTCGAGATATTCGAGATGCTGTGATTTTGTAGTAATTCCCTATTTTCGTTCAGTTTAAGCAGATTCTGTAGGAATTGGTCCTTTTAAATAGTAATTTTAGTCCAGTTTTCAATAGTAGATTATGTGTTTCACAAACATGTAAAAATATACAGGGTGTTCCATTTAAATTTTCAGCTTTTGCATTTCCGGTGAAACCGGAAGTCGGCCATATTGTTTTTTTATGTAAAAAATCCCAAACTGGTACTAATATAACCCACTAAAATTTGAACAAAATCTAGCGACCCTTTCAAAAGTTACAGGGGTGGGCTCTATTTGATTACACTCGGTACCTATATATAGTTGTTTGAAAACATGAGAAAAGGCTGAAAATAATTTTCAAGTTCGTGGGATGGCCACTAGGAAGAGTAACAGATATACTAACCTAGAAAATCAAACTTTTCTATCAAAGTTGTCAAGTTAAGGTACGGCAAAGGTATCCCTGTATAAATTTTTAGAAAGAAAGTGGTAGGGGAAGCGTAAACTTCTTTTTGAGAAATAGAATAAATAACTTCAATTTGCTTAAACCAAAATTACCAAACTTAGTCTCCTTGAAAAGACAATTTCCTTCTCCATTAATTGCGCTACGATAGTACATTAAAACATAAGTTGCAAAAACTTGTCTATTCAAACACTATTTCAAGATTAGAATCTGAGCCGAGCAGATGTCAGGATTCGGATGAATGAGTGTTAGGAGACGTTCTGCAAGTAATGCTTTATACTATTTTCTGTGCTGAGCCTTTTAATGATTACAATTCAAATAAATGTTTTCACAATTTTCCCCTAGAAAATTTACCATTGTAAAATTAAGTTGCCAACACTGCACACTGCAGCTCTCTTCAAATTTAATTCATAATAATTATTCCTTGAATAATAATCAAATAATAGTAGTCATAGTCTACTTGGTTTTTGAGATATAACCCAATATTTTCAGAAAAATACGAATTTCTCAGTTGTTTAAAAAGATAAATACCAAGTATTATATATTTTCGAAAATCTGTAAACCAGGCTCATACAATGAGTTGTGAATATATAGAATATCCCACTAAAAAAAGTTTTGTTGATATCTCAAATAATATTATCTATTTTTTTAAACAACTGAGAAATCTTTATTTTTCTGAAAACATTGTGACTTTGCAGTGCCTCAAGGTACCCTATTCTTAAAAGTGTAATTTGAAATTAGTCTCAATAATTAAAATACTATAAAATCTTTAAGAGCGTAATATTGAACTTAATCGCAATAATGCAAATTCAAGAAAAAAAATCTCTAAGGAATGTATCTTGACTTTACTGGCCATAATGCTACTCTTACTCAAATTAATTGCTTGCCTTACATTGACTTTCCTGGCAATAATTAAAACGTTAGAATTTAATTGCAATATATTTAATTACTCACAAAACTCAAATCTGATAAGGAGAATTGGCCGTATAGTGGTAGCTACGCTGGGTTACATGAAACAGATAGAATTGGATGAGGTTAAGTTTTGCATCATAATGGCACAAGTAAACAATGGAACTACCCAAATTTGACTTAACGAGTTTTGCGCAATGATGGTTCAACCCGGTAATTTGCTAAATTGAGAAAGAACCACCAAGAAAATACAATTTATTGATAAACATGTAATTGCACAAGTAGATTAATAAAACAAAGAACAAAAACAAAACAAAGAAAGTGTTCAACATATAACAAAACACCATTAAATCAGGTTAAAGTGCGTACAAAATTACAAAATTAAGTAACAGAAGAAATAAGAAGCAGTTTAACACAAAAAACAAACGGTGAAATCACACCCGCAATTGTGTCATAAATAAATCAGAATAAAATTGTAATACCAAGCATGTGATACTTATACAACCAACCATGGCAGTCCAGATTAAAGTACACATAAAATACGACAAACAGTCAAATTAACCAGGTAACAATAAGTTAACTGCAACGCAGTTTAACTGCACTTAGACAAGAACAAACAAATAGGCAAGGAATTTACACATACACAATTACATAGTGAATAATACAAGCACAAAATACAGGATGTCCCAACGATAAGTAAAATAAAGTTTATGCTTAACTAGAATTATTTGTGTAAATATTTATGGCCCAGTAGAGGTAACAAGTGTGCATTTTTTAAAATATTGGAAGTTATACAGGTGTGCCAGAAAAAGTCAAGACGTGAAAAGTATGATTTTTTAAATAGAACACCCGTATTTGATTTTAGTTTTAATTCTACGTGTCCATACAAACATATTTTGTCATACAAAAGATTGGCTGAAAGTTTTTAGTTCTTGAGATATTCGCGTCTAAAAATTATTATGGTCATTTTCGTGGGTTGATGAATGGGCAATTGTTCCGTTATTTCACAATAAAAAATTGATATTTCGTGTGAAAATGAGTGATATTATACTAACGTTTAGACCGAGTAGTATTTCTAATTTTCTCAACAGGGTGTTTGTTATAACCATTCAAATTTGAAAATTCTCAAATTAAAAAAAATCATTTTTTTAATTGCACACCCTGTATATTTTTATTTCATTTTATTCGGGATTAAAAAATCTATCATTTTTGTCAAATATATCCTATATCTATCTTCGATAGTTTTCGAGGAATTTCGATTTTTCACACTAGCTACTTTATTTTCGATAACATTGCATTGCATGGATCTTGGTAGCCATGGAAAATAATAATTGCGTTACTAAGATACAAAGGTTTCCTACTTGTCAAAATAAACACATATTAAATTTGTCGTTTTCGCATTTAACTTGTTATCAATTCTTGTATCAATTATGGATTATTCGACAAATGAATTAATTGATATGATATACGTGTTGGGCGAGGCTGAAAACCCTTTATTGGCACAACGAATCTACAAAATGAAATATAAACGTAAGGGAATTCTTGAACCAGCAATACCCGGAGAAATGGATAGGACGTAATGGCTTTATATTATGGCCACCCAGGTCATGCGATTTAACTCCACTGGATTTTTCCTATGGGGATACATAAAAGATCGGGTGATATTATTAAACCTACAACAAGGGAGGACATGAAAATAGATTCGCGAAGCTTGTCGCACAGTGACCCTCTTATGTTATCCGAAGTGAGAGAGAACATGAGAAAAAGGCTCAATATGTGTATTCAGCAAGAAGGCCGTCTATTTGACCATTTACTAAGACGCAATGTTGAATAATTATTGAATTACTGTTTCTCATTAATAAAAACTGTTAATATTCTCGCTTAGGTGGTTTGTTTTATTTCGTCGCAATTGTTTTCCATGGCTACCACGATCCACAATAATGTTATAGTATCGTATGTAACGTAGCTAGTGAGAAAAATCGAAATTCCTCGAAAACTATCAAAGATAGATATAGGATATATTTGACAAAAATGATAGATTTTTAATCCCAAATAAAATGAAATAAAAATAATAGGTGTGCAATTAAAAAAACTGATTTTTTAATTTGAGAATTTTCAAATTTGAATGGTTATAACAAACACCCTGTTGAGAAAATTAGAAATACTACTCGGTCTAAACGTTAGTATAATATCACTCATTTTCACACGAAATATCAATTTTTTTATTGTGAAATAACGGAACAATTGCCCATTCATCAACCCCACGAAAATGACCATAATAATCTTTAAACGCGAATATCTCAAGAACTAAAACTTTCAGCCAATATTTTGTATGACAAAATATGTTTGTATGGACACGTAGAATTAAAAACTAAAATCAAATACGGGTGTTCTATTTAAAAATCATACTTTTCACGTCCTGCTTTTCTGGCACACCCTGTATAACTTCCAATATTTTAAAAAATGCACACTTCTTACCTCTACCCCATGGTCCACACAATATTTACACAAATAATTCTAGTTAAGCATAAACTTACTTTACTCTATCGTTGGGACACCCTGTACATACGTACAATTACAATAAATTACGTACATATATAAAGAAAAATCAGTTCGTAGACAAACAATTCTAAATAAGCTGGCTGAATCAAAAACACTTCAAAAAACATCATTAAAACAAAGCAGGGTAAGGTGCATATAAATCGTAACAAAGTGACCGACAACCAACTCGCAGGTAATGACCCGAAAGTTTGAGTGACCACCTTACAAACTACAGTATCCTTTCCTCAGCTCACACGTTCATCTATACGTCTTCATGCATTTACAAACAATAACAACGGGTTAGTTTAACAGTAACAATGGATTTCCAGGTGGTTTTAATGTCATCTGGACACGTGTGTGTAAAGTCAACAATATCAACTGATACCAAACACTGTACTGTCTGACGCAGAGTCCTTTTATTTTAACAGATTTCAGCTTAATAATCATGCTTGCGAGATGGGGTATAGGCTATTAACTTACTACCCTTTGTTATCGAATGACAATTCTGGCCGATTTAATATCTCGTAGTAATTGAATAGAAATTTTAATAGGTTACATTGTTGAATTGCTTGTTGCGAGCTTTAATCTACGTTCAAATATCTACTTTCGTTTGAATATAATCCTTTAATTAATCACTTGATCATCAATACAACGGGTTAAGATACGCGGTTTAAACTCAAGACGGTAGCGATTATTTATAGATATATTGTTTACACGTCGCTACGCGGATTAAAACCAGAATATTTAGCGATACGTTTACTTACACGACCACATTAATTTTGAACAAAAAAAGAAAAAGACAAATTCGCGTTTTTAGTGTTTAATAAAATGAACACGATAAAATGTTTATACGACTCAATCGAATATCTAACTGCAACTAACTATTTTTTTCTAAAATCCACCCCCCACCTTTAAACGTTACAAAAAAATAAACACGAAATATTACGTGGGAATATTTTCATATTTATTTATCAACAAAAGCATTAGTTTCTAAAATATGCACTCGTCCGTAGCAAACCATAATTATAGGTCTCGAATTTCAAAGTAATAAACAAAGACGTCTTTTGATTTGCGGTATGTTCCTATGTAATTAATTACTAACTGGCGACGTTTTTACCCAAAAATGTGTGTATAGAAATTTTCAACGATTCGTCACGGTCTTTCGGTAAAGGCGGTTTCGAAAGAACACCTGTGTAAATGATTTTTAGTCGATATGTGCCATTTATGAAAAGGGATTCCGATGCACATTTGCATCTTCTTCTAACGCATGTACTTAAACTGAACCTACGATCCGATATCGGAATTCTCTCATAATTTCAACTTTAGCTATTTTTTTCATACATTTTTTTAAACTAATGAGTTTTAGACAAAAGACATTCCAACGTTTTTTCGAAATTTAATACGGATACCTTTAATGTACTTAACTTGACATCTGCACCCTCATATTTAAAAAAGAAAAATAACACAAAAATTGTGAAAATGTATTGAACCATTTATACTTAGAAATTTTATCTATTTAAAGCCCTAATTACAATCTGATAATCATGTAACTATAATATCATATGATATAAATACTTGGCTTAATCACCGTTTATTGTAAGACTCAGTTCCTGAAAACTTTGAGCCATTTTTAAGCTAATAATATTTACTAATAATCAAACATGGTAGCTTCTATTTAAATTTACCGATATGGGCATTTTTTAACGCACAGATAATTGTTTTAGAAGTGATGCTTATAAATTTAATGTCGCTGCCAAAAATTTACCAGGTGTTTTTTTGTTCGACTATTTTGAAACTTGTATTTTTAGAAAAGTTTGCATTTTATTTATAGATATGATGGATACAAAAAATCAATAATAATAAACACTAAATGAAAATTAAATCTATTTTTACTTGATGAAGGACAGGTGCAATTTTAGTTTTGTCATTAATATATACCTAGTATTTGAAAGATTATACAAATTGCTAAATAGTTGCTACACAAAAATGTGCATGTAAACTGTAAATTATAGCACGCCGAATTATTACAAGAATACGTTAGTTGCTTGAAAATGGAGTTTGGTATGCCACCGCAGGGACGTCGGAGTTAGTTCTCCTTCTCTTCATTATTCTCTGTTATTATTCGAGAATGCATTAATTTTGTGGGTTTTTGAAAATATTTTGATTAAACAAATTTTAAGTAATTTTAACTCTTTGGTAACCAAATTCCAAATCAAGTTTCAACACCATTTATGTAACATGATCTAATCCAGAATATATTAACTCTTAATTATAAATACTGTTGTGTTTTAATTAGGGTATTTTAATAGAAATTATGCAAACGCTATTCGTTTCGATAACAATCATAGTTATCGTCGTCAGTCCAGAATGGCACTTTTAAAATATCTTGTGGAACAACACACGAACTTCCAACATACATAATGGAACTGAAATAAATGAAATCACTTTAGTAATAATATTTGTTTTGGATAATTATACCTCTTTTTTAATACCTCCGTAACGGGAATAGGCAACATTGTAAAAACAAAAATAATAATCTATGCAAGATGGACGTTTAAAATTTCATATCAAATAGATGATGATAGACATCTAGATGTCCGCTTCTATCAAAATGTCAGTTTAAGCATTTTCAATCTTATTTAATTAACTTTTAAAGCATTTTGGCTTCGTACTAAAATACTTTATAAAGAAAACTTATGTGAAATTAATTTAAAAAATATGTCTTAATCGTTACTCAGATATTAAAAAAATTTGAACACTTAAATCCCACATTAGGAATTTCTTTCCGCCAAATTACGCCTGGTATCAAGATATTGCATAGAACATAATTAATTGACGTCTTTAAGATTTATATCTAAACATTTTTACACATTTCAAATATGCAGCTGTTTCAGAAACATTTAATAAAAAGCAAAAGCAGTATTTTATGATTAGAGTTTGGGAGGAAGGCTTCTCCCAAACTCTAATCAGCTACAACAGCATTGAAATAAAGCTTAAACACAACATTTCAAATACGTACATAATATGGTTTTGGATACTAACATTCGTGGATATACATACAAACGCACATTCACATCCACACACTCAAAGGCACATACACGCACACATTCACACACACTTTCAGACATTCACACATTCATACACATACCACGCACGCGCACGCACGCAGCGCACGCACGCACACGCACACACGCACACACGCACACACGCACACGCACACGCACACAGCACACGCACACTGCACACACGCACACAGCACACGACACTGCACACTCGCACACTGCACATTCGCACACACACGCACACACGCACGCACACACCTACGCACACAACGCACCCACCCACGCACAACCACGCACACACGCACACCACGCACACACCACCCACACACCCACGCACACACGCACGCATGCACCGCACACACGCACACACGCACATACGCACATACGCACACACGCACACACGCGCACACCCACGCACACACGCACACACGCACACACATGCACACGCACACACGCACGCACGCACTCACGCACTCACGCACTGACGCACCACTCACACATTCGTTGCTCGCTCGCTCGCTCCATCACTCACTCACCACACCACTCACCACTCACCACTCACTCACCACCACCACCACCACCACCACCACCACTCACCACCACCACCACCACCACCACCACCACTCACCACTCACCACTCACTCACTCACCACTCACTCACTCACTCACTCACTCACTCACCACCACCACTCACTCACTCACTCACTCACTCACTCACTCACCACCACTCACCACCACTCACCACCACCACCACCACTCACCACCACCACCACCACTCACTCACCACTCACCACCCCACCACCACCACTCACTCACCACCACCACCACTCACCACTCACTCACTCACCACCACCACACCACCACCACCACCACTCACCACTCACCACCACCACCACCACCACTCAACCACTCACCACTCACTCACCACACTCACTCACTCACCACCACCACTCACTCACTCACTCACTCACCATCACACCACTCACCACACCATGTATTTTCAATAATATTGTTAATTTTATACGTGGCGACTAGACGGTTAGGTAATCAACTGTCAAAACTTTATGTTTACAAAACATAATACCCAATTTAATAATAACATGTAAATTAATTAATTTATGCGAAAACCGTAAAAAACGAAAAAAAGTCCAGATTTGCTCAGAAAGGAATAAGGATTTCAAAAATAATTTTTACTTTGAGAAAAAGTAGTGGCGTACCAATTTTTTTTAAATGATTCATTTCAAATTACGCTTGAAGCCACTGGCAAGAATAAAAAATTATGTAGTACAGCAGAAAGTGTCTTTCGATGCATACTACGTTTCATAAAGATATCTACGCTCATACCGAATTTATATAAAATATAATTTTTTCTTAAAACTTTAGCCCCTTTAGTTCAAAAGTTAAGACCTTTAGGACATATGTAAACATTAGCATTCCATTAAGAAGCACCCTGTATATGAAAATATCTATCTAGAAATAAACACTGTGATAAAGTGTTTAACGTATCTACAAACTCTGTATTTGCAAAAAGGTATAAATTTCTGAATAACGGTTATTTTGCCCCCAAACGTTTTTAATTTTTTGGGTGAGAATAATATATTTTAAACAATTTGCGACAAAAAAAGGTACTCTTGTTGAAAGTCAAAAAAATTACAGGTTTAGAAGTTATTTGAGGTTTTAACATGTTTTAGCTAACATAGGAAAATAAAAGAAATATTGAGTTAATTTGATTTACTTGAATCAAGCAGGCTTAGACTGCAGACTCGCGATTTTTGTTGTTGACATATTTGACAGACGACGTTTGACACGTTGTTGTTGATAGTTTTAGTTTGTTTAACAAGTAATAACGATTTTAAAAACTTTGAAAATGAATACGTACACTATTAGTGACTATACCGATATGTTGTTAATATTCGGGAAATGTGATGCTAAGCAGCGAAAAGAAGATATGCGAAAAAATTTACAAGAAGAAGTGTTGCGGATTCAAAAACATTTCTGAATTTAGTGAAGCGGTGCCGCGAGACTGGTACCTTTAAACCAAAAAGGTAAATTCTGGTAGACCACGAGCGGCAAGAATTACTGAAAGGGAAGAAAATATCTTAAATCTAGTTGTTGCGGATCCTACGATAAGTGTAAGAAATATGGCAAGGGCAAGTAACGCCAGTATTTCTAGTGTACATCGTTTATTAAAAGAACAATCTTTGCTCCTGTTTCACTACAGGCAATTACAAGAATTATATTACCTGAAGATCTTTTCTTGAGAAGAGACTTTTGCGAATTATTACCAAAAAGAATGAGACAGAACCCTGATTTTTTACAAAATATTCTTTTCACCGATAAATCAACTTTTACTAGACAGGATATGCTTAATAGTCATAAGTCACTTCTGGGCAGAGGAAAATCCAAAGGTTAAATGTGTAACGCATTATCAACATAATTTTAAGTTGAATATATGGGCTGCTTCAATAGCAAATCGCCTCGTTGCATACCATACTTTTGATGGAAATTTAAATGGTAATGTTTACTATGAATTTTTGAATAATCTTTTATTTCCGCTCCTAGAAGATTTGCCTCTTGATCTACGAAGAAATATGGTTTTTATGCATGATGGTGCTCCACTCATTTCAGTAGACAAGCTAGAAGATGGCTCAACGAACATTTTCCAAACCGTTGGATTGGTCGAGGTGCTAATGCTCGTATCCACTGGCCACCCAGGTCCCCTGACCTAAATCCCTTTGATCTTGATATGTGCAGTTTAGTTACAGAAAAGCTATATTCAAGCGAAATAAACTCCATTGAAGATTTCAAGCGAGGGTTGAAAATAATTTAAGAATGTTAATTCAGGAACCACGACGACTCCAAAGGATTATTTCTTCACTAGAAAAATGTTTATGATTATGTATTCGTGAAAATGGTGGACATTTCGAACATTTAATGTAAAAACCCGTACCTACTTATTAATTTTTTTTTTTCTGTTTGTTTTGTGTTATTCGTTTTTTTTTAATTGTTTCTTTTGTTTGTTGTGTGTTAATGTCACACAATTAAAACCGTTTCTAAGTTCTAAATAATTTACAATATTTTTCATCATTATTCCCTGAGGTAGTTCGTTCTCGTGCATCAAAATTATTGTTTCATTTTAAAATAATTTATTAATCCGGTCAGCATTACTTGCTAAAACCTCAAATAACTCCAAAACCAGTAAATTTTTTGACGTTCAACACTCATTGATTGTATTGTATTTCAAATGAGAATACGCACGAAACGCGGTGTTTGAAAGGATTTTTGCAGAATCGCATTAAATTTGTACATTCAAGATAGGAGTCATTTTAATACGTTATATAATTGACACTGTATCAGGTGTCTTGCTCAACAGGATTAAAATTGCTCCACCGAGACGGGGCCTGATAGGTTGGACATATAACGTTACAATTTATTAAATTTAGCAGCCATAATAAAAAGCCAGTATAGGTACCTTTTTGTGAACGATTCATTCCTTAGAAAATTATGATAAAAATCTTTGATTACATATAATCATGATGACTGCGGAATAGAAAGTCCGAAAGTATGATTTAATAAATATGCAAAAAAATCTTTCGAAATTTTGAATTAAATTAAACCACCGTTCTTATTGTCTTCAAATTCTGAAATAATTGTCTGCATCTTTACAACTAAGACTAAAATGCTAAAGTAAATTTCTTTGTTTGCTAATAATTTTGTATCGATTTCTTTACATATACAAAGTTTCATAGAGCCGACCTCTTCCATTATACGTCATCTCAGTTACTGACGTCATTAAGCGATAAACTAGTCAATATTTTTAACATTACATCGCTTATAAGGTCATTGTATTGTATCTAGAGGTTAATTATATGTCGATCAGAAGATACAATGAAAAAACTGTATTTTCTTATGCAACATTGAAATTGGCCAAATGTATTTACTCTAATTATTCAACACTCCAATACAACGAAAATTTATTTTTCAATGGAAAATGCAGATGATATAAAACAGTGATTTTAAATGAAAACGTATATTTTCAAACTGGTATTGAGGTGAAGGAAAAGCTAAATAAATCCGTCACACACATAATGGAAATCGTTTCCATAGTTAACCCTATAGTGCCTAAATTTTTTTTCTTTGCACAAAATTCATTTTAGACTAATAAAGGTAACTAAGATTCAATATGCAACTAAATTTTATGTATCATGCCATGTTATGACATTTACCTTGAGGCGGATTTGGTCACTTAGTGCGAAAAGATATTATGTGGGAAAAGGAATGCAAATGGCATCACATTTTCTTATATTTATTTTATTATTTATATATTTGGTATATATATATATATATATATATATATATATATATATATATATATATATATATATATATATATATATATATATATATATATTGTTTAATTCACGTGAAATAAGGCAAAACAATGTTTAGCAGCTGTGCAACATAAATTGCATTTGGTGCAAGACATTGAGTCTCGGATTTACGAAAAGGAATTTTGCACTGCCTTTTGCCTGAACGCTTGTTATATTTGTTAACTGTTGTTGAGCAATCCACTTCTTTGTTACGCTAGGTCCCATATTATTATCTGTTGTAAACTGTCGAATTTCCACATATGTTGATGCCAACCTCACAGATTTATTGTCTTTCCATTAACACAGTTGCGAAATCAACGCAAGACATGAACCATCATATTGCTCAGAATATCTGCGTTGTTTCTTCTTTATCTGTAGATACTTTACAATTTGGGATACGATTCGCTCGTATTGTGCCTAAAGATAATATCCCTCTACTATATCAGTACATCAGTGGCAATGTGGTATAAAAATTGTCAAAATAAAGAATGTGATTCTGGTGGTTGGGAATTATTTGCGACAACCTTGAAACCTCATTAGCTGCTGCCCCTAAATCTGGTGCATTATTAGGAATTTTGTTATCACCTAAACCTGAGTACAGATCTAACCCATATGAATGAATAGCCATATGAATCACATAGTACACGTAGCTTCATGCCCCACTTATGTGGTTTCGCAGGCATATATTGTAGCAGATGTGAAACCATTTTAGTGGAACACATTTATTATTTATATTTCTTCAAACCTATTCCTAGATTTGACTTGCGCATAGGTTCAAATGAGTTTTCACCTAAAACATAATCCGCACATATTTTTGAATTTCTTGGGCTGTTGCTATGAATCTGGTTGAGATGTTTACTTACGTGCATATATATATATATATATATATATATATATATATATATATATATATATATATATATATATATATATATATATATATGGTTTGATCAGCAATAATCCATGCCAGCAAAGTATGTAAAACAATCGTGTAGTGTTCTCAACTCGTATAAACGCTCCGGTAATTCTTCACATTCCTTGCCATAAAATATTTTTGACTTCTACACGTCTGTTTTTGCTAGCTCCTGGTATAGACTCCTTACTCGCAGAATCTGAATTTGAAGTATTTGAACACTGTCTTGGTTCATCAACTGGGTAAAGAGGTAACCTTTCAGAAACATCATTCCCATTTAGAGATGATTCTTCCGTTGCTGAATTCCCTTCTACTCCTACTTCTTCCTCACTTTCTTGTTCTAACATAGATCCATTTCTATTCTTAGCATTTCATAGTTGTTACTGATAGATCCATAATCCGGGTCTGCTACACTGTCATCATTTGAGAAATCACTTTCAACATCTGTGTTCAATTCATCTGGATCAATTGAATGTAATAAATCGCAGATTTTATCTTGCACCATCAATGAGACATTGTAGGTTTTCTTGTCACTCATAGCTAAAACTATTACGTATGTCTATACTATAACTGATACAGAATGTTTTCTATACAGAAACATTACTTACATGGAGAAAAGTCATAAAATACTTATTATAGCAACTGTCTGTCAAACATGAAAATAAATGTTCAGAGTAAAAAAATGAAGCTTGGCTATGAAACAAAAAATAAAAACACGCCATAAAATATTTGACCAAAAATTTTGAGGTTAACGGTGACAAATTCAGTTAGAATTTCGGATATTTTCATGATAGCTGTTTTCCATTTGATTAAAAAAAGTACTGTAAAATACGGAACGGCGCCTATATTGGTATTTTATGTTTTTCGGAACACTTCTGGTACGGAACAGGAACAACGAGTACAAAACCCAATTCAAATGGAAAACAGCTTATGTCAACTTTCATTATCGCCTGCAGGCAGATATTACTAATGAGTCAGGTATACTTTTTACCTAAGCAGATTTGTTTTCTAATATTTGTCAACACTATCTTTTATGGCCTAATCAAAGGTATTTGTGATCTACATTTCATTTAGGTATCTTAAACCGTTTCAGAGATAATACAAAAAGGATTTTTGGGACCACCTTTACAGGCCCGTATCTTCTTAAGGAGGCATTTTAGACACATGTTTATAACCAAACTAACGTTATTTTTAATATTCTATTTACCTAGAAATTATCGGAACGTTTTTGAAACATATATATATATATATATATATATATATATATATATATATATATATATATATATATATATATATATATATATATATATATATATATATATATATATATTTAAACAGTGTTTCTAAATATATCGACAAAATTTAAGAGGTGATTGCTCGCATGAAAGTAAGATGGGTCTTTCCTATAACAAAATTTACTCAGCCCACTTTCCGAGATATCACCTTAAAAGGTGGTGACTAAAATTGAGTTTTATTTTGTTTCTAAAATTTCAGTAAAGCTAGAAACTTGAAATTCTGTAATTTTCGTGCAGTCCAAAGGACTAAGCACAGGTATTTTTTCAATATTCCTGTTACATTATACGGGGGTGAAATTAGCAACCCTTACTTTATTTCATATCAAAACTTTTTTTCGAGATGAAGTTTTATGAAATAAAATTAAAACTTAAAATCTTTGTTATTTAAAAAATTTTTTATTCTTAAATTATTTTCCCAAAACCAATAGCTGCAGAGATAAAATAAACACCATAATTTATAATTTTTATTAAATTGAGTGGAAAAGAGTAAAGATGTAAAATGTAATACGATTCTTAATAAATGCTGGAAATGACCAGCTCTACATTGTTTTTAATTACAACGTTTTAGAATAGTAGGCTGCTGTCACTTGACAATTCATTTATCTGCACAAAACTACAGAATTTCAAGTTTCTAGTTTTACTGAAATTTTAGAAACAAAATAAAACTCAATTTTAGTCACCACCTTTTAAGGGTGATATCTCGGAAAGTGGGCTGAGAAAATTTTGTTATAGGAAAGGCCCATCTTACTTTCATGCGAGCAATCACCTCCTGAATTTTGTCGCATGAATTTAGAAACACTGTATATATATATATATATATATATATATATATATATATATATATATTAAATCAGACATTTTTTCTTTGAAACTTGTGTGAATAAACGTACAAATTAATTCAACGTTTCGGGAACGTCCTTTGTTCCCTTTGTCAAGAATTTATTTTGACAATTACAGAAATTGACATAAGGTAACTATTTTTAACAAGTACAGAATATGAAACAAGGTAACTAATTTAAATTTACTCTGGATGGGTGTGTTTGACTTCGGGTAGTGGTCTAGTACATGATGTAGAAGGTGCAGAAGTGGGGACGTCAGAATAGTTGCAGCATTAGTATTTGAAATTTCTGGAAGATTTGGAGTTGGTTGAAATTTCGAATCAACTTGTTTAATGATATTCTTCCAAATTTGTGGCATTCTAGAAGTGTCATCTCGTTTATTGAGGGCGTTCGGTCTTCTTTCAATTTCAACTGCTTCTCTAATAATTCTTTCTTGTAAGGTATATAGAGGTGCAATTAGACGGATATTGTTGGTGTTAATTTGGTGTCCTGTATCTAAATGATGTGCAGCTAAAGACGATGATGGATTGTGTTGCTTAATTGCTAGTTGGTGTTCATCGGCTCTCGCATATAATATTCTGTTAGTTTGTCCGATATAAGTTCTTCGACAGTTGTTGCACGGTATTTCATACACTCCTTGGTTTTCATTAGAATTTTGTCTTTGGGGTTTCTTAAAAGTTGGGACAAAGTTGAATGTGGTTTGAATACCGGTCTGAAGTCGTTTTGGGAAATTTCTTTGCGATTCTGTCTGTAATTCCTTTTATATAAGGTAGAATAACAGGAATCTTGTGTTCATTGTTTGACAAGTTATTATTTCTTGGTCTTCTTACTTCGTTGGTAATTTTCAATATTTCTTGATCTTTGTATCCATTTTGAACTAGTATTTTATTAATAGTCTTCATCTCTTCCGTTTTAGAATTTTGGTCAGATAAGTGGTAAGAGCGGTATATCAAGATTTCATAACGCTACGTAATTGACCAGGATGGTGATGCGAGAGAGTTCAAGTATCTATTCGTATGAGTTGGTTTTCGATAAACTTTGTGTGTAAATTTACCATGAGGAAGTCTTGTTATTAGGGTGTCCAAAAAGGTAGTGAATTATTTTCTTCAACTTCCATAGTAAATTTTTGTTGTCGTGGATGTTATAATATGTCCTAGAAAACGGTTCAAGTTTCCTTTCCATGGGGCCAAACTACAAATGTGTCGTCAACATAACGAAACCAACATTTAGGTTTTAAATCTGCAGAATTTAAAGCAGGGTTTCAAAATGTTCCATATATACATTCGCAAAAGCTGGAGAGTGGCGAGCCCATAGGTGTTCCTTGAATTTGTTTGTAGAATTGTCCTTTGTATGTAAAATAGGTTGAGTGCATGCAGTGGTTTATCAATTTGAGTATATCTTGGTTTATTGAGTGTTTTTCTTCTAGAATTTTCATCGTGTCTTCAATAGGTATTTTGGTGAAAAGTGACGTTATGTCGAAGCTAACTAAAATGTCATTTGGAGCCAATGGTACAATTTTGAGTTTGTGTAGAAAATCATAAGAGTTTTTTATGTAGGATACAGCATTTTCACAAATCGGTTGAATAATTTTTGCTAGATAACGAGCAAGGTCATGAGTCGGAGAATTGAATGCACTGACGATAGGGCGTAATGGCCAGTTTTCCTTATGTATTTTTGGGAGTCCGTATATTTTGGGGATTCTTGAGCTCTTCTCTCTTGGAATTAGTTTCCGTTTTGTTTCTTTGTCTAATTTTGTAGAATTAATGATAGATTTTGTTGTTTTTTCTATGTAGGTGGTAGGATTGCACTGATTTTTCTTATATTCTGAAGAAGTTAACAGTTCAGACATCTTGTGGTGATAGTCTTTAGAATTGACAATGACAGTAGCGTTTCCTTGTCAGCGAGTATTAATATTTGGTCGTCATTTTGATTTGGTGTAACATTTGGAGGTCTTGTTTGGTGACATTTTGTTTGGGAAGTTTGCAGTTCTGAAGAATGTGCTACGTTGAGTCTAATTTCGTCTGCGACCGTAGATTCTGTATCTTTTAAGGCGTATTCTACGTTGGTAATGATGTTTTCTAGGAATCCGTTTAGGAGTGATGGCAAAATTAAACCCTTTACCTAAAACATTTAGAATATTATTATTAAGTTCTTTGTCACTGAAATTGTGTACTGTCCTTAACGGTTCTACATTATTTGCCTGCGATATATGAGACAGACGTTCAAATTTTGCTTTGTCGGTTAGTTAGCACACATTCTTCAGAACTGCAAACTTCCCAAACAAAATGTCACCAAACAAGACCTCCAAATGTTACACCAAATCAAAAATGACGACCAAATATTAATACTGCTGACAAAGGAAACGCTACTGTCATTGTCAATTCTAAAGACTATCACCACAAGATGTCTGAACTGTTAACTTCTTCAGAATATAAGAAAATCAGTGCAATCCTACCACCTACATAGAAAAACAACAAAATCTATCATTAATTCTACAAAATTAGACAAAGAAACAAAACGGAAACTAATTCCAAGAGAGAAGAGCTCAAGAATCCCCAAAATATACGGACTCCCAAAAATACGTAAGGAAAACTGGCCATTACGCCCTATCGTCAGTGCATTCAATTCTCCGACTCATGACCTTGCTCGTTATCTAGCAAAAATTATTCAACCGATTTGTGAAAATGCTGTATCCTACATAAAAAACTCTTATGATTTTCTACACAAACTCAAAATTGTACCATTAGCTCCAAATGACATTTTAGTTAGCTTCGACATAACGTCACTTTTCACCAAAATACCTATTGAAGACACGATGAAAATATACACTCAATAAACCAAGATATACTCAAATTGATAAACCACTGCATGCACTCAACCTATTTTACATACAAAGGACAATTCTACAAACAAATTCAAGGAACACCTATGGGCTCGCCACTCTCCAGCTTTTGAATGTATATATGGAACATTTTGAAACCTGCTTTAAATTCTGCAGATTTAAAACCTAAATGTTGGTTTCGTTATGTTGACGACACATTTGTAGTTTGACCCCATGGAAAAGGAAACTTGAACCGTTTTCTAGGACATATTAATAACATCCACGACAACATAAAATTTACTATGGAAGTTGAAGAAAATAATTCACTACCTTTTTTGGACACCCTAATAACAAGACTTCCTAATGGTAAATTTACACACAAAGTTTATCGAAAACCAACTCATACGAATAGATACTTGAACTCTCTCGCATCACCATCCTGGTCAATTACGTAGCGTTATGAAATCTTGATATACCGCTCTTACCACTTATCTGACCAAAATTCTAAAACGGAAGAGATGAAGACTATTAATAAAATACTAGTTCAAAATGGATACAAAGATCAAGAAATATTGAAAATTACCAACGAAGTAAGAAGACCAAGAAATAATAACTTGTCAAACAATGAACACAAGATTCCTGTTATTCTACCTTATATAAAAGGAATTACAGACAGAATCGCAAAGAAATTTCCCAAAACGACTTCAGACCGGTATTCAAACCACATTCAACTTTGTCCCAACTTTTAAGAAACCCCAAAGACAAAATTCCTAATGAAAACCAAGGAGTGTATGAAATACCGTGCAACAACTGTCGAAGAACTTATATCGGACAAACTAACAGAATATTATATGCAGAGCCGATGAACACCAACTAGCAATTAAGCAACACAATCCATCATCGTCTTTAGCTGCACATCATTTAGATACAGGACACCAAATTAACACCAACAATATCCGTTAATTGCACCTCTATATACCTTACAAGAAAGAATTATTAGAGAAGCAGTTGAAATTGAAAGAAGACCAACGCCCTCAATAAACGAGATGACACTTCTAGAATGCCACAAATTTGGAAGAATATCATTAAACAAGTTGATTCGAAATTTCAACCAACTCCAAATCTTCCAGAAATTTCAAATACTAATGCTGCAACTATTCCTGACGTCCCCACTTCTGCACCTTCTACATCATGTACTAGACCACTACCCGAAGTCAAACACACCCATCCAGATTAAATTTAAATTAGTTACCTTGTTTCATATTCTGTACTTGTTAAAATAGTTACCTTATGTCAATTTCTGTAATTGTCAAAATAAATTCTTGACAAAGGAACAAAGGACGTTCCCGAAACGTTGAATTAATTTGTACGTTTATTCACACAAGTTTCAAAGAAAAAATGTCTGATTTAAACATTAATACTTGTGGAAATCTAAATAGAATATATATATATATATATATATATATATATATATATATATATATATATATATATATATATATATATATATATATACCGGATCCGCCATCGCTCTGGCATCCCTTTTTAGCATCCTAGGGTGTTCCACTTTTACTGCACAGCACTCTACTCTTTTATTTTGCAACACCCTGTATATAATTACATTTTTTAATTTCCTATTGAAATTAAGGGTCAATTTGTTAAGCATGCACCGTTTAGGCGTTATCTCACAAAGTAAAATAGGTAGGGACATGCGGTTTTCGCCATTCGATAGAGCATGAAAAAGTCAATAGAAACTTATGAAAAGAATAATTTTTGAGATACTGATTTTTTGAGGGTAAATTTTTTATTTTCGAAAAATTGAATCATGGGTAACTTGAGTTTTTTAAAAAGAAAGGTATTTATTTTTTTACATAGACAGACGCGGATTTTTTTTCTCTTTCGATTTTGTTAATACACATATGGGTCTCAGAATTGGCGATTTTCTATTTTTTATTTTCTTTTTTGATATATCGCAGTAGCTATGTAACAGAAAAACAAGGAAAATGTCGCAAAATACTCATTTATTTTAATTTTATGTTAATCATATTCCATTTAACAAACTAATGCTAAAAGAAAAAAAAATCACAAGGAAGCAATTAAAAATATTTTAATTTAATAAGTTTCTCAAAATATCGTCCAATTTATTTTAGTCTTAACATTTTTGTGTTGCATTGGAAAATGCGATTTTTATTTTGTTTTTTATTGTTTCTTGCGTGATACTAGACAGCAAATTACCAATATTCACCATAGTGTGGATGATATTTACGAGTACACTTTTTTATTGAAGTAGGCTTTGTCACAAGAAATAGCAGAAACTGATTTATTAGTTCCAATTAGCTCGTAATCAACATGAATTTTACTCAAAACGAATTAATGGACATGGTGTTTGTTTTGGGCGAGTGTCAAAGAAATTGTCTTTTGGCTGTTCGTGTGTATAAACAAAGATATCCTGATCGACGTCCTTCAAGTACCCGTGCGTTACAAAAATTATTGGTTCGATCTGAACAAATGGGAAGGGTACACTACAGAACAAATGTTCAAATAAGAGCAGTTAGAACAGAAGAAACTGAATTTAAGGTAATGCAGAGCCTTGTCGAAAATCCAAACGTCAGCACAAGGCAAATATCTAATGCCATTGGTACTGTTAGTATTATTTTGGTAAGACGGGTACTAAAACATAATAAATATCATCTATGTCATGTAGAATTACACCAAAAATTAACTGTGGGTCAAAGGATGTTAAATAAGTTAAATGAGAACCGACGCTTTACGTCCATTATTTTATTTACTGATGAAGCTACCTTCCACAGCACTGGCCGAGTAAACCGTCTGAATTGTCATTATTATGATAATATAAATCCACATATTGTGCGATATTTAGATCATCAGCACAGATGGACGGTAAATGTGTGGGGAGCAATTGTAAATATCTTTGTGATAGGTCCTTATTTCTTTGACCATCATTTGAATGGTAACCGATATTTGGAATTTCTAAATAATGTGTTACCTGAATTACTCGAAAATGTTCCTGACAACATAATCATATCATGTGGTATCAGCATGATGATGCCCCTTGCCACTGTGCTAAAAATGTGCAGAATTTTTTAAATCTTCAGTTTCCCAGTCGCTCGATCGGCCGAAGAAGTCCCGTGTCATGGATTGCAAGATCGCCGGACCTAACCATGATGGGCTCTTTTTATGGGGGTTTGTCAAAAATTTCGTATATGAAGAAGAACCCACAATACAAGAAGTAATGAAAAACAGAATAAGAATAGCATTTGCTAACGTAACTCCATAAATGCTATTTAAATATGCATCAATCACTACAGCAAAGGCTTGAAAAGTGTTTAGAATTAAACGGACAGAATTTTGAACACCTCTTGAATTAAAATGTTGTTGTTGTTTTTTTTGCTAATAGCTTTAGTTTATTAAATGGAATGTGATTAACATAAAATTAAAATACATTATTAGTTTGCGTCCTTTTCCTTGTTTTTCTGTTACATGGCTACTGCGATATAGCAAAAAAATAATAAAAAATAGAAAATCGCCAATTCTGTAAAAACGGCTAAAGATAGACCCATATGTGTATTAACAAAATCGAAAGAGAAATATGTATATATATATATATATATATATATACATATATATACAGGGTGTCCCAATAGCGTATTCGGTTGATAGCTCTTAGCCATTAAACTTAGAAGATAAGTTTAAATACAAAGTTGTCTATTTTATAAGCTGCATATTCTAAAAATAGTTTGGTTTCTACAGGGTGTAATATAAAAGCGGTACAATATAGAACTTTTGATTTTTAAATAGAACACCCTATATATTATTTTATTTTCGATTCTCCTTGTAATTTTACATTTTTTAATAAGAATTACTTACAAGCTAAATCTTACAGTTTATGAAATATTTGCAAAGTTAACTAAAACTGACATTTTATGTAGTAATTCAAGTTATTTTTAAAGATAAAAAATAATTTTGGTATAGAATTTATTCATACATGAGCTTACTTTAATCTATTGTCAAAATTGATTTCAATATACACGGTGATCACAAAATTAATTCAATAACATAAATTTGAAAATGCTATATCTTCATTTTTTAAATGGTACACCCTATATTTTTTAATGCCTGTCTTCGTCTATTAGTCGGCTTTGATTTCTGTTAAATATGTTCTATACCTATCTCTAATAGTTTTGGAGATATTTAAGTTTGTTCAATTTTTTTCGATGATAACACTGAAGAAGAGTAACATTAGTCGGTCAAAGCAAGCTATGAATACATAGGAAACTCAAAAGAAATTAACTGAAATACAAACACTTAAAATTATAATAAACGTTCAATGTGACCACCATTTTGTTGCTGGCAAACATGAAGTCTTTGAATAAACGACAAATTTACTTTCCGTAAAGTGGAAACATTTATATTTTGAATGACGTCTCTAATTCTTGCCTTCAAATCATCTACAGTTGTTGGAGGAGTTTGATAGACTTTTTCTTTAAGCCAACCCCAAAGAAAAAGTCCAGCTTTGTCAAGTCAGGCGATCTTGCAGGCCAGAGATCGGCCCTCCTCTTCCAATCCATTTGTTTTGAAATAATTTCTAACGTTTCTGCTAAACTGCGGAGGAGCGCCATCTAATTGCAGCCACATTTCTCTAAGGGTTTGTAAAGGTAAATCTTCAATAAAAGTTTCAAATGCGTTGCGCAAGAAGTTTAAAAATGAATTGACCGTGTTTTCAAAAAAATATGCTCCTATAATTCTTTCCCCAATAATTTCGGCCCAAACATTAAGTGACCAGCGGTGTTGATGATCAACAGGAATTATAAATCTGGATTCTCAGTATCGTAATAATGGAATTATGTCTATTAACGTATCCATTTTGTGGAAAGTAGCTTCATCAGTAAATAAGATCGTGCTAAAATAGTTGGGTTTTTCTAAATTTTTATTTATGGCCCAATTGCAAAAGTTTAATATATTAACGAAGTCATCCTCGTCTAATTCTTGTGCAAGTTGGACATGGTATGGATATTTATTGTCGGCGAGAAACGTGAGGATTTTCAATCACGGATTGATGAACTAAATGTTCATTACCTTCGTTAATTGCGGTTCCGTCTCGTTCTAAATTGTCTTCGAAATGAATATTGCATGTTTGCTCGAAACGCTCTTTCAATCTTGCAAATTCTGAAACTTGCGGGTGCCGTGCATTTGGAAATTTTTGCTTATAAATTCGATGAGCTAAAAGACAATTTTTATCGCTTTCACAAGGATGTAAATCATATTAACAAGTTCTTTTTTCGAAAAATTCATTTTGTATTTAGGAAGTAAGTATACAATACTACACAAATATTAGTACTGTTTGACAAGTTTGATTTCTTCATTTGTTTTCGTTCATCTTTTGTTTTACGCTCTTTTGATTAAATTGTTTAATTTTACGATGAATCGTTTAAAACATCTCAAATATCTCTTAAAATGGATGTTTCATACAATATTCATTATAATTACATTATACGTATTTCAGTTAATACTTTTTAGTTTCTTATGTATCCACAGCTTGGTTTGGCCGACTAATGTTACTCTTCATCAGTGTTATCAATGAAAAAATTGAACAAACTTAAATATCTCCGAAACTATTAAGATAGATATAGAACATATTTAATAAAAATTAAAGCCGACTAATAGACGAAGACAAGGCGTTAAAAATATAGGTGTGATAATTAAAAAAAGGAAGATATAGCATTTTCAAATTTACGTTGTTGAATTAATTTTGTGATCACCCGTTTATTCAAAGATTTCATGTTTGCCAGCAACAAAATGGTGGTCACATTGATCATTTATTATAATTTTAAGTGTTTGTATTTCAGTTAATATGTTTTTTAGTTTCTTATGTATTCATACCTTGCTTTGACCGACTAATGTTACTCTTCTTCAGTGTTATCAACGAAAAAATTGAACAAACTTAAATATCTCCGAAACTATCAGAGATCTGTATAGAACATATTTAATAGAAATGAAATCCGATTAATAGACGAAGACAATACATTAAAAAATATAGGGTGTGCCATTTAAAAAATGAAGATATAGCATTTTCAAATTTATGTTATTGAATTAATTTTTGTGATCACCGTGTATATTGAAATCCAATTTTGACAATAGATTATTATATAATTATTTTTTATCTTTAAAAATAACTGAGATACGCCTACTTGAATTACTACATACAAATGTCAGTTTTTAGTTAACTTTGCAAATATCTCAAAACTGTAAATTTAGCTTGTAAGTAATTCTTATAAAAAGATGTAAAATTATAAGGAGAATCGAAAATAAAATAATATATAGGGTGTTCTATTTAAAAATCAAAGTTCTATATTGTACCGCTTTTATATTACACCTATAAAACCAAACTATTTTTAGATTATGCAGCTTATAAAATAGACAACTTTCGTATTTAAACTTATCTTCTAAGTTTAATGGCTAAGAGCTATCGACCGAATACGCACTATTGGGACACCCTGTATATATATATATATATATATATATATATATTTTTTTTTTTTTTTTTTAAAAGGATAATGCTGATTTTAGTTCCAGTAGGCATACAGGTAAAAGCCATAATGTATAATATTTATTACTATTTTATATATTTCGGTTAAAAATTTTAACCTTCATCAGAAAACGTCTACAATAGAATTAAAACATATTTGTGTAACTAATTATAAAACATATGTGAGCTTACAATTAAATGGAAAATTACTGGTGAACAAATTAATTGATTTACGTGAGTGACATAATTGTGAATGGGATGATAAGGTGATCTATTAAAATTATTCTTAACCATATACATTCAAGAAAACCATAGTATAAAGTGTACAATATATAAGAACTCTAATAACATGATAACAAGGTAAACATAAAAATTAACTAACTACTAAACAAAGTTGGTGACCTACAAAATGTGTTTTGATTTTTATACATTGAATATTGAAATAAAATATATATATTAGAGCTTCAAAACGATTAATTTATAAGAAATTGAATAAAAGATTATTAGTTATTACATACTTATTTTTTCTTTCTTTTGGTGAAAGGCTGTTTTAACAAATATGTATAAATAGAACTTAGTCCATTAGTATCAGTTTTATGATTAAACAAATTTCGTGTTGTTATTAATGTACATTTCTAAAAATTTTCTTTTTGATTATCACTTTGGTGTCTAGAATAGAAATATCGTTAAAATTAAACTTATGTCCTGTACTATAATGTATGCAAAGTGCAGTTGAACTAGGTTTTCTTTTACATCACTTTTGTGGAGAGCTAAACGTTTGGAAATCTTTTGTGAAGTTTGCTATGTAGCATCTATTACAGTTGTTGCAGGTATTGAGTAAATGACTTCTGATTGTTGCAGTAGAGGTGTTTTGTCTTTAAGTTTAGTAAAAGACGATACCGTACAATGCTGAATTGGCAACTTTGATATTATGAGATATAAACAGTTTGAAATTGAAGGTGTTAAGTGAGGTATGTAGTAATTTTTATAAATGGTTTGACTTGTTAATTCATTGTTATTTGTATTATCAAAACTGTGTTTGTGGTTATTATAAGAATTGTTATTAAAATTATATTTTTAATAAACTAGCTGGTATCCATTTTCTAAAAGGATGTTGTATAGTATCTTGTAATTCTTTTGTAGTAATGAATGATGGCAAATTTTTTAATTCTGTTTTTAAGACCTATAACTGTATTAATTTTTTGTTTATGAGGATGTTAAAAATATGGAATGTATCTACCTGAACTAGTTTCTTTGCGATACCAATCTAAGATGATATTATTATTATTTCTAATCATAAGGGTATCTAGAAAAGAACACTGAAATTATCTTCTTTTTCGACTGTGAATTCAAGTCTACCATTATAAGAATTAAAAATATTTAAAGTATAGTCAACTTTATTAATTGGAACCGAGCACAACAGGTCATCTACGTATTGCCAAATGAAAGGAAACTGAAAATCTATTTTATCGATAACGAAATATATAATGTCATTCATTACAATTTCTGCGATAGAAGGTGACAGAGTTCCTCCATAGGACAACCGTACACTTGTGAATAAATAGTGCCATCGTAGATGAAATATGTGTTCATGAATAAAAACTTAACTATATAAACAAAACTTCTTTAGAAATAGAGCATACCTGTGTTATCAGTTGATAATTCTTTTCTATGACATTAACTGCTAATTCTACTGATATGTTAGTGAACAATGACTTTACGTCATATGATACAATGCAGTAATTTTCTGGTATAATAAAACCATTAGCTTTTTCTGAAAGTGAAGGTATCTTTGATTCTGAATTTATTATGATTATGAAAAGCAGAATCTAAGATATTAGCGATGTATTTAGAAGTTTTGTGTTGGTGCACATACATGATATAATCGGACGTAATGGTAAATTTTCTTTATGTACTTTGGGTAGTCCATAATATTTAGGTATCACACCTTTATAAGATTTGAGTAATTTGGATGTCTCATTAGAAATGTAACCTTTGTATTCAAGTGCTTTAATGATCTCATTTACTTTATTTTCAATCGTAGTTGTAGGATCTTTAGATTTTTTATATGTAGCGCAATCATTTAATAGTTCTACTGATTTAATGTGGTAAATATCTTTGTATAACAACACAGAAACATTAGATTTATCAGATTTGGTTAATATTACATCTTGTCTTTAAAAATGTCAAAGTTCTATTTTCTACATTTTGAATGGGTTAAAATATTTTTGTTGTCGTTAATGTGGTTGGTAATCAAATTAGTAGCTTTGGCTCTAATAAAGTTTTGTACATTGTTATCTGGATTGTGTCTAAAATATTTTCTAAGTCGGCTAAAAACTTAAACATATCTACATTTTTATTGTTTGATGGTAAAATGAATTTAGGACCAAAGATAGAAATTTTTCGATATCATTAGAATTTCAGTATTAGTGGTATTTAAGAACCATTTATTACATTTAATGTTATCAAAATATGTTGACAACGGATTTTTTAATTTAGATATTTTAATTAGATTTAATTTTTTAATTCTATTGAAATTTTTGTTAAAATTGTTATGTTGTAATTCTAGAAAGTTTTGACAATATGAGAAGGTAACATATCGTTAAGTGCATTGACATTATCGTACATGGACCATTCTAATTGATTGATTTGCAAAACAGTATTATTAATAGTTAAGTTAAGAAGTGAGTTTGTTACCCTTCTTTGTAGGTTCTTTAATTTCGTTAAATTGTTAGTAGTGCCGTTTCCTATGTTGTATATTCCATTCGTATTATTAGTTATAAAAGATGGAATTAGGCGTTTTCTTTTGCATTCACATAAGAAAATTCTTCTATTTTTAAAACTGGCTAATTTGTTATTCATTTTAATAAATCGTTTCATCATCGTCACTGCTAATCTTCCATAGATCATCTCGATATGTTCAAAAATCCCATGTTAATTATGAAATATAATAGTGAATTCTTAATAACTAGGTATAGTTATATTTTTAAAAGGATATTTACCACATTAAATCAGTAGAACTATTAAATGATTGCGCTACATATAAAAAATCCTAAAGATCCTACAACTACGATTGAAAATAAAGTAAATGAGATCATTAAAGCACTTGAATACAAAGGTTACATTTCTAATGAGACATCCAAATTACTCAAATCTTATAAAGGTGTGATACCTAAATATTATGGACTACCCAAAGTACATAAAGAAAATTTACCATTACGTCCGATTATATCATGTATAGGTGCACCAACACAAAAACTTGCTAAATACATCGCTAATATCTTAGATTCTGCTTTTCATAATCATAATAAATTCAGAATCAAAGATACCTTCACTTTCGCAGAAAAAGCTAATGGTTTTATTATACCAGAAAATTACTGCATTGTATCATATGACGTAAAGTCATTGTTCACTAACATATCAGTAGAATTAGCAGTTAATGTCATAGAAAAGAATTATCAACTGATAACACAGGTATGCTCTATTTCTAAAGAAGTTTTGTTTATATAGTTAAGTTTTTATTCATGAACACATATTTCATCTACGATGGCACTATTTATTCACAAGTGTACGGTTGTCCTATGGGAGGAACTCTGTCACCTTCTATCGCAGAAATTGTAATGAATGACATTATATATTTCGTTATCGATAAAATAGATTTTCAGTTTCCTTTCATTTGGCAATACGTAGATGACCTGTTGTGCTCGGTTCCAATTAATAAAGTTGACTATACTTTAAATATTTTTAATTCTTATAATGGTAGACTTGAATTCACAGTCGAAAAAGAAGATAATTTCAGTGTTCCTTTTCTAGATACCCTTATGATTAGAAATAATAATAATATCATCTTAGATTGGTATCGCAAAGAAACTAGTTCAGGTAGATACATTCCATATTTTTCCCAACATCCTCATAAACAAAAATTAATACAGTTATAGGTCTTAAAACAGAATTAAAAAATTTGCCATCATTCATTACTACAAAAGAATTACAAGATACTATACAACATCCTTTTAGAAAATGGATACCCAGCTAGTTTATTAAAAATATAATTTTAATAACAATTCTTATAATAACCACAAACACAGTTTTGATAATACAAATAACAATGAATTAACAAGTCAAACCATTTATAAAAATTACCCTACATACCTCATTTAACACCTTCAATTTACATACCGTTCATATCTTATAATATAAAAGTTGCCATTTCAGCAATTCGTACGGTACCGTCTTTTTTCACTAATCTTAAAGACAAAACCCCCCTACTTCAATAATCAGAAGTCATATATTCAGTGACATGCAACAACTGGTAATGAATGCTACATAGGGCAAACCTCACAAAAGATTTTCAAACGTTTACCTCCTCATAAAAGCGATGTAAAAATAAACCAAGTTCAACTGCACTTAGCATACATTCCCACATTACAGGACATGCGTTTAATTTTAACGATATTTCTATTCTAGACACCGAAAGTGATAATCAAAAAAGAAAATTTTTAGAAATGTGCCATTAATAACAACACAGAAATTTGTGTTAATCATAAAACTGATACTAATGGACTAAGTTCTATTTATACATATTTGTTAAAACAGCCTTTCACCAAAAGAAAGAAAAAAGTAAGTATGTAATAACTAATAATCTTTTATTCAATTTCTTATAAATTAATCGTTTTGAAGCTCTAATATATATATTTTTATTTCAATATTCCAATGTATAAAAATCAAAACACATTTTGTAGGTCACCAACTTTGTTTAGTAGTTAGTTAATTTTTATGTTTACCTTGTTATCATGTTATTAGAGTTCTTATATATTGTACACTTTATACTATGGTTTTCTTGAATGTATATGGTTAAGAATAATTTTAATAGATCACCTTATCATCCCATTCACAATTATGTCACTCACGTCAATCAATTAATTTGTTCACCAGTAATTTTCCATTTAATTGTAAGTTCACATATGTTTTATAATTAGTTACACAAATATGTTTTTAATTCCTATTGTAGACGTTTTTCTGATGAAGGTTAAAATTTTAACCGAAATATATAAAATAGTAATAAATATTATCACATTATGGCTTTTTACCTGTATGCCTACTGGAACTAGGAAATCCCAGCATTATCCTTTTAAAATATAACTATACCTAGTTATTAAGAATATATATATATATATATATATATATATATATATATATATATATATATATATATATATATATATATATATATGCGATTTTAGAGCCGACTGGACGATTTCCCGCTAAAATTATTCAATACGCATCCTTATCGGGTACAAACTGAAGGCTAACGAGGGCACTAGCGCTGTAAAATGTTTACATAATAATTCTACCGGCATTTATTTAAGGTCCGCCTCAAGGCGGATTTGGGTACTAGAGGGTTAATCTATCACCTTTAGCGGTGGACTAGGGAGAATTAAGGAAAACTTATTAAGCCGTGTTTCGTATGATTGCTTATCTAGTGAAAATGAAAGTTATGAAATTTTTATGAACAAAGACAACTGATTGATCGTCATTATTCATTAAAACCCTTCATAGCATTCAAGTTCAAATTATCAAAGTTGCAGAATTGTTTTCTTGCATATATGTGAGGTTAAAGCAAACTTGTTTCAACTGCGTACATACAATATAAGCTAAATATTCTTTAACGCAAAATTTTATAGATCGTTTACTCTACAAGTATGTTATCACAAATTTTACAATTAACATTGTACTATATTCAGACTATCCGTTCTCTCATTCATCCAATCTTTGGATTACGAAACTATATTTCTCGAAGTAATAGTTATTTTTCAAATAACTGTAGAAAATATCTTAGATGAGCCTTGGATGGGTAAGGCAACGTGGTTTTTATTGATTTTTGTTGAAAGGAGATGTCTCCAGCAATAACTAAAGTAAAACTACATATTATCATAAGTTTTTGTTATGAATGAAAAGTTCAAAAGTAAATATGTAATTAAAAATGGTAAAAAATTTATTAAAAAAACAACAATAATAATAATAATAAAAGTAATACAATTTTTAAAACTACATTATTGAAAATTCTCTTATAATAACACTGGAAGGGGGAGGCTCTATTCGACAAAATTGAAATTGTTTGTAGAAAAACTAAAAAGTGTTGAAATTATAGTTATATTCACAAGGAAAATAACAAAATGCAAAATAATACAGGAATAAACAGTAAAAAAAATAATTATACATAGTGTTCTATTTGAAAAAACCGAGAAACCGTTTATCAAAGTTTTCACCATTGTATGTTGAATACACAAAATGCATACTTTAACATAATTGCTAAGAATCTAGTCCCTACCTACATTAGGGCTTTTCTTAAGTTACCCGCGAAAATCGTTGACATTTTGTTTTTTATCTAAGTGCCAAAAAACATGGTTAGAGAAACCGTTTGTCAGTTTTCAGTATTTTTACACACTCTCGATAATGGATAAACAAAAACTATACTTTACATTATCCATAGGACCCATACAACATGTATTCTATTCCCTAACTACATTAGGTTAGTTTTGTGCATTTCTTAAGTTACCTGCGCAAATCGTTGAAAGTATATAAATTTTTATGTTTTGAGGAAAACTAAGCGCTAGAAAACGTTGAAATTATGTTTATAAATACTCATTCACAGATCGAGTAATAAAAACGAAATTATGCAGGGTGTGCTATTTGAAAAAACCGAGAAACCGCTTGTCACATTTTTTTGTGAAAACCTATTCTCTAGCTGCAGTATAACTAGTTTGTTGAGATACTTGAGCAAGTCGATTGAAATCTTACGTTATTTACATCTACAAAAAAAACTAATTGCTAGAAAGTGTTGAAATTATAGTTATCAATAGTAATGCACACGACGAGTAAGGAAAACCAAAATTATACAAAAGGTTTGAAAAAAATAAAATGTAATGCCACAGACAAGGCAAACACCTTGTATAATTCAAAGTTATTATAGGTTATGCTTCCAGAGGTTCTATATCTCACTCTGCTTCCAATTTGATTCTAATTGGTAATATATCATAATATAATATATAATAAACGGAAACATTATGTCAATTCGAAATATTAATATACTAAATCGTCAAGTCATTTGCTGCATGTCGAGCGTAATGTTAGGTACTTTGGCCTCATTTTGTGATTAATCGTTATGAGAAGACAGGTATGAAATACACGTTTGGAATCCCCTCATTGTGTTTGCGTTGAGTTTTGAACTACTGGGAGCCACTCAATCGAGGTCACAACAGGAGGTGCATACCTTTAATGGGTGTTCTATCAATTAGCGAAAATAGATGTGATAAATGCATCGTTGACCTTAATCCTTGGCCTAGTGAAGGTCGAGGTCAACATCCGAGGTGTGTGCGTGTGTTAATGTGTGTACGTGCGTGCGAGCGTGCGTGCGTGCGTGGCTGGGTGTGTGTGTGTGTGTGGTGGTGCGTGCGTGCGTGCGTGCGTGCGTGCGTGCGTGCGTGCGTGCGTGCGTGCGTGCGTGGTGGTGCGTGTGCGTGCGTGCGTGCGTGCGTTCGTGCGTGCGTGTGTGTGTGTGTGTGTGTGTGTGTGGGTGTGTTAGTATCTACAAAATTTCGTAAGTAGTACACCGGCACCATCCCCACCACTTTTTTTACATCACAAGCCCCGTTCTCTGGGACACCTTGGCCGACATTTTGTATATGCCCACGTAGGGATCGTATTTTTCACCCCTTTTTTTATGGCTTCTCTTCGGAGGCTATTTTCAACCCTTGTGGGGATTTTCACCCTAATTAGAGCACTTTTGGTTGTGTTAAGAACCTTTTTGTCAGTTCACTTCTTTTTTTATGACTTCTTTTCGGGGGCCATTTTCAGCCCCTTGTTGGAATTTTCACTCTAATTAGAGCCCTTTTGGTTATGTTAAGAACATTTTTTATGGCTTCTTCGGTGGTCATTTTCAACCCCTTGATTGAATTGTCACCCTAATAAGTACCCTTTTGGTTGGATTTAGAGCCTTTTTGGCAGTTCAGCCCCTAGAAGGTAGGCAAATGCGTGCGCATACAATGTTCTAATAAGGGGCCCAAATGCTACCTCATAAGACAGCTATAAGAGCTTGTGTTAGGTCTGCGCCCTCTTGTCGTAGCCCCTTAGACATTATAATTAGATATACATCAAACTATTATTGTTACTGCACGATACGCGTATTGGTTTTAGTAAATATTTAAAAGACATCAACGAATAGGATTACTTTGATGTTAAAAGATAAGCACGATAAAACAGGGTAGAATATACCTGTGATTGCAGATTTTTTCATCTAGTATTTAAGTTGTGGTGATAACAGAATACTCTTTAGTATCGATTAGCGTTTCGAAATGGAAGGTCAGTTTAAGCATCCCTTTTCTGCAATAGTAGCGGGGCCTTCTGTTTGTGGGACATCGTATTTTATCGTTGATACAACTTTTGAAAAAATTATCTGGTTTTACGGCGAATGGCAGCCATTATTCAAAGATCTCTCAGTGGAACTTCAGAAAGTATTACCTGATATGGAACAGTTTGACGGTGAAAAACCAATCTTAATAATAATTGACGATCTAATGCGCGAGACTAACGGTTCGGTGGTTGATATTTTTACAAAGGGTTGTCATCATAGAAATCTAAGCGTGTTTTTCTTAACGCACACATATTTCATCAAGGACGTGGACAGCGAGATTTCTCTCTCAACGCTCATTACATAATCTTGTTTAAAAACCCACGTGACAGGGCACAGATACAGTATTTAGCAAGGCAGATTTGACCTGACAACACGAAATTTTTAAAGGCTGTGTACCAAGATGCTACTTCTAATTCGCACGGATATTTATTGTTCGATTTAAAACAGAATATACCGGATGTGCTACGCTATAGAACAAACATATTCGGGGTTTAAGTCTCGCAGTCATAAAGATTATATCATATATGCTGGTTGACGCTTTAATCGAAAACACCGATGTCCTGCGCGCAATACCCAGATTAAGTGAAAGTCAACGTGATGCTTTATTGAAATGTCTGGATAGTAATCAGGTGGAATGCATATTCGAGTGTGCACATAGCATTTTAAAAGGTCAGCTGATAAGAAGCAGCGACTTTTTCAACATAAGCACACTTTAAGGCGGCTGGCACAGAGAGGTGAATCTATAAAAAAGAAGAAACAGTTTATTGTACAGAAAGGTGGTGCATTTCTACCACTCCTGTTAGGATCATTACCGGCGGAATCCTAGGTAATCTGTTTCAATAACAGTTTCTCGTTTCTCCTGGTAGGACCAGTACTTGGCGGAATTCTGGGTAATTTGTTTCAATAACCATGGACCACAATTTGAAGGAGATGATTATTCTACCTGTGGATTTTATACAGCGTCTGCAAGCTCCAGATGTCACGCAAAACAACATATTACCGCAGTTGGGGAACGACATGGATAAATTTTTAAAAACCAAAATGACCGACCATGACAAATGACAGCAGTACAATCAGGTTCTTCAAAGATATCTACATTTTTCCAATAAGTTACGTCAACCCGCTAGTATAACAATTAGCGGTGATGATGATGATATAGTCGCGGCAAACTCTTTTCCAATGTGGGATAAACGTCAGCGCTTGACATTGTTGCCAAACGTATGAAATTCGACGTCAACATAATACTTAGGTTATATTGTTTACATTTATTTTGAAAATTAGTTTTGATGGAAATACTCGTTCTCAACTAAGTAACAATACCTTTAACAGTTCTTAGATCATTTTGCGATGATTAAGCAATTGTAACATTTTGAACAATGCAAGCCACACGAATCAAAAATCTCAAAATGTTGAAAACGTCAAAATTAGAAGTTATGTGTAAACAGAAGAGCTGACAACATTGTAATTTATTCGGCAGTTCTAACAACCCAACAACGTGTATTTCACTAACATCGATATATCATTTGTAATTATCAGGGTTATTATGGAAGTTGGTATGTTAAGTTTGTCTCTCTCAACAATTTCACCCCACAACGGAAAAGATTTTGCGTGACTCTATTAGAGATTTGCCGAAACGCAAAGGTCTGGCAGACGACAAGATAGTATCAACTCTGCCTGTTTCGTATAGGAAGAAAGGCACTAATCTCTTGCGTATACTGAATGCGGCCGGTTGGGATAAAAGGGGTACTGTCACAATAAAAGGTGAGATCATCCCTCATTCCAACATTATCGATCTGGTTCACGAAACGTTAAGACAGCGAAAAACTACAAACCCACACGGCTGGCGACAGTTTGCGACGTACATTAAAGAAATAAATATACCACGAGAGTTTATCGGAAATACTCGAAGACGTGATGCTACTGTATCACCTAACATTGAACCAAACCTCACAACTATAGGTAAGAATTACGATGCCGATAGTGAATCGAGGGAAACCCCGCGAAGATCCTTTCAAAGAAGAAGACTTTCACTAGATTGGGATACGTGGAGAACGTAACATGGATGCTGTATACTATGATCCAGAGCATCCGGCAGGGTTTGCGGGTATAACACCTTTAGTTAATGCTGTAAACGGTAGCTATGGTGAACTGAAAAAATGGCTACAGGCTCAGGAGGCTTATAAATATACTTATTAGCTCGTGGTTATTTAGCTCGTTGACAATTTCTTCAATGTTGGCATAATTCCCCGAGGTGAGACGTAATACATACCATCCGTTGTTTTTACAATCTTGACTATTTTCATTATGAACACATTAAAAAAGGGGTAGCATAATTACACTAAAATAACGCGCGTTATTTCATTTCTTTTAATTTGCACTTTCTAAGTTGGAAGGTAGTGCGTTATTCTACACCAGATAATTTTCAATGTATAGAATAATCAGAATTATTTTTTAAATATCACTACGCTCTAGTAAACCAATGATGTACACCGCAAATGACAGGAGAATGACTATTATCCTCGCCAGAGGTGTTTACCGCTACGTCATTAATTTATAAATTTAGCTATCCAATTTGCTTATAGTCTTCTCATATAAAACAGTGAATTAAATAAGGATGGTGAACATTCGTAGTGCTTTTGACAAAATCGACATATGGTATTGAATAAGCAAATGCAATAGAAATAGTGAACCTGTAAACGCGAAATCAATTTGTTTTATATCCATATGAATTTAATTTTCATTTGACTAATTATTACATAACCTCCATTTGATTGTTTATGCTTTGACTGTTTCCGCATTTCCTACATTTACTTCTTTTAATCATCATTTATTACACACTTTAAAGAAAATGGGGGTCCTCTGATATCAGTATCTGCTGTCCAGAACTAAGTATGACATTAAGTGTTTATATCTTAATTTATTACAATCACGAAATTACAGCCTGTGACAAGCGCCTTGGGTATATCTGAGAACACGGTAAGAAATATCAAGTCTGGAGCTACATCTAACCGTTTTAACAAGTCCGGGTAAAAACAACCACGCAAGGAAACAAAATCTGACGATTTACCTGAAACATCCAAAATGGTCGTAAGGAATACGTTATACAAGTACTATGTATGCACAAAGTGAGTAATATTACATCACAATCTTTTACACATGTTTGACATATAATTTATTTACAGAAAAATATGTCGCAGTTGCAAGTTTAAATGCAGAAATTCGTAACACTCACATATTAATAAGTGGACTTTATTGGGAAGAAGTTACTTCACAGAAATGCGAATTAAATTTCTTAAACAATACATTAAATAGATCAATTCACCTAATGGTCGACAAGTAAACTTTAATTAAAATCATTATGGGTTAATTGTGTGCGACATACTGAAGAAACAATAAAGCAGTGGTATAAACGGAGAGAAATGTTGTACATCACAGTTGACAAACTGATTATTAACATCATTAATATGATTGTTTATCACCAACTTACAATACAACCATTCTCCTGTTTTTATAATTCCGGTACAATTATTAAATGTTCACATTTTGTTGAAAATTGCATTGTTTGTAATAGAGCAGCAATGTGTAATAACCTACATAACTTGCAGGCTGCAAAAATAAAATACCAAACACCTGTTAGATTTCAAGGATATCGTTTTTCGATCGTTATCATTACGATAATCAACGTTCTCTAAGTTTTACAAAATAAATCACAATAAATAAGTAATTATATTTTGGAATTCTGCAGCTTTAAATGCTGCCATCTCGGGGGTATATTTTCTAATCAGAATTTATTATAACAAAAATAATTTTGACTCATGTTTTTCATATTACTCCATGTGATTGTATGTGATGACGTAGCGGTAAACACTCCTGGCGAGGATACTATGTCCATTCCATTTTAAATTCAAGTTTATGGGATTGAGTTATTACGAATGTTAATAATTTGTTAGCAATCATTGATATTTCTAAAAACGTAAGTTATCGTTAAACACTATTTAACACGTTCGTCGCGGATAGCTGACTCACCAGGGTGCACAACCGTTTAAAATGAAAAATTAGGAAATGTGTGTAAGTGGGTGAAAGACATTTAGTTAAGTATGTATGTTTGATACACTAGTCTAGATAAACGTTATTAAATCGAAACTGATGTGTAAATTCAGTTATATCTGTCAATAACATTTACCTTTTCTATTGTTCCCAATTACTTCTTATTATTTTCAAAAATAAATTTCTACTGCATGTAAATGAATAATTTTCAGAGAATGATTAGAATTTGATAAAAGCAGATTACCAAACAAGGTGAAATAATGCAATCGAATCCCAGTACTGTTTTAGAATATTAGAAACTACAAATCCTAATTGAAATTAAATTTCTTCCAACACGCTGTAGCGATTTATATAATTTTACTGTTAAATGGCGGCATGGTCACTGTATACACACAGCATGTGCCGTTAGTAAAACACCGGCACCTTCCGCCGCCATCTTGGATTTTGACGTCATAAGACCGCCCACGTGGAGACCATATTTTCCACCCTATGGTTTCTTTTCGAGGTCTTTTCAACCCTCATTATTTTTGTTTTTATACCCCACGTGTAGGACGTGTTTTTCACTATTTTACGGCTGCCCACGTGTGAGCTGGTATTTTCCACCCTTATGGCTTCTTTTCGGGGTCAAACCTTGATAGAATTTCATTGCTGTATTAAGAGCCTTTTTGACAGTAATTTTGTACTTGCTCACGTGAGGGTAGATGTAGGCCATGGTTTGGTCTTGGATTTGGGGTTGGTCTTGGAGCTTGGTCTAGGTCTTGGGGTAGGTCTTGGACTTGGCTAGGTCTTGGAGCTTGGACCTGGTCTTGACTTGGGCTGGGGCTGTAGCTGGTCTTGGACTTGAGCAAGGTCTTGAGGTTGACTTACTTGGGGTTGGTCTTGAGCCGGCTTGACTTGGGCTAGTTCTTGGAGCTTGGACTTAGTCTTGGACTTGGGGTTGGTCTTAGGGTTATTTTTGATGGACAGTTTTAACCCTCATTAAGGTCCTTTTGGTTGTATTAAGAGTAGTACCCTGGAGGTTAGGCAAACGCACAAGCATACAATGTTGGAAATTGCATAATTACCCTAATAAGATATAATTATTAAAATTATCGGTCCTATTGTTTAAATGGTCGTATGATATTGGGTACGTTTGGATGATCTTTTACTATACGAAAATTTATTTATGCATTGTATTTCTAATAAGGAGATTCTTGTAAGACAGCACTTGTGTTAGAGATTGATCTTGCGTGAGGAATTTGAATGACATTAAAATTTAATTATAGATCACTTATTTTTATTGTAAATATCATAATTAAAAAAGCCTCAGTGAGGCTTACTGACATTCAGGTTATTCTCTTATGAAAAAAATTTTTTTTATTAAGTTAATTCATAACATAACAGTTATTACAATATTGTTTTCTAAAACGAATATTAAAACATAGTTTTACCTGCATTGATTGCATTGAAATATGTTTCATATCCATCCGTTCGTTAAATTGTTGTATATTGTACATCTTAATATTTTTAAAGAAACTTGTTGTTACGTATAGATTAGATGCGTTTTATAGCTGTAATTAAAAATCTGTACAAGTAAATAAATAAAAGGTTAACAGCACACTTACCAGCTCTGTATTGAAAGAGCATTTTTGAGGGACTGATTCACGAGTGGTACCCGTTTTCTGTTACTCGTCTAATCAAACTAAAAACAACTTTCTATGTTTTTACGTTTTATGAATAGTTGATGTAAAAACTAGCTATTGATTTCCCATAATTAATTTTTAGAGTGTAAATATACAAACAACCTCATTATCTTTATCACACTTACTGCAACTCGTATTTACCTTTCTCTTAAAATAATTAATAACAAAGCGGTTTGAACAAAATGCTACACATACACACGCAAAATTGTTTTTATAAAAAACCTCATTACATGTTTGGAAAGTAACAATTACATGTTTTTAAATTCCACAACAATATGTAGTAAGAAACCACTGTTCATGTTTACTTTCAGCTAATTACTGTGTAATTATATAGTCCTGTTAAATTTAATAGTCTAAAAAATTGATTACCAATATCGAATGGTTAACATAATTTCTTTTAAAAAACACTAAATCATATATTTTATAACCGATTTTTAAAACACATATGTTGAATTAAAAAGAAAGAAAAAACAGTAGGTATTACGCAACTTTTAATTAAAAAAGCAAGGTACTAAAAAATATCTTTATTTATCAGAATAGAATGGTTGGGTAACAGGCGTTAAACAATAATTTGATTATCTCGTCATTTACAATTAAACATGTACTAAAATAGTTTTTACGAAATCAAACATTGGGTAAATTATGTAATCTAAAATATAGAAACATTAACGTATAAAGTCGGCACACATCCGAATGGTAATCTTGCAGTATTGTTTTATTGTAATGGAAGCATCTAGAATTCGTCTCTAGGAAACGTAAATGATACCTTTGCGGTGCTCGTCCAAAGGAATCAAAATATTCCCATTACCATTCTCGTCAATGTAGATAGCGGTCCAATGCTGACCTGGTTTGTTTGCAGGATCCATGTTTACGATAATTGCACACGGTCTAGGTGCGTATCTCGATAGTTGATTAGAAGCACATACAAGCCGAAACACATTCTTCTTGTGGCTGGGGATCGATTTCAAGCATCTCAACACTTGTACCGCATACATCTTTGGAATTGGTATGCGTCCAGTCTTGCAGTAGTAAGGCGTTTTCCAGTGCAACATAGGCCCAGTGATGTTATGGTTTAAACAGCTACATGCTTTTGCTTCCTTTTTCAACTGTTTAATCGATGGGCAACCAGTCTCCTCCAGGTTTACTATTGGTTTGTTAAGAAACATTAAAACTGTTGTTTTCACTGCCCTTAACGTGAATTTTGTTAAATGGGCGCAACACTCTCATCAACTCCTCAGGGGAAATTGTTGTAGGTACATGACCTGACCACCATTTCAGCCCATATAATTATCCTCCATAAATTTTATTGTTGTGACATGGATCCTGATATAAAGTAACCGCGAGGTGGTTTTATCAGCATCAACGATAAACGACCATGATCTGTAACCACGGCAATTTCTTTCGGTATGAATTGTTGTTAACTAAACCCTTGTACGTCCAAGTATGCGTCCATCTTCTTCGGCTGCTGCTGTACACTAAAGCTTGTAGGTTAGAGCACCATCTTTAACAGCTAAAATCCACAAAACGTTCCGATGTTTATCGATCTCGATCACGTTATCGAATTGCTATACCAAACAGTTAACGGTTACGGTGAGCTTTTCAAACCCGACTTCCAGCCGAAGGAGCCGTTTCTAACTAAATTCCACTGGTACTAGCGTTTGCAGACAAACCAGGTGTTAGGTCAAAGGCCATTAAACAGTAGCCGTTGGGGTAATCACTCGATATATCGTTACCTTCATTCAAAAATGAATACGTGCCAGAAATAAGGTGTGGTACGCTCTCAATAAACCATTAGCTGTAAAGTCTGGTTGTAAGGCTTTCGATGGAATTTGTTGCCCGTCAATATATAACGATGTAGTTAATATTGCAGTGATGAAAATTGAACGAGTTTGAGGGTAATCACCGTTGAAGGCTTTATTTGCTACAAACCTACGATGCATCGTTTAGGTAACTGACCCAGGAAAACATTATCCAATGATTTTCACTGTATGCCTGCAGGTATAGTTAACACTTTTACGTCGGTCCTTGTAACGGTATTTTGCGGCAGTTGTTTCAAAGCTTTAGCATCCGCAATTAGAATAGTTAGATTGATTCGCAGACATCTCACCAGTAAACTAGGTCAATCCTCTATGACGTAATCAAGAATATTAGCACCCGTTCTAAGAGCTCTTTTCCAATAGCCTTTGCGCCAGACTTAAATAACGGTATTATACTTCTAAATATACCATCTAACCAGCTCCCTATTCCATGACCACGTTGATATGGCGCACCTCTGTAGATAGAGCCGATACCGTTACCGGCCTGATTCATGTAATATTGCTGATAAGGACAAACCATTATTGTACTTTCTTAAAGTGTAGCTTCAGACACGACGTTCCAATCTCAAATGACATTGCTGCACCCGTATCTGTTTTTATATGAATCTCAATGTTTTCAAATTCCCGTGTCATCACTGATATGTAGTGTCCAGGCGAAAAAACCACATCTTTATGACCCCGTAAGCATAGTTTTCTGAAGTAATGTTTATTATACGCATAAGCGGAGATAAAACATCACCACAATTTGCGGTTCAACGATGTCGCAATAAACAAACATCTGAGTTGGTAATCCTATCCATATACTAGCGGGGTGAGAGGCATTGTCCATAGCTATGTTCTGATACGGACGATAACCCAATTGTAAGGCTAGATGCTTTGAGAATCCGAATAGCGAGAGCTGAGTTTTTAATTTCGTAGTGACGCGCTTAGTTAGATTATGATATTCGATTGTTAGCAATTTACTTATTAGTACGATTTTTTAATATCGTTTCTAACACGTTCTCGCCAGGTGGCTCTGTTCTATAATAAATTAAATTGCCTGTTGCACTCAGCGGCAGTTGCGTAATAAAACTTGACGTCATATTACCTGGAAAATACGTCATAGAGCTATTACTCAATAAGTTACTCCATTTTATATATCTCTCAACTGCGAAGCTAACACCAGCTATTAAATTTGTCACTGTATCCACGCCACTTGACCAGGTATTGTTTATATCCACGGCCCTTCTGTGCTAGAATCTTATCGACTTTGAATAGAGTATCTTTATCAACCGTAACAACTTGCAATTCTTCTTCGTAAAAGGTACCCTCAACAGGATCGTTATTAAGATCGATTATTCGATAAACTGGTGGTCTTCTTTTATCACCGCACTAATTGTAAAAACTTCCTCGCTCCAATTCGTTTCATATCCTTCTCAAAGGTGTACTTAGTTCTGGCGATTCTGACATGCTCACGACTTTATATTTAGGATGGCGTACTGGACCTAAACCTTTCGCGACAGGTTATTCCACACTTCCAAAATGTTTTATCGTTTACAGCCGGGGGCCATCTTTATACTTGAATGAGGGCTATTGTTGTAAGCAGTCACAAGTCTTTCGAGTACATCAATATACCTGTAGGAATTTTTGTAAGTGAAATAACGCCACATCTTTGTTTTCAATGATTTTATTAAATCTTTCAACTAAAATTGATATTTTGTTTCTTGAAAAAGTTTTGTACACTGCTCGTCACAAACTCTTTGCCTTTATCCGTCTGTAGATTTGCCGGAGTATTGTCGTAATCCTTAAAAATATCCGCGAATGCTTCAATTACAGATGAGGCTGTCTTCGTTTAAGTGCTCACCATGCCGTCTTGCTAAATACATCAATTACCGTTAGTATTTAGTTGTATCCACTATTGTGTTTTAAAGTTCGCATATCACAAAGATCCGCTTGCCACAACTCGTAAGGTTACTCACAACATATTTATTTCATGGAAACTTTTTGACTGGTTTATGTACCGTATACTTCCTGTTTTCACTTTACCATATCTACCCTTTATAACATTAGTTAAAGGTGTTATACCAGCGAACCCTGCTGGGTGAGAGGGATCATAGTATACAGCATCCATGTTATGAATCCCAATCTAGTAAAATTCTTCTTCTTTGAGATTCTTCTCGGTGTTTCCGTTTCACTATCAGCATCGTAATTCTCACCTATCGTTGTGAGGGTCCGTTCAACGCTTTGCATCATGCCTTTGAGTATTTCCGATAAACTCTCGTGGTATATTTATCTCTTTAATGTACGTCGCAAACTGACACCAACCGCGCGGGTTTGTAGTTTTCGTTTTCTTAACGTCTCGTGAACCAGATCGATAATGTTGAAATGTGGTATGATCTCGCCTTTTATTGTGACAGTACCTCTTTTCCCAAAAATCGCTGCTCGTATTCATATACGTAACAAATCGCGCCTTTTCTCTTATATGAAGGCGGAACCGTTATACTATCTCGTCGTCTGTCAGACCTTTGCGTTGCGGTAAATCTCTAATATCATCAGCAACAGCGTCACCGCTGATTGTTATGCTGGTGGGCTGACGTAACTGATTGGAAAAGTGTAGATACCTTTGAAGAACTTGGTTGTACTGCTGCCATTTGTCATGGTCGGTCATTTTGGTTTTAAAACTTTACCATATCGTTACCCAGCTGCGTTAAAATGTTGTTTGTGTAACATCTGGTGCCTGTAAGCGCTGTATAAAGTCCATCGGTAGAATAATCATCTTCTTCTGATCCATGGTTATTGAAACAGATTACCTAGGATTCGCCGAGTAATGATCCTAAAAGTGGTAGAAATGCACCACCTTTCTGTACAATAAACTGTTTCTTCTTTTATAGATTCGCCTCTGTGCCAAGTCTTAAAGTGTGCTTGTGAGATAGTCGCCTTCTGAATAGCTGACAGAGGTACACGACCTTTTAAAATGTTATGTACTGCAAATACACTCTACCTGCTTACTATCCAAAATTTCAATAACGGTCACGTTGACTTTTTTAATCTGGCTAATGCATGCATGATATCAGTGTTCTCGCCGTCAGCCATCGTATATGATGTAATCTTTATGACTGACTTAAACCCTTTTTCGCTATATATACCTGATACCTTGAGGCCCGAATTGTTTGTTCTATAACGTAGCACATCCGGTGTATTCTGTTTTAAATCGAAATAAATATCCGTGCGGGCTTGAAGTAGCATCTTGTGCTCTTCTAAAATTTTGGGTTGTCCAAATCTGTCTTGCTAAATGCTGTCTGAGCTATGTCATGGGTTCTTAAACAAAATTATGTAATGCATTGAGAGAAATATCCGCTGTCCACGTCCTTGATGAAATATGTTCTGCGTTAAGAAAACACTTAGATTTCGATGATGACAACCCTTTGTAAATATCAACCACAGAGCCGTTAGTTTCGCATTAGATCGTCAATTATTAAAACATCACCACAATTTGCGGTTCAACGATGTCGCAATAAACAAATCTGAGTTGGTAATCCTATCCATATACTAGCGGGGTGAGAGGCATTGACTCCATAGCTATGTTCTGATACGGACGATAACCCAATTGTAAGGCTAGATGCTTTGAGAATCCGAATAGCGAGAGCTGAGTTTTTAATTTCGTAGTGACGCGCTTAGTTAGATTATGATATTCGATTGTTAGCAATTTACTTATTAGTACATGATTTTTAATATCGTTTCTAACACGTTCTCGCCAGGTGGCTCTGTTCTATAATAAATTAAATTGCCTGTTGCACTTACAGCGGCAGTTGCGTAATAAAACTTGACGTCATATTACCTGGAAAATACGTCATAGAGCTATTACTCAATAATTACTCCATTTTATATATCTCTCAACTGCGAAGCTAACACCAGCTATTAAATTTGTCACTGTATCCACGCCACTTGACCAGGTATTGTTTATATCACCACGGCCCTTCTGTGCTAGAATCTTATCGACTTTGAATAGAGTATCTTTATCAACCGTAACAACTTGCAATTCTTCTTCGTAAAAGGTACCCTCAACAGGATCGTTATTAAGATCGATTATTCGATAAACTGGTGGTTTTCTTTTTATCACCGCACTAATTGTAAAAACGTCCTCGCTCCGATTCGTTTCATATCCTTCTCAAAGGTGTACTTAGTTCTGGCGATTCTGACATGCTCACCGACTTTATATTTAGGATGGCGTACTAGACCTAAACCTTTCGCGTACAGGTTATTCCACACTTCCAAAATGTTTTTTACCGTTTACAGCCGCGGGGGCCATGTTTATACTTGAATGAGGGCTATTGTTGTAAGCAGTCACATGTCTTTCGAGTACATCAATATACCTGTAGGAATTTTTGTAAGTGAAATAACGCCACATCTTTGTTTTCAATGTTTTATTAAATCTTTCAACTAAAATTGATATTTTGTTTCTTGAAAAAGTTTTGTACACTGCTCGCCACAAACCCTTTGCCTTTATCCGTCTGTAGATTTGCCGGAGTATTGTCGTAAGCCTTAAAAATATCCGCGAATGCTTCAATTACAGATGAGGCTGTCTTCGTTTTAAGTGCTCTCGCCCATGCCCTCTTGCTAAATACATCAATTACCGTTAGTATGTAGTTGTATCCACTATTGTGTTTACTTAAAGTTCGCATATCACAAAGATCCGCTTGCCACAACTCGTAAAGGTTACTCACAATATATTTATTTCGTGGAAACTTTTTTCTGACTGGTTTATGTACCGTATAAGCTTCCTGTGCCTGCAGCCAATTTTTCACTTCACCATATCTACCCTTTACAGCATTAGTTAAAGGTGTTATACCAGCGAACCCTGCTGGGTGAGAGGGATCATAGTATACAGCATCCATGTTATGGCCGCCACGAATCCCAATCTAGTGAAATTCCTCTTCTTCTTCTTTGAGAGATTCTTCTCGGTGTTTCCCGCGTTTCACTATCAGCATCGTAATTCTCACCTATAGTTGTGAGGGTCCGTTCAACGCTGGGTGATACAGAAACATCATGCCTTTGCGTATTTCCGATAAACTCGTGGTATATTTATCTCTTTAATGTACGTCGCAAACTGACACCAACCTCGTGAACCAGATCGATAATGTTGAAATGTGGTATGATCTCGCCTTTTATTGTGACAGTACCTCTTTATCCCAAAAACATCGCTGCTCGTATTCAGTAACAACCGCGCCTTTTCTCTTATATGAAGGCGGAAGCGTTGATACTATCTCGTCGTCTGTCAGACCTTTGCGTTGCGGTAAATCTCTAATATCATCAGCAACAGCGTCACCGCTGATTGTTATGCTGGTGGGCTGACGTAACTGATTGGAAAAGTGTAGATACCTTTGAAGAACTTGGTTGTACTGCTGCCATTTGTCATGGTCGGTCATTTTGGTTTTTAAAACTTTACCCATATCGTTACCCAGCTGCGTTAAAATGTTGTTTTGTGTAACATCTGGTGCCTGTAAGCGCTGTATAAAGTCCATCGGTAGAATAATCATCTTCTTCAGATTGTGATCCATGGTTATTGAAACAGATTACCTAGGATTCCGCCGAGTAATGGTCCTAACAGGAGTGGTAGAAATGCACCACCTTTCTGTACAAGAAACTGTTTCTTCTTTTTTATAGATTCGCCTCTCTGTGCCAAGCGTCTTAAAGTGTGCTTATGTTGAGAGAGTCGCTGCTTCTGATCAGCTGACAGAGGTACACGACCTTTTAAAATGTTATGTGCACACTCGCAAATACACTCTACCTGCTTACTATCCAAACATTTCAATAAATCTGGCTAATGCATGCAGGATATCAGTGTTCTCGCTTAAAACGTCAGCCATCGTATATGATGTAATCTTTATGACTGTGAGACTTAAACCCTTTTTCGCTATATATATACCTGGCAGATACCTTGAGGCCCGAATATGTTTGTTCTATAACGTAGCACATCCGGTGTATTCTGTTTTAAATCGAACAATAAATATCCGTGCGGGCTTGAAGTAGCATCTTGGTACGCTGCTTCTAAAAATTTTGGGTTGTCCGGAGAAATCTGTCTTGCTAAATTCTGTGTCTGAGCTATGTCACATGGGTTCTTAAACAAAATTATGTAATGTGCATTGAGAGAAATATCCCGCTGTCCACGTCCTTGATGAAATATGTTCTGCGTTAAGAAAAACACACTTAGATTTCGATGATGACAACCCTTTGTAAAAATATCAACCACAGAGCCGTTAGTTTCGCGCATTAGATCGTCAATTATTATTAAGACAGGGTTTTCCCCGTCAAACTGTTCCATATCAGGTAAACCCTTTTGAAATTCCACAGAGATCTTTGAATAAAGGCTGCTCACTGTAAAACCAGATAATTTTTTCAAAAGCTGTATCGCAGGCAGTTTCGATATTTTTATAAAATCCACGATAAAATACGATTTCCCACAACCCGACGGACCCGCAACTATCTCCGAAAAGGGTGCTTAAACTGACCTTCCATCTTGAATCGCTAAACGATACTAACAGATACTCTACCAGCAACCTCGTTTAAATAGACTAAATAACATCCTTTTCAATCAGAATTTAACCCTCATCAGGTCAAAATGACCTATAATTGCCTGAAATAGTTGTACCCTTAGCCTTCCCCACCCCAAGTCCAAGACCTAGCCCAAATCCAAGACCAAACCCAGATCCAGCTCCAGCCACAAGACCTAATCCAAGTCCAAGACCTACCCCAAGACCTAGTCCAAGCTCCAAGACCAACCCCAAGTCCAAGACCAAAGCCAAGGCCTACATCTGCCCCTCACGTGAGCAAGTACAAAATTATTGTCAAAAAGGCTCTTAATACAGCAATGAAATTCTATCAAGGTTTGACCCCGAAAAGAAGCCATAAGGGTGGAAAATACCAGCTCACACGTGGGCAGCCGTAAAATAGGGGTGAAAAAAACACGTCCTACACGTGGGCGTATAAAAAAAACAAAAAATAATTAGGGGTTGAAAAAGACATCCGAAAAGAAACCATAGGGGTGGAAAATATGGTCTCGCACGTGGGCGGTCTTGTTACGTCAAAAGATGGCACAGGTGCCTATTCTACTGCTGTTATTTAGGTTAATTCACTTAATATCTTCCTCCTCAAAACCCTAACTCCGTTCCTTCCGATCCTATCCTGACTGCACCTATTCTTAGTCCCACCATGCATACATACTTAATTTATGTATGTTGGGTGAATCCATAACTGTGGTGAATGAGCTTGGAATGCTCAAGCAGCCCGCCCTTCTCCTTGGAGAGAGATGAAACACGTTGCCTTTTCCTTTTTATTCCTGCCAATGTGTTCAAATAAAAGTACTTTAAAATAATTCTTATTTAACCATTTGAATGTGTTTAAAGTAGTAGAGTCTACTTGCTTCCGCACCTATATAGGGTGGCCAAACGAGGAGGTGTTGGTAGATTGTACAAAGACGAAAAGTTAGAGAAATGATTTTTGGACCATGTGTAGATATCAATAAGTACTACATTTTTAAATATTTTTGATTATACAGGTGTTTCATATTATTGAGCAAACTATTTGAAAAGAAACCACCGTGTATATTACTATTTTTGAAAGCCCTTAAAATTCGCTTTCATTGATAGCAAATTGTATGGGTCCATCTCCTTTGATTTTATAGATATTCAATTGCTTTCGAAAAAATATCCCACATGCGGCCACCGCCACTGACTTGTTAGGCGACTTTTGTTTATTTTAAAATGACACAAAATTTTTGGTGGTCCTATAGTATTTTGAAATGTGTTAATGTTCAGATTTTTTTAATACTATACAGGGCGTGTCAATGTTTGTAAATACAACTTTCTTAAAAAATTTAATGCCCTCCATGCTGTTCATGTTATTCAGTGCCTCGTTTGATATGCTTTCTTTTTCATCAAGCATGTATTTGTAAAATTGCCATTGTAATACAAAAAGACTGAAAATAGAGGTTTTAAGTTGGCCATGGAATTGTAATTTCTTACTAAAAAAAATTTTCAAGTTTATATAACAATTACAAATTGTTTTACTGAATTATTTTAAATTTAATAGATTGTTTTAAACAGAATTAATGCATAAAACACTCTTGCTTCTGGGCAAATTTAAATCAGTCCTTAGTAAAATTTCTGAAGTACTCAATTTGATTATGTTCAGATCAACGATTTCATTTTTTACGTCTTTTTGTAAATGTAAACGTATAAATATGGTCATGGAACTGTAGTCTCATGCTCGAGAATTTTTTAATCAAGTATTACTTTATAAAAGAAACTTTGGCGTTCTTAAATATTACAAAGTTTTGAGATACTCTCAATTCTACTATAAAATTGAACCTTCGAAAGTATTTGTAATTTATTTTTTATCTATTGGTATTACCAAATATTGTAAATTAACCTGCATTGGTTTCAGTAAATTAGGCTGGTGAAAATAACTGTAAATATGTATTATTTTTATGTGCAATACTGTGTAGTAAAATTAACAAATACAAATTACAACAAAACAAGAACAATAAAATTAAAAAGAAAAAAATCAAAAATCAATTTCTCATTAACTGCTCGAATGTTCTTCCTTCAACTTCAATACACTTATTAACACGTCGCACAAAATTATTTTTCACTAACTCTAACGTCGGCCATATGATATTTTGAGAAGCACTTCTGACTATTTCCTTCATATCTTCTGGTGTGGTTGGAATTTCTTTATACACATAATCTTTTACGTAACCCCACAAAAAGAAATCGAGTTGGGTCAGATCAGGTGAGCTCGGTGGCCAAGAAATAGTCCTCCTCGACCTATTCACTGATTTTCTTTCCAGTGGCTTAAAAACATTCGTATGTCTTGATGGTAGAGGATGGATACACCATCATGCTAGAACCACATATTTCCATAAACTGCTTCATTAATATTTTGAAGAAGGCTAGGTAGCACATCTCTTAAACAATTTAAATACACCTCGCCGGTTAGAGTATCTTCAAAAAAATAAGGACCTGTAACATGGGACCCAATAATCCATCACACACGTTTAGTGCACACCGATTTTATTGGTCACTTGCCTGATCCAATGAGGATTTCAGTGCTATAATAATGCATGTTACGTCTATTCACTAAAACATTACTTTTGACGGTAGCTTCGTTACTAAATAATATGGAATTGAAAAAATTAAAAACGTCTGCAATTCTTTGCAAAAATCAGTTGCAAAAATTATTTTTTCGTTCAAAACCTTGACCATATAGTTGTTAATGAAGTTCTATATGACATCCATGGTATTCATGGGCATTTAATACATTTTTCACGCTAGATTTTTTAATATCAGTCATGTATGATATTTGTGAAGTACTTACATGAGGATTTTCTTGGATTGCAAGTAAAACTATGTGTTGGTTTTCATCATTAGCCACTTTCCGTTTTTTTTTAATTTAACACTACCTGTTTCTTCAAATCTTTGTATAAAATCTTGAAACGCCTTAGGCCTCGGCTTTTTTCAGCATTGGGATATCTTGCTGCATAAGTTCTACTTGCCAATTTTTTTGACGTTCTCCTAGAATAAAAATCATTAAAACCATTTCCTGAATATTTAGGGTCATTTTCAACACTTTGAATAAATTAAAACACAAATTAGGTTTAAACTGAATAGAACCAATTGTTACAAACACTTTTTCTTTTTTAACGCAATATTGTTATAGCACTCTTGTTTTTTAATTGCGAGTTTAAACATTAATTCCAAATAATGTTTGTTATTTGATCAGTAACCAATTTAATATACAAAAAGATGTAGAAAATAGAAAAGTTCAGTTGAACATAATCAAATTGAGTACTTCAGAAATTTTACTAAGGACTGATTTAAATTTAGAAATTTCATTAAGGCTTGATTTAAATGTGCCTTGAACGAAAGAACAACTTGTGTAAGAGTATGCACCAATTTTGTTCAAAAAATTCTGTTAAATTTAGAATAATTTAATTCAGTAAATTTGTAGGTAGTTGTTATATTAACTTTTGTTTTTACTTGGAAAAATTGTTTAGCATGAAAAAGAATGCTAAAGTTTCTTTTATAAATTAAAAAATTATTTAGCATGAAACTACAATTCCATGACCATCTTTATAAGTTTACATTTACAAAAAGACGTAAAAAATGAAATCGCTGATGAACATAATCAAATTGAGTAAATTTTAGTAAGGATTTAAATTTGCCTAGAAACAAGATTGTTTTATGCAATAATTTTGTTCAAAAAAGTCTGTTGAATTTAAAATAATTCATTAAATGCTTTTACTTGAATATTTTTTTTAGTAAGAAACTACAATCCCATGGCCAACTTAATACCTCTGTTTTCAATCTGTTTGTATTACAATCGCAATTTCACAAATAAACTGAAAATATCTTGAAACTTATTAATTTTAGGTATAAGACATGCTTGATGAAAAAGAAAGTATATCAAAAGAAGGCATTTAAAAATTTTTTAAGAAAGTTGTATTTACAAATAGTGACACGCCCTGTATATTATTAAAAAAAAATCTTAAAAAATTTCAAAATAGTACAGGACCACAAACAATTTTTCTGCCATTTTAAAATAAACAAAAGTCGCCTAACAAATCAGTGGCGTGGTCCGAGCATAGGATATACAACAATTGAATATTTCCTAAACCGAAGTAGATAGACCCATACAATTTGGTATTAAATGAAAGCGTATTTTATGGGCTTTCCAAAAATGTAATAATATGTCCATTTAAAAAGAGTATAAGTTTAGTTTGCTTCAAGAACATGAAACACCCTGTAAGACCAAAAATATTTTTAAAATGTAGTGCCTATTAATATCTACCCCTGGTCCAAAAACCATTTCTCTAATTTATTTCGTCTTTATACAATTTTCCACCCCCTCCTCGTTTGGCCCCCATGTATACATTTTTGAAAATGTTATTCTTGTTGTTATTTTGATGTTGAATGGTGGAATCACCAATAAACATTGAAGTAAGTACACTTGCATCGTTTCGTTTATACGTTTATTATTAGTCTTTATTCACATTGATTTTTACTAAATTTAAAAGACAGTTTTTACATTTAATTAAAGTCATATGGTTACCTACTTGAATACTTTATTGCATTCTGGGTAGGATGCGTTGAATATGCAAATAACAGGTTTGAATAATTGATGATATTAGCTAACGGCTACTATATATACACAAGCGTGGGTTTCCTCAAATTAAAAGCTTATTTGTAATGTGCTGTTTGGCTAAGCTTTCGTCACTTCATAATTTTAGTTTTCTTAACGCATCTATATCCGTATATACGTGTTCTTTAATGAACGTATCACGTACACTTGTTTATCTATGTTCGATTGTTAAGTTATACGTATTTCAGAAACATAACATTCTCCCATTCTTATTACATGAGAATATGTTTAATATATCCTAAGAGTTATACAAATTGTAAGTAATACTAGAAAGAATTTAAACGGTTCTCATCACTTAATTGAGATAATTCAAACTTAGATTCTTATTTACTCTTGAGTCTTGTATCATAAGTTGCCTTTTACTCCCCTACCATTTTCTATGTCACTATTGAATCCACGATCTTTTTTTGCAAAATGCATTTGATGTGTTTAGTACTTAGTATTATTTTTGAAGTAAATAATTTTACCTTCCAACCTACATACAGCGTGTCCAAAATTGGTCTGGACAGTATTGCTATCTTGAAACTATAAGAGATCGAAAGACGGTTAAATGGAGAAAGTTTTAGAGAATTTTGAGCCCACTAAAATACCATTCTGAAATCAAGGCTATCTCAAATATTTTTCAAAATATTCGAAAAACTGAAAATCGATAATTTTTATTTTGGCTATATCTCTTTTATTTGAACAGATATAAAAAATAAATTAAAGTTTGCCATTGCCACTTTTTATTCTCTATTGATTGGTGACAGAAAAAATGTATCCGACGTTTCGTCGATTAGAGACATCATCAACTTTATTTTTTCATATGGGGAAATTAGCTAACAGTATAAAATGTTTCCTTTTATTCTAAATCCAACGATGTATAACACTTAATGATAATTCGACGTTTCGACCTCATTCTTGACATTTTCAAATATTTCTTTATTTATGAACCATTTTTGAAAAAAATAACTACCAAAGCAATTTATTCTGCAAATGTACATTTATTTCAACTCATAATTCATAATAGGACGTTTCGACTCATCAAAACCATTATCAAGTAATCTCTTATGAACAGTAGCTACCTATTCCTATATAACTATTTATTACGATATCGAAAAAGCCTTCCCAAACCTTGTCTTAAACAATGACAGATAAATAACTCTTTTATTAAGTTTAAATTTAAGTAAACACCTAACAATACATTTACTTCAAGTGAAAATATTTTGGAAAAGTGTGAAAAATGCTATTAAAACACTTGAAAATTAACTGCAGCTAAATAACGAATTCGATTATTGTAAATTTCTGGTAGTAGGTTTTGATGAGTTTAAAACAATTATTGTATAACAATTATGTTATCTGTCAAAAGACTACAATAGTTTCTCACATCTTAATGAACATTGTTTGAAAATGGCGTTAAATTACTACCAGAGCTAGTGATGACTATTTTCAAATGTACCCCGAAAGAAGATAACCTGGCATTTTAATAATGTAGTAAGAAATTTAATAGAATTTGGAAGTTTTGAAAACCACGTTCAAAAAGTATGTATCGGTAATGAGAATCGAAAAATATTTGAGATAGCCTTGATTTCAGAATATTATGCCAAATCTTCAGTACAAATTGTGATTTCTATTAAATCACTGTACAGATTTTTATAGTTTAAGATATCAATACGCACAGACAATTGTACAGACTGTTACATAAGGTAGACTAGGTATGACAGGTTATGCAATCGAATTTTATTGATCACCTATCGATAAATCGAACAATCCTGATTTTGCTCATTACAACTTTATGGACAGATGAGACATCGTTTTACCATCATGTCTGTGGATGTCTGTCATAAAACACCTGCATCATTTCCGTGAAAGATCCACATATTCGCTGATCACCGACTTAAACATATCGATTAATTATGTTTTATGCAGTTTTCGATATGACGCGTAATTATACAAAAATTCTAAGGTAGAATTTAAATGTTAGTTCAACATTTATTCATTATCTGAATAACGATTAATTTTATAAGATCAAATTGAGATTTTCAGGAAAATCGTCTGATTTGATCCAAATTTACTTTATAACACGTTTTAAGGAACGAATACATTAATTAATAAATATGATTGCAAAACCTGAATCTTTCCATCCGATATCTTAGAAGCTGTTCTCCCTGATGAATTTAATAATTTGTGGTTCCAACAAGATGGATGCCCCGCACATAATTCAGGGGAAGTCCGAGCATTTTTACGGGAGATTTTAGGTGAAAGAATAATATCCAACGGTGTTCCTGTGCGTTGGACTGCTAGGTCTCCGGACCTTACCACATTAGACTTTTATTTACGGGGATATGTCAAAAATGAGGGATATGAATTTGATCCCACAGAAAATAGGCAAGTTCTGGAACATCGATTGTTAATATTATTGAAAATATTAATCGTAATACAATACGTCGAGTAACCAGAACTGTTACAATAAAATGTGAAAGGTGCATTGAAAAAAATGCTCGACATTTTGAATAATAGAATGTAGAACTAATGTCGGTTTTATAATTTTCCTGTAAAATACATTTAATATTAATATAAAGCACTATAAAAATTATTTGATATTGTAGCGTTGTAAAATGTATGATTCATTGTTAAAAATGTTTTTTAATTACTTTTTAGTCATAATTTTATGGTTTAAATGAGTAACATTTCACATACTACCCTAATTACTACTATGTGTTTTTTGAATATTCCCCATTGTTTTCACTCCTTTACTTGAGCAATTTATTTATGAATACAAAGTAAACATTTAAGTATTTTTAAGACTAGTTTTGGAAAAGGCTTTATCTATATCGTAATAAATAGTTAGCTACTGCTCATAAGAGATTACTTGATGATGCTTTTGATGAGTCGTAACGTCCTATTATGAATTATGAGTTGAAATAAATGCACATTTGCAGAATAAATTGTTTTGGTAGTTTTTTTTTCAAAAATGTTTCATAAAAAAAGAAATATTTGAAAATGTCAAGAATGAGGGTCGACACGTTGAATTATCATTAAGTGTTATACATCGTTGGATTTAGAATAAAAAAAGGAATCATTTTATACCATTAGCTAATTTCCTCCTCGTATGAAAAAATAAAGTTGATGGTCTCTAATCGACGAAACGTCGGATTAATTTTTTTCTGTCACCAATCAATAGAGGATAAAAAGTGGCAATGGCAAAGTGTAATTTATTTTTTTATATCTGTTCAAATAAAAGAGATATAGCTAAAAATAAAAATTGTAGATTTTCAGTTTTTTTCGAATATTTTGGAAAATATTTAATAGCTTGATTTACAATGCTATTCAGTGGCAAGTCAAATTTCCCATTTCGTCTTCATACGAAATCAATGGCAGTATACATTTCTGAATTCGGTAATTTCAAAATAGCTAATTTTCTTAGGAATATTATACAAGGTAGTTATCCCACAGGCCCAACTTTCTTTCGATAGTTGATGAAGAACTTTTGGTAGGCACGTTTTTAGGACGTAAAGCAACGTATTTTCTCAAATATAATAACACACATCTTATCAGTGATGCAAAATGAGCGATCTTACTTATTTTGTATCAATAACTACTGAGACAGTTATGACAGATTTTCGATTATCAACCTTAGAACTTTCTAGCTTATACAATTCATACTAACCCAGTACCGCAACAACCTGTAATTTAAAAGCCAAATTATGAAGTCACCATTTCTAAACCTTTTACGTTCACAAAAATCTCCTATCTCATATCATCCGATTCAAAGACTTTGAGTTAGACTATCACTAGCTTCTTCAGTAATGCAATGAGTTTGCTGTATCTGAAAACATTATGTGAATTATTTGACAGACACATTACACTTGACATATTATTTACTTTGAAATGTCACAATTTTCATTCACTAGCAGCGTAGACTTTATTATCGAGTAATACGACCACAATATTGATGGTTTCACTTTCTTCGACTTTTCCGAAAAGTACCTTTTCACTAGATGATTTATATTCTTTACACTTTTCCACCTTTGAAAGCACGTATATTCTTTTTGGTATATCAACCGATTTAGGGCCAATAATTTACCTACTGCCTCCATTTCATTCTTCCACATCTGAGGAAGTTTTTCTTGTTAAAAATCGGTTTCAATTATTTTCACTCATTTTACTTGCACTGTATTCAGAAATGCATAAAATACATAGAATAAGCCACAAATTCTGATAAACAAAATTTTGTTTTATTCAGTGTCAACCCTAGCAACCCATACTACTGAGGTTTTAAAACGTACAAACTCAATATTTCTTTAATTTTCGTTAAGAATTTACTATAGAAAAAGATTCATCATAACTATAATCATCGACTCAGAAAATTAATTCATTCGCCCTTTCGTCGCTCGTGAATTAACATTTTTCACTCATCGATAAAATTATATTTTATCGTCTTGTATAACAAATAAATATCATTTCTCTTAATTTAAGTTAGCATCTAGATGTTTATTAACCTCTGCCTGTCATGAAGTTTTAAACGCCTGTTTGACATGGATCACTGTTTTTGCGTTTACAATGTTGCCAATTTTCGTAACAAACTTCTTACAAAAAGAGGTTGTATAATTATTCTAAAACAGTTATTAAAATTATTTCATTTCTTTTAATTTCCATTTTGTAGGTTGGAAGGTCGCGTGGTGTTCTACGTCAGATATTTAGCTTATCCTTTAATTTTTTTATAGTATATTATACATATATCAAGGGGAAAATACATGATTTTTTGCCGGTGTGCTATTTGTACCACAAGGGCGAAGCCCAAAGGGTACAACGCACCAAGGGAAAATTGGCATTTCGCTGCAGAGGTGTCTGTACCATTTTTGCAATTGCACAAACGAAAAGTATCTGTAGAATATAATCACGCCCTCGTTCCTATGCTCCACTCACCTTCCACGCCTATGTTCAGCATTTTTTCTCCAGCCTCTCTTTTAATCTCGCCATTCGGTCCACTTTTTTTGTGCTCCACTTTTCAACCTATATTTTCGGCATCCTCTTTTACGCTACACTTTTTAACCCCTATTTTTCACTATCTTAAATTCTTAACTCTTAAACTATCTTGTATTTTCACCCACGTTACCTCTTCTGATTGTCCACATGGCACGCGCTTACTGTCCCTAGGACCATCCTTGCTTTACTTTACCCACGTGATCTCTCCCCACCTAGCCAAAATGGTCATGAGTCTTGAATCTGCATGTATGATTCTGAACCATGGGCCAGGAATCTTGAAATTGATCCAACATTTATGGTAACTCATCTTGAAATAAGGTCCTTTTGGGAGCACCTCACATCAATTTTTAACATCTTAGACCAGGACCTTGAAATTAGGCCTCTTTTTGTAAGATTTCGAAACTAGTCAGCGTATTGGGTCAACATCTTGAAAGCATATTGGTTCCAGCATCTTGGTTCTGAATATTGGTGACTAGCACATGCAGAAAACTAGTAGTGATCAATCATATACACAAACAAACAAGCACACGAATACGTGAAAAAGAAAGTAGCAAACTAGTAAACACTCAAACACAAAACACATAAACCCGATAACATACAAACTCACAAACGTATCCGTAAACATATAAACACAAACAGCACACGTAATACTGACACAAGCATCATCACAAGCAACAGACACACACCAACACACACACACACACACACACACCCACGCACACATCACACATGCTCACCACACACGACACACACACACACACACGCACAGCACACACGCACACGCAACACACACACACACACGCACACACGCACACACACCACACACCACACACCACACCACACACGCACACACGCACACGACACACACCACGCACCAGGCGCAGCACGCAGCGCCACCGCCACCACGCACACCGCACACCCTGCCCAGCGCGCCCACGCACACGCACACCCAAACGCACACACGCCACACACACCACACCCACCCACACACCACGCACGCACACACACAAGTTTTGGCTGTAAATGTATGTTATGTTCATTCAAGCCTTAAGTATAAGCTGCATAACCTTGTTTATACGATTTTACTCCTCATCCCTCATTTCATTTGTGTAATTACACATAAAATTTCTCTTTATAAAAATCGCATGTTACCCCACTGGTCATATATATTAGGTACTTTCTAGTTAGTTTATACTTTTCTCATTTACTGGGACGAATAATTGCATAACTCAGCTTCATACGTGTTTTTATATTAAAATTTGCTGCATTACTGCTAATTTTTAAGTTTTACTTTAGTAATTGGTATTAAATAACTACAGTACATAAACGCCATCTAGCGATACAGTTAATTTGTTGTATAAGCTGGATAGTTTGGTAGGGAAAAAAGGAGAAGGCAACGTGTTTCATTCCCCCACCCCAGAGGAGTGCGGGTTCTTTCAGCCAGGGTCATGGATTCCCAACATACATACTTTAAGTTTATATGCATGATGGGATTAAGAATAATTGCGGCCAGTTCGGGATCAGGAAAGAACGGACTTAAGATTCTGAGGCAAGATACTACCCCATCATTTGCCTAAATAGCCGTACATGATGCGTGTATACGCAGTGATCATGGCGCTACATGTGTGTGATGAAAGCCCCCTGAAAAAACCTCATGCAGGGTAAACGATAACGGGAATCGAATCAATTATCTCCCGAATTTTGAGCAGGTATGGTTACCACAGGCCCACTAGCTCAGTATAGTTTGGTAATTTTACATAACGCTACCTAAAGTGGTTACATTCTCTCCCTCATCTTATTTGTTCATCACAATTTTGATGGAAAGCCCATTGTATGCAGCAATTGCTTTAATATTGCGCAATTCTTTATTATAAAATAAAATCCCTGATACTGTAGACTTGTTTGTTACCAAAGGCATATCCTCGAATTATTGTAAAGTAGAAAGCTGCTACGATCTATTATCTGGCCATTCATCTATAATTGTCTCAATGAGCACTTCAGTTATAACCAAACAAAAGAAACCTTCATTATACAACAGGCGCACGGACTGGGAAATGTACAAAGAGTACCTAACTGCCAATATCAAAATTCCAGCCAATCTCAAAACGGAAGCGGTTCAATACCTCAACAACACTATACATCGAGCTGCATATTATTCCACGCCACCAGAACAACAAAAAGCTGACCACATTGAGAACTATCCCTACACATTGAAACCAAGCTCGTCGAGAAGAAACGAGCTAGGCAAGTGTGGCAACGAATCAAACTTCCCTTCGACAAATCCACTTTAAACAGACTAACAAGGGAGAGCGAAAAATGGCACTACACGAATGGAAAAATGAAACTTTCAACGATTACGTAAGCAATCTCTCGTCGTATGCACACGACGAGACGTGGAAAGCTATCGGCAAATTCAAACGCCCTAAAATCACTATTTCACCGATTCGTAAAGATGATGGCACATGGGTTATAACAGACGAAGAGAAAGCTGAACTGTTTGCGCCACACCTATCAAGTATATTTCAGCCGCACCCATTAGCAGTACAACCTGAAGAAGCTAAAACTCTTACCTTTCTACAAGCTCTCTGTCAACTGGTCCCACCTCTACAACACATCACACCAGTAGAAATAACACACGAGGTCAAAACTTTAAAAAAGGCCAGGATACGACCTCATCACTGTTAAAGTGCCGGCCAATAATCCTAATACCATTACTTTAAAAGGTTCTGGAAGGACTAGTTTTAAACTGGATACTCCCTGTGATCGAGGAACACGAACTAATTCCACCCCATCACTTTGGCTTCAGACAGCAACACGCTACGGTAGAACAGATACATAAAGTAGTCGACGTGATCGAGCAGGATTTTGAAAAGAGTAGATACTGTGTGGCGGCGTTCCTAGACGTTAGCCAAACCTTCGACCGCGCATGACAGACCGATCTACTGTATAAAATCAAACAGGCGTTACCCTACCAAAGATACTACCAAGTCAAACAGAATGACAGCTTGTCTATCCCGCACCCATTCCTAGCTGGAGTCCCTCAGGGTAGCGTCATGGGACCTGTACTTTACCTACTCTACACGACCGACTTACCACACCAGAACCGGGTAGTATTTGCCACATACGCGGATCATACCGCTCTACTAGTATCTCAAAGTGATGTGCAGTGATGGCCTCGGCTACACTCCAACGCTATATTAACACATAGCAGGTATGGCTCCACAAATGACGCATAAAAATAAATACATCAATATCCACCGCCATAGCATTCACAACAAAGCATGGAACCGCTCCTCCAGTCTTCATGAATGGCATCCAAATCCCAACCAAGGACGAAGAAAGGTATCTTGACATGAGCCTTGACAGACGCCTCACATGGAAAACATCGCAAAAAAAAGAAAGGAACTAGATATCAAACTGAATTGGCTCCTCGGCCGACGATCCAAATTACCCTTAACCAATAAAGTGTTAGTGCTAACTCCGGTTTGGACCTACGGCATACAACTGTGATCTTTGGATCTTATTTTAAAAAATTCATGGCGCCCTTATATTAAACAGCTATTTAACATTATTTACGATAGACTACTGCAAATAATAGTTATTCCGACGCGTATTTAGTGCCCTCCCCAACTGCTGGGTTATACTTTCTACAGTGTGCTTCAGTCACGATTGTAAATTTGTATCTGAATATCTGTGTACACGTTGAAGGAATTTATTTGTGCAACTTACGTCTCCAAACTACGAACTAAATAATACATTTTGCACGGTTACTACTCATATCTTAAAAAATGACAAACTGTCAGTTTTCCTGTAACTACATGAAAACATGTGCTCATAATTTTGCAATAAATTAATGGTGAAATGAAATGTATGTCATATACAAGAAATGTATTGTACACTTCATTACGTGCATTAAATCGTGTTCAATCATTAATAAAGATTTATGAATGTAAACAAGTGTTTTGTCCAATAAGTTATAATATTTTAAAGTACATTTGACACTATTTGAATAAAAGCCAATTCTATGTAGATAGAATTCTACTACGCTATTCATACACTTCATTTAATTTCGGTATTAAACAAATTATATATATATATATATATATATATATATATATATATATATATATATAGCATTTAGAACTTTATGTTAGTTATTTTATATTAATCAAATACTTTATTAAAGGTACTCAGCCTCCAGCAACATCAACACGTCGCTTCAATGTGACAGTTGTATCAAGCGGACCCTCTGGTGAGGGTTCCGGTCCACCAACTTCTCCTGTACCTAGATGTCGTGGACAACCCTTTGCAAGTATACCGGAAGATCAAGCCCTAGATGAAACCCCTATTCAGCAGTATCTTGAATATTGTAGCCGATCTGCTTCTCCTGCTCCGTCCTGGGATTTCAGCAATGACAGTGACCCTGTAAGTCTTCTGTTTTGAATAAATATTTCGAAACTTTTGTTTATACGCTTGCGAATCAAATCTATGAAAAATTACAGACAGTTGCACTCGTTTAATATAATTTATAGAAACATTTTCTTTGCTTATTTAATACGTAACCATTTTCTTTGCTTCGGTTATGTTTCGTTCAAGGCATAGTTTTGTTTAAACCCATACTTTTTAGGATTATCGCTCATTGATTTATACTATTTATTATTTAAGCGCATTACAGTTAGTTATTAAAAACTAACGAATCTTGGTACGTCTTCTATCCAAAATCGATATTGATTGTGGGTTGCATGTTTCATAACGCAATTAAGTAACAGATATTTACTTTATATACCTAATTTTTATGTAATTTTAGGTATCACAGTTTTATTGTAGAATAGTCAAAACCATATGCTCCATTACATTTCTTTTGGAGTAACATTTAGCCTAGATTTCAAAATGTGTAGTTTTATACTTTTCGACCATTTTCGTTTGAATTGAACTTCCACTAATATATTTTTTATTATTAAATTCTTTGACAAATTTTATTTTAAGTGTAATATGCCCTCTCCATAACATCAACTGTTTATACTTATATGTTATAAGTTAACGGTTTCTGTATCACATTCTTAACATACTACGTATACATCTTAACCTTATATAATAACGATATACAGAGTATACTGTTGATATATGACGATATTTTGAATGCTACATATTAAGGATTTATTTCTCACAAAAACCTTTATTTGAAAAACCATCAGTCGAAGAGAAAATCAATTCAAACTCAAAATAATACGTTTATATTGATTTTCATAAATTTAGTGATTAAAAAAAATTAATTAACAAGTGTTGTGAGCGAATAACCAAAATCTAGTAGGTCGAATCTGACACGTTGGAATATCAGTAGAATGAGGTCCGCACAGTCTAATTAAGACGTTATAATTAAAAGTGGTGGGGCAAAGAGACTTTTACCACGTGGCCACGCCTTTTTTTGGTCGGCTTCTTTTCCGGCGCCATTTTCAACACATTGACGGCATTTTGAACCCCTTGATGACGCATTTATGGTCCTTACTCCGTAATTACGACCCTTTTGGCAGTATTAAGGGCTTTTTTGGAAGTCAAACCTCTGGAGTGTGGACAAATGAGCGCGTATACAGCGTTCTGTTTCGTGTGTCTAAGGGCAGGCCGCGCCCCTTGGTCCATACGCCAAAATACGCCCCCTAGTTTCTGATTGACGGCCATTTTGTGCGCGTGACTTGCCAGCCATTTTATGTAATTAGCGGGAAATTTGAAATAGTATTCTAATAAGGGTGCCCTGCTACTATCTCATAAGACAGGACTCCGGAACTTGTTCTCAGGTCATCGTCCGCTTGTCGGTAAAAACTTGGAATTTGAAATAGTATTCAAATAAGCGGCCGGTATACTAACAGACAGCTACAGGCCTCCGGAACTTGTTCTCAGGTCGTCGCCTCTTGTCTCGCCATCTACTGTTGTACTTTTAAACTAATGAATATTTTTTGAGCCCAATCTTAACTTAACGTTTTTACCCAGTCATTAACGTAAAGTAATTATTTTCTGGATTTCCCTCGATTATACAATAACAGCTTTTCATTATTCAAATGCCTCTAGTGTGTTTGGGAAAAACTCACTAATTAAATAATTACATAAAAGGCAAACAAGTTGACCTTCATTTCCAATTTTGATGTTTCTGTTCTAGAAAACAAGGAAACACCGTTTTGATACTAAAAAGATAGACAAGATGAAATTAAAATATACCGGTGACAGCACATTACCGATTTTTCATTTGGTATTTAAGAGAGGATGATGCCAGAGTAATCGTTAGTTCCGTTTCGAGATTCAAGATGGAGGCTTGGTTTAAGCATCCCTTTTCAGCAGTAGTTGCGGAACCATCGGGTTACGTGAAATTGTATTTTATCATAGATTTTCTAAAAAATATCGAAACTATCTGGGATACAACTTTTGAAAAAAATTAGCCGTTATTCAAGGATCTCTCGGTGGAAGTTTAGAACGGTTTACCTGGTATGGAGCAGTTTGACGATTAAAAAACCGGTCTTAATAATAGTTGACGATTTAATGCCCGAAACTAACGGTTCGGTGATGGATATTTTTACAAAGGGTTGTTATCATAGAAACCAGAGCGTATTTTTCTTAACGCAAAACATATTTCAGCAAGTACATTGACAGAGAGACATTTCGCTCAACGCTCATTACATAACTTTGTTTAAGAATCCGCGTGATGGAGTTCAGACACAACACTTAGCAAAACAGTTTTCACCTGACAACCCGAAATTTATAGAGGCTGCCTACCAGGATGCTACTTCAAATCCACACGGGTATTTACTGTTCGATTTAAAACAGAATACGTCAGACGTGCTACGATATATAACAAATATATTCGGGCCGCAAGGCACTTGCCAAGTATATATATATATATATATATATATATATATATATATATATATATATATATATAGCGAAAAAAGGATTTAAACCTCACAGTCATGAAGATTACACCACATATGATGGCTGACGCTTTAATCAAAAACACCGATATCCTTCACGCATTCGCCATTTTAAGTAAAAGTCAACGTGACGCTTTATTGAAATGTTTGGATAGTAAGCAGGTCGAATGTATCTGCGAATGTGCACACAACATTTTAAAAGGGACCTCTGTCAAGCGATCAGAAGTAGCGGCTCTTTCAACATAAGCACAATTTAAGACACTTGTACAGAAGGGTGGTGCATTTATACCAATTCTTTTAGGACCATTACTTGGTGGTATTCTGGGTAATTTGTTTGAATAACTATGGGCCACAACCTGAAGAAGATGATTATTCTCCCGTTGGATTTTATACAACGCTTGCATGCGCCATGCGTTACACCAAACAACATTTTAACGCTGCTGGACAACGACATGGATCAAGTTATAAAAGCCAAAATGAATAACCATGACAAATGGCGACAAAACAACCAAATTCTTTAAAGGTATCTACAGTTTTCCAATCAGTTACGTCAACCTGCTAGCATAACCATCAGCAGTGATGATGATATTGCATGTTTACAGAGACACAAAGGCTTGGGACAAGTATAATCACGTACGTTGTATTAAAACAAATTGTATTGATTGATGGACTTTTTAAAGGTAAATAAATTACATATTTAATTATTATTTCTACGTTTATATTTATTTTTAAGTTAAAAATTGTATTAAACTGAATATTTATATGTTAATTTCATATTGAACAAACATGAATTACTTATATATCAGTTTATTGCTACTCATAAATAAATACTATACAGAAATAAAATTTCATTTACCAAATTATATATTGCACTAGAAAAATATATGTATAACAGTAACACCACTTATGACACTACGGTCTATCACTGTTATAAAAAAGAAAATAATATTTGAAAAAAGACTTTTTTCTTAACAAACTAAAACCAAAGAACTGTTTCTTTCAAAATCTTGAGTAAAATGTGAAGTGAGTGTAGAAAAAATTATTTAAATATAATTTTGCATCGCTAGGAAAATAAGCTTCCGTCACTCACATATTAACTATTTAAATGCATAAACATGAACGAACTTTATTGAACATCATTTAAATCCCCTAATAAATACATGTTTTTGCAATTTCTGAGTAAATTTAGCCATCTGTATTGGATTAAATGAAAACTCCAAATGAAAGATAAAGATAGGTACTAAGGATTTGTGTATATTTTGCATTTTTTCCATTTTTAAAGTAGGCGGTGTGGATCATAAACCTATCATAAAATGATTCTAAATGGTGACACATTTTTTTTTATTGTGCTATGCCGGAAGAACATAATCCACCAACCTTCGAAATCTGACCTGACTATTTAGTGTTGCTGAGTGTGATAAAATCTCATTTTATCCTTTATTACCGATTAATGTAGATATATTAAAAAAATATGGATTCAGCTAGGATACTACTAAATTATAAAGGATAAAATGAGATTTTGCAATTGTTCCTATTACATAAGGAACAAGTGAATAACTATAAAATTGGAGTAATAAGGTTTCTATAATATTTACAAATTACAGTGACATTATATTTTTATAGTCTTATTAGCCAAAGTTTTTGTCGCAAAAAAATTTTACTTTGTTATCTACGACCACGAATTTTATAACAGTCAGCAACATTAAATAGTCAATAGTCAGGTCAGATTTAAGGTTAGTGGTTTATCTTCCGGCATAGCACAATAAACAAAAATGTGTCACCATTTAGAGTCATTATATGATAGGTTCATGATCCACAACGTCTACTTTAAAAATTTAAAAAAATGCAAAATATACACAAGTACTTCTTTATCTTTCATTTGGAGTTTTTCATTTAACCCAATACAGATGGCTAAATTGCAAAAAAACAGATAGGTGAAATAGTAATTCTACAACAGTTCTTAATTGATTACATAAAGTGACACAGCATAATTATTACAAAAATGTCGATGTCAACATTTCTATTCTATTTGAAGAATATACATTCTATTTTCCAGAAATGCCGAGAAAACCTAGTGTTTCAGTTGCTGATTTAAAAGGTGTTTTAGTACAAAACGCATCGGTAATTTTATTAAATATGAACAAACCGTCAGCTAAAATTTGGATTGACATTTCAAGGAAATTATCTTTTAAATTACCAGCTAAAGGTACTTCTGTTAAGTGTAATAGACATGGCATTCATGAAGATGATGATAATTTTACAAGTGAAGATTTTTTGCAGGGCGATATTGATACATATTATAAAGTTATTCTACCTGAAAAACATTGGCGTCTGATAGAACCTGATAGTATTAGTAATTACGGAAAGACTGGGTACTGTTTGAAAAAGGGGTGGTCTGATATTATATTTCAGCAAGTGAACGATTTAGACGACAAAAATTGTATATGGGTTTTTAATACTCATCGACTACATCCATTTGGGGACTATTACTTACGCATCTTTAGTTGCTGTACAGAATGTTTAGCAAAAATTTTTATATATAACAAAAACGGCCCTACCGACTCAAATGAGCTTGAGCTAACAGTTAAAACTCGTCAAACAAAAAATGCTCATTCTGGAGATACCAAGAGATTTCTCACTGGGGATCGCCGTAATGATATTGCGAAACAACTTGCTGATGGCAAGCTTGCTGTAAATGGGCAGAGAGAAGAAGCTTTCAAAACTATGACATTTGGTGAAGATGAACCTCGATGAAACTCTTTATGGATTAGAACATTCAAGCATTCAGGTATTTACATATAGAGGATTGGTTTGAGAAAATAAAAGAATGTTTGGCTTAATGTAATACAGTAACAGATACTGACAATTACCACTACAGCTCTGGGTCGACAAATGATTTGAGAAGATTAACGAGATTGCTAGTTTTATGGTCAGGAGTAATGTGGAATGTGTACAAGTATGGATTGCCAACGCAATCGTCAACAATAGGTGAAAGTTATTTCAACGATCTGAAAAATCGTACATTAAAAACTTACTACAGACCCATGCCAAGTTCTTCTTAATCCATTATGAAACTATTCGACGGATGATGCTATTGTCCCATAAAAAAGTTACAAATTGTGGTAAATAACTGCATACAGCAGGACATATAATTCACATCAAATTTTCTTTTAGCAAAAAGCAATTTATTAAAAAATGAAAATGTGAGTGCCAATCAATAAAATAGGAGCTTAAGCAATGCAGTTGAATCAGCAGCAATACAGCTTCCAGATTACAGTTAGTGTAAATGAATATACACTACATTTAAAAATCTGTATTCCTTCAACTTCTTATTTATGAATATAAATATAAATAAATATAATTAAATAAGAAGTTCGAGGAATACAGATTTTTTATATTTTAACTAGAAATTAATTCATCGTCGAAATGCAGAAATTTACCATTATGAATATACACCGTACGTTGTAGTTCTTTTACTCTTACTGTTATTCAAACTGATTACAAGTTACCTTTTTAAATACACCTAAATCAAGAATTCCAGAAAGTGCAATATCAACATCCAGTACTAAGAACAATTTTGATTGTAATGTACCTACTCCTATTTATGACATTTTATTAAAAAGTACTAAGTAAAGTAGATTTTACATTTTGATTTTTTAGTCAACACAGATACTTTACAAAATTTTCAAGAAATTATTACTCCGTTGTTAGTTTTGAGCAATTTTTCAGCTTCCCAATATTTAATAGTAAAAGTAACTCAAAAGATTACGGACATAGTTATTTTATTTTAGTTGTTTTGTAACCATCAACGAATTAAATTCCACGGAAAATTGGCGAGGATTAGGAAATCAACCGTGTAAAAAAAAAGGAAAAACCGATATGGTGGGCCTTCACCTGGGATATTGTAAATTTCCGAAGGAAAAAAGGTTAATAATGGTAATTTGTTTCGTCGATCAGTGACCTTGCATGAAAATAATCACTATTTTACGAATACTTGTGCGCTGGATGCGGTATTTCAGGGAATCGGTGCAGCATTGAATACATTTCTTGTTTTAACACTTTCAACTTGAGTAAAGTGATGTTACCCTATTAGTTCAACAATTAATGAGTGGTCTGTGCAATTCAGAGTGTTATAGAATTCGTGGGTCGTTGATAACAAAAAGTAAAAATTGTTTTGCGACAAAAATTATGGTTAATAAGGCTATAAAAATAGAATGTCTCTGTAATGTAAATATTATAGAAATCTTATTACTCCAATTTTATAGTTATTCACTTGTTCCCTCGTGTAATGGGAACAATTGCAAAATCTCATTTTATCTTTTATTACCGATTAATATAGATATATTAAAAAAATATGCAATTAGTAGTATAGCTGAATCCATACAAGATTGTATACAAAACCGCCAATGTGAATGTGCAAATTTATTAATACTGTAGGTAGCGGATCGCGAAAATTTTATTATTGTAATAAACGTTTGTCAAATCGTCATTGTTACCGCGATAGAAAAGATAATTAGTGGATTTTTAACTTCTTGATAATACGTCGTAATTTGCTAACTGTTTTCAAAATATTTTATTTATATATTTTATGTAAGAAATGTGAGAATGTATGTAACTGTTATTTGGCTAGGGTTGAAAACACATGTGGGGGTGTGAGTAGCAGGTGTACGCTTAAAACTGCTTAACTGAAGGGGCGTAACGAATCATTGAAATTTCTTATGCGCCGATTCTCAATGTAAAAATGTCACGAGTTTAGTAAGTAATTGTGTCGGTACAGACCATGATCAAAATATATCTTTGTTTGTTACTTGGAAACTCGAGGGGGTTGATTGCGGGAGTAAGGATAGCTAGGTTTGAAATCGGGGAAAGGTTAGAGTGTCAATCGAGCCAGATCGATTTGGAGTTAATTAAATACCTTCAGTGTAAACTGTTTATCTTTATAATATTTCGTGCGTGTACATTTTCTTTTGAATTAGCCAACACTAATTTGTCTTTTCTTTCGTGTATTAGTTTTCATGTCTTTTCAAATATTAATCTATAAATAACAGTCCCTCTTTTTGAATTAAACCGCGTATGTTAACAATTTGTGTCTGTGATCAATTAAAAATACATTCCAGTGTAAGTAGGTATTTTGATATAAATTAAGGCAGGCAAAAATGACTCTACAAGCCTATATAACCTATTAAAAAATTATATTTGTGTAGAGGTGAGGGTGAGCGAACGGGTACAGGGTACCGCTCTGGTTATTAATTGTAATGTGCAATTGCCAAGTGTGTACATACTCCCGGGCTCAGATGACCTTTGAACACCTCGAATTTTATTTTTATTGTTGTATAGATGAATGTGTAACCTGAGAAAGGAGCGCTGTATTTTTCTAACGACCTCAAATTTATATATCGGTCACGATGTGGTAATCTATTTATAACCTACCCTTGTAAGACTTTATTTTAATTTTGAAGTAGAATTATTTGTCTGCGAAATAACTTCTATTTATAAGTAACTTCTTGTAACTGCACTTATGTATTTTGTGCTTTAGTGGCCACAAAACAATTGTGTACGTGTAAATTCCTTGTCTATTTTCTTTTGTCCTTGCCTTTACCTTATTATCACCTGCGCAATTTTACTGTTGTTGTATTTTATATGTACCGTAATTTGCTTTATTGTTTTATGTGCTTATTTACTTAAAAACCGGCATGATTGGTTTTAAAGGGCCACATGTTTGGTATTATGATTTTTATTCTGATTATTTTTGACACAATTGTGGGTGTGACTACATGGGGTTTCTTTTTTTTATTGTGTTTCTTTGTAACTAAACTGATTTAATGATGTTTTGTTATATATTTAACCCTTTCTTTGTTTGTTTTTTGTGTTATTTGATTTATTAATGTTATTTTAATGTTTATTTATGAATAAAGTGGGTTTTATTGGTGGTTCTTTGCCACAATAGTGCTACCAAATTATCTGAAATTCCATATAAAATAACTATAACCGGTACTACATAATATATACTACGATCTGTAATACACTCCACATCGGCGATACAAACAAAAATAATGTAACTGGTCATTACGTATGTTGTACTAGGCGTATTGACGCGCAATGGGAAATGTATGACGATTTATACCCAAAAAACAAAATAGATATAAGGTCAGATATCTTAGTAACTCCACATTTAATTTTATAAGACTTTAAGCAAACTATAGTAATATCATATTCACAAAGTCGGTTTCGATGGATCATAGAACGTACATTAAGTTCTTTATTCTAATCGTTTAATTGTATTTACTTCAATGTATTAATTTAACCATTTAATCTTAACATTTAGTATTCTTTGTAAATACGCGTATTTCATAAATAATATAATAAAAGTCTAAGACCGTTCAACGATTATTTGCCATTCGTTTGATTAAGTTTATTTACATTTGGGTGCGCTGAGTACCGGAAAACCGCACAAACGAGCACAAACGATTTTGCATATTCATTTCGTTTGTGCTTTTGCAAAACGTGAACTTAGCGCGGAGTTTTGAAATGGCCGTAACTTTTTTTGTTTTTGGGTGCGCCGTGTAACGGAAAACGGTACAAACGAGCACAAACGAAGCACAAACGATTGCGCGTATTCATTTCGTTTGTGCTTTCATGTCTGCGCCAACTTCACGGTGCTCGTTAAAGAAATAAATATACCACGAGAGTGTATCGGAAATACCAGAAGACGTGATGCTGCTGTGTCACCTAACGTTGAACGGATCCTTACGACTATATGTGATCATTACGATGCCGATAGTGAATCGCGGGAAATACCGAAAGAAACCTCTCATAGAAGAAGACTTTCGCCAAACTGGGATATGTGGCGAACATAACATGGATGCTGTATACTGTGATCCCGCGCATCCGGCAGGGTTTTCGGGTATAACACCTTTAGCTAACGCTGTAATAGGTAAATATGGTAAAGTAAAAAGTTGGCTGCATGCACAGGATGCTTATACGGTGCACAAACCAGTCATAAAAAGATTTACACGCAATAGATATATTGTGAGCAACCTTTAGGAGTTGTGAGAAGCGGATCTTTGATATATGCGAACTTTAAGTAAACACAATAGTGGCTACAATTACATAGTAACGGTTATTGATGTGTTTAGCAAGAGGACATGGGCGCAAGCTCTTAAAACGAAGACAGCCGCATCTGTAATTGAAGTATTCACCAATATTTTTAAGGAGTGCAACTGCGACAATACACCGGCAAACCTACAGACGGATAAAGGCAGAGTACAAAACTTTTTCAAGAAACAAAATATCAATTTCTATGTAACAAACAACCCTGATGTAAAAGCATCTGTAGTTGAAATATTTAATAAAACATTAAAACCAAAGATGTGGCGTTATTTCAACTACAACCATTCCTACAGGTATATTGATGTACTCCAAAAACTTATGACTGCTTACAACAATAGCCCTCATTCAAGTATAAAGATGGCCACTGTGACGGTAAACGATAAAAACATTTTGGAAGTGTGGAATAACCTACGCTAACAGGCTAAGCACAGCACGTCGCGTCGCCCTAAATATAAGTACACCTTTGAGAAGGGATATGAAACGAATTGGAGTGAGGAAGTTTTTACAATTAGTGAAGTGATAAAAAGAAGACCACCAGTTTACCGATCCTGCTGCCGAAAAATAGTTTTATCTTACCTTATTCAGTAATAGTTGTATGACGTATTTTCCGGGTTCATCGATTGTAGGCATGTCGGAAATTTAGTACCCTTGTTCTTTTGTCGCTGTACGTGCCACAGATAACTGAGCCACCTGCAGGAGAAGAGGGCGTGCTAGAAGCGATATAAAAAAAGGCTGCATCACATTTTCAACACGACAGCGAGAAAATCAGTTATATTGAGGATGGTTGGTATGTGCTACGTTTCACTTCGGGGAATTATTCCAACATAGAAGAGATCACCAACAAGCTAAACAACCACGAGCTAATAATTAAATTGTTAACAATCGAATACCATAATCTAATTAATCGCGTCAATACGAAATTACAAACACTGCTCTCACTATTCAGATTCTGACAGCGTTTAGCCTTACAGTTATCGTCCGTATCGAAACATAGTTATGAACCAATACCACCACACCCCGCTAGTATATGCTTAGGTTTACCAACGCAGATGTTTGTTTATTGTGACATCATTGAACCGCAAATTGGGGGTGATGTTTTTTTATCTCCATTTATGCGTATAATAAACATTACTTCAGAAAACTACGCATACTGGAGTCATAAAGATGTGATTTTTTTGCCTGCACACTACATTCCAGTCATTACACGGGAATTTGAAAACATCGAGATTAATATAAGAACAGATACGGGTGCAACAATGCCATTCGAGCTTGGAGCTCTAAGGGCAGGTACCAATATTCTCGGCGACGTCATAGAGGATCGACCTATTAAGGAGTCATTTCAAGAAAGATTTCACGAGGCGGGTAGAAATATTAACCGTAAAGCCGATGAGAAAATCGATAAAATGATGGAGGGTGCGGGCTATAAAAGAGTACGTCTGTCCTATAATAACCAGTCTCTACCAAGAGCTGCTAAGACGAAGAAGAAACCTACTTACGAGGATATATTTTCAAAATAATGGCTTTCCTATATGCATCAATTCCGAATTCGATTTGTTCGCTTTACCTTCAACGCAAACAAGTATCGTGAGTGGTGAATGGATATTTTACTAACACTTATCAGCTCTGAGTGATGATGCCCAAATAGCATTTGTAGTACCCGGAAATGGAAACCATTACATAGATAAGTCAGACCATGCTGTACATCACAGCTAATGTTCTAAAGCAAGACGATACAGCTCTGACTGCAGCGGATGTTGTAGCACCGGTAGACAGTTGGATGCATTCACTTTTCTCGCAAGTGGAGGTTTACTTAAATCAGAAGATGGTGTCACAACCAAGCAGCACCTATGCTTACCGCTCATATATCGAGACGCTGCTAAACTATAGAGAGGAGGCCATGACTTCACATCTGGGTTGCACCTTATGGCACAATGATACAGCCGGGCAGATAAATACTCTGGGACACGCAAATAACGGTTTCTCAAAACGTCAAGCACTTGCAGCGACCAGCAAACAGATTGAGATGCTTGGTCACGTGCACTCGGATTTGTTTAATCAAGTATAGGCGGTGCTGAGTTAAAACCTAAATTTGTACGATCAAGATATAGTGGCGGCACAGGGTATTTACGAGGATATATTTTCAAAATAATGGCTTTCCTATATGCAACCTCATGTGAATGCATCAAGCTCGAATTCGATTTGTTCGCTTTACCTTCAACGCAAACAAGTATCGTGAGTGGAGAATGGATATTTTACAAACCCTTATCAGCTCTGAGTGATGACGCTCCAATCACATTTGTAGTACCCGGAAATGGAAACGATTACATAGATTTAAGTCAGACCATGCTGTACATCACAGCTAAAGTTCTAAAGCAAGACGATACAGCTCTGATGAAGCGGATGTTGTAGCACCGGTAAACAGTTGGATTCATTCACTTTTCTCGCAATTGGAGGTTTACTTAAATGAGAATATGGTGTCCAACCAAGCAACACCTATGCTTACCGCTCATATATCGAGACGCTGCTAAACTATAGAAAGGAGGTCATGACTTCACATCTGGGTTGCACCTTATGGCACACTGATACAGCCGGGTAGATAAATACTCTAGGACACGCAAATAACGGTTTCTCAAAACGTCAAGCACTTGCAGCGACCAGCAAACCGAGATGCTTGGTCACGTGCACTCTGATCTGTTTAATCAAGCATAGGCGGTGTTGAGTTAAAACCTAAATTTGTACGATCAAGATATAGTGGCGGCACAGGGTTCAAATTACGATTTAGGGTGACTGTAATGTGTGATTCTGCTTGAAACTTGTTTCGGCTAGAGGAAGCTAGATACAAAAACAAGACACAAGCCTGATGATGACTTTCTACGGGCAACCAAGGGTTCAGAATCCCTATGCGGTCACCATACTATTTCTAATTCTCCCGTCATGAATGTGATAAAGGCGTATTATACATTTGGATTGACAGTCAAGTTGGATATTTGAAATATTAGTTTAGTGTTTAATAATTGGTCATTAATTATGTTTTCTAATGACGAAACGTTTGACATGGTACCATGGTCCATTTCATCCCGAAAGGAGGCAGCCTAATAAAATGAGCCTTAGCTAATTAGTCTTAAATTTCAAAGGGTACAGTCCCTTTAAAAAACCCGGAGTTTCACGGCAAAAGATCACCAATGAGGAAAGAGTACACAATGTTTTGCTGTCACTAAAAATGTGATAACAATTCTGCGAATTGAACAAAACGTTGATATACCAAAATCAACGGCACTTTTATTTTAAAAAAAAACAAACATTTCATCCAATCAAGTACAGAATTGCCACATCAATTGATTTTCGATATCAAATAATGTGGTCTGACGAGAGCATAAAAGTAATGGCATTTTAATAGAAAAAATGTTCATTATTGATCTGAAACCAATTCACGTTTAAATAAAACGTCAAGACGTCAACACCGATTTGTTTTTAATATGTGGGCTTGCATTTTCGACATAACGATTGTAGGACCGTCTATTTACCATTATAGTTGAACAGCAGAGCATTACCTTCATTTACAGGGAAATGATTAAAGAGTGCTCTCGATAATGTGCTTCTGGCGGAAGTTCGCGATTGTTGGATACAGAAGGATGAGGCACCTGCACATAATTCCAGAAGAGCTACAGAGATCTTTCAGTACGATTCCCAGGGAAGTCATTGGTACCCATTCAGAGACATCATGGCCAGCGCGTTCTCCAAATGTAACCCAGCTTGATTTTTTTCTTGTGTGGATTCGTTAAAAACTATATATACCAACAAAATTTTGAAACCGAATAACAACCGAGGAGTTAAGTATTAGAAGCTTTTTTTAGGCTTTCTGTTAATTTACTTTAATATGATCCTGGTTTTTTATTAAATTAGTACATTAATTTAGTAATTCGATTACTATTAAATACTTAAATGATATAAACTGTTAATAGATATAGGTAATGATCAATTCTTAAAAAATAAAACTATTTACAGGCCCGCAATAAGAGTTTTCTTGATTAAGGCTGAACGAAAGAATAACATGCAATTAAACCATAATGTGTTGTTTGGATTCTGAATAAAAAGGACTTTAATAACCTGATATAAGAATATCAGGGCAGTATTTAAAAAAATTAAGTTGATGATCGTTCCGAAAAGACGAAACGTCGGGTTAAAAAGTAATGATTAAAAAATTCTATTTTTTAAAAAAACTTAAGAACCAAAATTTTTTTCAGAAATTTCTAAACGCCATTTTCTTAGGCCTTTGATTACGCAACTTTTCTACTATTTAACCAAATCTGGCGCATTATATATATATATATATATATATATATATATATATATATATATATATATATATATATATATATATATATATATATATATATATATATATATATATGAACTTGGTGTTCTTCCAGCACTGCGGAAAGCTGAAAACCAACATATAAGTAAAAACCTTAAGGCTCCTATAGATAGCTTGACGAAATATAAATGTATCGCACCGCTCCCTAATGTAGCGGAGTGAAAGTTTTTCAAAGTTTTACCTTAACACTTATCTGCCACATGCAAGATGAGCGATTACATTGAATTTTTTTATTTTTTATAAAAAATTTTAAAACTACTGTCACTTTTATTTTATTACATAATTAGGTGTAGAAAATGGCTAAATAACTTTCCCTTTAATTAACCCTAAGTATATAGCGTAATTACATATTGATTATTGTGATTCCTCTAATATTCTAATAAAATATAGACAATTACGGGATTGCTATTAGTGTACTAGCATTTTTCAAATGATACTCATCGATTAAATACCAGTTGTGAATTTGTGATTGTGTCTAAAAATGCCTAAAGCAAGAAAAAGTGTTCCAACAAGAAGTAGGAGTGTGATATTAAAAGGGCGAGAGAAGGGTAAGTACATATATCAATCTGATTTTATTGAAATATTCCCTTTGTTATAATTTATTAAAATGTCCTGTAATCATAAATAAAAAAATTATGCATGATTCACTATTAGCAAATCCATGCAGGGGGGCCGAAATTGTTTTTGTTAGTTTTCAAATGACAGAATGTGTAAAAAAATTATAAGGAAGATTTTTTTATTGATAAATTCCTTTTATAGGAAACTGGGTAAGATTTCAACAGAAGCTTGCATCCACCCTCATTCGGAAGACGAACCTTGTAGCATCAGCTTCCATCATAATGATGACGATGACTTTTTGGTGTCAAGAAATGATGACACGCAGATACTGAACCCGAAGACTAATTTGATGTTTCTTTTGATGAAGACATTTCAGATGCTTCATTATTGTTGGAAAACAATACAGAATCAGATGCCACTCTGAAACACAATTTATCAGGAATCCATGTTGAAGAAATTGAAAGGTACGTAGTAACAATAAATGTTTTGAACATTAAATGAAACAATGTGTTTTGTTTTTTATAGGGATGATACGTATCGGGAGGATCATATGGTAAAAAAATTAGAAGTCTTTATTACCGGAATTAGTGGATCCACGCAGATGTCATAATTTAAATCTTCGAATTGTACATATGACCAATTAAATTTTAAATTGTTTTGTTTGTTCACCTCTATAATTTGTTTACACTATTTTAGAAAACTTTGTTTTTTTTTGATACGAAATAAATAGAATAATTGTTTTATTTTAATTTTTACTGATAATTTAATAAGGAATATGTAAAGTACATACCATTTTCGATATTTTAATTTAAGTAATAGTTTGAAGGATTCAAAGTTAATCGGATTATGTTTGTGTTTCAATAGGAATAGGTACTTGCTAAGGAATACCTGAAGATCTTTGTGCCCCCGGGTTACTTAATGAGCAGACCATGTTGCTATATTTTCTAATGACATCAGCACATTTATCGTTTTTATAATGTTTTAAATAGTAAATTATAAATCTACAATTTTTTCAAAATTTTAACAGTGTATTTCGAAAAACCTGTCTGAATATATGGATTTTGTTAAAAATATTATTAGCTATAAAAATATTCCAATTTAATCACTACTGGGAAAAAATTTAATAGAAAATTATAGAAATTAAAATTTAAAAAAGCCCTATATTCAAACATTTAGGAAGGTTTCGGGATTATTTTGACGTCTTCGCGTTTCTCTAAGTTTCAGATAATTTCATAATAATATAAAAAGTTAGAACGTTTTTAACATTGCCCTTATGGGGGTTTGATGTGTTGCCTAACTATCTATCGAGACTCCCCTTAAAAGGTTTTTTTAATAACCGCAAGTTTTGATCGTATTGCCTTGAAAATTTTCATAGTGGAGTTTTTGAAGGGGAAATTTTGGTATTATTTTTCACGCACCTCATAGGAGGTACATTAAAATGCGGAAAATATTACGATCAAAAAGATTGACGTTTTAATTACATAATTCCATATCAGCTTCTAGAATGCGATTAATTAAACGGTATACGTGTGAATTGATATATAACTCACATCCAGGTACGTGAAAACAATGTAAGGTTTAGATTCAGCATAAAGTAGAATCTGCCAATAAGCCGAACACATATCTAAGCTAGAGAGATAATCAGCATCATCACGAACATGATCTAGAATAGCACTAATTTAAGGAGAGGGTAAGCATATTTTACAACATAAGCTCACAAATCGCGCCCTCCAACTCCCGATAATATAACTGAACGGGGTCATACACTTCTCCGTTGCTCGACATTATTTACACCCCAGATCAATACTTAATTAAGTGTACACTGTATTTTCACTTACAGCAGTCTCTTACACAGAATATTTCCAATATGATCTACTTAACACAATTTACGTTACATAGATAAGGGGTTAAAATTTAATCATCCCTTTTAACTTCTAATCATGATATAATGAACCTTGATTTTGTTTGTGACCAGCTCAAATTTTGATACAGTCCCAATCGCCCTTATTTAAAACTGTCTAAGAGACTCCCTTATCAAATTTAAAGTACTTAATTAAATTTTTTAATTTATAATGTCGAGAACATCGATCTAATACTTTAAAATTGTAAAAACATTCTCGTTCTCACAATACTGAAAGTCGCCATGACAATACCAAATCTACCCTAAGGCATCATTTTGAGTGATAAAAATTTTCTCTACGTTATAATGAAACCATAATTGGACATTGTGTAATGTTTTTACGAGTGTGCCATTAAATTTTGAACAAAATTTACATAATTATACGTACTTGACCTTCATTCTTTCTTTGTAACAGTTCTCTTTTACATGTATGCATATTTTATATACGAAAATTCATTTAATAAATTACTCCATGTTCCAATGTGAATGTATTCACTCGCTTCAACGTTTAAAGCTTCTCTGGCGTTATATGGTACACTAAAATAACAGTGGCATCATTTTATCTATCTAATCTAAGACACCCAAACAAAAACTCTCGTGTACAAATACTCTTTACACGACCTATATGAACTACATATACGGTATAGAACGAAATATGTCTAATGGCCCAAAATACTCTCACACATCTAACACTTATACTGCATGATCAATGACGCGAAGTAAAAAAAAATTGGCTGGGTTAATTCCTTACCCAACATTTAACTTGGTTTTTCTAAATTCAGATTTGCAAACAAAGAAAATTTTTTACAGTCTGATTTGTCACATGGTCATTTCTATGCCAAATGCTTCCCTTTAGACCTTCACATACATTTATTTCATTTTGTATAGATTCTCCAATAAAATCCCATTTGAAGTATACTAAGATTTGAGACAATAAAAAAGTTTGCATACAGAATATTAACATATATTACGAGTAATATATGCTAAAATAATCAAAGTATTTTCGTAAGATTAGAATATTTAATTTAATTTAATAATTTTTAAGTTAAATATGTATCTTTAGAAACGATACGTTACTATAATTAACATTGAGGATTTTATTAAATTAATTTAACTAACGTGTATAAAACCATTTGAATTACATTCTAAAATAAATTGAAAAGGATCTAAATATAAAATTGAAACACTTAAAATCTAAAATTCTGATGAAATTTGTTGGCAATCGACTCATTATAGGTAGGTGCATCTTTTCCTGGTTTAAATTAATGATGTTTGTATCAATGTGAAGTTTCTCTCCATAAATCTAGTGCTAAATAGTAAAAATATCTAAAAAATTACTATCAATACTATTTATGAAAGTAAAAATTTTTCTTCCACAATGTTAACTCTAATTTCTTTTATACACTGGACACCAAAGTTTGGTAATGAGAAAAAGTACATAATGGGAATGTTTGGTAACCAATCATCAATCAATTTATTGCTGTAAAACTTACCCATGATTTTACAGAAATAATTAAAAAGTTTATGATGCAATCAGGCCCATTACGAAACTGTTTTGATTTTTAATAATTTACACTGTAAAAACAAGAAAATTCCATTGGCAAGTTGTCACGATGGACTAGTTTCCAATTTTTCCATCATTAATTATAAGTTACAGAAAGTATACCAAACATTATATAATTACTGTTGCACAAAGTTAATCTTTCTTTTTAATTTACCCAATTAAAAATCAAAATAGACAGTAATAAAACATGATTTTCAAACGTAATTGTTTTATGTCTTCAGGCACTTACTTATGTATTTAACTGCATTTTGCACATATTTTTCGATACATATACAATTAAAAATTGTGCAAACATACGTTAGGTAATAAACGATAGGTAATCAATAATATATTTAGCAATTCAAATGCTAATGAATTCGTACTATCGTTCCAGATCCTGATTAAATTTAGTATTAAATAAATAATGATTAAGTAATAAATGAAATGTTAAATTGTCCTAAAATTAAAAAAAAAATTACTTATTAGTAAGTCGCCAAAATTTTTTAAACAACGCATTCGATTTTTTGACAAAATTTGTTGTAGTTTATTCTGAAGGTCTTATAACCACATTCACTTCTCTTTTTTTTAAATCAATTTAGTTTTTCTTCAGTAAAACGTATTACCATTTAATAACTAGTACCATAGTATTACAGTTCTTAATTTACTTTTGGCTTATAAAAATTTTGAAATAACCATTAGTTATTTTAAAAAAAGAAATGTACCTTCTTGATTAACGCAAACATCCCTAAGAGGTTAGGCAGCACATCAAACCAACGTTATAACAGATTCTCTACATAGCAAGAACCTAGTTTCCAAGTTTCAGAAATCATTCAAAGCGTCAAACATGTTTATGTTGTGTTTGCCTATTTAGGTGAATAGTAAACACTGGGTTCAAGATATTGGATTTTAATTAAGCAAAATAAATAGCTACACGTGGTACAGTATTGGTTTCTTATCTAACTAACTTAATAATTTTTCGTACATTTTACAAGGTCACGCACTACTTCCCACCAGTGGCGTATAATCCTCTCCCCTCTTCAGACTAAATTCTTACAAATCTAATTTGTTAGGCGCTTTCCTGACACGAGTACTTTGTCTCAGGAAACCCTGTGCATCATTAGCTGTAGTGGACTCAACTTTAGGTATATCCGGTGTAACTGTTTCAATTGCCGGGACTTCAATGATTTCATTATCTTCGTTACTAGCATCTGTACTTGTTTCAATTACTTCGGAGGCACCGTTGTCTATTGTTCGTAGGCTTGGGACTACCGTTGGGGCAATAATTCTTTTGGCTACATTTTTATCCGGTTGTCGTCTTTGTAAACTATTCACATGTTTATACATTATGGTACCATCTACGTTAACAAGGTATGTAACTGCACTCACGTTTTTTACAATGATTCCCTCTTTCCATTGAGTATCTGAGTAAGGTCCCAACTTTCCTACCAACACTTTTTCACCCACAGATAACAATGGTGGTGTTACGTAATCACCTTTAATATTAACTAACACTCTACCCCCCCTCCTTAGGTTTAATCAGAGCGAGTAATGTTCTTGGTTTAGTCCAAAATATAAACTCATTCGGACTAATACCCGTAACAGAACTCGGCGTGTTTCTATAACTGAACAGGAAATTTACAATCCGTTGCTGAACCGTTAATGTGGACTTATAAACATCTTTTTAATTGATTGTTTAACTGTCTGCACGTTACGTTCTGCAATCCCGTTTGACTGTGGGTGATAAGGTGGTGACCGTTATCATTCACAATCGGCAGTCCCATAACTGCAAACGTAATTTTCAATTTCTGTATAGTCTGTGTCACATCCATACCCTTTAACATACAATGGATATCAATCCATTTGGATTTTGTATCTACAATCAATAAAAATGTAACACCCCTTGTATAGAAGAAGTCTACAAAAATTTTTTTGTTTTTAGTCGTTTGACATATTTCACACGTACTTATTAATAATTCAAGATCGTTTTGAAGTCCTGGCCACCAGCACACTGACCGTATTAACATCTTTGACCTTCCAATATGATCTCTATGATTTAAATCTAGAATTTGACTATGAAGTGCCTTTGGAATAATGACTCGAATACCTATCATAAGACATGCTTTTTTAACCAACAATCCATTTCTTCCCATGAAATAAGGTTTAAATTCTGGTTCAACCTTTTTAGGCCACCCTGTTTTAACAAAGTCTGCTACTCTCATTAAGACCGGGTCTTTTACTGTGACTTTAGCTATATCGACATAAGTCAATGGTAATGCATCTGTTAAATTAAATGAGTTAATGTTACTTTCTAGATTTGTAGGTTCAGGTAAAAGTAATCGAGACAACATATCTGCTTCATACAATTCACTGCCGTTTTTATTGGATTTTATAATCATATGCAAATAAGATACTACTCCAACGAACTACTCTTGCCGCGGATATAACCGATATGCTACGGTTTGGATTAAAAATCATCTGCAAAGACCGATGATCTGACACTAACGTGAATTACCGTCCATGAATATATTTATGAAATTTCTTCACCGAAAATATAATTGCTAATGCCTCCCTCTCTAATTGAGAATAATTTTGCTCAGCCTTAGGTAATGTACCAGAACCCTATGACATAGTACGCCACCTACCCCATATGAACTCGCGTCACAAGAAATTCTGTAGATCATAATGTACTATTTGATTTTTAGTCAATATTTCCTTACTTTTTCGAAAAGCCTTTAAGCAATCCTCATTAAACTGGAACATAACGTCTTTTTCCAATAACCGATATAAAGATTCCGTCGATAACATTGGTACAAACCGACTGTAATAGTTAATGAAACCCAGATACGCCCTTAATTGCGTTAAATTCTGCGACTTAGGAGCTTTACTTATTGCCTTTAACTTCTCATCCGTCCCATGAATTCCTGATAGATTAAGCACTGTAAAATACTCCCCCACCGCCAATGTCGCGAAAATATCCGCTGGCGTTGGCAAGGGACACTGGTCCACATTCAAGGCTTTGTTTACAGTTACCCGGAAATACGTACAAATACGTACATCCCCGTTTTTCTTATCCACTACAACAATGGGTGAAGCCCATTCGCTATGTTTGACAGGTTCAATAATACGCATTTATTTCAAATGCTTTAATTCCTTTTCAACCACCGATTTTAAGAGTAAGGAACAAGGGTGTAACCAGGATTTATAACAGGGGGGGCAAACCATGGTCCATGGTCGTTCAAAATGTAAAATTTTAGGATAAAAAGAAAAGGCAAATGAAAACAAAACTTTGAGATTTTAATTATACTTAAATTAAACTAAAACTTTCATTACTATGCAGTCCTGATTTTCCTTCAAACATTTTCGATGCACACTCATCAAACACAACCCAGTGAGTCTGTCATGACCCATTGTACTCCTGAGCCAGGTTTTTACCCTTCGCAGGGTACTGAACGATCTTTCCACGGCAGCAGTAGTGGATGGGAAAGCACTTAATATTAGCAGTGCGTGCCTTGTTGCAGGGAAAAAAACATTAGCTTCCTCCAAAAGTGCAGCCACTTCAATGTCCTTTAATTTGTCTTCTGCTAAATTCTTTTTCTTCCACATATTGTACCACAAATCTAATTCTGCAGAGACATCACCCAACTTATAAAATTCCATGAAAGATTCTGCATTATTTTTGAAATCTTTTGAAGCCATTTTGAGCATGCTTGAAGGATGAAGATAAGTTAAAGCAAAAGCAGGTGTATTTTCGTTGGAGAATCTAGCATCCAAAGACGAAGTTAAAGAATCAAGATAGGGATGATTATTGACCGCTTTCAGTATTCAACTGCAGACTCAGATGGTGGATTACTTCTGTGTACTTGCTTTTGAGTGACTCGTGGTACTGACAACTCAACCCCTACTTTCTCTGCGATATCAAGTGATTTTTTAAATAATTCATAAGAAACATTTTCGACATCTTGTCGATCTTCTTTGATTACATCTAGAATATCATCAATATGTTTCTTCTCCATAACCAAATCCATACTTTTACCTTGTAAAACGTTTACAACGGGTTCCAAAATTGCAGAGTATCTTGCAATTATGTTTAAGCCTAAGATGAATATTGGTTTAGTAACTGCACAGTGGAATTGGTAGGCAGATTTTCTTGTTGCATAGTTTCCTTCGACAGATAGATGTTCTAGTGCTTTAACAATGTCAGTGAAGCTTGCTGAAAATTTTTTTATGCTCTTATATTTTTCCGACCATCTGGTCTCATAGAGCCTTGTAAGATTTGGAACCGATTTCCTACGGGCTGTCGATTCACGAAAGAAGGTTATTGTGTCTTTAACCGTTGCAATTGTGTTTCTTATTTCTGGTAGCTTGCTAGTATCATTGACCACAAGATTTAGTCTGTGGCTGGAGCAATGGAAAAATAAAGATTTAGCGTACTTTCTTTGCCGGCCATCGTGGAACACTCGTCAAATCCGAATCCCACACAATCATCGGCGGAAAAATTATCTTCTAAAAACTTTGAATTGCGCTAGCGATTGTAGAAGCATCTTGACATTTTAACTCAATGTAGCCTACAAATTCCTCCCTGATTATTTTTGGCTTTCATCATAGAACCTTAATCCAATAGAAAGCTGCTCTTTTCCAGCGATATCTGCTGTTTCATCAGCCATTACAGCATAAGCTTTTGCCCGTTTACAGTCTTCGATTATTTTTTCTTTGATAACTTCACCGCATAATTGTATGAACTCATTTTGAATTGTTGGTGAGGTATAGACTGCGTTTTTTTGACATTTATCCAAGTGGCTCTTTAGCTTCTCATCACCAGAGTCAATCCTCAAATTTAAAAGGTCAAAGAAAACTCCCTCATTTCCTTGTTTTCCTCTAAGCGGCAAATCATGAATTCCACAAAATATTATGCATGAAATAATTGCTGACAATATTTGTTTATTTTCTTCAATCGTCTTATGGTGCCCTATTTGCAACTGGACATCAACAGGAGCATTTTCAAGAAATGCTTCTGCAGCAGCTGTTGAAGATTTGTGGTAATGGCTGCCAACGTGCTTTCTACAATCTTCATGTATATCCTTAAACTTCGTGTAAGGCCTTACCATAAATGACCCCAAAACTCCTTTAACTGTAGCAATTCTTGGCGGAAATAAAACACAATACAAACATAGAGCACCTTTCAAACGACTTGAGTACACCAGCCATGGAGTATATTGATCTAACCAACGATGGTTAAATTTTCTTTTCAAGTGAATGGCATCAGAAGCAAAATCGTAATTGGATGATGGAACCCAAGGGTTTGTCAACAATTCCTTCTTTTTTTCAGAAGGCAAGTTATTGGCACAACTAACATAACGACCAATGTCATTTTCATGGTAGCCATCGCGTTCTTCAGTTTGTTTAGAGGTCCCAGTACCAGAGACAGCTTCATGTAGATTTGAAGAACTACTTGAGCCTCCTTCAAAAATAGATTCCGATTTTGATGTTCCGACCATTTTATTTTCATCTTCATCACAATCATTGCTTCCACTTCCACTACTGTCATCATGAACTTTTTCCGTTTTAGAGATTTTGACCTAAAATAATAACCTAATATCATTCTTGTTCTTAGTCCCTAGTATAAAAATTAGTATAAAACAAAACTACCATGTAATGATAGCTTATAATGTGGATATACTATAACCGATGTTAATATTTTTTCTCTAGATTAAAAACACAAAATGAAATATAAAGTGCTGTTTGATCTTTAATATGTGAAAATTTCAAGTTTTTATATTTAGTCCCATTTGAGATATCAGCTGTGAAAATCGGTGCATTATTGTAATTTTTGTTATAATTAGAAGGCAAAAAAGTCGGCATCATAATAATGAAAAATATATAAAATCATATTAATAATGCACAGAATCTTTCGCCAAAGCTAATAAAATTTGTTTCACAAAGATACAAGCAAAGAGTAAAGAGCAATTGGCAATTTTGTAAAGGGCTCCAATTGAATTTTTTTCCAAACGTTGCGATACAAATAATCTTGAACAAAAATTAACATCGGATATAACATATCTACATTATAAGCTATCATTACATGGTAGTTTTGTTTTATTTGGTGCTGGTCGAGCAACCAATTTTCAAATTTTTGGACCATTTCTAATGGAATGACTAAAGTTTTAATTAAAAATTTAATTTTCTACTGAAATTATTTAACTTACGTTTTTGTAACCAATTTCTTATATCCATATTGTCTTTTCTATGATTTCTGTCTCTTTATACTGTGGTAAAACTATTGTTACGGATTTTCCCTCTTGTTTCTCAGGCAATAATTTAACACTGATAACTATTCACATCAACTTTATTTAAAACCAATAAAGTTAACAAAACAACACAAATATTCACTTTCTCAACACTTTTTAACTATTCCGCTTTTAAATCTCGCGCCTCGCTTTCTATTCGCCGTATGCAACTTCGTATCCTGCACTATGTACTGTACTGTACTGTCTGTCTTCGCGCCGGATAGGCAATTTTATATACTCTTTTTGAGCCTAGAAATTGCCAGAACATTCGCATCGCCGGTTCCCGTATATTCCTCACTTGTATCTCGTTTTTTCTCGAAGAAAACCAGTGGCGTTTCGTTACTCTATTAAATAGGACACTGTCGCTAGACAAGAGCACTTACACACCAACTCAATAGTTGTTGCAAAAAGTATTGTCCTATGTTAGGATTTGGAGCAAGTTGTGTTTTAACCACTTGATAGTTTTGCACGAACTGCACTCGGGCGTGACATTTTTCCGTACACTGACGATCCCGAGTCTCGTTCAGGCAACTTTTGTTTTAACTTGTTGGTGCAGGTCTTACGTACATTATAAGAGTATTTATTTCGGATTCTGATGTAGGATTGTGTATTGAATGTTTCAAAATATTTCACACTAAAACTACTTATTGAGTAAATTTATTTCAATTAATTAATAGGATTAAAAAATGTAGTTAAATGAGATCAAACAAAAAAGTGACAATTTTTTACCATTTTTCTCAAAATGTCCGACTGTTAAGTGGTTGAATCGAACACTAAAATTGACGTATTCTGAGAGTAAATCGAACACTCGTTTTATCCAGTTCTGGTGTGGGACAATTCTGGTGTGCACCAATGCATTAAATGCATAGATCGAAAACGCTATTAATATATATTTAGCACTATGTCAGTTTTTCAAACAGCTTTGTTTTTTGCTGATGAAATATATTTTAGTGACAAAGGACACGCGAATAATTTTATTTATTAGAGCTTATTAACTAATATTAAAATGTTCATAAAAGCAACCAAACGACCACAACAACAAACAAAATATATAAAACAGATAACAAAAAAAATATGCAGAACAGAAAAATATGTATATTTTAGATTTAATTTTTTGTTTATTAAAATTTAAAAATTATTTAATTTATTTTTGCTCTTCCAGGGGGGGGGCAGTTGCCCCTCCCTGCCCTTCGCTGGCTACGCCCATGGTAAGGAACTGAATATGGTTTCTTTAAAACTGGTATTACATTTTCTTCCACATTGAATTTTACTTCAAAATGTTTAATCGAGTGACACAGATTTGAATCAAAAACACTACTAAACCTTGTCTTCTACATACTTAAAAAATTACTTGTGTCTTTAATCTGATTTGCACAAAAATTACTTTTCCAGTTTGGGAACAAAACATCTAACCAGTTCCTACCCAAAAGAGGTGTAAATTCTTGGCGTGCACATTACAGTTTAGACACGCACGAAAACATGCACAACAATATTACGTTATCCAATTCTCGTAAATCATACTTTCTTCGCCCTATATACGTATAGAGGAAACTCGGGTACCCAGGGACGTCGGGTAGCACGGGACACTTTACGTACAGACATTTTCACAACGTGTAAAGTCTATGTAAAATCTTTTCAATTGCACGTGATCAAACTTCATGACGTCAAATTTGAACAGTGTTGTCAAATGTTTGTTTACATTTCAACATTTAATAGAAAGGTTAAGTTTTTACAAATTTTTATGTTTTTTCCAAACTATGTTGATACATTTTACAATCAAAACTAAAACACACTAATAATTTTATACCAAGATTCTAATAAATGTCCCAGACTTATGAAAGTCGACCATCTGAATATATATTGATCGTAGGCGAAAGATTAGTTTCTGTCTCTCGACGATTGTTCTATTTTATACAAAAAATTCTTTAAAAATATTAAAATAATAATAATTCTTTTACAAATCATTTAACAATGGTTACATTATAAAAAAAAACATATTGCTGAAGGTGTTCACTTAGAAATCAAGGTGTACCTAAAATAATGTCGAATCGAGACTAAAATACTAAAATATTAATATAATTAGAATAAATTGTAGACTAAGATGTGATGTTAAATTGTATTAAACTACTTAAACTCCTTAATTAATTACTTAATATTAAATATAACATCGCTTTCAGAATCACAATCTTCATTTAAATCTTTTCATTGGACTCACCTTACAGATGCTAATTATTTAATGCGGCTACCACACGCTGAAAGAAGACATTTAATACAGCGTAATTAAAGCATTAATCTATGTGCTTCTCTAACAGCAGAAAGGTAAAAAAGGACCACCATTATCACGTTCACGTAAATTAATTTATTTTATTTCGCCACCATAATGTTCTTTATACGCCTCCAAATGCGGGCGTAATGTGGTCTTTATAGCACGGAAATGTCATTGTTGCTAAGCAGCATGATTGACAGCTGACCCATGACATGATATTTCACGTAAGTTGAAAGAATTATTGAAACAACAACCTTACTATACAACCTTTATTAATTTAACAATAATAATATTAATAGCAATATCACAGTATCTTAGTAACAACAAATTAGTCTTTGCGTTTTCACCTTTCATTTTAGAATGCAAATTATTTACAAACAAACAGTACCTTAGCAACAATTTAGCAATATCACAGTATCTTAGTAACAACAAATTAGCCTACTGTCGACTTAGTTCACTGCATTTGCATTTAAAAACTTGCCGAAAATACTAAATCTTTTTAAAAGTTTGTTCCAGTTTCATGGTGCAAAATAAAATAAAACATTGTATGTACCACGGGCATAATTGTACATTATGCCCTTAATACGTATATATCTTTTATTTTATTTTGCCACCATAATGTTCTTTATACGTCCCCAAATGCGGGCGTAATGTGGTCTTTATAGCACGGAAATGTCATTGTTGCTAAGCAGCATGATTGACAGCAAACACATGACATGATATGTCACGTAAGTTGAAAGAATTATTGAAACAACAACCTTACTATACAACCTTTATTAATAAAGTTTTTGCGTTTTCACCTTCCATTTTAGAATGCAAATTATTTACAAACAAACAGTACCTTAGCAACAATTTAGCAATATCACAGTATCTTAGTAACAACTACTGTCGACTTTATTTCACTGCATTTGCATTTAAAAACTTGCCGAAAATACTGAATCTTTTTAAAATTTTGTTCCAGTTTCATGGTGCAAAATAAAATAAAACATTATACCATAATTGTAGATTAGGTCAAAAATTCGCGTCGGGCTTTTGACATTCCCTCGAGCCATAATCTTCTGATTATGCCTTAATACATAAATATCTATTATTTCTACCAAACCTGAATTATACTTTATCTATTGTAGAATCCACCGATTGTATAAAATTTATGTTATTTTAGCTACCATCTAAATAGACACTTGCTTAAAAATTGTTTGGTAAATCCGTTAACCCGGGACGGCGTATATTCGAATATCAAGAGACAAACTAATTTTTGTATTTAATGTTGCTTTTTTGCAGAATGCCAAAATTTAAAGGCAGAACAACTACTCGAGGTTCTTGGACTGAAGCTGCTGATAAATATAATGTTCCTAAAACTACTTTTCACAGAAGAATTGCAGGAATACGAGAGGGTTTATCTATACACGCAAAGCCAGAAGTAGGTCGGTTTGAGGCCACATTTAACGACAAATATGAAAAGATCTTAGTTGCTCATGTCAAAGACTTGGACAGATCAATGCCCCTAGCGAAAAAAATTTTTTTGAAATTAGGGTATGATTTGGCTGAGAATTTAAAAATCGAACACAGGTTTAAAAGAATTACTAAAACTGCTAGCAAGGAGTTCTATTATGGATTATAAAGCGACATCCAGAGCTAACTCTACGTTCACCAGAAGCTACTAGTTTAGCTAGAGCTGTTGGTTTTAATAAACCACAAGTAAATTTATTTCGATAAACTCTAAATCCTTTTGGATACTTACAAATTTTTCCAATCACACATACTTAACGCTGATGAGGCCATCTCCTGTGTGCGTAAAAATGAACGTGTTTTCTCTCAGAAGGGAAAGAAACAAGTAGAGAAAATAAATTCGGCTGAAAGAGGACAAAATGTGACAATTATGGTTTACATGAATGTTACTGGTTCATTTATTCCCCCCTTATTTATTTTTAAGGGACAAACAATGAATCACAGATTGATGTAATGCTCCTCATGAGGCTATTGGTGCTGCACAAGTTAATGGATGGAGGCATCTGTTTTTTTTTTAGTATGGCTGAAACAGTTAGTTAAGCATATTCAATCAACTAAGTATAATCCAATCCTTTTGATTTTGGACGGCCATAGTAGTGATAACGACCTTCAAGTAATTTTGTATGCACGCCAAAATAATACACATATGGTGAGCACCTCACCGCACACAACTCATAAAATTCAACCCTTGCATCGCACATTTATGAAACCATTTAAGAGAGCCTTCAATGAAGCATGCTCGTTTGAATGAGAGCTCACCCTGGTGCACGATTGGACATTTAGACATTGCACAAAAAGGTTTTCAGTGTACAGGAATCCATTTGACCGAAATGTCTTTAATGATCTAGAATTTCTTCCCTCCATAATGACTAATATTTCGGAAAACACAAAACCAATGCATCAGAAAGTTCAGTACATACCTACAATACACAAATTCCGCCACAGGAAGTATTTAATTCTAGGCTCAGTGAAAATGAAATTACTACCGACATCGAAGATCAAACACGAAAAAAGTCTGAAAAAATCATTCGCCTTGAGACACCGGCTCCAAAAGAAAATATAGAACCAAGAGGAGCTACAACTCCATTTAATCAGAATACAATTATAACCGTTGCTGAAGTTCATACAGAAATCCCTAGACGATATATCTGTTCACCGCAAAAAACCAGTTCCATTTGCTGAAAATCCTGCCAAACCTCAGTCTTCAACTACTACCCCCCCTTCTTCTCCAGACACTAAAGCTGCTGTTAGAATTTTAGATGAAATTTCTCCCCTTCCCAACTGAAGCCAAGGAAGAATGGACAGCAGGAAAAGAAAAGCTGAAAAATCTGAAATTCTAACCTCAACTCCTTTTAAAAACCGTCTAGAAGAAAAGGCTAAGAAAGTAACGAAAACTATTAAGTTTGAGAAATCTTCAAAAGAAAACGAATATAAGGAACAAAAAAATAAGAAAAAGATCAAAGAATAAAATCAAAAAACATACTAGAAAAGTGGAAAAGAATTCGAATGACCTTAAAAATACCTCATCATTTAAGAGATAAAATTCAAAACGAGATAATAAATCTAATTAGGCACCAACTTAACGGCGGAAATGTTAAACAGGGTTAAAAAGTGTAAATATTTTTCTATTATCATTGACTGTACACCCGATGTTAGCCACCAAGCAAATCTCTGTTTGCATTTGATTCGTGAATTTAAATTTTGGATCAACATTCTTGTTATCGACATTGGAACAATATGGTTTAAATATCGACGATTTACGTGGACAAGAGTACGACAATGGTGCTAATATTCGGGGGAAAGTAATGCAAAAAATGTGGCAACCGCTTTAGGAAAAAAATTAAACATTTTGAATTCGTATGTTTATTAAAGTTATGGTATAATATTTTAAGCAAGGTAAATATTTCAAGTAAAATATTACAAATCAAAGATTTGATATTTCTCTTGCTTGTTCAAGTTTAAACATATTATCCGATTTTTGTAAAAAGATATAGATCAGGGTTTTCTAATGTATTAGTCGATGCTAAAGAAGTTGGTTCTTCGCTCGATGTTGAGGCAAAATTTGAGACTAAAGAAATATTAAGGCCAAGAACAAGAAAAATAAAAAAAGCAGTTCACTTACGAGCATGATGATGGGGTAATAGAAAGTAGGGAACTCCGTTCTATACAAGAGAGATTTACATTGTTAATGCAGTTTTCAAAAAATTCAAATTTTTTTAAGTAACCTGTTTAAGTTTTCACAGCATTCAGTAAAAGTGCAACTTTTGAAAGTATTCTAACGGACAAAAATAAAGGTGAACGTGATATTAACGGTAAAGAATTATTACATGAATGACAGTTTTTGCAAAATTTTGAGTTAAAATCAGAGATAATATCATCCCAATTATATATATTAAATAATATATAATATATAATATATAATATATATATATATATATATATATATATATATATATATATAGTGTAACAACCTTTTTTGTGGTTGTATTAAAAAGTACGTTAATCTAAGATCATTAATTTATTTGGCGTAAAATTAGAGGAGTTTTTAATTATTAATATGTAGAATTGAAAACTGGCAATTTAATTGGCATTTCATAGAACAAATCTTTTGGGTGTAATATTACGTAAATTGTAATAGTTCCCTCTCTTAAAAAAATTGGATTTATATTATGTCACAGCGCAACGCAAGAAAACTTTTACACTTGAGTTATTCTGAAAGCTTTTTGTAATTCAGTTAATACTGAATATTAACAGCCATCATCATGATTTTTATTTAATTTTTTATATAGTGTGCCATCATATTTTGGTGGCACGTTAATTTACACGTTAATTTACACTACGTTAATTTACACTACGATAATTTATACGTTAATTTACACGATAATTTATACGTTAATTTACACGTTAATTTACACTTTTCAATACTTATTTTTAAAGTATGCATTTTTTAAGTACTTACTTATTAAGTACGCACCTTATAATCACTTAATTTGTATACTTACAAATCTTTAATGGCACGTATAAGTCTATATTTTAAAATATTATTATCTTAAATGGCAAGTTTACATGAGTTACCCTTACAACGCAAGTTCTGCATTCTGTTACCAATAAATTTGGCGAATTAAACTACAAGGAAATTCCATAAAGCAAGACATTGACTTCACCACAGAAACCCTTCTGCTTCATAGTACCTGTTTCAGTTTATAAACCGAACAGTTAAAAGGTAAAGTTTTTTTATAATTTAGTTTAAGACTTCTGAATATTTTTTCTCATTTTCAACCATTAATTAATAAACTTATGTAATTTGTTATTTTATTTTTATTTCTGTTAAATGTTTTTAGTATTCATTATTTAGGGTTTTGTTATTTTCCTGGACAAAGATAACATGGCGCTCGAGAATTTATTATTTTAGTTACAATTTTTTGATAACATTTATGCCATTAAGTGGGAATAATCAAGCATAAAGAGGCAACTAGCATTTCAGGTAGGTTAATTAAACTATTTATTAGAATCCTCCCTTATATTCATCTACCGATGAGTCAGCGGCACATTATTAACAATTTGTATTGTTGTTACAGTTTGATAATACAATTTAGTTAGGTTACAATATATATATATATATATATATATATATATATATATATATATATATATATATATATATATATACCTAACTATGAATAAACATAGTTTTTTTTAATAATAATTGTTAATTTACCACATACGATATAGTTTTGTATATCGTATACAGATTCATTAGATTTGCAAAAAAGACGAGAGAGAGGGAACATAAAATTTTCTTGCCACGGGGCGCTTGAGGTCTTTGCGCGTCACTGCACGTGAAGGTAACCTTACCTTTTATTAGTAGATACATCAGAAAATGAGTCTATCAATCCCAGAAAGGCTACTTCCATCTTTACTCATACTTTCTCTTACATTAAATGTACAAAAAATGTAAGTTTTGTATCTACTTACATGTGCAATTTAAAAAAGATAAAAACATACACTTGATAATATTTTGAATATAAACAAGAAATAAATATTATACAAAACTAATTAAGACGACTTTTTTATAATATATAATTTAATAACTTATAAATACTATTCCGTCTACATCTTTAATAAAAATGACGTTTAAATTAAACACATTAATGTGTTACTCGGGAAACTTATCTAAGATTTGTCTGTTTAATAAAGGATTCCTTATGCACGAAGCACCCATACACACGCATACACGCTTACGATCACTCACACTCACGTGAATGATGTATAAGCTTAAATTGATTTATGACCACTTTATTTTCATTTATTCCAAACGTATATATATATATATATATATATATATATATATATATATATATATACAGTGTTGGGTAAGATCCATTTATATAGGATCTAGATACAGATCCAAACACATTTTTAAAAACTGATCTAGATAAAGATCCAAGATCCGTACGTAAAATGGATCTAGATAAAGATCAAAGATCCTTGAAATGGGATCTAGATCTTTTATAAAGATCCGACATTCCTAAAATTGTTTCGAGATTTTTCTAATTATTAATATTATCTTTAATTGCTAGTATTGCTACTGATGAGTAGTACTCCCATTCCCATGATCATTTTTCATGTAATACAAATATTAGTCCGTAAGGTTAAATTATTAAGAAAAATAATATACAAATATAATTTTATAGGTTTTATTGAAAACTGACATTAATTATTTAACGCACTACAAATTACAAAATTAGTATTAGGTACACATTTACACTTGCAAGTTGCAATGTTAATTGTTAATTTAACTTAACACATAGTTGTTATACAATTATAAGGATAAGGACATTTATCTAAATTATTATAAGTATACATTACATAATTACATTTTATTATCTAATTTTATTTTATTTTGTTTTAAAATTAATAGCATCTCAAATATATCATCACCTAATCTATTCCTACGAGGAGTTAAAATTAGTCCACCCATACTAAATATCCTTTCAAGGGGCAGATGAAGGAAGTATAGAATTATATTTTAAAAGATTTCTTTTATAGCAGGGTACATATTTAATTGCTCATAGTTAGTGCTTGTGTCTTTAAAATAATTTGTGCATTCTGAATCAAATGTTGTTTACGATTGAGTATTTATTTTTAAAAAATCGAAGAATTCGTCCGTGGCAGAGGATTTTTTTTCAGTAAGTGTGAACTGAATCTCTGATTCTGAATTATTAAGATTTTCTTGAAATCCGGAATTGGTAAGTTCACAAATAATTGCGTTTGACAGAATGCTGTTTCATTTTTAAAGGGGGTAATTTTTAACCACCATAATTTAAATTTTGGGTTAGAAATTGTGGATAACAGGTAAGGTCGACTACTAGAATTTTTAATATCCATTATATTAGAGAAACGTCTTGTAAAGCCGTTCAATAAACATTCTCTTAATTTAGAACAAAATGTCAGTTTTGTCATTGCTTCTAAGCTAGCTTTAATTTTGAAAAGTGTTGGCAAAATAGTACCTAACTGACAAGTTTTTTCATCTTGTAAAATATCTAATGCAACGGCTATAGGTTTTGTAACAGAAATACATTCGTTTAAAAACACAAAATCTGACAGTTGGAACACGTCTAATTTTAATAACTTACAAACATCACTTAACTTTGCTTCAATATTAATTAGTTTAACACATGCGTCATACATGGAATTCCAACGAGTAGGACAAGGAACTTTCAATTTGACACCGCAAACATTTTCTAACTGATCCGACGCCTTAGTTGACCTACTCACTAAATTCCATAAAGAATAAGCTTTCCCAAAAACAGTATCGTACATTTTTTATACCTTATGTTTTCAAATGCTTTAGCTGCATGTATCGTAATTACAAGGCTGAGTGTATGCGAACAACACTTAAAATGTTCGGGCAAAAGCACGTAAGTACTGTCAGTATCAAAATCAGGTAATGATTCAACATCTACATCATTTTGATTTTGCAACTCTGTTAATTCGCTATCGCTGCTCTTATTACATATAGAAGCAGTAAATACGTTAAAAGCTTTATTAAAGTTGCTTGCGTTATCTGTTACCGTTCCTGAAATTTTACCGAGATTTAATTTGTATTCGTTATGAATTTCACTTATTAATTCCGCAATTCTGTCAAATGTGTAAATTTAAATCGCCTACAGCTTAATGCAAAAGATTTACGTTGGAAGCTATTACTATCGATAAAGTGTGCAGTCATACCAAGATAACTTTTGTTATTGGTGCTCCAAACATCTGCAGTTGTACAGACGTATTTGGTTTTATTTAATTCTTCTATTACAGCACCAATAACTGCTGATTTCTCTTCTTCTAATTTACTCTTGAGCGTTTTTCGGTCACAAGGTTTTTGCCAGAAAGTCCTTCTACTAACCTAATAAATGCGGGTTTTTCGACTGTACAAATAGGCCTCATCTCTTCAATTATGTAATCTAAGACGAGTTTGTTAACCGAGTTCTTTGTGGTAGAACTGGTAGATCGTTGAAAAATGTTAGTCTTGTTGAAATTCTTCATTGATAAAATTTCGGTTTTACTTTTTTGTTGTCTTTTCTGCATCGAATTTGCTAAATGTTACTGGATGCTTTCTAGAAAAAAGGAGAAAGTGTATGTTAATTTATAAAATTCAAATTGAAGTCAGTTCAAGTTTCAGTCAAAATTTAGATAACACCAATTTTGAAAGCGACTGAATCCCATCTTTTATGAATACAGGTATCATAAACATTTAAAAAGTTTTTGATGCATTAGGGACTTTAAGAAATAAATCTCAACCTTTTGTAAACGTTCTTTACACACGAGAAACTAAGTATTTTGCAACAAAAATACTTTACGTAATTCATATAGAATTTAATAAGAAAAATTAAGTCTACAAATCACGTTTTGATATATCAGATGATGTATTTCGTAAGAATCCAATAAATGATACTAAAATTCTGCCAAAAACTATATTAATACATACCTTGATATGCCGAATAAAATTTCCTGTTGAAGTCACATGACCTTGTATTTGTATTTAGACACTGGGTCACTATCTTGTTGTCACATTTTGATAAAATTTTTTGAAATTTACCGCTTAAGATTGGCGGAACTTCCATTAATTCAGCTTCGTCACTCATTGTTAATCTAACTAACAATTAACAAATGTGCTTTACTTAAAGTCGTATTCTTAAGAACTGAAGACAAGATTGTTGTTTTTCTATACCTCCTTTTGTTCGATTAAATTAGCAGCAGGGAATTCCAGTTCCACTTAACTTAAGTACCTACTTTAATGGATGGATGACCCCATTGTCATTACTCATTAAGTCATTAGATTAGCACTTAGGTGTCATTACCTGCCTTTGTAGCTTTGGGAAACAAAACAACCGACGGAAATATTAACAAAGGAAATGAATAGTTCTATTATTGGTTATTTCGAATTTAATATGCCTCAGGCAGTAGGTAATTGTGTAAATGTGTATGCATCTCTGTGGGGTACGGATGTAACGGTCGTAACGGAGCATAATGTATTTTTTAAATATAAAGCTCTGTTGCCTCAAGCCAGTTAAAAATTTCACAAAATACCCTTAAAATACATTTTAAAATATTCTAATGGATCTTTGGATTCAAGTACTAAAGATCTGTTAAAATGTGATCTAGATCCAGATACTAGATCCTAGCAGAGCAAAGTATCTAGATCCAGACCATAGATCCGTTTAGTAGATCTAGATCCTGGATCTAGATCACTTTGATCTAGATCCTACCCAACACTGTATATATATATATATATATATATATATATATACACATTTTTATCTGTGCCATCGACGCCTCACATATACTTATTGTTATTATATTCTGTAATTGCACATGGTTTGTCAATTGTAATTTTTAGTTTTTGTACTTTTGAATACCTTTGAAGCTTAGACATTGGCAGTAAACCAAAAGCAGTTGAAGCAATGTTTACAACCGTGTTATCTACCCAATGTGTAAGGCGAATGTCCGTATCCTTCATTTTACACATTCAGAATAACCTCGTTCCTTTTTTAACTGTTATTTTCTGGAAATTGGACCGTTTTTTGGAATTCTACTTTCGCTTATTGTTCCAGTTCCATTATATCCGGACTTTTTAAATATTTGAAAGTGGAAAAATAATGAATAAATTATCAAAATAAAATGAGAACGGTAAATTTTACACATTTTTTTCAAAATAATCTATCATGTTTAGAAGTGGTGCTGCACACTTAACCAAATTTGTCTTAATGTTCAATTTTTCATCTCGGCCTTCGTGTATTTAAAATTCACTAGATAACCAGTTGACGTACTAAGAGACCGGACTTTATATCCAAATCGTAAAGGCTTTCCTTTTCTAAATTGCTTACAGCCATAGCAACCGTAGTAAGCAGTCATGCTCTCTTCGAAAGACAAATTCTATTCGGGGCGAAAACGTTTCAAAAAGTTGGTTTTTAGATGGTCTGTAATTGGCCTTAGTTTCCACATTTTATCGCCTTTGTCAGCATTTGAGTTATGATTAAAATGAAGAAACTGCACAATTTGTTAAAAATGGTTCCTATGTATTGCATTTACTACAATTTCATTACGCAAGTCATCTTCTGTTGATCACATAGAACGAGTTCGTGTATAGTAATTGTACCCACTGACAAGTAATAACACTCGCCTTTCATTGATAGTAATCTTAAGATTTAGTTTACTTTATAAAACGGCGTATTTTCTTGAGACTTCGCAAATGTGCTCAAGCATTGTGTCATCGATAAGATTTTTAAATTGTTCATGCGAAAGTAACCCTAAGCAATCTTCATAATTCCTTTCCGGAAATATAGAAGACATACCACACCATTCAAATTTCGCATCTTTTTTGCTGGAAGGTATTGGACAAACTGATGTAGCTGGTTGCACCATACACAACCGCGTTTCTTTTCTTTTGGTTATTCTTTTGTTTAAACAGCAACCAGCCTTTAATTGACTAGGGCAAACGTAGTCAGGTGTTCCTTCTTCTTCATCGCCATCATCTACGCCGCTTATATTTAATCGAAAAAGCTCTTCCTCATCTGATACCAATTCTTTAAGTGCTTCTTTGAATGAAATTGGCCTAAGAACAAACGGGAACAATAAAACTAGTAAACTAAATCATAAGAATGAACCAACATAACCATATGGTTACGCTAGTATACACACACACACACACACACACACACACACACACACACACACACACACACACACACACACATATATATATATATATATATATATATATATATATATATATATATATATAATTTTATCTGACAATGTCAGAAATTTTAAATTAGGTGACTTGAATTTTGCCAAAAACATATTGGTCGGTTTTCTAAATCTTTTTTACTATTGCAAACACTATTTTTATTAATTTTGATATGGAGCGTTTCTAACAAAAGTCTTTTCTTGTAATTATTGTCTATGTCCAAAATGTTTGTTTCATTATAATTAAAATTGTGCTTAAAATTTATAACATGTCTTGCCAACGCAGTGCTATTAGGTTTAACTCATGCATTCGATTTATGTTGTATGATTCTATTTTTTAACGTTTGTAAGGAAGTGCCAATGTAATTAATGTTATAATTTTCACAAGGAATTTGGTATACAGTATTAGTTAATAATTCTTTTTTTAGTTTACATTTTAATTTTGAATGTAAATTTCTACCTTTGTTTTGGGGTAAAAATGCTGGTTTTATATTAAATTTTGCAAGGCGCTTAAACATTAAACATTTTTTGTTTGAAAATAGAATTGGTACATAATTAATTTGGTTAAGAGCGTTTGTTTCATTTTTAAAATTACTATAGAAAGAGTTGACTTGTTTCTTAATTATATTCAAAATTAATGATTTAGGGTAATTATTTTTTATGAAAGCCGAAATAATTTTTGATGTTGAAAGGTCTAAATTTAGGATCGGAAATTGTCAAACATTTAAAAATAGTATTTTCAATAATATTACGTTTCATATTTAAAGGATGACTAGAATGATAATTTAAGTTTCGCCAACTATGAGTATTTTTCTGAAACCAATCAATCGAAATAGAATTATTATCATTACGAGTAATTTTGGTATCTCAAAAAGAAATTGAATGGTTATGTTCTAATTCTACTGTAAATTTTAAACGGGGTGAAAATCATTAAAAATGTTAAGTAGTTCTTCTATGTCATCTTGTTTAGCTATTAATAATTCGTCATCTACGTATCGGTAATAAAATGAAGATTCAAAACTTAATTTATTAATGAATTATACAACAATTTATCCAATTTGGATAGTGTTTGACTTTTAAACCATTACCTTATTATTAATAATTTAAAATAAAAAGTCCACTATCGTTTATATATTATATATATATATATATATATATATATATATACAGTATGTCCCCGGATCGACTTTAAAAGAGGAAAATCTCTTATTTTTCATTTCTCATAAAATTTCATTCTTGCTGATTTGCCCTGCTTGTTTTCAAACCCCGAAACACAAATTACTTGCTATTTAACTCAAACGGTTCTCGAGATAATATCATTTTTCTTGAAAAATTCGAGCTTTTCGTAATTTTTGAAGTAAATTGATTTGTTTCAAAGGAAAAATCAAATTGGTCTCACAAGTTTTAATTAATAAATTTAACAGTTGGTGGTAAAATGAAATGAAATTCTCACAAACTGAACTATTAATTTTTTATTCGAATAATGCTCCTCCTTTTTCCGCACAGGTTTCAATGCGAGCTCTGAATTCATGAAACTGCGCCTCATTTCTTCGATTGAAAGGGACTGGACAGCATTCCGTATCCCATTTTTCAATTGCTCTTCATCATTGTCTAATGGCTCACTGTACACAATTTGTTTTAAACGACCCCACAGATACAAGTCCATTATTGTGAGATCAGCCTTCTCGGCGGCCATAAAATGGGACCATCTCTTCCTATCCAGTTGTCATGGAACTCTGTATTGAGCCACTGGCGAACAGTACCACATTAATGAGCAGGGCACCCATCGTACTGGAAGAACATTTCTAATTTGGTTAGTTCAATGAGCAATTCATCCAGTTTATCAGTTAAAAATTTCTAGACAACGAAATTTCACAAATATGAATAACGGTTTAAATTTTGATCAAAAAAATATGGGCCAATAATTCCATGGTACGAAACCGCACACCACATTAACTTTTTTCAAACATTATCTGCGACTAGCAATTCGGAAGTTTGATTCGTCCTACTCCATGTAACGGTTTCAAATGTTGGGAGGAAACGACTCCGTTATGTTTGAAAAGGTCGATTCATCGGAGAACATTATTCGTTTATGCAAAATTTGATATCTTCCAAAACTCTATTGCCACATTTCAAACAATAAATCCAGATCGTTTGACTTCATCACCGTTCTCTAAAGTTTGCCTAAGATTGCGTGCTTAAATGGTAAAATTTTGTTCTCCTTGAAGATTCTTTGTTAATATTGAGATTTACCTATCCCAATTCGTAGTGCCCTCCTTCTTAAATGACAACCTTGGAACTTCTGTTTGCGGAAATGAACGGCGAGAACAGTAGCAGCATCTTCTTCATTGAACAACTTCTTTAGGGTCTTGTTTAGGTTTAAAACCGAGCCTGTTTGAAGGAATTTAGTTTACCAAGTTTTTTGCTCCGGCATTCGAAATGGCAACCTACCGGGTATTTTTGGTTGAATTTTCTGATAACAACTCGGTATCCACTCTTCCCCAGTTCGTAACATTGAAGTTAGATAAATTCTTTGTTGTAAAGTCAACATTATAGCATACAATTCAAATTAGCATGAATTAATTTGCAGTTCAACGAGAATTATCACATTTGAAATAATTTCTGTCACTGGTGATTTTCAATGAAATCCGCCTACTAAAGTTACTTCTAAAAATTAGGAATAAACATTCTAAGTCCAATTTTCAAGAAAAATGATATTATCTCGAGAACCGTACGAGTAAAATAGAAAGTAATTTGTCGTTTCGGGGTTTGAAAACATAGCTAGGGCATAATCAATCAAGAATGAAATTTTCTGAAAATCAAAAATAAGAATTTTCCCTCTTTTAAAGTCGATCCGGGGACATACTGTATATATAGGCTGTATCGTAAAAAACGCCCCAAGCTATAACTTCGTTATTTATCGGCAGATTTTAAAAATTCAAAAAAACAACTTTCATTTTTTTATCTTTGCCCTCAGTGACATCGATAGTCAACTTTTTTTTTCTTAATAGAAACGTCATATTGTAGACATTTTTTTTTCTGAATTCAACAGAATTAACATAACTTAATATTTATTCAACAATTTCTGGAAAAAATAAAAGTAATCCCTAATTATTAACAAATGCCATTTAAATAACTAGTGAAATCTGCATCACAAATATTGTTCAAATTGTCTGCCGCCTTGACGAATACATAGCTCGCACCTTATAATCACTCCATAAGTAGCGTTCATTACAACATTTGGAGGTATTTCTCGACAAACCTCGATTATTCTTCTTCTGAGGTAGTTTTCATTCTGGGGCTGGTTTAAATAGACTTGGTCTTTAAGGTAACCCTAAAAACAAAAGTCAAGTGGCGTGAGGTCAGGGGAACGAACAAGCCACCGAATAGGTCCATTTGTCCCAATCAACCTTGCGCCAAATCTGTTTAAAATTCACATGTGCATTATGTGGAGGAGCCCCATCTTGTTGAAAATAAATTCTATTGTGTTCAGCAAGAGTAGTCCATCTAAAAAGTTTTCGATATTTTCATTCAAAATATTATTCATAATATTTGTCTTGAGTAAGTATTCCGTCGATAAAAAATGGTCCAATTAATCGATCGCCCAAAATATCGCACCAGACATTGACAGTAAATCTTCTTTGAAAATTATTTTCTACAATAAGTCTAGGGTTTTCTTGAGTCCAGTACCAATGGATGTTTCTATTATAAATGCCATTATTGCTAAAGGTACACTCATCAGACCAAATTATTTTTTTATAGAAATTACCATTCCCTCGAACCGCGGCTAAATAAAAACGGCAAAATTCAATTCTTCGATCGTGATCATTTTGCTCCAGAGCTTGCACTTTTTGCGTAACGCACGGTTTAAATTTGTGCTTTTTTAATATTCTATCTACAGTATCCATAGAGGTGTTGTTCAAATCACTAGCAATTTTACGTGTAGACGTTCTCGGCTTTTCCTGAACACTGAGAAGAACGCCTAACGCTACCTCTTCATTAAATTGACGATGCCTTCTTTTAGGCTTCTTGAAACTACCATAATTTCTTAAATTGTTTTCAAGTCTTGAGAATTTTTGTCGATCTGGAATTTTTCTGTTCGGAAATCGATTGATGTAGAGACGCACCGCTTGGCCACTATTTTTATTACATTCAAAGTACACTTGGAACATGTCGGTCAATGTGCTGTTATCCATCATAGAAATTAAAGTGATCTTTTCACAGTATTATAAAAATAATAAAAAAATTGTGATGTTGACAATTCAGTGACACGATCTGACATTTTGCTAAAGGCAAGTAAGTCTTCATGCGTGGAAATGAATGCGAAACAAAAAGCGACTTTTAAAATTATGTCAACTCGTATGCAAATGTTAAATAAATATTAAGTTATGTTACACTGTTAAATTCAGAAAAAAATTGTCTACAAGATGACGTAAAAATAAACACATGCTTCCATTAAGAAAAAATCGCTGTCACTGAGGGCAAAGATATAAAAAATGAAAGTTGGTGTCATCTTGTAGAGTATATCAAACCATTAATTTGTTTTTTTGAATTTTTAAAATCCGCCAAAAAATAACGGAGTTACAGCTTGGGGCGTTAGATAACATTTCCAGCATGGGGATCTCGCTTATTATAAAAGATACAGATTTGGTTAAATTAGATGAATTACTCCTAAGGATTAGTGAAATTATAGGACACTCTCAATTTCCAAATTTCCATGTATTTTAAAACATATAGAAAAAAAAAATGTCAAATTTCTTTTCTTGAAATATCTTTTTATATTACACATATAAATTTTATTTGCTCTTTCTTAAGATATTTTTATGCAGAATTTAAATATCAATTTGGATTTTTTTGTACTTTCTATTTTTTGAAAATGTAAACTTTCACCATTAACACTCATAATAAAATACTTATCTTTTTGGGATTTTTGAATGGTGTACTTTAAATTATACAATCTAAACGTTTCGATAACACTTACAGTTATCTTCGTCAGTAGTAATGTTTGTTAAAATTGTTAAGATGTAGTAACAATTATTTTTTACTGAAAACATAAACAGTACAAAGTTTTAAACAATTGAACAAATAGCTTTTATGTTTCCCAAACTATATAAATAAATAATATTTATGTTTGAAAATTTGAATAAATTTTCTTCAGGGAAAATAACTTTACTGCAACGAAAATTTAATAAATGCGTGCCAAATGACCTAAGCTTTGGAAAAATAATGCTAAACCTATTAGAAAAACAACGGGACATTGTGTCCCATATATTTTTCACTGGACACATGCATACCATCAGTACAAAGTTTGTGAAAAAACAAACATGAATCTAAACTTATTTTTAGTGTTAGTCGTCCTAAATATAAGGAAAATAAAAATAATCATTACGTATGATATGGCGCGAAACAGTTTGAACATAAAGGTATTGCACAGGCGCTACAAATTGTTGTTGTGCGTTTTTTTTCGGAACATCGTCTACATCTCTTTATTGTTTTTGAGATAACAGGTAGATGATCTCCTACATTGAAAAGCGTTCAGGAAGCATTTGATGGTCGACCATATGATCTCTTTCTTACAAATTTTGCATTCTGGTGTCCTAAAGCTACCAAATTCTCCCACAATTCAACAAAATTGTCAGGAAAGGAATGTTAGAACGTTGGCGTGATTCCTTATAAATGATCCATACATTTACTACAGTAGTTAGTAGCAGTTTGTAAAATACCTTTTTCCACCACTTTAGGGACTTACGATCTATATCATAGAGACCACTCAATTGGTCTGACAGGTCTACCCCTCCCATAAATTCTATGGTCTTGGGTCAAGGAATACTAACTTTACTGCCGTCTTTTGCTTTGCGATTTGCCTCAGATTGATGAGATTGTACCATTTTCAATATCCCCACGAGCACGTTTTTCTTTGGAAATTTCGGCATATTCTTTCTTGTGCAAATGTAAGTTCCAACTGCAGCGAAGGGTAGAGTGTATATCAAATTAACTGAGGTAAAAAATCCATCAAAGCAAACTGAGGTTTCATTTCCTCTAACTGTACTGGTCAACCTCGTCACAACTCTTTCTCCTAAAGTTCCATCAGAAGGCCCTTCTTCCTTTCCACTATATATATGGAAGTCATAGACGTAGCCAGTTAGTGAATCACAACGCTCCCAAATTTTGAGCCCACGCTTGATGGGCTTCAAGGGAAGAAATTGCTTTAGGCTGGATCTTCCCTTGAACTTCGTCATACTCCGATCTTGCCTTCAAGAAGGTACCTTTTAGGCAATTTACTAAATCGTCCACGTAGTAAGCCTTGCTCGCGTTCTCTGGTTTTTTGGGTATATTGAAGTATAGCTTACTAATCAATAGTTTGAAGCGGTCTCTCGAAATGGCAAGTTTAATTGCTTCATTTCCTAGACTCTTGTTCGAAGACCAGTAATGGTGGATAGCCGGTAATTTATTGTATACCATAATAAATAGGCACCCCACAATGATCATAACTTCATGACAATCAGTATGAACTTGTATGTTTTTGTCCAGATTTATGTGCCAATATGTCTAGCCTTTCGTTAGTACATTGCGCAATATAGTTCAAGAGGCTTTTCGGGTACAGTTTTAGGAAAATATCAACTGCAGAAGAGTTTCTATCAACATTGACTAAAATAGTAGTGGGGTTTTGCCCTTCAGGTATATTGTTCTTGGTATAAAATCACTTGGTGGATTGGCCCAGGTGCAGCTTTTCGAAATGTCGGTGATGGCAACAGGAGAAGATCTTGTATGAGATTCAACATTTTCTTCTTTTTCGGACTTCGATGAATCATCTGCCGAACTGTGATTGATACCTGGCTTTAGATTGTTTTCTTTCTCTGATTAGAATGGTTTTCGTTTTCTTTTCGTGACCTATAAATCGCTATCATCACTAGAGTTTGCTTACTGTCTGATTCCATATTACACTCCGAGCCTCTGTTCACAAATGGTTCAACATCGGACATGTTGTCAATAATGTCTTGAAGATCTTTTGTAGATAACTGTTTTCTGGAACAAAATTTAGTTTAGAACGGTTGGGATGTATATATCCCATAACGAAAGACTACTGGGATATATATGTCCCAGACACATTTTTTAGGTTTAAATATCAAATTATAAATTTTAAACCTCACTAACGTCATGCACATTTTACCTAATAACTTACCTTGACATTTTAAACGTTATTTAAAAAAAACACACACACCTTTTCACTGATATTTTAACAAAAATACAAGCTGTAGGTTACCCTCGTGTTGTTCAGAATCAAATAAGTGGCCTACTGCACAAGCTGAAAACATCAGCTAGCGTTTTTGCATGTCTATGCAGCATAAAATATGAATGGGACATATTCTTATGTTAAATTAATAGCCTGACAAGCCAACAGTAATTTCAAAACGTTGTTTAGGACTTGTATATCCCAATAGTATTGCAGGAACCCAAATTAAAACAAAAACTCGTCGCGAAAGGGTTAAAAAACATGGGATTATACATGAACTTCACACGAGATGTGGTCTTGACGTAAGATCTGACTTGGAAACAAAAATCACATTCAAATTAACCATTAAGAGGTACGTAATAAAGCAACTTCCTATAACTATAAGGAATACCTTAATTTTTAGATACAGCTTGTTAAAGCTGTTTTAAATGTGTCAAATGTGTCCCTCGACTGGTGCAAATGCATGTATGATTTCGAGTACACTAATTTAAGTTTAATTTAACCTTAAGGTATTAATTTTGAGTTATTTTGACTTCTGTAAGTGTTATTTTTCTGCATTTTAACAGAAATAAAGTTATTATAATTTATTAGCGCAAATAAAGATTACTATATAAATCAAAACTTTAAAATATAGATTGTAAATTTCATATAGGGGAGAGGATTCACAGATAATGGTTAAATAAATGGTTTACCTGTTACATGAGATCGATACTGCTACAGAATTCGCGTTGACATGTAAAAAAACACTATAACTAATACCATGCAACATTCGATTGAAACCTTGCCTACAGTAGGAACTTGTATGTAAACAAAATAATTTTATTATAGGTGCATCATTTATTTTCAACATAATATAATATTTCTTGCGCAAATGATATATTCCAGACAATTTGGTTTAATCGCTGGAATCGACCTCTAGCTCCTCGGAAGAAGATTGTGTAACGTTGTTTATCAACTGTTCAGTATGATCTTGCAGATTATCTGCTATCCACGTATTATTTTCCATAGTCATTACGTGATTTATATAATGTTGCCAGTTTTCAATTGTCACTTTGTGTCCAGATTTTATTAACTGTTCCATGTCCTTTACCTTAAACGTCGTATTATTCATTTTAATATGATGTTTGACTTGTGCGCACACTATTTCTATCGGATTTAATTCACATTAGTATGGAGGTAAACGAAGCACATCATGACCTGTTTCTTGTGCGATCACATCAAGTTCATTTTTATCATATTGATGCCTCACGTGAGTTACAGAAGCGAGTAAGTCTCGCTTTAAAACATTTTCTTCGATGGGTATTTCTTTCTCACTAAGCCAATCAACAATTTGTTCTTTTCGCCATCCCATTATTGGAATCTTCTCTATCTTCCTGCAGTGATAAGACGCATTATCCATAACAATAACTGAGTTTGGTGCGATATTCGGAATAAGAGGGTTACTAACCAGTTCTTATACACATTTGCATCCATTTCCTTATGCAGCAGTGTTCTTTTTACACAATAAAGTTAGTTGTCCACCTGGAATAAAATCATTATTCCCACCAGCATGCACTTAGGCAAATCGGGGTCAATGGCCACTTGGTGATTTTAACTTTATAATGCATCGTAAGTATTTATGCCCCATGTTATAATACCATTACGCTCAGTAAGAATACTTTTTCGTCCCATCTTTTGAAATACAAAACCAATATCTTTCAAGAAGTTGAAAAGTGTACTGTGTAAATCATCATCAGATCACTATTAACAGCACAAAAAATACTGTTCATCATTGGTGGAATATTTACAATAAAAAAATAATGCACTTTCCACCGAATAATAGTTTGGATATTGTGGTCATATACATGAGGCGATCATTGTTAAACGAGATGCTTCTTACTCTGAAATATTCTCCAGTACATCGTTTAGAAGGGCCAGATTGAACTTCCACTTCCATATCGAAGAATTAAAGAAATTTCTACAAAATTAAATTCAATAACAGAATTAGGTATAGAAAATATTCATCATAGTCATCATTACCATATAACGTAGTAGTGCAAACGAATAATAATATAAAAGTATAAGAAGTTATGCGTTCCTAAATGACATTTGACGTTTGATAGCGTTATTTATAAATGACTAAAGTTGGTATAAGAGACATTTAGTCCATAAGAGCCCGTACTGCACTTGGAGGTTTGGGCAGTCTATAGTAACAAATAAGCTAAAGGTGCATGAACTAGTCTGTATTATTATCTTGCAGTGAATCAATTCTGTGACCAAATGGTCACGCTGGGATAAAAAAAGTTAACCTTTAGGATTGTTGAATTACGTCTAAGGATACAGCTAAAAAAATAACATTGTATAACGTGTTAATATTTTCCATACACTGATAAACGATTCTAATTTTATTATTACAGAAATTCATGGAATGAATGTACGAACATATTTGTTATCTGTACGGAATTCATAAAAATAATTTTACGCCTTATTTTAATTAAGTCCGTAATTAATTGTTTAAATAATAGTGAAGGTGGATCTAATGTCACACTTCTCTATGATTAAGCCCGTCCCTGTTCTTTTACAGAAAAGAGTTTGCGATTTCATAATGAACGTGAAATTAATCCTTTCACTTGTTCAGGCTTAGGATTCATTTTGCAGGTTGTTATAAATTTAGATTTATAGGTCAGATCATTTTTATGTTAAACAAAACAGACAATAATATAATTGTGCTAACATAAACGATAGTAAATTCTATAGAAATTTATGACCTTGCATCTTAAGAGGTTTATTATATAAAAAAATGTTAACATGATTGCATTATTGGTGATTAATATTATCTAGAATTGAATCTTAAGTGCACAATGAAATGGTTAGTGTTCGTTTAAAGGTCATTTTGACTACAATAGAGTGAATGAAAACATTCAATTTAATTTTATGTTAGAAATTGTATAATAAAAATGAAGTTAGACTCAAAACAAACAACAGCTGTTCAAAACACGTGCGCCTCTAGTGCCAACTGTAGTAACTGGAAGTTGTATCGTTTGCTCAACCAAATGTAATTTCCAGTTATCGGTTTGCCTGTATAATGGCAGTTTCAATAAATCTATTCGTCAATTTTATAAACACACGTGCTTTGTTAGAAGTTTGGCAACGTGTTTTTTTAATTTATTTATTAAGTAATGTCGTAATTAATTAAAGGAAACAATGATGAGTGTTGTGCAAACGAAATTATTGGAAGGGAATTAAAGTTGTCCCTTTAAAGTTGCTTATTTACAGGTTAAATAAAACTCAGTTAATATAGTGCATATAAAGTGATGTGTGTCTGTGAGTTTTAAACGTAATTACGAAACAAGAAGTAAAGGTAAATTTTTTATATGTCAAAATTAAAGGTATTTTAGTACTTATATACGAGATTTTGAGTTTACATTTCTGAAGTATATATAATTTCAAAAGAAATTTGGTTTGTAATGTGAAAAATACACGCACAGTGAACATGATTCCGTAAATAATGATAGGTCAAAGAAAAATGATATCAGTTTAATGTGTAAAATACAGGAAGTGTTGTTCCTTTCTTCATATCTCGATAAATATAGAAAAGTTCTAAATTCACAATTTCGTTGACACGTTTGTGAGTCACTATCCCAATAAAATCAATAAAAAACGATTGAAATGATTTATTATTTATCAGCTGTCTTAAATTTTTTTCAAATTTGAATGATTAAAACATTTAAAAAAAACTATTCCGTGTGTGAGGTTTTTCCTGACTAACATCATCAATAAATAATAAGTTATTTGTTTGAGTATTGATAGTAACGCTTGTGGGAGGCACTTGCAACCAATGTGCACCTATGTAATTTTAGTTGATATTTGATATCATTTTCTTTTATGTTCAATTTCATACTTAAATTACGTACACATTGCTTAATGATTTGCAATGTCTGGCAACGAACTCATTACATAACAATTAACACACCTACATTGCTTCTTTCCCGTTATTTTCATTCTTTTAAAGTATGGGGTATTTCCATAAGTATGCTTAAAGTAAGATGGAGATGACCATTAAATATTCTCTTACAACTCTTAATTACCTGCGATTTTCTTACCAGCTGTAGATTGAAAAACTAATTATCATCCTTATTTTACGATCTAATTTTTCAACATTTACTTTGTAACTGATTGTTTTTGTTTTTGGTATTTATGGTACCCTTACTGTAGCAGTAGAATTGGTATATGAAAGATTGTTCAAAAGGGAATAACGTTAAAACATTTTAACCCTTTAATGCGCAAAATTAATTCTTTGAGAATGTTTAGTTTTTTGGTGCTGAACAGTTTAAACATTTACTAAATAGGTTCAAAAAAATGTTTGTACTCATTCTATGGGGAAAAATGTTTCCACTTATTTCCGATTTTCCCGCACCACGTTGTTCTTTTGTTTCCGCTAGCGCCAAGGGATATTATTTACGTTACACGGTTGGTATTACGTTCTGATACTCATTACAAATGTCTGAAATGTCATGGTCAAATATTAATTGCAAAATCAGTTACAAAAATGTTTATTTTTGAAAAGGATTATACAGAAATTAAGTTTACATTACTTTTAAGTATGTAAATGTGAACGTATTAACCCTGCTGTTCTCCTCGACAAGACTATACACTTGTGCTCCTTCGGGTCATAATGACCCGAACTCCTGAAATATGAATTAAAACCAAAATAACAACAATTTTTATGCATTTGTTAACTTTATTTCTCTAATGCAATGTTTTTTATATGAAACGTGAAACTTACAATAAATTCAACCAAATTTAAATAAAAAAAAGAAAACGGAATAAAAAATGTCTAATAATTGATAGGTATAATCCACCACATCTTACAGTCGGGACAATAATAGGTCAAGTGTTCTTTACACAAATATTTTTTACACTTAATGCAGGTCATATTAGTTTTGTTATCACATTTAGAAGGGCAAAATTTGCAGCGTGCGCGTCTGTTTTTGTTGCTAGTTCCAGGAAGAGGTGCGGTAGAATTTTCCACCAATGGTTGTTGAATAGCTGTTACATTGCAGCTGCTTGTTCATTACGGGGAAGATGTTTTCTGGACAAAATGTAAGGATTTACCAATTGTTTGCCCAGTTGTTCGAAAAACAGTCTTCTTTTGAACAAAACATTTTTATTCCAGTCTGGATTTATTTCGCGCCATAAGACGAAAGCATTATAGGCACTGGTATCTAAAATGTTGTAAAATAAGATTATGGGCCATCGATTTGTTTTTCGTTTGCATGTGTATGCACCGATTAGCTGATCTAATGTATCAACTGCTCCTTTGGTAGAATTATAATCAAGTATAATTTGTGGTTTTTTGTCTTCTCTGTTGCTTATGTTTCTGGTTATAAAACGTACTCATTAGAATGACCTTCTTGTATTTTTTGGAATATAAGACACAACTGCGGTATCTTTAGTAAAATAAAATTTGGAACTATGCGCAACGTTATTTACTTCCATGATAGGTAGCTCAGGCTTGCTTTTCCTGACAGTCCCTCACATAGTAAGATTTCTTTTGAGAAGCATTTGACCCAATTTATACGGTGTAAAGAAATTGTCAAAAGTTACATTCTGGCCTCTTAGTTCATAAGTAAGGCCTAACACAACTCTCAGCCCCTGATCCTTCTCAGATTTTCCCCCAGGTGGTTTTCCCGTATATACTTGAACTTCTAAAGCATAAGAACTTGCACTATCACAAAGCGTCCATATTTTGATGCCATATTTTGCTGGCTTGCTTGGTATATACTGCTTGAATGGACAACGACCTCTAAATGCAACCACCTGCTCGTCTACAGTTACGTTTTGCCCAGGATTGTGCAATTTTGGTAGTATTTCAGCCCATTTGTCCCAAAATTCTCTAATAGGAGCCAACTTATCCCGTAGCCTTCTTTCTTGACGATCTTCTTTATTATCAAACCGTAACACGTGTGATATATAATAAAATCGTTTCAACGACATTGTTGCACGAAAAAGAGGTCTGCCTGTTTCTGCATTCGACAAACTTCTGGTAGATTCATCATGCGATCTGTAAACTCCTCCTAACAGTAACAAACCTATGTACGCCTGCAACGTAATGCCATCTAATTCTTGCCACTTGTCACCGTGCACTCTACGACCTTCGATGTTAGTCATTTTCAAAATTATATTTTCCAGAGAACTATTGAAAAATAGCTGAAATGTAGATTTTACATCCTGGACTCGTACATTGCTGTATCTAGTTGGACCTGGAGCGACTTTTATGATATGTGCACTAGTTGCGCGCCCTGGTCGAGGAAATGGATCTAACATCCAAGTTATGGCATTATCTTTAGATTGAACCGATTGAGCAGGTGGCATCAACTGCGTAGGATTTGTCCATCCAGCATCGTCGAAAAAATCATCGTCTGACTGTTCATAGTCTTCGCCACTAAGATTTTTTTTTGCCATTATAGTTATTCCAGCACTTTAGAAGAACTAGTAGTACGTACAACAAACCGCACTTTACTCTGCAACGTAACAAACAAAAATGTCGGTTGCATACTGCGATATGATATTTATACCTGCTGCAAGTTGCAAGTCTGTTCCTGTTTCGACTAGCACACGTGGCTACAGACCTGCCGAAAATGCTGTAGTAACTCGCATAGGTAGGTACATTTGAAGAAGCATGTGATGATATGCATATTATCTATCCTCAAATTTATACGTTCTACTAATGTATTACAGCCTCGGGTCATTATGACCGATGAACATCAATGTAACAATCATGTTTAAAAAAATAAGGAAAAAAAATTATTAAAACAAACAAGCCACCTCATTCTTCAATGGATTAGAAACAAAGTCATTAACTACGGAGTTTAGATATTAATAAACAAAAAAGTTATCTAAACAACAATTTGATTTCGGGTCATATAGACCCGAAGGTAACAGCAGGGTTAATCAAATTAATTTTCAGAAGTGGAAGAAAAACTGCAATTGTTAAACAATCGCACATTTACAGTGCAATTACTGCAGTTCTTGTGCAAAAGCTTTCTTCACTGTCGCTCATTTTGACAGTCGATATCAGTTTTAAAAATCTAGCAAGTGGGTACTTAGTCGCAGATTTATCAATTTATGACGTTACCAACTCATCATTACAAAACTAAATAACGTTCTTTAAATATTTTTGACTTTTTTAACGTTATTAGGTACAAAAAATTTTGTACCTAACTCTTTCAGAAAAAATTTCCGCGTTCGCACTAAATGCAGTACTCCCTGCTGTGCTGCAAACAAAGTGCTCATGCGGTAAAATTAACTTTCCGAACCACCAAACATCTAGGGGAATCGGTAGGTAGTGGTTCATTTAGTGATCAGTTTTCAAAAAATTTATTACAACGTGGAAATAAATGCTAAATCATTTTCTTATATACATATTCCGCAATGCTAAGTTGCCATTCCTCATTTGTTTTCATGAAATGAGACAAAATGTGCGGCACAGAGCTACATTGCATTTTTGTATAGCATAGTGGAACGTACAGGTTTTGTACGGGTAGTACAGCAGGCACAGCGTCGAATGGTGCCTTTTACGAATAGATGAAGCCCAACATTGACCGTTCCCCGACGGAACGTCCAATAGGTTTTTTCAACTTGTTTGTGATCAGGACTTTCGATCAACGTCACTTGCGGGAAGAAAGCTCTTCAATAGTTCATCGGCTAGCTTCAAACGAAAAATCAATTGGGCAAGAGGTTTCTTCTTCGCCCGTATCATCATTTGCTTATGACACAGCATAGCTATTGCTTATTTCCGAATCTGTGAAGTAGTAGAAGAGTTTCAACCACCATAATTGGCTCTTCCAGGATATTTTGCAGTATGCCAAGTATTGGTGAAACCTCTCAACTCCACCTTTATTCTGATTATAATCGCAAATAGCTATGCTGGAAAATCCACACCTGACTTATAGGTATGTGTAACTTTTCGTGTTACAGTCTCTATTACTGGCGTAATCGTACTGGTCCATTATCATTTCTTTGTCTGTTTTAGTAACTTTTGGAATAATTTTTTCGATATAATGTGTTTCCATAAGTAATCTTGCCACCAGATCAAAGGATGTACAATAATTTTTGAAATAAATACAGTATCCTTTCACCAGTACAGTTTTTGACTAGACTTCCTAACTGTCCCGTGGCCCAAAGTTCTCTCTTCTGCATTTCTGCCTTTGCCTTCGTACACAATGAAGTTCAGTATAAACGCACAACAGCAGCATGCAGCGACCCATACCTTGAAGTCACGTTTTATGGGCTTCATAGGCATGCATTTCTTGACGTCCTTTGAAAACCACCATACTCTTGTCAACTGCTAGGCCCCTTGATGGCGTAAACAAATTATTATATACTTCATTCAAATGCAGTCATCTGCCATTCTATTAGACATTTGTGTATGTCATGTATATTGGGATGTAATATTATGTAACTTTACTATATTCAAATGGGGATAGGGTTCAAGGATTTAGTTGAAGATAATAAATTTTTGTATAGGAAATATCCTATACTTAAATTGAATTTAACGTATAAAATTTGCTCTGAATAAGTTTTGCTTTCTAACGCATGCGTTAATGACTTTAAGTGAAAAATAATTAAAACTGTCAAAAATGTCAAATAATTAAGAAATTTTAATGTTTGGATCAAAATGTGAAAATTTAGAAAAGAAAAGGAAATGATTTGCTTCACAGGTGTTTACACAGGTAAATAATTGAAATTCTTAATTAATACCATAAAACAAATATTATTTGCAGGAAATACCAATAACAGGGTTATAAAATTTTAAAACTCACAGATACAATCCTTCCTGTCGATTGAATGATGTCTTCAAACTTCAGCTGGAGGCAGGCAATGTTCACTCGGATGTTGTTGTTACGAATATCAAACTGCTATCTCGGTTCTCGAAGACACCAACTTCCAATCTTCAAGATGTTTTCTTTTCCAAAACGGCAACCTCAAACACTTATTTACAATGGTAACTTTTATTAAAATGGTTTTAAATCTTATGACTGATTTCGTTTAAAATGTATTATTAGTATCCAAGATTTTTGTTAACACAATTTTATTTTAGTTACCGAAAATATAATATTTATTTAAGAGGAATTGTCCGGATAAATAAAACAACTTTTCACCAAATAAAATGGAATTTAATTTGGTATTTCAGAATTATTTTAAATCGGAAAACATGAAAACAAATTTTACACAAAATCGTGACATCAATTAATCGTACAGCAATAATTTATTAACAACGACAGGTATCGGTGACCGAACTATTTAATTTTAACCGAAGTTATAAAACAAGTGCTCTCGAAATTATTCGTACCGTAAACTTTCTCGACGAAAATAAATTAGGTTATGTAAACACTAAATTAGCAACACTGTTTTAATCTTTTCACTTTTGGAACAAAAACTGGAGAGAGAATGACTTCCTGAGCTCTTGCTTTTATAGGTTTCTGGTTGCTACAGAAATTTCAATTTTTTTACAGCCATATTGCAAAATTTACAATGAATGTGATTGGCTAATCAAAATTAAGAATTGTACAAAAATGGAATTTTGGCCGTAACTTTCTTATACATGGTCGGAAATGAAATTTAAAAACAGAAATGAAAACTATGTGAAATTTCGAATAAAAGGACACCGAATAAGCAATAAATCCTACCACTAATAAACGAAACAACTTAATCTAATCAAAATAAGCTACTAACTATACACCCTTACAAGCTACACTAAAATTACTTGAAAATGGAATTCTGAGGACAATTTACATAAGAAAACATATCTTTTAAATTCGAAACATTTACTTTAATGAAAATTTTAAGTTTTGTAAATTTGTCTAGAAATCAACTTAGATTTAGCAAAATTTTGCGGATAAAAACGCTGTATCCTTATAAAAACTTATTTATATTGTGAAAGAACATCTATTATTTGCTTTAAGAGCAAAAACTAAATCTAATAATATGGAAAAAGTATAAAATTATGTGAAAATCTAAAATTTACAACGTAACCATACTTAAATTTTAAATATGAAATAAATTCATATTAAAAATGTTTTAGCATAAAATGTTATGTTTAAGGTTTGTACAACTTGTCTTTATTGTTCACACTACTTATTTGCAATGCATAATGTTATTTAATCTTGCATTGAAAAGTCTCATCGTCTAACACTGTTTTGGGATTTTTACACTATAAATTGTACGGCACTATAAATGTTTGTATGCCAAAATGTTCTAAATGTCTTTCTTGAATCATTTATTATAAGTTTTGTCACTAATTCACTAACAAAATGTGTGCGAAAATTGTCTATACTATCCATATTATAACCCTTTTAACTAAATTTTGTATTTCCTGCTCTTAAAAACTAAACATACCTTATCCCTAACATAATCCTAACTACATAGTCCATGTTTAAACACCTGTGAAATGTCTACTTGCCAAATTAACTTTGAAAAATTGAATTTTATTGTAAAAATTGCACTACTAAAATGACTCTACGAAAATGGTGATATTTAACATCTTTGACAATTTTGGTAGCAACAAATTGCTTTTTATGATGAAACCAAACTTAGCAAATGATATTCAGATCAATTTATACCAAATAAATTTATTTTAAACACATCGTGAACCATATTTATGTAAAATTGTGTCTCGCACTTGTATCGAGCCAGAAATTACCCCTTTTTATGACCCAAATGTCATGTAAGCTGTCCGATACTTCTATTACCTCTTTCTAAACATCTCAAATTCCCCAATTTAAGAATGAAGATATTTTTGTACAAGAAAATATTAAGTTCTTTAATTGACCTACCTATTAAAATTAAATTTTGAAATATGGATAAATCATGGATATATGAAATTTACCTCTACTACTACCATCCTTTATATTGACTAATTCATATGTAGTACCCCAAAACATTTTTTACCCTATACGGACCTTCATATGGTAGTAAGAGTTTTGCACACATTTTTCGTGCTCTATCTGCAACTGTTAAACGGCGTATGATTACTAAATCTCCTTCCTTAAATGTAACCTTCTTTTTAATTTTGGCAGAATGTTTCTTTTCATAATTATCTAAAATCTTCCACAACCTTTCTTTGACTTCTTGGAGCAAATTTTCAACTTCAATTTCTTCTTCTTGTTGCCTCCAGGGTCTTTCTGGTATAATCTTTTTTATTAATGTTATCGGAGCTACCTGTGTTCTAACATTCGGTACTTCATTGATGCACTTCTCTATGACCTTAAGATACTTCACCCAAGCATTATGTTTCTCATACGTGAATATTCTTAAAATTTAATCACTTCTTTGATATATCTTTCGGCTGGGTTGCCTTGAGGATGTCTGATCGAACAGAAATATATCTTTATTCCCATCTCTTCGAACTTCTTTACAAATTTGGCAGTTCTGAAATAAGTGGCATTGTCGGCTAAAATAGCTTTTGGCTTTCCTGTTTCTTCCATGAATTTCTCGATAGAAATCGTAGCTGTTTTGCTGTGCATTCCTGCTAGGGTATAATTTTATAAATTTAGAAAAATATCGACGATTACTAATATATTTTTATATCCGTTCTGACCAGGTACTAAATTTCCAATATAGTCAATTGCTATTATTTCTAATGGTTTACTCACTTTTATACTTTTGACAAGGTTGAAATTAGTGTGGTTCTTCTCTTTAGCTAATATGCAAAGCTCACATTTATTTATAATATTCTTGACATATGTTAAATCCTTCTTTGCATAGAAATTTTCTCTAAAATTAACCAAGTTTTCCTAATTCCTAGATGTCCGTACGTTTTGTGTAAATCCGTTATGATAAATTTTGCTATATCTTCATTTACTACAACTAACTTTCCTGTATTAAAACTTTAATGATTCTATCATTCAAAATACAGTAATCCTTATATATTTCTTCTTTAGATTCCAAAATCTTCTTTTAAGTTCTAAAATTGCGTTGAATTTTGTAAATTTCTTAATTCTTGTGCCAAAAATGTAGGTTTAATTTGTTCAAATGCGCATAAAACTCTATTTTCCTTAATGTCTATATTATCCTTCCTGCTTAACGCATCTGCTACCACATTATCCTTGCCTGGTCTATGAGATATGTCGAAATCATACTCCTGCAGAAGTAACGACCAATGGTACATCCTATGATTCTTAAAATTAGTTGTTTTCATAAATGTTATTGCAGAGTTGTCAGTTTCAATTTTGAATTTGTTGCCTAATAGATAAAATTTTAATTTGTTTACTGCGTAAACAATGGCCAGTAGTTCCTTTTCTGCTGTAGTGTATTTGATCTCATGCACTTTTAAAATTCTCGAAAGAAAACAAATGGGTACTTCTTCGTCTCCTTGTTTTTGACATAATTCTGCTGCTATTGCATAGAAAGATGCATCTGTCCTGAGTATAAATGGTAACTTAAAATTAGGGTGTCTTAAAATCATATTTGTAAACAAACTTTCCTTAATACTAATAAATGCTTCTTCTTTTCTTCTATCCCAACTCCAACGTACGTTTTTCTTAACAAGTCTACCAAAGGAATAGATAATTCAGCATATCCGGAAATAAACTTACGATAGTAATTAACTACCCCTAAAAAACCTCTCAACGTTCTTAAATTTTTAGGACGAGGATATTCTTTTATTTCGGCCAATCTACTATCATTTAGTTTTACTCCCGTCTGCCCTATTTCATAACCCAAGTACATGACTTCTCTCATAAAAAAGTAACATTTTTCCAAATTTAATTTTAAACCATTTGTGGCTAAAGCTTCCATGATTGTTTTGATGTGTAGACAGTGTTCTTCTTCGTTCTTACTAAATATTAGAATATCGTCTATGTAGTGCATACAGAAATGTTCGAATCTATTTAAAATTTCTTGCATAGCTCTTACTAATGCAGCAGACGAAGAACTAAGTCCGAAAGGTACCACTTTAAATTGGTATATTTCTCCTTCGATACTAAACCCTGTGTACTTCCTACACGACTTTTCCAAAGGTATTAGCCAAAATGAGTTCTTAAGGTCTAATTTAGTAAAGATTTTTCTCTCCCAAATTTTACTAAGGAGCACGTCCATATTTTGTGGCGTTTCATATTGAGGTTTAGATCTGGAATTGAGCTTCCTTGCATCAAGGCACAGTCTAATGCTGTCATCCTTTTTCTTTACAACAACCAACGGATTTAGATAACTGGTCTTGATCTTTCTATGATACCGTTTTCTAGCATTTCATTAATTTCTCTTTAACCTGCTCTCTTCTGGCGTAGGAATAGGATATATTTTGTTATGGAACGGAGAATCGTCTGTCACTTCAATTTTATGTACATATTTACTTGCTACGCTAGGTTCTTCATTTATCAACACCAAATTTTCTTGTATAATGTTTATAACTTCTTGCTTGTAACCAATGTGATTGATATCGAATTGCTCATCCTTTATAATTCTTTCCACCTTCAAATACTGGATATGCGGTTTATATAAATTTAATCTTTTATTGTAGGGCTGTACCCAGTTTAATTCATCTTTACCAATTCTTATCTTCATATATTGCGCATCGATAATCAATTTTAATTGCTTAATCAAATCCATTCCGATTATTAACTCCATTTTTAAATTGTTAGTTATAAACCATTGTGTTTGAAAAATCTGTTCCCCTACCTTAGCTTCAGTATGTAGCATCCTATTTATAGTGCTAAGCTTCTTATCCGTAGCTGCCATAACTTCTATTTTGTTTATTCTAATGATCTCATCTTTAAATAAATCGTTATTCTCTACGATGATTTTTCCTGTATTAATGAAATTTCTGATCCGGTATCAACTAATCCTAATAAATTTAAATTCTTAATTCTAATGTTAACGAAAGGTAATAAAATGTTTGCAGTTTCTGGTTCTAAATTTTGTTCAATTTCTAAAAATTCCGTAGGATGTTGGTAGTTTGTCTTTACATTGTTGACAAGGAAGCTCGTATTTAAAAATTTTGAACGGTGATCTTGTCAAAGTCCTTTGTGTGTTCTTTTCTTCGTCTTGGGATGCATGTACGATAGCATTGACCCAACTAATCCTTCCACAACTCGGTTCCTCCTTCTCTTCTCGTACCTGGATGTTATTCACTCTCCTATTCTGATCATCCACGATCTCTTGGTATGGCCTTCTATTTTCTTTTTGCATATCATTTCTACGATGATCCTTTCCTTCATTCTCTCTATTATTCTGATGCTCCCGTTCATTATCCTTGGCTTGATTGTTGTAATTAAATCTGTTCCTATCGTAGCCATTATTATATCCTCCTCGTCTTTGTTGGAAGTTGTTCCTCTCTCTTCCCGATCTATAATTGCCTTCCCTATTGTTGCCATTTTGGAAATACTCTACGATTATCAGCACGATGATATTGATTTTGATAATCTCCTGTCATTTCCATAATTCCTATTATAATTGTCTCTCCTATTGTCCTCTCTTTCGTGCCTGTAATTATATTCCTTCTGTCATTTCCATAATTCCTAGGGTTAAATTCTCTCTTTTCGTAACTGTTCTGATGCTGTTCGTATGCATCGTATCTTCTTAAAAATTGCAGTAGTGATGTTATATTATCTATATTTTGCAGAATAATGTTTTCTGCCACATTATTCTCCAGTTGCCTTGCTAAATATTGAACTATTTCTTGTTCATTCATCGGTGGTGTGAAGTATCTTGCTATTTGGTATTTCTTCATCACATAAATCTCCCTCGAAGTGCCATAGTTTTTGTCATACTTCGCCCTTGAAAATTCTTCCCTTATTACATTTTGTTGGACATCACTCCAATATTGTTTGGTAAATGATTCCTTGAAGTGCTTATAATCGGTACATTGCTCTTGTACTAAATTGTACCATAGTTCGGCATTCCTTTAAGCATCTTTCTCACCAAACGCATTCTTTGTTTATTGTCCTTAATGTCATTAAAATATTCTTCTATATTTTCAAAAATAGCATTGGCGATTCTTGCTTCTTTCCTTCAAATTTATATGGCATCTCTTGATTCCACATGCAATTATCCCAGCCGATTTGAAAATTTCGAGGTGTTTCTCGTTCTTTCAACTCTTCTAGGTCATGATCGTGTATTCTTAGTTTATTGCAAATTTCCCCCATCTGTTTCTTGTTCTCATCCCTATTCTTATCCACCTGGAAACATATTTGTTCGTGGATGTCTTGTATCCTTCCTACTTTATCATTTATTTCGTTAGAAGCCTCTTCTCTTAGACGGGTTTCAGTTCTAATGTTTCTATCCAACTTGCCGATCTTGTCATCTGCCTCCTCCTTATTGTCGATAATCGTTCCCCATAACTTATCATTTTCTCGGTGCATGCTGTTACTTAATTCTTCCTTCGTTTTCTCCATTTTATGCACTAACTTTTCTTTATCGTTCTCCCACTTATTCACTTGCCTATTAATACTTTCTTCTAGCCGTCTCATATCCTCCTTTCTATTTTCTTCTAACTTACGCATATCCTCCTTCCTTTCTTCCTCTGCTTCTTTCCTATTTTCTTCTAGCTTGTTAAATTTAACATCCATTTTTTCATCTGCTTTTATCAGCATCGCTATAATCATGTCCACGTCTAAGGTTTTGCTCTCTTTTACTGGACTTCCCCCTTCTTGTTGTGCTTCAACATTCTTTTCAATATCCTCCATCTTTGTAACTAGATCCTGTTTTTTCTCTTTTACCTCAATATCTTTAGGTCCGTAAACTTTACCTGATCTAGTTACCCTACGATCTTGCATTCACTAGTCGTACTAACTAAATTTGCCCCTTTTTATAAAATCCTAACACTAATAACACAATAAACAATAAACAATAACTAATAACAAATAACAATGAACAATGAACGAAAAATGAAAAACTAAATATCTATAAAATTTTTTTGTGCTTTTATATCCAAAAACTTCAAACTAAATCGTGCCCACACGTTGCGGTGCCAATAATTTGGGATGTTAATATTATGTAACTTTACTATATTCAAATGGGGATAGGGTTCAAGGATTTAGTTGAAGATAATAAATTTTTGTATAGAAATATCCTATACTTAAATTGAATTTAACGTATAAAATTTGCTCTGAATAAGTTTTGCTTTCTAACGCATGCGTTAATGACTTTAAGTGAAAAATAATTAAAACTGTCAAAAATGTCAAATAATTAAGAAATTTTAATGTTTGGATCAAAATGTGAAAATTTAGAAAAGAAAAGGAAATGATTTGCTTCACAGGTGTTTACACAGGTAAATAATTGAAATTCTTAATTAATAACATAAAACAAATATTATTGCAGGAAATACCAATAACAGGGTTATAAAAAATTTTAAAACTCACAGATACAATCCTTCCTGTCGATTGAATGATGTCTTCAAACTTCAGCTGGAGGCAGGCAATGTTCACTCGGATGTTGTTGTTACGAATATCCAACTGCTATCTCGGTTCTCGAAGACACCAACTTCCAATTTCAAGATGTTTTCTTCCAAAACGGCAACCTCCAAACACTTATTTACAATGGTAACTTTTATTAAAAATGGTTTTAAATCTTTATGACTGATTTCGTTTAAAATGTATTATTAGTATCCAAGATTTTTGTTAACACAATTTTTATTTTAGTTACCGAAAATATAATATTTATTTAAGAGGAATTGTCCGGATAAATAAAACAACTTTTCACCAAATAAAATGGAATTTAATTTGGTATTTCAGAATTATTTTAAATCGGAAAACATGAAAACAAATTTTACACAAAATCGTGACATCAATTAATCGTACAGCAATAATTTATTAACAACGACAGGTATCGGTGACCGAACTATTTAATTTTAACCGAAGTTATAAAAACAAGTGCTCTCGGAATTATTCGTACCGTAAACTTTCTCGACGAAAATAAATTAGGTTATGTAAACACTAAATTAGCAACACTGTTTTAATCTTTTCACTTTTGAACAAAAACTGAGAGAATGACTTCCTGAGCTCTTGCTTTTATAGGTTTCTGGTTGCTACAGAAATTTCAATTTTTTACAGCCATATTGCAAAATTTACAATGAATGTGATTGGCTAATCAAAATTAAGAATTGTACAAAATGGAATTTTGGCCGTAACTTTCTTATACATGGTCGGAAATGAAATTTAAAAACAGAAATGAAAACTATGTGAAATTTCGAATAAAAGGACACCGAATAAGCAATAAATCCTACCACTAATAAACGAAACAACTTAATCTAATCAAAATAAGCTACTAACTATACACCTTACAAGCTACACTAAAATTACTTGAAAATGGAATTCTGAGGACAATTTACATAAGAAAACATATCTTTTAAATTCGAAACATTTACTTTAATGAAAATTTTAAGTTTTGTAAATTTGTCTAGAAATCAACTTAGATTTAGCAAAATTTTGCGGATAAAACGCTGTATCCTTATAAAAACTTATTTATATTGTGAAAGAACATCTATTATTTGCTTTAAGAGCAAAAACTAAATCTAATAATATGGAAAAAGTATAAAATTATGTGAAAAATCTAAAATTTACAACGTAACCATACTTAAATTTTAAATATGAAATAAATTCATATTAAAAAATGTTTTTAGCACATAAAATGTTATGTTTAAGGTTTGTACAACTTGTCTTTATTGTTCACACTACTTATTTGCAATGCATAATGTTATTTAATCTTGCATTGAAAAAGTCTCATCGTCTAACACTGTTTTGGGATTTTTACACTATAAATTGTACGGCACTATAAATGTTTGTATGCCAAAATGTTCTAAATGTCTTTCTTCTTGTGAATCATTTATTATAAGTTTTGTCACTAATTCACTAACAAAAAGTAAGCGAAAATTGTCTATACTATCCATATTATAACCCTTTTAACTAAATTTTGTATTTCCTGCTCTTAAAAACTAAACATACCTTATCCCTAACATAATCCTAACTACATAGTCCATGTTTAAACACCTGTGAAATGTCTACTTGCCAAATTAACTTTGAAAAATTGAATTTTATTGTAAAATTGCACTACTAAAATGACTCTACGAAAATGGTGATATTTAACATCTTTGACAATTTAGGTAGCAACAAATTGCTTTTTATGATGAAACCAAACTTAGCAAATGATATTCAGATCAATTTATACCAAATAAATTTATTTTAAACACATCGTGAACCATATTTATGTAAAATTGTGTCTCGCACTTGTATCGAGCCAGAAATTACCCTTTTATGACCCAAATGTCATGTAAGCTGTCCGATACTTCTATTACCTCTTTCTAAACATCTCAATATATTATATTCTAGCTGGCAATTCATGGAAACTCAATAATAAGAATTGCAAGAAAAACCTTCAATTGTGGCACGCTAATGTCTAAGTTGGTACCCAGACGCTTGTTATAAAAATTTTAGAAAATTGAAAGAGGGCTTACCTAATCAGCGCTAAATAAGGGTCCACGTGATTCCTGAAAATCACAATTTTCGTATCCATTAGGTGTGCACGAGTTCTAAAATTGTAGTTCGGAATTTGGGATGCTTCATTTTCAGGTCGTTCAGCTTCAGAACAATCATGCGGTATTAGGGTTTCAGTATTTTTTGTATAGTCTGGATCCATTACAGAATCGTCGTAGTCGGCGTCACTATCCTCGTTTGATCTTACGGCGGATGCTTATCCAGAACTTGACGGCATACTATCCACCATAGTATTCTTCGAAATCGTATGGATTATCTAGTACCCTTCAGCAAGTGCTCGATAATGAGTCTTCTGCGTCACTGTCCCCATCAAATAGAGCAAATAGAGATTTACCCGACATTATTCTGTTAGAAAGACGCATGTTTTGAGCAAAAATTGGAGTCGTAAAAATTCCCGTTTACATAGGTACAGATTTATGTCGAACAGTATGAGTCTATTTCCAAATGATTAGCAGATGTACCTACTGGGTGTTCATTTCAAAACTTCCCACCTCGGATTTCTCGAAATATGACGATTTTTTAAAAATCGCTGAAATACGTAAAAAGGATTATCGAGTGATAGCTCATTTGAAAGGTCCTTTTCATTCCCTTATTTTGGCCTTATTTTAAATTCGTCCGTTCATTTGCGAGAAAAGAAAAATAAAACTTTTTTTGCCCTATGGAAGTTAACCCTTAAGTCCCAAATATTTATGTATTTATTATGTTTATTAAGAAGAAAACTATCACAGGCACAATAAAATGTCATATTTGTTCAACAAACTAACACTTTAAGTAAGGCAAAAAGCATTTTTGATTTATCGGATACGGTGTATTATATTAATAATTTTTAAAACAATTGTTGTTTCTATGACAGTTTTCTTTTTAATAAAGATAATAATACATTAAGAATTTGGGACTCAAAGGATAAGTTCCATAGGGCAAAAAAAAGTTTTCTTTACTTTTCTCGTAAACGAATGGACCGATTAAAAAAAATAAATACCAACATCAAGGAATCAAAAGGACCTTCCAAATGAGCAATCACTCGATACCTCTTACGATTTAAGATTTTGAAGGAGTAACTCCTGAGCGTGCAAAAGGAGACGAAGCAATTTTTGATTAAAAAGACTCCTCGATAATCCTGTTTGTGTATTTCAGCGATTTTTAAAAAATCTTCACATTTCGAGAAACCGAGGAAGATTTTAAATGAACACCTTGTATAAATTATTATTCTAATTTCGTTACAAATCTAAGGATATATAATAATTATCAAAAAAAACTGTTATGTTTGTATATAAAACGTATAAACAGACAAATTTAAGATATCACTAACTATTTATATTATTATCACTCAAAATTAACTAATTTTCAATTTTACAACTATTATTACGTATATCTATATCGCTTTTCGCGCTCAACTAACATCCAAACAACTGTTGATTCCAACTGAACACAGAATGCTGATACGATGAAATTCAGATTAAGATAAACTTTCCAGAAATGCAGGTACTCCGATGGGTAGTAGGCACTTACCCAACCACTTTAATCATTTTTCCTAGTACATTCTAAAAGTGACCGCTGAGGAAACTACAACGCATTTATACCAACTGTCATGAGCATAGGTATCAGAATCCCAGAATCCAACTGGGAATTCAACTTTTCAAGATAATAAAGAAACACCCCTATTTGTTTGTGTTGGCGTCGACGGACTAACCACTACCACAAGTAATTCTCATTTTTACACTTACTCATAAAAATGTATCTTATTCCAGGGTATTACTGAGATTGCTTGGTATTCCCGGATATTCTAAGGTATTCCTGGCTTGGCTATTCTTTGTATTCCTTGAATTTCGTATACATTTCTTTTTATTTTGAAACGTGGGCAGTCAAGCGATGCATACAAAAAATAAATATTGATAACATGATATAATTAAAAGCAGAACTTCATGAAGATAACATACACATCCATCCTTTCAATAGAGACAGACATACAGATGCCAACTGAAATTCACTAACCACTCATACTTACAGAACAGCATACAAAACGGACACTGTGGTACCGCTCTAATAGTCAAAATTGTTTCTTATCCACTCGCTTTCAATTACCCGCCTATACATTTCGAATGTGTTGCTGTGACGGTGCACTTTTCTACTTTTTTTTATCTTTTATCCTGTTTATCATATTACAGCACAATCGACCCCAACGCCTTTTCAGATGATCTAAAGTACACATCCAGCCTACCTAAGTCAGTAGTCTTTGGTGACCACTCATTTTTTGGACACTTTGGTATTTCAGTAATTGATCATGTCATCTGTTCAAAATATATTGCCCACTATTTCTAACTAGAATGTACTACGATCACTTTTGATCATTTATTACTTCTGATCAAAACTTTTTTGCACAACTACTCTAACACCTCCGATGCATACCGTGTTTGTTTGCGTGTTTGTTTGCGTGTTTATTTGCGTGTTTGTTTGCGTGTTTGTTTGCGTGTTTGTCTGCGTGTTTGCGTGTTTGTGTGTTTGTGTGTGGGTGGGTGGGTGGTAGGGAGGGTGGGTGGGTGTGTTGGGTGGGTGGGTGTGGGTGGGTGGCTGGGCTGTGTCGGTGGGTCGGTGCGTGCTGGCATGTGTGCTGGTGTGTGTGTGGGTGCGAGCGTGCGCGTGAGCGTGGGCGTGCGTGTGTGTGTGTGTGTGTGTGTGTGTGTGTCTGTGTCTGTGTCTGTATGTAAGCACTATAGCGCTCGTACGCTTTGAGCTAGATAATTGAAATTCGGCATGGAGGCCTTATTTCAAAATCGTAGATCTCCATCATTTTGGGATAGATACGGGGACCGGAAGTGGCACTTTACCTTAACACATTTGTGTCATGCTTCAATAAACTACTCTAAAATATCAACGTATCTGTTTCAAATTTGGCAGATGTAAGTTATATTAGGCGACACATCAAAATCTGTGTACCACAAGTGGCACTTTACCTTAATAGTTTTGTGTCATACTTCAAATAAACTACTCTGAAATATGAACGTATCTATTTTGAATTTGGCATGGCTGAGTTATATTAGGTGGCACCCTTAAATATGATGTTTGAACAAAATTAGTGTACCGGGAGTGGCACTTTACCTTAACCGATTTGTGTCACGCAAACAGATCTTGTGAAATATTGGTTGTAACGATCGCTTATGCGATTGAGCACAGACGTCTTGATTTTCATTTTCCCTTATTTAAAAGTGACACCTATTTTTATTTCACTCTACTATAATTGTGTTAGTATATGAGAAAGTCTCGGTAACCACAGTTCCGAGTTTTTAAAATACATACATTAATTTCAAAAATTTGTATTAAGTAGTTGGCCATGGTTGTAATGGAAACATTAATAAACAAATGTTTGTTTTACACTGACAGTTTAAAAATTCAATTTAAACAATATTTAAATACTAAAATGAAATGTTCAAAAGAAGAATTGATACAAATGATTTATTGCATTGGCGCATCCGACGGAAATTGATTATTAGCGAGTAGAATTTACGCTCAAAATTTCCAAATACAGAAAGACATCCAAATCGCTTGGCATTTGAAAGGCTCAAGGAGGTTTGAAAGGAATGGACACATCAATTATGAATCAAATGGCGAACGATCAACCATTGCATCAAACGAGGAAAATCCGCAAGCTTCTTGCAGGCAAATCGCACTGAACAACAATATCGGAAAATCAACGATAAATAAAATAATTCGCTAGCAAAAGTTTCATCCATACCACATCCAAGCAGTACAAGAATTAATGGATCAGGATTTTATAAATAGGAGAAATTTCTCCCTTTGGGCATTAAATAAAATACAGGAAAAACAGGACTTCTTTGATTACGTATTGTTTACTGACGAAGCTGCCTTCCACAAAAATGGATTTGTAAATCGTCATAATTTCCATTATTATAGTGATACAAATCCAAAATATGTGATGTCATTAGACATTACCTTGATAATTTACCGCTTTAAGTTTTACGGCAACTGTGGATTCAATTGCCAATTTTAGTGGTATTGTGCGTAATCATCTAAATTTGCAATTTCCAAATAAATGGATTGGCAGGAGAGGGCCAATTTCTTGACCATCTAGATTCCCGGATGTTACAAAACTGTTTTTTTTTTTGTGGGGATTTGTAAAAAATCAGGTTTACCGATTACCTCCCACAACAAAGGAAAACATGAAGAAAGAATAAGAAATGTTTTTCAAGGCATAAATAGAAAAGTGCTTCAAAAAGTAAACAATTCTTTTGTTGAAAGAATTCGTTTGTGTGAGGAACATCAGTGCAGACACATAGAACAATATTTTTAGTTATTTTATGATTTTTAGTTATATTGTTTTAAAAATATCTAACTTAAATTTTTTTTTTTGCATCTTTTGTTTACTTGTTATTAGTATTATTAGATAGAGTTAACGAAGTTTTACGCCAATACAATTATCTTTCACATTTTTCAATATTGTTTAAATTGAATTTTAAACTGTCATTGTCAAACAAACATTTGTTTATTAATGTGTCCATGACAACCATGGCCAACTAATATAAATTTTTGAAATTGAGGTGTGTATTTTAAAATATAGATATAAAATATAGGACATGTTTTATAAAAAAGTTAGCTTATTACTTAATCAACATTTTTCCGTAAAAAACATAAGGCATTCCATTTAAAAAAATTGAGATTCTGTGTTTTGAAGATTATGATTTTGTGAATAATTTTGGCAACACCTTGTATAATATTTTTAAATTTTTATAGGAACACAAAGTAAGTGCGTCTGTGCACTAGTAACCTGCAAAATATTTTCCTTTAAGGATATCAAATAAAAAAGTATGCCCTTTGTCAATGATACGTGAAAATCGTGATTTTTTAAAAAACATTAAATATCTCAAAAACTATTAATTTTAGATGATAATAGACCTTAATAAAACCGATTCAGAATTTATAGAAAAATCAGAAAATGTAATAAAATACAGGGTGTCCTAGTAAAAAGATGAAGTTGCATGGTCTCCAGTTCATATGAGACACCCCGTATAAACGAAAATATTTTCTTTAAATTCGGATTTGATTACTGAAAGACTTTTGTATTTAAACTTTTTTTCTATCCCTATTGTGTAAGGAGATATCCTCCGTTGTCGCACTTATATATATATATATATATATATATATATATATATATACGCACGCACGCACGCACACAGTGCAGACTCGATAGTCTGAATCAATTAAAACGACGCAAAATTCGGATGACTGGAGAATTACTATAAATATACATAATTTGGTACTTAACGTATGTACATAACTACTACTAAAACAAGATAAAATAGCAATTACAATGTACAAATTAAAAAAAATTTATTGGGAAGTTATATGAAACATAATTTCCAAATACCTTATTACTTTAAATAACATACAAAAAGTGCAGTAAGTACACAATACGAATTCGAGAACAAACTGAATCGCTACGTACAAAGGAAAACTCGGGAAAACATGAAACGGTAGTAACAAAATACATAGCAAAAATTAATTTTATTTTGGTCGTAAAAATTCAGTTATCTTGATATGTGATCTTCTTATTTTTCTTACTTAATTGGTAAGCCTCCCTCTCAAATTTCTCAAAATGGAAACCTCATGGGAAGATACATGAACCAATCCTTAAAAAGCTCCGAGGTCATCCAATCATTTGAAGTTGATTTATAGATAACAGGTAGCTCTTTCTTATTGAACGCACGTGGGTTCCTAGCTTTACCAGTGACAAGCAATTTTAATTTGTGGCCTCCTTCTCCATTAGCACTTGTAAGAAAAGTAACCCTCTCTTTGCTAGTTTTGCGACCCGATGCTGTTCTTTCTTTTGTTCCTACCAACTTTTTTTCTGGAAGAATTTTTAAAACAAAGCTGACTCGACAGCGTTATATATTTGACAAGGTAGCAAGCTTTCTTTTCTAATCTTCTGGGCCAATTTTTTTTTCAAACTTCTCAAGTCATACCTCTGCCTAAACTTGATGATCCACCCTCTACTGGCACGAAAATCATCTTTTCCATAATGCTGTTGGTAAAACTGTTTAGCTTTTTCAGCTAAAATCTCATAGGAGATAGGAACGTGGCAAGCTTTTTGTTTTAAAAACCATGAATAAACAGCCTTTTCAATTTCCGGAAACTCTTTCTCTTTCCCGGACCATGGTAGCAATCTTTTATGTACCTGAAAAGGAAAGGTTACAATGAAAATCAACTGAATGCAATTAAATTTTCGAAAATCCGTGACAAAAATTGCTTTCGTTTTTACCTCTCGATTTTTTCGTATGTCGGTAATCGTTGAACAACCAATTTGGTATATTTTAGCCAATTCAGCACCTGACTGTCCTTTGTCTAATTGCTGCAGAATTTTATATTTTTTACTGAGCGGCAGAGTATTATGTTTTCTTTTTGCCATGATAAAGAATCTGAAATCGCATTTGTTATGTGTGTATGTATGTATGTATATGTATATATATATATATATATATATATATATATATATATATATATATATATATATTATATATATATATATATATATATATATATATATATATATATATATACAGGTGAATCTTATCTAATCCGCCAAAATTAAAGGAGTACTAGAACTCATCATTCTAAGCAAAAAAGTTCATATGTACATGGGTTCGGAAATGCTTCGGTGTCAAAGTTGAAAACAGAAATCGCGTTTTCTTCAATATCTTTCGACTGTTTCGAAATAATTTCATGAAATTTCGTATTGGGACGCTAAATTCAAATTTGTGGTCCATTTAGTTGTGGTTTGAAATCCCTTTTGGGACGAAAAGTACCAGTTTCGCCAAGTCTATTAAAAAGTTGTTGAAAAAGTTCACGACTTGGGATAAAATTCTAAATAGCGTCTATGCGCTCTACGATCAACAAAATTTTGCTTGTGCGTAAACGCAAATCATATCACGCATTTCTGAATTTGAAAATAAATTATGTCTAGGCATTCTATCGTATTTAATTATGGACTTTTTATTAAAATTGTATTATCAATGAACGCAAAGTGACAGACACATAAGTAAACAAGTATGTTACTTAGTAAAAATTAAGAATCCCTATTGATAAACCTGTCAAAAAATACCCTCCGAAAATGTGTATGCATCATGAGTTTTAAATGCGTTTTTCTCGGAAAGGGTTGCCCCTACCGACTTCACTAAAATAAATACCTTTTTTTATCAGAAAAGATAGGAGAATCAATTTTCTAGTCGAAAATGGCATACAGTGTAGCACAAAAAAATTGCAACGATTTAAAGAGGTCGAAATGGTTGCCGGTGGCGCCCTCTAGAAGCCACAACTAAATGGACCACAAATTTGAATTTGTCATCCCAATAATGAAATTATTTCGGAAACGAAGCATTTCCGGGCCCATGTACATATGAACTTTTTTGCTTAGAATGATGAGTTCTAGTACTCCTTTAATTTTGGCGGATTAGATAAGAAATTTGTTGTATAGCAACACGAATTTTATTTTTTAAATCGTCTACATTACCAGGTTTTACTCGGTACACTTTGTCTTTAATTGCACCCCACAAGAAAAAGTCCAAGAGGGTTAAGTCTGGAGATTTCGGCGGCCAAGCTATTGGACCTCGATTTCCTATCCAATTATTAAAACATTCCTGTAAATAGTTACACACAAGTAATCCATTGTGTGCTGGTGCCCCGTCGTGTTGAAAATAATTCAAATTTTGAATTACGTTCAACGGAAGGTCGTCCAAAATTTCTTCAAATTCGTTTCGTAATTTAAATTGTATTCATTAAAAAACGGTCCAAGGATTTTGGTACCAATAATACCGCACCAAACGTTTACTGAAAAAGCATATTGATCTCTCCTCTCAACAGTAATATGAGGATTTTCTTGGGACCATTGGATATGATTTTTTCTATTGAAGATACCGTTGTTAGTAAATTTTGCTTCATCGGTAAAAATAATGGTTTTCGAGAATTGATTGTTTGCTCAACTTTCATCAATCAAGTTTGTTAAATAAACTAGATACAAAATTTCAGTCGTTTTAAAAAAAAAAAGTTTTTCTAAAAAAATTGACAGATGCGGTCTTAGTAATAACTCGTTAATTGTTCTGTTCCTGTCAAACAATTTGAATAAAACTTTGAGGTGTTGTAGGCAAAGTTTATTGCAACAGTCTGCAAAAAATGACATTTGTATTTTTAATAAAAATAAAATTATGAATGTCTAAACTTGACTATCAAAAAATACAAGTTACTCAAAAAAATCAAATGGAAACCCCTATTTTTTATTACTCAGATCGATTTAACGTCAAAAATTAAGGTAAGTTTGTTTAAAACTATATTTGCCTAAACAATTAACGAGTTATTACTAAGACCGCATCTGTCATTTTTTTTAGAAAAATGTTTTTTTTTAAAACTACTGAAATTTCGTATCTAGTTTATTTAACAAACTTACCTTAAAATTACCTTAATATTAATATACGGGGTGTTCCATTTAAAATAAGCGACTAGGTACCGACTTCCGGTATAACTGGAAGTGGTACGAACGTGAAAATATTTTAGATGAGTTAGTCCTAACATCATTACCCTGTCACCAAATTTTCAAAATTATAATAAGTTTGGTTTAGCAGATACTCATAGGATCAGCTCCCAAAGGCGGACCTGGTATATATATATATATATATATATATATATATATATATATATATATATATATATATATATATATATATATATATATATATATATATATACACATATACATACATATTTAAATTTATTGGAGGAATATTTGCGTTGCAAAGCTATTACTACTACTAATAGTGCCAAGACTTTACAACTAAATTCCGGTTGATATTTGAACGCACCCCGTATTTTTGTATATTATTTGCAATTGGCTACTTGTTACAGTGCTCGAAATTCATACTCATTTCATGGAGTGACACAAAATGATCAATTCGCGAAGTCAACATTTTATTTCGTGCATTGAGCGAAATGGATGTTTTGATATAGGCAATGAATGACTGAACTCTACCGCACTTTGGGAATTGCGTCACTGAAAATACCCAGTACGGGGCCTTGCTTAATAGCCATAATAAATGTGTGAAAATGTATGAAAATATAAATAATAATCGTGAAAGTTTATATTTTCATATAGTGATTCATTCTTTTTCCAAGTTTTTGGATGGAAATTAAACTTTAACCTTCATTAATAAATTAATTAGTTGCGGTTGAACTTGATTTTGGTAGGATTAAACTATTTTTACATAAATTTTGCCCATTAACATTGAATATTGCCATTTGTTCCCATATATGGCACGGCTGCAATAAATTAAATTATAACTTTAATGTCAATAATATTTTTTTTTGTAATAATGTTTAAACAACGTTTATTTAGTTATTACTAAGTATGTTTTATTGATTTACGGCGCTTTAAAGTAGATTTACTCGAAATAAAAATCCGGGGATGAAAGATAGCCCAGTCAAATAATACAATATTTTGCCAAAGAAAGAAAAAAAGTCCATATATGCTGTCCGTTGGTGGAGGGGTGTATTTTGGGGTCACAATGAACGTACAAAAAGCCCACCCCCGTATCGTGTACGCTAGGAAAGTTACAGTGCAAAAAAGGAGCAAAAATTAGGTTTTTCGTAAATAACGCAAAAACTATCACTTTTAGGCGAGAATGTAATTTTATGTAAAAAAGGTCCTTACAAAAATTTTGTACGACCACTTGTACGAGAGCTAGATTTTTTTAAAGTATGGGCCATTTTCTGAAAAATGAAAAATTCTCGAGTGCGTTATGCATTTGGCGTCGATAAATCGAAAACGGTGCGTTGGATCGAAAAAATTAATTACGAACAACTTCTTTTGTATAGTTTTTTTTGTACCATCAATATTGACAGAGATATGAATTTTTTAAAAATACACTACGGTACGTCAAATGTCAGTGGAAAGTGTGATCGCTATAAATTGAGTGAAATTAAGTAATAACAGAGTAATTATTAATAATAATTGAATTATGAGTAATATGTACAGTACATGATATTTGTCTTGAAAAACATCTTTTTGCTGTTACTTTTAAATTTCTCGTTGCAGTTTCCATAACTTGTATACGTGTTTGATTGAAAGTTAAATGTTGTAAAATTTTGTAAGTTATATTTTGTAATACGTTAAAATTTGAATCACTTACGCCTTGGCAACTAATTGTGGTTGATTTGGCAACATCATTAAAGAAATATCTGGAGAAAGTACTTTTAAAAAAAAATGACTCGTTTTAAAAAGTATGTAGGTAATTTGTGTAAAATATTGCACATGAAATATTTCGGGACAGCTGGTTGCGATTGTCAGAATTATTGGAAATTGAAGATAGCAGGAAGTCAGTAGGTGAAGGGGTTAATTAACAGTCGAAATTTTGTAATTGCCATTGCAGTTTATTTTGTACAAATATATAAATATTACATTATTTCTGTCCTATTGTTCTGTGTCCTATTCGAAAAGTCTGTCATCGTCCAAGTTACCGACGCTGTCGTAATTGCTCGCGTACAAATTTGTGCAACCGTTCTCCACGCAGTTGCCGCAAAGATTCGAGCACTTAAGGCCTGCTCTCTTGCATCCGCACATGGATGCGCAATTCGATTTGCAATTGCAGGCGACAAGTTTTGTGAGTCCTGGAGGCGCTGGAGGACACCGTTAGTACCATCCCCATTCTCTCGGAGGCAGTAGGTTGGTCAACCACCATTGGACCTTATGGTACGTCCTCAACGAATGTTGACCAGCTGCATTTGATGTTGGTGGCAACGCAGGCAAACGCGAGGTTTTCCGAGACGCCGATTGTCTGTACAGAAGATGACGCAAATCGTTCAAATTATCTGTAAAATGTTTTTTGAGCCATACAGATGCAGAAAGAGGACTTCACCTGCCTGTTGTACATCTGCAGGTAACGATGTAGGGGACATGAAAGTGTCAATCACTGATTGCATTTTGGCACTTCTCAACAAATTCACGACTTTTATTTTCCCTTTTTGGAAAATTGCGGATGTTGTGTCGCATCCACCAAATGCGTGGGCCAATAAAATGGATTCTTTCACATTGTTGGTTTCCTGAATTTGTTTACTTGAAAAAATTTGTTTCTGAATTTTTCCCCTTCCTGGCTTCAAGAAATAAATACTTTCTGCACGAGAAGGTCTGTGTCCTCTCCTACCACTACTCTTGTGATTGACGGAGACAATGAAAGAGCTTCTTCGACAATCAGAGTATCGGCATCACAGCTACTTTGTTCGACTTTTAATCCGTTTGTTTCGAATAACTGTTTTAAGAAAGATATGAGCTTGGTCTTATTGTTGTTATTACGGAGAAACGATTCCTGAGAAATTGTTGCTACCATATGCTCTTCTACGGCAATATCTGGACAATATTTTGCATAAGTTCTGCGCTGTTGTTCTGCGACTTTAGTACTGCTGCTCGCGTTGTTATATCCATCAAAGACAACAACACAATTGGTTCCGTAGTGACTCTTAACGTAGTTCAAATACATCGCGCAAATATTTTTATACGATGTATTTGTACTCCATACTACCCTATGCAAAAGGAAACCACCATCAATAATGAACATTTTCTCGTCATCTGGTAAGTCGTTGCCGATGGTTATGAACATGTTCATTATAGCGAATTTTTTTGTTTTTTCGCATTCCAGTCTCGCAAAACAGGGATAAAGGATACGGAGCAAGTTCAAATTTCAAAAACTCTAAGTCAGTTTCCGATTGCTTTGCAATGGTCATACGTTGGAATAAAATTAACGGATCAACTGTATCTCGTATCTTCATAGTACTTATTGATGCTAATGACGAGACTCGATTACTTCGTTTCATATGTATGTCTTTGATTCTTTTATCGTACATCTCCTCCACGAGTTGTTCGCCAATTTCTTGAGCACGGAAACAATTAATCGAGGAAGGTTCACCACATACTCCTGTACTCAAGGACGTTATTGATTCAGACATTGGAAAAGGATCGTGAATCTCGAACCACTGAACGAGTTTTGTTACATCGTCGTTGTCTCATTCGACTTTCACGAGCCTCTACGTGTTGTTCTGACGTTGCAAAGAATTTTTCACTAAAATTTTCCAATCCTTCACATATATTGTACAAAATTGGCATAGTCGTGGTGAAGGATGTTAGTGAGCTGTCAGTTAATGCGCCTCTGCCAATAGCGCTACTTTTAACCTTGAACTCTCTGTTCAGCGTCTGTTCTATAATTTGGTCGGACCAGGTGCCAGACCAGTACTTGTCCGTTCGCTTAAAAGCAAATCTCCCATTTTCTGTAAATTCTTGAAATTCCTGTGCATTCATAACATTCTTCAAATTTGCCATATCCTGCAAATAAACATGACAAGATTTGGCATACGAGAAATGTCCGGTCGAGTAAAAATATGGCAGCATATGCCGCACAGCCAATAAGTGGTTTCTCCAGTTACCTTCTCTTTCGTACTGTATAAACAATTTCAGAATCGTGATCATATGAAAATATTGTAGCCACAACTTAGCAGTAGGTCCATTATTTGTGAGATACAGTAAACGATCTTCTAGTCGTTCTACTATAGGATGTTCGCTTATTTCTTCGTCTGTTGAAGTATTTTGTGAAAAATTCCGAAGCATCGAAAAAACAGTTTCACGCTCTTCAAATTCAATTAATAATGTTTTCAGTACTATTTTTGACAGAGCTAATTGCAGCAATAAATGAGCTCTCACTGCTCTGGCATACGCGTGCCCAGCAAGCAATTTGTCAACGGAATTAGGTGCATATATGACGCTCAGAACTTCACGTATACCACTACCGGCCATTATGAACCCGATGCAGCCTAGAAACGACATTGAGTATGAAATCCACCTAACCTTACGATAATATTTTTCAATTCAGACTCCTCCACAGCAAGCAACTATATCCCTAGCTTTGACATACAACGGCTGATCGAGTTACAAAAGTAGTTTGTAATTGTACGTCTGCTGATTTTTCAGCAGCCATATGTAAAGAAGTGTATACAGTCTCGTAGTCACTGGACGGAGCGTTTGTGAAAGGCAAAAACAAAACTTTTGTTTTAACTACACTTTTGTGCTGCGTTATTTTTTTATTAAAGCCCCTCCAACCAGGAATCTTAGGTACGTCAAAAAACTTGCCCAATATTCACAAGACATCAATATTGTTTGGAATTAATAATACTTTATTTTGCCTCTCGATGACTGCAGCTACTTCTTTGCTTAAGTCATGAAGAACAAGTGAATGAAATCCAGCTTCCGTTTTATCTTGAAAAATTTTCAATTCTTTCACGCCACTTTTCTGAAGTTGATCGGATTTCCTTAGGGCAGTCGTTTTTGTAATACGATCAGAACTGTTTATGATTGCCGAAATCGGAGTGACACACTGGACTCCGCCCATACGTGAAAGGTATGCAGCCCATCGATAGTGTTTACATTAAAGTCGGTATTATCAAAAATAAATTGGCAGTGGGTGTGAGGTTCTATTTGATCTGGTGGTGCTTGCAAAATCGACGATTCTAATATTCTCACAGCGCTGTACGAAGCACAAAGACCTAATTTCGAGAGAACATCAATTATGGTTTTTGATCCAATTTTTTTGTATAAATATGAAGTGATCCCAAGTTGAATGGTCGATATAAAAGAATTTGGTCTTACAGCAGACATGATACAATGGGCGATTGTAGTACATTTCTTTTTCAAAGTGTCGGTCTTTGTTTTCTTACGTGCTGTAATTATGTTCTCCAATAGTACTGTCAGTGATTCCGGTATGTAATAATTCACGTCGTCAAAGAATTGTGTACTGGAAGGATACGAAGTCACGTCGCAGTATGTTTTTCTAATGTCTGCTCTTATAATAATAATTCTTATTTTTTCGCTTTTATCATCTAATACTCGATTCTCGTACCAATCACTGTAAATTATGTAATGTTCAATGTCAGAAAAAAATACGATTCGCTGTCGACCTTTGCCTTGTGTAATAATTACACATTATCGAATTCAGCTCGCAATTTACTTTCCCCACTTTTCCACGAGGGCACAATAAGCCCTGCATTCTCAACGACAAACAGTAATTCAGAGCTTGAAAATTGACATTTTTCGGAGCTACGCATGTAATTAATAATGCATTCCATTGCTGATGTAACATCAATTGATAAAGGTCTTCCTTTTCTGTTAAACTGGTGTACACTCTTAAATGATGAGTAACAATCTTTATGGTACATTGCTCCACTCTCAACTAAACTTTGTGTTAATGACAAACGCTGAAGCACTTTTCGTCCTAACTCATCATCGCGCATGAGAGCAGCTTCTTTCAATACTTTGCCCGTACAATCTTTTTGCACTTTGCACACTGCTTGTCTGCAATCTTTTCGGCTTTTATTACGTTCCTTCTAAAACGCTTCATCAATAATTTCCGAACAAAATAAGCAACATGTAGAAAAATTAAATGCACTTTTTCTTTTCGTTCCGTGGCATGGACCAGAAGTATAATCTACTTCCAGCATTTCACTGCTTTTTCCTTCTCTTTTCAAATCAAAATGTATGCTCCTTTTCCGTGTATAATTTTTTGTACATTCATAATGAATGAATGCTTCAGATAATCCAGTCATCATATTGTGTTTTCCGTCTTGCCGCAATCGACTTGACTCCTTTAAGCCGTTTAACCCTTTCTTCCTCACATTGGATAACTCCCCTGAAGTTTCCCCTTCATTACAAATGATGCATCGTCTATCCATATCCACGAGTATCTGAAAACAAAAAACTATATATTCATGTTGCTCCAAATTACATTTCGAAAATAAACTTTAAACAGCTGTATCTCGAAAACAAAACAACGTAGCCAGATGAATCAAAATAAGATTTAAAGGTAATTTAATTCTCTTTAAAAAAAGTTCTTGTCAATATTTCACGTACGACCCACCACAAGTAACTTATTTTACAAAATAAACGAAAATGCGTCAATTTTTTGAGTTTTTGAGCATTATCGCACTTCATACATTTCCAAAATAAGTTTGTATGTATACAAAACATTTCAGAAATTTAATTATCTTTCACCTTTGTAAGATGTAAAATTTTCGTTGGAGCTATACCTTTTGAGTTATTAGTGATTTTATCATGAAAAAACTGTGTCAATATTGATCGTACAAAAAAACTTATAGAAAAGAAGTTGCTTGTAATTAAATTTTCTACAACTTTCATTTGAACCATTTTTTGATCCGACGCGCCGTTTCCGACGCCAAATGCATGACGCGCTCGAGAATTTTTCATTTCTCAAAAAATGGCCCTTCGTAACAAAGAATCTGCTTGGAGTACAAGTGGTCGTACAAAATTTTTATAAGCACCGTAAAATTACATTCTCTACAACTTTCTCGTCTTCACTTTTTCCCCTAAAAGTGATAGTTTTTGAGTTATTTACGAAAAACCTAATTTTTGCTCCTTTTCTGCACTGTAACCTTCCTAGCGTACACTATACGGGGGTGGGCTTTTTGTACGTTCATTGTGACCACAAATTACACCACTCCACCAAAGGACAGCATATCTGGAATTTTTTCATTTCTGAAATCGCTCTTGACTGGGCTAAAAGTGAAGTATGTGTAATTAATTAATTTCTGGTTACTTTGTTATGCTGAATCACTGCCCATATTAATTGTATTTAGGGTTCTCATTTCGAAATTTATTATTCAACAATTTATATAATAAATAAACAATTTCCAAGTGGAGTAATAGAGGAACACAAGAGTGAAGTACGTTAAATCAATTAGTTTATTATTACTTTTTTTACGCTTCTAATATTAATTCCTTGAAAATTCTGTATAATTACTATATAAATTGTTGAGCAATAAATTTAAAAATGCAACTCCTAAAAGCAAATAATGTGAGAAGTAATTAATTCAACATAAAAAGCATCAGCAATTAATTTATTACACGTACTTTTACTCTTGTGTTACGCAAGCATTCCCACTTGGAAATTGTTTATTTATTATGTAATTGTCAAGCAATAAATTTCAAAATGAAAATCCTAAAAACAAATAATATGCATCAAAAAGTAATCAGAAATTAATTGATTACAAATACTTTACTCATTTGTTACTCTCGCTCGCCCACTTTGGAAATTACTTATTTACTCCGTAAATTGGGAACATTTTTTTAGTAAAAATGAAGCAATTAATTAGCAAAAATTATAGTGCATTTGTTTAATGTTTATCCGCTGTAGAACATATTTTTGTGTAAGTAGGGTTCTAGCTTAACGTTAACCTTACATCCCCACCATTAAAGTCGAATTGTTACTAATGGGAATGGCAAAAATTTGAAAATGCCGCAATTAATTAGCAATAAAAAACACTTAATTATACACTATAACTGATTTTGAAATGTGGTGGTGGGGGTACTAGGTTAACGGACATGTTTGATCGTCACTCATAGAGCTTTGCATTGTATTCTAGGCATTTAGTTTATCACAATTACTTATCTTAAGTATAAAATTTTGAAATGCAAAATAAATATGATAAGCAAACTAAAAAATTTCTAGTATTTGCGTAAAAGATTGTTTTATTTATAGCACACTACTTAATAAACGAATAATAACGATTGATAGTTTTTAATTTACATATTCGATGTAACGACTATTTATAATTTAATAAAATGTAGGTACTAAAGTAAAAGTAAAATTTAAATAAATGCGATAAATAAATTTATTCACAATTTGGGACAAGGTCTGACTACGTCAAATCTTGTAACTTTTAAAGATTTTTGGAAAAAGGAGAAGAACAAGCATTTCAAAACTCGTGTTATACGTGAGCACTTGTTTCTTGTTCAATATCAACTTAATGCACAAAATTGATTTTCAAACGGTTTACATATTTCGAATCTATATAAAAAATACAGCTAAAGTAAACTTTAAAATACAATCAACCCATGCTAATTATTTTATGAATTAGGATAAATAATGGTCTGTGTGCATTTATACGACCGTGCGCGTGAAAATCACAAATCAACTAACTTTATTAGACGCATTATTTTACAAAACAATTTATATCACTAATTTTTTCACTAAATGTGCCACAGTTCCGATTTTAAACATACACAACGTTCTATTTATTTAAGGTAATACCGCACACGTCGCTCTACAATAAATCTCAAAATTTAAGTGTAATGGAAAAATTATTTTACGAAAAAATTTACATTACTAGTATCTTTATGAAATATGCCACCGATATCGATTTAAAACATAATGAACCCTTTCTATTTATTGTCGAAAATGGGAGTTCAATTAACATAATGCGCGCACATCGCTCTTCAATAAATTTCAAATTTTAACTATAATGGACAAATTATCTTATAAAAAGGTTTATATTATTATTATTATTATTATTATTAGTATTAAATTATAAAGTAGATTTACTCGAAATAAAAATCCGTGGATGAAATTCGTGGACAACTTCACGTTAATCAGTTAATTGGTTCAGCAATAAATTTAAAAATGCAAATCCTAAAAGCAATTAATATGGAAAGTAATTCTTCAGCATAATAAAAATTAATCAGAAGTTAATTAATTACACGTACTTTCATTCTTGTGTTACGCAAACACCCTCACTTGGAAATTGTTTTATTTATTGTGTAAATTGTAGAGCGATAAATCGAGATGGGAATCCTAAAGACAAATAATATGAGAGGGAATTTAGCATAAACAGTTAATCAGAAATTAAGTGATTACACGTACTTTACTCTTGTGTTATTCTAGTTTGCCCTATTTAGAAACTAGTCATTTTGCTGTTCGAGGTTTTCTTGATATAACGTGTTCGTTTTAGGTAACGTTAGTTGTAACAGACATTGGCGTGTGTGCGCGTGTGCGTGCGTGTGTGCGTGTGCACGTGTGTACGCCGGCGTGTGCGTCGTGCGCGTACGTGCGTGGGCGTGCGGTGTCGCGTGCGCCCGTGCGTGGGTGCGTGTGTACTGGTGTGTGTGGGTGCGTGCGTGGGTGGGTGCGTGTGCGCGTGTGTGTGTGTGTGTGTATACAGGATGAGTTTGTAATGTTTGCCTTCCTTTATTGTCAAATGTAATGCCCTCTTGGTTCTGTTTAACTTTTACTTAATATGCGCCCTTCTGGTTTGGTAACCCAGCGCGGTTTTACTTTGCCTCGGCTTTGCTCAATCGGGTTTATTTTATAAACGGGGTGTGGTTCGTAGTGATTACTGGATGGGCTTAACACTGTACATTAAATAAAATTCGTAAAGCATTTTTAACATTGTATATTAAATAAATATTTACAATAAACTAAAATATGTATTTGTAATTAACAAAATGGGTATCGTAGAATCTCTGTGTCCGGGTCCTGGTGTCACTGTCACGTATTCGCTTCTGTGAACAAAAATAGTCTTTTAACTTAATCCTTACCTAAAAGATACAGTTTAGGATACGGTCCTGTATGTACGGTAGCGAGAGTGTTGTTCGATGCAGTGGTTGCTCGAAGCGCCAGCGCATTGAACTTGATTCGTTTGAGAAAATCGATATCGTGTTTGTATGCCAGTAACTCTGAAGCGCTGAAGCAAGGATGTTCTACTCTGAAGTAATATACGCGAAATACACGCGATGTATCGGGACGGTTTTTCTCTAATTATAACCGGATTAATGTAGGTAATCAGATTGGTTATATAACTAAATTAATTACTGATCTCTATACTCGGTTTAAATATTTATAATTAACAAGGAACAATACTTAATATTAAACGATTCTAATATGATTACGGAAAGATCGAATAATCCACGTACTCACTTTATGTACAAACGTTCTCGCACTAGGTGTTTGCGAGGGTTATATTTATATACAAATTTATACTACAGGTTATGGAGGTATTCCTCTACTATTCAAAGACACCGTGTATGGCTATGGCGTTATTGTTTTAGTTTGTAGGTGGTGTAGATATGTATGTATTTCAGCGGGTTTCAGTAATGCTCAGAAGACGTAGGCGATGACCCGTCTTTACTGGATATACTAGGAAAGGTCAGGTCTGTACAGCCCTGTAACAACCCTTCACCCTCAGGTGGTGACGAGATACGTTGGGATCTACCCTGCGTGCCTCTAGGTGTGTGTATAACTCCTGAGCTCAGCCCGAATTATTTACGATCTGTGGTGTATGTTGTAGTGGTGAGTTACGTCGGCTCTACCCTGCGTTCCTCTAGGTGTTTGTGTGCTTTGTATAACTCCTGGGGCTCAGCCCGGAATTATTTACGATCTGTGTGTATTGAGTGTAAATTGTCAGAATGTATAACTTTACAACTTACGTGTCTCTCAATAGCAGTACAGAATTGAACTTTAGGTTGTCCGATCGCGAAGGACTCTTCGTCGGTGAACAACAGGTCGGTGCTTACGCTAAGCAAACGGAGCGGCTGCGGCTACTGGTTTCTGGAACGGTACGGGGCGGCTGCTGGATATCGGCTTGACGGGAATCTACTGATTCATCATTTTATACAATGGCAAATTATCTTATAAAAGGTTTATATTATTATTATTATTATTAGTATTAAATTATAAGTAGATTTACTCGAAATAAAAATCCGTGGATGAAATTCGTGGATAACTTCACGTTAATCAGTTAATTGGTTCAGCAATAAATTTAAAATGCAAATCCTAAAAGCAATTAATATGGAAAGTAATTCTTCAGAATAATAAAAATGTAATCAGAAGTTAATTAATTACATACTTCCTTGTTTACAAGCAACCTACCCTCACTTGGAAATTGTTTTATTTATTGTGTAAATTGTAGAGCGATAAATCGAGATGGGAATCCTAAAGACAAATAATTTAGAGAATTTAGCATAAACAGTTAATCAGAAATTAAGTGATTACGTCTTGCTCTCGTGTTATTCTAGTTACCCTTGAATATTTACAATTATTTAGATCTGTGGTCGACATAAATTTTCGACTTTATTTATTTATTTTGGGATTACAATAAAGATATTGATAAAACAACTTGTCATTTTGCTGTTCGAGGTTGATATAACGTGTTCGTTTTAGGTAACGTTAGTTGTAACAGACATTGGGTGGCGCGTGTGCTGGTTGTGCACGGTACGGGCCGGCTGCTGGTGTGGCGTGGCGTGCGTCGTTTGTGTTGCGCGTCGCGGTTTTAGTGCGTGGGCGCGTGAGTCCGTGCGTGGGTGCGTGTGTACTGGTGTGGAGGTGATCGTTGGTGCGTGCGGACTGAGGTTGCTTGTATAAGCGGTGTGTGTAACTAGGATGAGTTTTTATTTTGAGCATTGGCATCTCTACAAGAGATAGAGATTCGGTTTCAGTTTTATGAACCTAAATAAACGACAAATTTTGCATTTTATTTAATTCTAAATAACTTATTTATTATCGATATGAGAAAAAAAAATGTAGAGGAAAAAATGGTAGGGTTTTTGTTATTCCAAAGGTACTTATGATATAAACTTTTGTTTTTTTTTTAAGGTATAGTAAGCTGTGCCTTTATCAGGTACGCGTTTTTTAAGCTTTGTAACGATATCAGACATGATGTATTTATTTTTTAAAATAACAAAAAAATGAATTAATGATTATGGTTTTTGGGCAGTGTTACACCCTTGCCATAATAAATACAGTTTTTTTTCATTTCAAACTTTGATGAGCGAAAACAAGTTTGGTGATTTTTCTTATAAATGTTGTAGAATTGTTGTTATTAGGAATACAACAAAATGATACGAATAAAAATTTTAGACATTTTAATGCGTAACATGTTGTACATCCTAATTTCCTACCCGCTTGAGTTAGAACAACCTTAGATTTTTAAGTAGCAGTAATAGTTCGTTTTAACATTTTTCAAAAGACCAAAGTATTTTGTTTATAACGACACAGGACATTATTGAGGTAGCAAAAACAGAATGTAACATGGCAAAACATTTTTATCCGGTTAAATTAATTACTCTGTTTATTATAAGATTTCACGTGACTCCAACATAATTTTTCTAAATGGGGCAACCGGTATAACATTACATTTTTTGGTAGACCTTTCAAAAACAAATTCAACCATAGTACACTTGTCACGGTACTTGGCCAAAAATGTGAGGAGAGGCTCCATCTTGCTGTCACCATATTGTTTGCCTTTCATTTAAGGGAATACCTTCAAGTAATTCTGGGAGAACATTTTGAAGAAAATCCAAATATCTTTCTCCCGTTAACGTTCATTCATAAAAATAGGGACCCATAAACCTACCGTTAAATAAATTACACCAGACATTGACTCCCCATATTTGTCTGGAAATTGGTTTCTCGCATCCATTTTGGATTTTCCTGTGACCATTAATGACAATTAAGGCGATTAACAATACCATTATTATGAAATCTACTTTCATCACTCCATTTTCAAAAAGTAACCCTTATCATATATAGTTATATATTATAGTTATATCTTATATACAGTCTGATTGATTTTACGTGTCCAAGCACATAGGTATTTTATCATAAAAGAAAATTGTAAGTAGCAAAAATACTCTACATTCAATTATTAATTATGCTACATATTCAGAGAAACAAATTACATAAAAACAAAAGAGCATCGCAAGACAAATGATTTTTTTTAAATGGAACGGGCAATTTTTTTTAATATTCTGAAAGAGCTTTAAATTCTCTTTACAATGGTACCAAATAAGTTATTATTTTGGCAATTATAGTCACAATATTTTTGTAATGTTTGTTTTGTGTTTTCCTATAAATACGAACAAAAACAACAAAATTGGAACAGTAGTCTTGGGAAACAAATGAAAAACAATTGTCAATATTAGAGCACTGTTTGTGACAGTTAAATTATTGTTCAGTGCTCGTAATATTACCTGTCACAATGCAAGCAAATGATGAAAAAATGGATATGTTAAGAGTTTTATTCTGTGCAATGATAATACGCTGGAGGCAAGTGCATTGTATTTAAATCTGTATCCCGAGCGACGACAACCATATCCTCGAATTTTTACTAGACTGGAAGCAAATTTACGCAGAACTGGCGGTTTTAGTGCAAAACCAGTACTGCAAAGACATCGGCGAGGTGTTATGGAAAATGATGAAATTGTTGTTTTGGCGTGCTTTCGAGCGCATCCTCGGAATTCCATACGCGAAGCAGTGGTTGATTTAGGATTTGCCTACTACAAGATATTTTCAATACTTAAAAGGAACAAAATGAAGCCTTACAAAATTAAATTAGTACAAGGACTAAATGACGGAGACCAGCAACGGCGAATAACATTTTGTGAAAGGCACGCAGAAATTTACTAAGAAGAAGAGCCCGACTATGTGTTCAAAATAATCGAACATCTCATCTAATTCATGTTTTTGTCTTTTTTCACGTGATTCTAAGTTATAATGTAGTGATGTAGTTTGTATCTGTTACAGCTTTTTATTTGTTTCCCAAGACTACTGTTCCAATTTTGTTGTTTTTGTTCGTATTTATAGGAATACAGAAAACAAACTTTAAAAAAATATTGTGACTATAATTGCCAAAATAATAATAACTTATTTGGTACCATTGTAAAGAGAATTTAAACCTCTTTCAGAATATTAAATATGTAGCATTATTAATAATTGAATGTAGAGTATTTTTGCTTCTTAAACTTTTTTTCTATCTTTCATGATAAAATATCTATATGCTTGAACACGTAAAATCAATCAGACTATATATTAAAAGTCTGAGAAAAATTTTAATCTGGTGAAAACATTACTCATAAATTGGGTATGAAAACAAAAGTGGTAGTACAAACGACACTGTTTCGAATTTCGTATTCAATATAAATAAAATTGTACTGTTTTTAAAATAATTTAAAATTTTACTTTTATTCAGATGCACCTTGTATATATTATTTTAACTTTACAGTTTGCTAACTTACCGGTAGTTTGCCATTGTCATCAGTTTTCCTAATTTAGTTATAATTTTCATAATGGCCGCTGACGTGAACCTGTTAACACGTTGTTTCCATACGATCTACCCCCTTAAAATCTAGAACGAGGGTGGTCATCATGGATTTATTTTTCTATTTTAAGCTTGAAATGGTTTAAGTTGTTTAATTTTAACTCTATTTCGAATTACGTAAGTTGTCTTGAGTTTTCCTTAATTCATTAATTTACTACAACTCAAATTCTTTATTTTAAGAATTTAATTTTTTATATATTTCCGAACTGATGCCGTCTTAGTTCGAATTTGATTCCTAATTTATTATTATGATTAGACATGTTACATAATAATTTCTTGTATCTGTTCATTTTGGTGTTCTTTTATTGTTTAACATGTTTCATTGTACCATAACATACGTTTATGTTTATTTTACAAGCTTATCTAAGTTTTACCTGTTTGTGAGACTCAGTTCTTGCTATCATATCATCATTGTAAGTGCGGTTACCGTGATGTTAGTGATACTAGTATCAATTAATTTTAGATTATCGTAAGCCTAATGATCACCGGGTTGGTCGGAACATGTCGCACCTCTTTTCTTTTCATTTTTTAATTTTATAGTTAGATAAGTTGTATGGGGAAGGTTCCGAGTTTTATTACACTTAACATTAATACTTTACTTACTTCATACATGTCAAGCTGGGTAGCAAAATTCATTAGTGCATTGTAATCATTTTAATTGTAGTTTTAGAAAAAAAACGTTGTGTAAATTGCGAGAAGAAAGTGTTTTTCAACTCTTTTGAACTAGAGTTGAAGAAACGCCACTTTCTTCTCTAGTTGTACAAATAACTATTTGCTCTTTGGATCGCATGAAATTTTCGTACGAACTAGAAAATGTAGTAACGTGTTTTTAAAGCACACGTTGAATAACAAATGATAATGGATTTTTAATTCGGATAACTTTTGCTGTTGTGAATTTTTTTTTTTAATTTAAACCGAGGTTTAAACTTAAGATGGCAGTTTTCTAAAAATTCTTTGGAAAATATTTGTTTAATATCCAATTTAGGAATAAATTATATAATAATTAAGATATTTGTATTTTGGGTTATATGTATTCGTGAATTTTTATTTGTTTGTTTTTTTTTTGTAGTTTTAAACGGTTCGATAACAGTTACAGTTATTGTGGTCACTAAATGATAACAGGTTTAAAAGATTAATTTTTAAAGGTTCCATTTTCAATTTATATAATAGTTTTGGTTACATTAATAAGTGAAGTTCTATTTTATGGGTTTCTCCCATTAATTTGTAATGAAGATAACAGGTAAAAATTAATTCTAGTAATAAAACGTAATACAACTGAGCACCTGAATTATTAAAAAACTTAGTTAACCTTAAATTTGTATGTGTTATTGGCCAAATCCTATATGTATTCTATTTATTTGCAATGGGGAGAGCGTGGTGTGAATAAATACAATACCTCATATAAAATAAAGTTTATACAAATACATATAAAAAAAACTGTTATGCCTACATTTAAGTAATTCAGTAAAAAACAAGTACTAAAAAAAGTAATCCTCAATTAAAAAATTAAAGTAGGAACGAGTTTTAGTGTTTAATTTGGTTTACATTGTTCACAAATTTTGTGAACCGCTTCACATTTTTTAAATATTTTAAAGAGTGGATGTGAGGCAAATACTGCATTTAAAATAATCAGATCGACCTTGCTGTCTACCATAAAAACACCAAGGATTTATATTATCTTGAAGAGTTTTCTTATAGCTATTAATGTCTACCCAATTAGTTAAATTTAACCCATTCACAATTCTATCAAAAAAGTATAGTAGGTACATAAACCCACAGTTACATGAATCGTTTTGTATTATACGTGGAACTATTTGATCTTTTCAGTTACTATCTGCTAAATGTTTCATTTTAATAAATTCCAACTGGGATACACTGATTGTTGCGTCTTTATATTTGAGGATAAGTTTTCACCTTGCATCCCTTTTGTAAATTAATGGGATATATAGATACATTGATGATTATTGTTGCGTGGTTAAGTTTCAAATTTACAGGATTTTTCTGACGGGACTTTATATTTGAGGGCCAGTTTTCACCTGCTATCTTGTTTGCAAATGAATAGTCTAAATTCATGCTAATTGCAGTTTCAGTTGGCAATATTTTTCTGATGAATTTATGTACATTTGGGGGTAAGTTTTCTGAATTTTCCTTATATTTGGGGCTGAGTTTTTACAAGGAAAAACATCCACAAACAATTCTGTTTCGTTGCCGTAGGAAAATTTGTAAGCGCGGTGTAAAACATTTGATTCGCTCTTTTCTATACCTTCTATACCTTATATATATATATATATATATATATATATATATATATATATATATATATATATATATATATATATTATTATAAAAATTAAAAAATGGTACAAACGGGCACACACGATACTTCATGCTGTTGGTTAATTTAAAAAAACTTTAAGTGCGGTGCAGATATCCCCTTGTATCTTCTTACACTTTGGGGTATATGCGAAATCACAAACGATACTCTTTCGAATGCAGTTGGGAAATTTTAAAAATCTTTAAGGGCAGTGCCAAATTTGTTTTCATTCCTTAATATCTATTTACCCCTTAAGGTGCAAACGAAAAAAAGGTACCCCTAGTCAACTCTTCTTCATACGCTATGAAACCAATTCATTTTCGGTACAAGCTCTTGGAATCGATCATCAGTAGTCTTGATCTCAATAAGGCGACTGGCCCAGACGGTATCCCAGCTATTGTTTTAAAGAAATGTTTCCCCGAACTAGTACCAGTCCTACCTAAGCTCTATACGATCGCTATGTCTTCTGGGGAATTCCCTTCATCATGGAAGTTAGCAAATGTTCAACCTATTCTCAAAAAAGGCGATAAGACCGATCCCTCAAATTACCGACCAATTGCCATCACTTTTGTCTAAAATCATGGAAAAAGCAATCAATCAGCAACTACTCATGTTCCTTGAAACTAACAAACTCCTTAGTGACCACCAATATGGGTTTAGGCAAAGTCGTTCAACAGGCGATCTTCTTTCATGTGACCCAAGTTTGGAACAATACAGTAGAGCAGTCCGGTGAAACAGTTGTAGTCGCTTTAGATATCTCAAAGGCATTTGACCAAGTTTGGCATAAGTGTTTACTTGCCAAACTCACCTCGTTTGGGTTAAATGATATGCTCATCAACTGGGTTTCGTTTTCAAAAGAAGTTAGCATTAACGCGGGCGTACCACAGGGATCCGTTATAGCGCCTACACTTTTTCTACTGTACATAAATGATCTTATTTCTTCAACAACTAACCCCATCCATTGCTTTGCTGACGATAGCACTCTTCATTGTAGTTCATCTCAGTCTACTCATAGTGACAATCCACCTTCTATGTCAAATCAAGAAATTAAAGCTGAAATGGCAAATTCAATCAACAAAGACATTCAACGTATTCTCGAATGGGGAAGCAATAATCTAGTTAAATTTAATGCTAACAAAATTCAGTGTTGCCTTATGTCCGCCAAAAAAGATCGATCATTTCCTGTTGTAAGTATGAATGGCTCAGTTCTTAAGTTTTCAGACTCTATTACTCTGTTGGGTATGACTGTATCTTCAAATCTCTCATGGGTTGACCATCTTCTGTCAGCTACCAAAACAGCTGCTCGTAAAATAGGCTTTTTGTACAGATCTAAGCAGTACTTTACCTCTCGACAACTCCTTCTGCTGTATAAGGCCCAAATTCGGCCTCATCTGGAATATAATTCTCACATCTGGGTTAGTGCTCCCCAATACGCTCTCGATATCGTTGATCGTATTCAAAAGAGTGCGATTAGGCTTATAAATGACCCGTCCTTAACTTCTCACATACACTCCCTTAAGCATAGAAGGATGGTTTCAGTTCTTTCTTTGTATTATCGTTATTACAACGGGTATTGTGCTGCTGAATTATATTCTTTGATACCATCTCGCGCTATCTTTGCGAGAAACACTCGGTTCGCTCATGCACATCATCAGTATGCAGTACAAATCTCCACTTGTACCAAACGGGCGCAATCCACATTTTTCTGCACGGCTTCTAAACTCTGGAATGATCTCCCTAGTTCCTGTTTTCCTCTCACTTATGATATGAGAAAATTTAAGGTAGCTGTTCATAGGCATCTATTGGCAATTCATTATCCCTCTATCCATCCTCCTAAGTGTTCCTGAGTGCTTTAGCACGATAGGCCTAATTTAGCCTGTTCAGGTCCACAATCATAAAAAAAAAACAAACGGTCACAAACGATTCTTGTTCAATTGCAGCATTGTAGCCCGCGTGAAGTTGGTACCCCTAGGTTGGAATTTCGAAACGAAAACTATTGCATAATTTTGCCCAAGTTATGCCCAGTTTCGTCTAGCCCCAGTTAACCCATAAGTCAATAGTCGAAGTTATATGCACCCCCATGAGCGACTTCGAAGAAATTACATATGCCATAATTTTGCCCAAGTTATGCCCAGTTTTGCCCAACCGGAGAAAAGTTTGTCCACGAATATGAGGGTCACACAATGGCAATCATGATTTCAAGTAATAAAAAATGAAAAAATATAAATTCGATAAATTTCAAATAAACTAGCACTTCTGACTACTTCGAGTTTTTCCCAGTTTTGCCCAAGCAAAATTTATGCTCCACGCACAAATCAGAATGAGTGAGTCAAAATTTAAAAACTTATGGTGAAGTTCAGGCAAACTTCCACTGAAGAGTTTACAGAAAATAAATATTGCATAATTTTGCCCAAGTTATATCCAGTTTTGCCCAGTACTCGTTTTATTTTCCCCACGCCCCTTTAACCCGTCAGTCAATAGCCGAATTTATATGGTGTGGCGAATTCGAAGAACCAACCTAGGGCATAATTAGGCCCAATTTTTGCCCAGTTTTGTCCAGAACTTGTTTCATTTTGCCCACCTCTTCTTGACACATGAGTCAGAAGTATTACATTTTTATAGTGGGCACGCCCACGAGCGAGTGCGAGAAAATAACGTGCGCCAGTATTATGAACGACATTAACGATTTATTAAGGGTATCGTAGAAGAAATTGTGGTCTTGGGTAAAATTTTAGACTCCTGGCAGGACATCGTCAACCCTTTTAGTGGCCATTGTAATGGTATCCGAGTTTTCTCCAAAATTGGTCTTCAATTGGAGGCTTCGAAATTGACTTTGAAATAATTTTCCTGCATTTGAGATTTTTTAAGGGTTTCGTAGAACAAATTGTAGTCTTGGGCAAAACTTTAGACCTATCACAGAATATGGCAAACCCTTCTAGTGGCAATTTTAAGAGTTCGAGTTTTGTCCGATGTTAGTTATCAAGAAATTGATTTTGAAATTATTTTCTGCGTTTGCGATGTATTAATGGTATCGTAAAACAAATTGTGGTCTGGCGGGAGAAATGTCCACTTTTCGCAGAGTGTGTCGGGAAAAGAACAATGTGGCATATTTCTGTGAACCTCCCTTATAGCAATCTTCGTGATGATTGTTGCGTGGTCTATAATATATTTTATAGTTTGGAACTGACTGAATTTTTTTTTATTTATCGAAGCCTCTGGTGTTATACCCGTTGAAATGATAGTGGTTGCTAACTTAACACCGATTATGTACATGTACTTCATAAAACCTGGATCCAAATTTATTTTAATTCTAATTCATTAGCCTTAAGACCAGATTTAAAAATGGTTTTAATACACTGAGAAATTCTTTTCCTAGATATTTATTTAATAAACTTATTTTTAGCACACCTTATTAGGGGTGGGCAATATTTTGATATATCTAATCAAATATCAAAATATTGATGTATGGTATGATATTGATGGTGTGATATATCAAAATATTAAAATAGTTATTAAAATATCAAAGTATCAAAACAAAAAGATATCAAATTATTTAATATTACACTGGAAAAAAAACATCCTTTCTCAATTCTCGGAAGTCAGAACGGAACATCATTTCATTCCTCACTTGCTTAAATGTACATGTACGTACTAACGAGATTAAATTACTTTTAGATGAAAATCGCTATCCCGTTTCAGTACCACGTAACCGTATGTACCCACATATCCAAGTAGTTGGTGTTTAGTTAGGTATTTTACGATGCTCCCATCAGTCCCATCTCATTCTTTTATTCGCACAACCGGCGCGGAGACATTGATATTTTCATATTTTGATATTTTAATATTTTGATATTTTGATTTTTTTGATATTTGATAATAGATATTTGATATATCAAATTGATATAATATTTTTTTAATTTCAAACTTCGATATCAATCTTGCGATATCGCACACCCTTACACCTCATCGTAGTAATTCTAAAAACCTGTATCTATTAGAAATTACCCAGATAGAAAAAAGTTTGTTGCTCAACATTTTTGTTTTTTTAATTTGTTTACCAGTTACTCCCTAACACTAAGTGAGTTCAAAGCTGTGGTTAAAAAAGTTTTCAGGCTTATACTTTTTTTTGACGGCGATTTTAAGTTTGCTTCAGAACCGATTTTTAGCTAAAAACAAGTTTTGCGTAAATGTTTATAACTTTATTAATTTTGAAGGTGTTAAGACAAAATAAAAACCAACATTTCCAGAATAAAATGCTCTAGATTTTGTGTCATTACATAGTAGTACTTAAATAGTAAGGAAAGTGAAGAAAAAATATATATAACTACAAAGTTAAAATTAACCGAACACAAGAAATTCAGTGCTATAAAAGCACTAGAGTAAAGTCAACATCGGACGACACCAAGCTGCGCAAAAAAAGTAAGATCTGAGTGTAAAGCTCAACAACAAAATATACGTTTGAAAAAATAAAAGTTTAGGTTATGTTACTTCGCGTTTGTTGTCCAAGAATACAATTTTAGATGTAAAATTTTTGACATAATCATAAAGTAAAATTATATTTTATTGTCATAGTTACAAATTCTAGTTTTTTTTTAAATACATTTGACAATAACAATTTAACATTTTTTTAGTTACGAAGACTGTCAAAGTTACTTTCACATCGTCTTACACTTTATTGTCAATTAATTACTGAAAAGAAACAGTTTGTCAATTTAATCTTCTGAATCAGACGAAAAAGTTATATCATCAGAGGAATCACCGTTCACTTGAATTATGAGTTTGCTTTGTTATCCATTATGTGTTCCTTATTATTACAAAATAAAACGTTGTTATCTTGCGAGCATCTTCAGATAACACATGGCGTTTTCTTGTTTGAGGTGCTTGAGCGTTATGAGATGTACTTGCGTCGCACATTATATAACGAACTAGATTTGATTACATTAATATAACATGAAATTAATAATTAAAGTAACTTACTTATAAATTCAATACAGGCAGCGGATAGTTTTAAAAAAAAACTGTTATGTAGAATAAGTAATAAACAAATTTGATACGCCGGAAAAACAAAGAGGTTATAAACAAAAGTTGGCAAACGATCAGCTGGAAACTAACGTTTTTAGAGCGCATAGTACTAATATCTGTATCATTTTCCAATGATTACTGCATCTTTATCTAGTTTAAAAATGCGTTTCTGCGCTGGTGTCTTCCGATGTTGACTCTACTCTAAAAGGTAGTCGATTTTGTATAGATTTATTATAGGTAAACTTGCTGTAAAAATGTCGAGCTTGATAACGTTGTCCTTTTTTTATATAAATTTGCAAAAATATCAAAAAGTGAATTTTTTCAATATTTGAAGAATAGTATCTCAAAAGGGAATGAGTGAAAAAAGGAACCCATACCATGTCTTTTTTAGATATCTGGAAGGCAGTTTTTGGGCCAGGTGGATAGAAAATATGAACTAGCAGATCGTTCGTAAATGCATGCCACATAGTCGTTGTGCTTAAATGATACTGTGTTAGTATACACAATTGAAGTGTTGTGCTTATCAAATTCTTTACTTGTTGATTTGATTGTCACTCACAGGAACGAATCGATGATACCCTCTTGTACCGTACCTATCACAGGCAAGCGCAGCTCAAATCTTTTTGTTAGTTGGGCTTCCGTTTGTCGGATTTCCTCAGCGTAGACAAAGATGTATGTTATTCCAGTTATAAAGACACTACAGTATTAAAGTATAACTTCAAATACAAGTATACTTATAAAACTTCAATCACAACACCACTGCAACATATTCACTCAACAAAGAACTAAGACCTTTGGCTATTGAGTCATTTCTACGTACTAGTCTGTGAAGGGGGTTGTTCAAATCGGGTTCCGGAAAATTCACCGCCAACAATTCACCGACAGCAATTCACCGACAACAAATCACCGAAAGTAAATTCACCGCCACAACAATTCACCGAAACAAAAATTCATCGCTCATGATAAATAATTATTAGATATTTTAATTATCTTCAACAGAATCTTAACAAAAATATATTACAGTAACACACTAATTTTGTTTTCTAATTAGTTAAAAAAAACTTACCTCCTGTTATTCGATTTTGGTTTCCCTTTAATTAATTCCTATGAAAAGTACATTATCATAACTCATTTAGTTTTGTTCACTAATTAGTCAAATAATTACCTTTAATAGAATATGTATATTTGCTTTACTTTTGACGATGATTTTTATTAATAAATTATTTTTTTATAAGTACACTAATATTTTCTTTATTATTATATTTATTATTACACAATGAAAGTGGGCTACCATTAAAGTTAAGCGTATTTACACAAGTACTATCTGGTGGTTATAGATAAGTTACTTTTCACTAATTAGTTAAATAATAATTTTTTTTCCGGTGAATGTTGGTTTCGGAGAATTGTTGTTTCGGTGAATTGTTGTCGCGGTGAATTTACTTTAGGTGAATTGTTGTCGGCGAATTGCTGTCGGTGAATTGTTGGCGGTGAATTTTCCTAGATCCGTTCAAATCTGAACATGCTTAATCTTCTTGCATCAACAGACAAAGACAAGTACAGACATGAAAGCTTTAGTATTGAAAACTTCAACCTGTAAGAATTAAATTGTAAATTGCTTACAGATGTCTGCACGAAACATTAAAATTTATCATTAGGGCATTTTAGTATTAAAACTTTTTTCATATAAGTTAATGCCATGTACTTTTTTATGTGCTATCTTTTTTTTTGGGACATGGTGCATTTTTATCCTTGGTGAAGTGAATTTTAATTAGTTTTAATAGGAAAAAGTATTTTCAACCTTAATTTATCATTATATTTAGTGCATATATATGACACAAATTTTGGCAAACTTTAATTCACCGTAACTCTAGAACCAGTTGAGTATCAGTTTCCAAATTTCTACCACATGTTTATATCATGAAAAATCGGTACCAAAATTAATATCATAATTTTTCACTCAGTCCTTTTTGAGATATTCTACTTCAAATATTGACAAAATTCACATGCCTCATGATCTGTAGACAATTTTAAATTTGGGATCATCGGGGTCGCGGCAGGATTACAATTTTCCATGTTAAAACGCCTCAGCACTTCTTCAATATACGATTGCTGATTAATATAGATTTTTTTCTTTTTTATTCCGCTCAATTTGAACACCCAAAATATGTTTTGCTTCTCCCATGTCAGTTATTTTTAAATGATCTGCAAGTTGATGTTTTATTTGATATTTCATTTTTATATTGTTGGAGAACATTAATACATCGTCCACCCAAACTGTTAGGATGAACATATCACGATCCGTTATGTTGAAGTAAACACATGGATCAAAACTTGATTGTTGTAGGCCAATTTTATTTTTTATACACGAATGTAACTTTGTGGTCCATTCACGACTTGACTGTTAAGTCCTTACAAACTTTTTCTGAGACAACACACTTTATTTGAATTACTATATCCATGTGATTGAAACATATAAAGTTATTCGGTCAGATCACCTTGGAGGAATGCGGACACAGCATCAATTTGATCAATATCCAAGTCATGTTCAGTCGCTAAGGCCAATAAATATCTGATAGAACTATAGCGAACCACCGGTGAAAAAGTTTCATCAAAGTCCATCCCTTTCTTCTGGCCGCAGCCTTTCACCACGAGGCGTGATTTGTACTTTATAACTGATGCGTCTCTTTTTGTCCGGAACACCCATTTTGATTGTAAGGCATTTTTCCTTGGAGGAAGGTCTACTAAATCCCATGTGTGATTTTGTCTTTCGGATTCCATTTCACCGTCCATAGATTTTATCCAAAATTCTTTATCTGGACGTTCCATACCTTTTTTTATAGTTAATGGATCACAAACATCCCCAGTGAATGCAGAAAAATATGTAATATAATCATTTAAGGCCTCTGGTTTCATCAATATCTTGGTCCATCTCCTCTTCTACTTCATTTTCGGATAAGATATAGAAAGGACGGTCGTCATTATTACAAGGTTCAAACAACAAAGAATTCCCCTTTTCATTGTCAGAAAATATCACATCTTTTGATATGAAAACACATTTTTTACAGGGTTGTAAAGTCTATAACCTTTAGGATTCCAGACTATATCTGACAAATATACATGGTGTTGCTCTAGGGTCTAGTTTTTTCTTTTCTGAGCCGGTACGTGAGCAAAGGCTTTGCAACCAAAGAGTCTTATATGAGATAAATTAGGTTTCTTACCTGACCATAATTGTTCCGGAGTACTTTCTATACTTTTGCTTGGAGAACGTTCAACAGATAGTATGCGGGTTTACTGCTTCAGCCCAGAACTGGTGTGGTAGGCCAGTATCGGTCAGTAAACATCTCGCCTTGTCCATCAAACTACGGTAAAAACGTTCAGATTTCTCGTTTTGCTGGTTTGTGAAGGAGCAGGTTGTCTGATGCAATATGCCTGTAAACTTGAGAATAGATTTTAATTTTTGATTACAATATTCTCCCCCCCATCCGTCCTCAAAACTTTTATGTTACGGTCAGTTTGATTTTGAAAAAAATTTTTTAACATTTCAAACTGTTACACCACGTGATCTGTCGACTTGAGAAAATAAACAAATGATTTATGACTGTAGTCGTCCAGAACTGACAAAACAAATTTTGAGCCAGACAAACATTCTATTTCCATGGGTCCAAGTAAATCTGAATGAATTAAATGCAGTAATTCATTTCATTTGAAGCTACTTGTTGGAAACGGTAGACGGTGACTTTTGCCTATCACGCATGTTTCGCATATATTTGAAGTTTTAGTTTCGGAAAATTGCAAACCGTCAACTAAGCCATCATTTAACTGTTTTAAACTATTTGAATTCAAATGACCTATACGTCTGTGTAATGGGACGTTGCAGCAGTAAAAACATTATGCTTGGGTATATTTTGTTTGAATAAATTATTATCCAGTGAGGCAGTTGCTATTATAAACAAGTTTAGTACCAGTAGGATTAAAAATACCTGAAATTCCCTTGCTAACAATTTGACTCACAAATAGCAAATTTGCTTTGAGTTCATGAACATAACAAACATTACTTACTTGGACATCACTCTCAGAACCACTTACTGTCACAGGAAGATTTAAGTTTCCAACAAGTCCGTCACCATTTGTAAATCATTTGCGTGGTGATACTCAACTGGGTAGACTTCTGATTGTCTTCTAACAAAGTTTTATTCATTGAAAGGTGAGCTGTTGCTCCCGAGTCCAAATAGTACACATTACTGACTCCACAATGAACAGAAAATACGGCAAAGAATGATCTGTCACTTTTACCATGTTTGTTATCATTTTTATTTTCATCTTTATCATATTTTTTTAGGGTACACTGTTTAGAATAGTGCCCATAATTATTGCACTGAAAACAACGTGGTCCCTTTCCCTTTCTTTGCAGGGGAGGACGCTTATTCTCATAGTTTCCCTTGTTTTTATTATGGGAGCCATAACCATAAATATATAATGCAGAGTTGCCTGGTTTGTTAGATTTTCGAACTGAAATGTCCTGTAGCAACTTCATTTTTATAGAATCACTGGTTACTTTGACCCCAGAATTTTCTATGCCTAGTATCATAGTTTCATAATGATCTGGAAGTCCCGCAAGTAATATGGTTCCAACACATTCATCATTCACTTCTAAACCTATGTTTGATAACTTATAGGCCGCATTGATGATCCTTATTAAAATAATCTGAATTACAATTTTCCAGTCTAGTCGTTGTTAAAGCACGGAGAAGTCCTACTTTTCTAGTCAACCCGCTGTCCTCAAAAGCTTTTTTTTAGATTATCCCACGCTTGTTCAGCTGTTTTAGTTGACTGAACGTGTACATAATTGATCGGATCTAACAGAAGACCAAGTTTTGACCTGCATTGTTTAATCTTTTTTCTTCCTTTTCAATGCCTAAAACACAGTCCCACAGTTCCAGTTCCTCTACATAGACTTGTACGGCAAATTTCCATGCATCATAATTTTCTCGGCCTTTTAATTTTTCAATTGAAAAATATGATGACATGGTAAAAAAAACTTCACACTCACAAAACTTTCTCTGGGCCCATAACCTGTTTCATTCACATTGAAACAAACACATTTTAATATTGGAAGTTATAATTGAATTGTTAGATTACAATTATCACAAGTTGTGTGAGTTTAAAACCGTTAAAGCATAAGGAAAATGAACGAGAACAAAAAATTACATTATGACAGACTTGAAAAAAAAACGCACACACTAGAAAAATATAAAAACATTTTACGGTTTATGCAACCAAATAACCTAAATATCAACAAAAACATCAAAACTTTAAGTAACATACATAAATCTCCATTAACAACTTTAAAAGTTCAAATGTTGTTTATTCTATCCCATGGAAGGATTGTTTTAAGTTGTACAAAGGGCAAAGATTTAGAAATTTATCAGTGAGAATCACATCTCATAAAAGTGTAAAAGTTACTGCAAAAGAAGAATTACTTCATGTAGCTTATCTGAGCATGTTATCCAACAAAACCATGAAATGAATTTTAATGAAGTCACCATATTATGTAAAGAAAATAATTTAACTAAGAAGCAATACTCTCTATTAATAAGAAATCAGATATTAATAAACAGTATTTATAATTATATCTTATCTTATCAACATGGTTTTAATCAAATTTCAACTAAATTAATAAACAATTTTGATCTCTAAAATATGGTAAGCTTTGTTAATGTTTTTAATACGTAACCAACCATGTCACATGTTATTTAGTTTTACTGTACAGGGTGGTTCATTCTCGATGCTTTCTTATAGGAAGTACCATTTCTATTACAGATAGACAAAAAGTAATATGGGGTCCTTGTGCTCGATTTTGGTGCTACTTAAGATCCAATAGTGATAATCAATACATCTCTGACCGAATTGAAGAAATGGCGATTTTGAAAAACTTGAATAACTTTTTTATTTCGAAATGTATCGACAACCTGTAAAAACATTCTTAAGGCACTTTTTTAAGTAGAATCCGTTAGTGTATTCACATTTTTAATTCCTCCTTAATTAAAAAAATATGACATAAAGTTGTATTTTTTTATGTGGAAACCATAGTTGGCTATGACATTTTAAAATCACATTTTTTTGTGCTTTTCTATGCTATTTTACTAATTAAATGATTTTTACGTTTTTCTCATTTACGTGTTATACTAAGAATACAAAGTAGGCATAGGAGGCTGAGATTTATTTAAGCAAAAACAAATGATACCTATATGTCAAATAATAAAATAAAAATTAGATGTGTGCAACAAAGTGATCTTGGAATTTAGTTATTAACATGCCTAATTATACAAATTCAGAAAAATTTGCATGCTAAACTGTTTTATATTACCCGAAGGTGATAAGTATGTGGCATCGGAATTATATTTACAAAATTTTCCTGAAAGGCAGCAGCTAAATAAAAATATTGTTGAACGGTGTAGTTAATAGAAATTAAGATTTTTGTTAGCTCAAAACAATATTTTGATTAATTTTAGGTTACAGACAAATTTAATTGAATTCGGTTCTTTTAAAAATCCCGGGCCAAAAACTTACTTTAAACGAAATTCTGAAGAAAATTCAATGGTCGTCTTAGGACAAGTCGCAGCAGAGCTAACAACTTCATCTAGACAAATGGTTAATCTAGGTGTCTCTCGAAGCAAGCCCTTCGAATTTTAAAGAAACACAAATACCATTGCTATAAATTTCGGAAAGAACATTTTTTGGCTATAGACGACAAAAGGCGGTGTACTGAGGTATATAAGTCAGTGTCAAAATATACCTAATTTTTCAAACTCTATTGCATGGTCAGACGAGGCGCATATCAGTAGTGATGGTATATTTAATAATCACAATTTACCTTACTAGGCAGATACTAACACTTATGTCAGTCTTGTCCGCAGGAGGCAAGGGAAATTTGGAATAAAGGTGTGGTGCTGCATTAAAAACGGACGTTTTTATTATCACATGTATGAAGTAACATTACACTCAATGAAATATTTCTATATTCTACGAATTCATTTGGAGAGATTTCTAGAGTATAGTATAAACTTTGCTGCAGTCAGTTCAAAAAAACAGATACCTATTTTTTCTAGCAACAGGTAGAAACAGCTCAAAACAGCTTCCCCGGTTTCCGAAAACAGCTCAAAAACAGAACAGCTGTTTCTCAGAAGCGGTATCTGTTTCTGGCAGACTGAAAGCAGTTTAGGTTCTCATTATCCAAAAAAATTTTACACAAATGCTTATTCTTAGATAACATTTAAATTGTCCAGTTCTTCTTTGAAATACTCATAAAAGCGTTGAGGTAATACATGCGAATAAGATATGTACATATAGATGTCAGTTAATAAATCTTTATTAGAATTTCACTACAATTTTTTCATATAAATGATATACATGAGCTAAAGCGCAGTGACAAGTGTTTTGTGTATGAAAAAAACAGCATGGATGAAGTTTGGGTAAAGTAGGTTGTTCTTCAAACACCGTAATGCGTTGTTTTAAAAATGTTTGAATAAAATCAGCTTTCTCTCGTCCTTTAACGTACACCTCATCTGTTGTTGATATGAAATCACTAAGTATACGAGGGAATAGACGTGGAGAAGTATATCCATATTCCCACTTGATAAAGTGGTGGTTGTGAATTAACCAATTAGCTTGTTTTTGAAATTCACTATCCAAGGTGTGCCATGGAAATGGAGGCTTGAATACGTAATGAGCAATTTGCTCTCCATTATATATCGCTAGTTCCTTAAGTGTAAATATATTTCTTGCTGTTTTGAATCCTTGCACATCAATTATAACAATCATCACTTTGCAATATAACATGCACTACTGTAATTACTTATTTACTTTTTAAAGCGTCTTTCATTCAAATTACAATTCCCCTTTATTTCATACTTTTCATGGCACATTCGCTCGAAGTTGCATCATTTTCTTTTTTAGCTCATACAGCTCTAAATCTACCCTCAATTTTTTTATTTCCTTGATTAACACCTCGAGTCTTTTCCTTCTCTCATCAATACTTAATAATTCTTTCTTTCTCTTCTTATTACTTTCACCATTTCTAGCAATAAAAAGTTTACTGAATCATGCAATCCCGGATAAGCCTTTTTATTATAAACATGCATCCTTTCAAAACTGCTAACCTACTCAAAAAACTTTTAGATTTCTAAGAATGATTACCTTGCAACTTCTATTTTTAGCTTTTCACCTTGACCTTTTTACATTTCTAAGAAATGTAATATGACACCACCGTAGGTCAATAACCTCTGGCCTTGAAAACTATTTTTAGATTTATGATTACCTTGCAACTTCTATTTTTAGCTTTGACCTTGACCAGCTCCAAAATTTTAAATTTACCACCTAAAGTTTGACCTTGAAAGAGCTCCAAAAGCGTCCGTTTTTCACCACCAGAGGGCGAGTGACCTTGAACTGGTCCAGAACCGGCCCTATATTACTACTAGTCTGGCTTTAATACATTATTGCAATGTCATATTTCAGCAAGACAGAGCTCCCGCACATAATTCCCTGTAGTTAGTGACTACTTAAATTTACGTTTTCCTAATAGGAACAACAGCACCAATATTGTGGCCTGCTCGTTCACCCGATCTTTCGCCTCTAGATTTATTTTTATGGGTTTTTTTGAAAAACATTACATACAAATGAACTAATAATACTGTGAATGAGTTAAAAGAAAGGGTTCGTGTGGCTTTTACACAATTAACACCATTATCTATATATAACTCTATAAATTAAATTAGAAGACGATGCGAAGTCTGCATCCAAAAAAGAGGGCGCAGTTTGAAAAATATTTGTAGTTTTACCGGTGTGAAAAGAGCGGCCAATTTTTCCGATGATTATCGAAGTCACAGTAACTTATAAATGAAGTAATTTGCAGCCCATGCAGAGTATCCAGATGACAATTTCAGATTTTATTACTATCTAATTAATAATGAAGGTAAAACAATAATGTGATGGGGCTGCCGCCTAAGGGGGTGAAAATTAAGACCAACCCTTATTCCTCGATCTCGAAAACCGTGCATAGCATCAAATTGACATTCTCTGATAATATTACTGACTATTTAATAATAAAGATAAAAAAATAATATGAGATAGAGCTGCCGTCTAAGGGGGTGAAAATTAAGACCAACCCTTAATACTCGATCTCGAAAACCGTGCATAGTATCAAGTCGATATTTTCAGATTATATTACTAACTAATTAATAATAAAGATGAAAAAATCATATGTGATGAAGCTGCCGTCTAAGGGGGTGAAAATTGAGACCAACCCTTAATCCTCGATCTCGAAAACCGTGCATAGTATCAAGTTGACATTTTCAGATTATATTACTATCTACTTAATTAATAATGAAGGTGAAAAAATAATTCGTGATAGAGCTGCCGCCAAGGGGTTAAAAATTAAGTCCGCCTATTTAACCTGGATTTCGCAAACCGCACTTAATATGAAATCTAAGAAAGTTATCAGCTGGTTACATATTGTTAGTTAATTAATGAATTGATTATCTAGTTATAAGAATTGAAGTTTTATCCATTTGACCTTTATTTAAATGTTTCGAACAAATAAATATATAAATAATTACTGCATTTTCTCCCTAAAGCGGTAATTATAACTATCTAGTTGATTATGTTTTATATTGGTTATTTATCCACCTACCAACTGCTGTGTATACTCAATTTACAAATTTCGACAGTCACCAACTAAAAGGGGTTACTAGCACAGCTTGTATATTTAGTTATATTCCACTTTTTTGTTTATTCTTCTAAACACGGATTACAATAAATCATTTTGTAAGATCTACCTAATTAAATAAAATTGCACAGTGTTTGTACATTGTACTTATGAAACGATAGACGCCTTTAGTTTATATTTGAATTTTTATTGGTACACAGTAGTTATGATAAATCTAAAATTTGGAGACGCCTCATACATTTGGTTCTTTGAATAAAAAGAGGGTGCACTGTTATGCCAGATTTCTAAGAATGTACTCTATGTTTTTAAATGCGTTTATTGCTTAACAGTACTTTTATGAAGACAATCGGAATAAATGAAATATTGACCGGCTCCTGCAAAAATATATATTGTACACTACTTTTGAATGGTATCGTCTAGAGATTAACATTTCTCGGAAATCTTTACAGCCTTCCGCAACCCAATGTTTTGGCTTAGTGGTCAAATGACATTTATTAGTTTATTTTAACACTATTTACAAAATTCAATATGCGTTGCAGATTTGAGTGGGGATTTTTGTTAATTCTTCTATTTTTTTTTTTTTTTTATGATTGTGGACCTGAACAGGCTAAATAAGGCCTATCGTGCTAAAGCACTCAGTAACACTTAGGAGGATGGATAGAGGGATAATGAATTGCCAATAGATGCCTATGAACAGCTATCTTAAATTTTCTCATATCATAAGTGAGAGGAAAACAGGAACTAGGAAGATAATTCCAGAGTTTAGAAGCCGTGTAGAAAAATGTGGATTGCGCCCGTTTGGTACGACAAGTGGCGATTTGTACTGCATACTAATGATGTGAATGAGCGAACCGAGTGTTTCTCGCAAAGATAGCCGGAGATGGTATCAAAGAATGTAATTCACCAGCACAATAGCCGTTGTAATAACGATAATACAAAGAAAGAACTGAAACCATCCTTCTATGCTCAAGGGACTGTATGTGAGAAGTTAAGGACGGGTCATTTATAAGCCTAAGAAGTTAAGGACGTATGGTTTAGCTTTGTTGTAGGCATTAGTGTATATTACTATTACTATAAGTATACTTTAAGTGCTAACGCGGTATTTATATTTATTTTTATTTTTGTATCTTTATTATTAATTAGTTAGTAATATAATCTGAAAATGTCAACTTGATATGCACTGTTTTCGAGATCGACTATTAAGGGTTGGTCTTAATTTTCACCCCTTTAGACTGCAGCTTCATCACAAATTATTTTCTATCTTTATTATTAATTAGTCAGTAATATTATCTGGAAATGTCAACTTGATATTATGCACGGTTTTCAAGATCGAGGATTAAGGGTTGGTCTCAATTTTCACCCCCTTATACGGCAGCTCCATCACATATTATTTTTGTATCTTTATTATTAATTAGTCAGTAATATTATATGTCATAGCCAACTATGGTTTCCATATATAAAAATACAACTTTATGTCATATCTTTTTAAATTAAGGAGGTATTAAAAATGTGAATGCACTAACGGATTCTACTTAAAAAAGTGCCTTAAGAATGTTTTTACAGTCTGTCGATACATTTAGAAATAAAAAAGTTATTCAAGTTTTTAAAAAGCGCCATTTTTTCAATTTTGGCTAATTACGCAATAACGGTCAGAGATATCTTGATTATGATTATTGGATCTTAATTAACACCAAAATCGAGCACAAGTATCCCATATTACTTTTTGTCTATCTGTAATAGAAAGGGTACTTCCCATAACAAAACATCGAAAATATACACACTGTCAATTTCTTTTACGTTCTTCATAATTCCTGTTTTTAGTTTTGTTTTTAACCTTATATTTAAATCACGTTAGGTATGTTCTTAGTATTATTTAAATTATAAATACTTTTAATTATAACTCTAACTTCTCTTGATAAAAGAATAAAGCATTCCGAATGACTGACACATTAACAAAGGGTTTTTTACTTTTTGGCCGACGTAATTGACTGCATTCCCCAATAAACTTATCTTATAATAATTATTTGTCAAGATTACCCACATACTTATATATATATATATATATATATATATATATATATATATATATATATATAATATTATTATTACTAATCGACTGGAAGTTCTATTTTATAGTTATTGAAGTTATTGCAGTCAACGGGTTCTAATAAAGAAAACATTTATTTCTATCAATCTTTATTGATTCTTCATCAGGATATCTAAAGTAATTAAATAC